>CM053590.1:200727193-200788892 GCA_028646515.1 Pseudochirops corinnae | reverse complement strand
CTTTCTTTTCCCCAAAAAAGGAATCTAGGGTTTGGGAGCTGTTCTTACTTTGCTTCTTATGCTTATTCTTACTCATGGTTGTTCAGACCGTGATTTTATTTTATTTTTTTTAATCTCTATGGGGCTCTGCTTCCAGAAGGGAAAGCTCTGTCCCAAATCGCTGGGGTCCTCCCGGCTGCCGTAGACTTCCGGCTGACTGGATAATGAAGACTCCAAGACCGAGGCCCAAGACGATGATCTGTATCCAGGCCGCTCAACGCGAGAGCCCTGGCCTGAAAACAATCGCTCAGTCCCCCTGCTGTCTGCAGGCAGCGGGTGGGAAGCTACAATGCGGAGGCGGGTGCAAAACTTCTGCCGTTCGCTTTTCCGCTCTGGAGACCTTTCCGCTGGACTGCTTATCTCCCCCTTTCGCAATCCCCACGCGCTAATCCGCTCACCTGAGAGCTTTCTCTGCTTCTCCCGCCCAGCCGCCCCCGGGGCACAGCCGCAGCTTCAGGCCAGGCTTCAGGCCAGGCTGGCTTCGGTTCACAGTGCTGATATGGTTCCTAGTAGCCAAGCTGACTTTAGTGGGAAGTATCCTTGTGTGCGTTTTGGAGTTCAAGGTTTGGTTTAGAGTCCTATTTTATGGGTATTTTCGGGTGGCTATGTGAGAGCTGCGATATGTTGCTGCTGCTACGCCGCCATCTTGGCTCCGTCCCCTGCAAGGTCAATTCTTTATGCTATGATTTTGATGCAAAATAATAGTTCAAATAAATTTTAAAAGCTTCAATAATTTTATATAACAAGAAACTTCAAATGTCAGAACTGAAAATAACATTTAAAACAGATGAAAAACAATAACCCTATATGGCTTATTTCAGCGTCTCACTTATTATTAACTAATCCCTATAGATTGCTCATTTCTGATGCAGTAATATTCTTCTTGGCATACATGGAGATATTCATTAAAAACAAATCATATTAAAAATTCAAAGAAAAGAAAATATGCTTTAAGGAGAACCATTAAAATGCTAACAAAATAGCATCATATTTTAAACTTTTCCAGAAATACTTAAATTAGAATATCATCAGAGCACAGCCTAGAGTTAGAAGGGACTTAAGAGGTCATCTAACTCGAATTTTTTGTTTTACAAATGAGGAAACTTAAACAATTCTTGCCCAAGGTCAAAGAGGGAGGAAGTACCAACAGTGGGATATGAATCCAATTCCTTTAACTCCAAGTGCTTTCTACCATACCACAAAACAAATTTTGCAGTCTCCCCAAATTTGGAAACATTTTATATGGTTTTATTGTGGTCCACATTTCTAATGACCACCTTAAAATTCTCAATGGATTTGTCTCCACTTACCACAATGTTCCTACCCTCAAATACCAGCCCCTCTTCACTGACCAGGACCCCACTGCCCATCTGATTCCATTACTTCATTGTTTCACAAGCACTGAGAACCCATCATTCTTCCAGTTTAAAAAAGTCACAAATTCTTCTGAAAGTACTTTTCAGTCATGAAGATTTTCACTGAAAATGCATGACCAAAATGCTAACGTCAAATGTATGTATACATATCCACCAATATAAATATATATATGAAAAGTTTTGTTCCAAGGAGGAGGAATTGGCATTTGAATTGAATCTTCCAGGAAGAGAAAGATTTCTATAGGCTAAACTGTGTAAGAAATATACACATGGATGAAAGAGAAAAGTAAGATGAGATTAGTGAACAGCCAGTATCCCAGTTTGGACTGAATATATAATTAATATAGGAAAGAAATATGAAATAAAACTAAAATAATAGATTGGAGATAGATTATCAGAGCCCCTGAATACCAAGATAGGGGAGCCATTAAAGTTCCAAAAAGAGGGAAGTGATGTTATCATACCTACCCCTGATGAAGATTACTATAAAAACAGTATGAAGAATGAATTAGAAAAATGAAAAACTTGAAACAAAAAAAAAAAACAATGATAAAGCTATTACAGTAGTCCAAGTAAAAGGTAATGAGCAACTTGAGTTAGAGCGGTTGCAATGGAAATCAAAAGGAGAATATGGATATTTTTGTACTGGCCCAGTATCCTACACAGGAGGTCTCAAAAGTCTTAGTGCAATTTTTAAGCTATTAAAGCTTTTAAATCACTGAGTTTAAATTTAAGCTATTACTCAAGCTATTAAAGTTCTAAACTGCACTAAGACTTTTGGACACTAAATGTATTAGCATATACCTAAGACTTAGAAGATCTGAATTCTAATTCTATTTCTGCATCTAAAAAATGATCAATTTGTATTAGATTATTTTTAAGATCCTTTTCATACCCCCAAATTTTTATTTCAACCATTTTCACTCTGCCACTATGTGCCTTTAGGTCAATTAAGCTCTCTGTGCCTTATTGTCTTCCTTTGAACCATAACGATAATACTAGTCTACATAGATAGATAGATAGATAGATAGATAGATAGATAGATAGATAGATAGACAGACAGGTAGGTAGGTAGATATCTTATCTGGAGAGGCATATCAAGATAAGGGGATTATGGTGATGACTACAGTAACAATAGCTAAAAGGTAGGTAGTGCTTTAATGTTTTAAAAGGGCTTTATACACTCTCATTCAAGCCTCATAACAATCCTGTGAAGCAGGTGCTATAGAAACTATTATACCCATTTTATAAAATAGAAAGCTGATCAGAAAAGTTAAGATGAGTTACCCATAATTATATGACTAATAAGTGTCAGAAAGAAGGCTTAAACCTAGATTTTCTCGATGAAGCATAGCATTCTAGCCACTATACCACCTTTGAATGAAGATAAAATTATAGACGTGGAAGTACTTTTGAAAAATTAGAATGATTATTTAGATGTAATGTATTATAAAATATTTTACTTGAATGAGAAATCATATTCATTATATACTATCACAAATTCTTGTCAATTTAACAATCCATTATTTAATAAGTATACTATCTTTTTATCAAAATAGTTACACAGAGACTGCTGGAGTGAGTGAACAGAGAGCTGACCTCAAAGTCAGGAAAACTTGAGTTCAGATCAAACCTCTGACACATCTTGGCTGCATGACCCTGAGGAATTCACTTAAAACTCTCAAAATTCTAGGAAATTCTCCAAATATGAATGTTGTACAGAAGGTGCCAACTTTCACTAGTAGAGGAAGTTTAAACATTTGAGAGTTCTGTATATCAATGAAATTATAGGTCCTGTACCTATCCTATTTAGGTGCAGAAACTTATAATAATAATTTACACTGATGGATCACTGTATAATTATACTATGCTTTGAATTATATATGTGTGTGTGTATATATGTATATGTATATATACATATATACATGTATATATAATGTAATACATTGTGTCCCAAAAGTTTTAGTGCCATTTTAAGTTTTAATAGCTTAAAAAGGCACTAAAACTTTCAGGACACATTATATTTTTTTAAATGTGTATTTCAGGTAAGGGTAGTTATAAATCATTTTATCTTTTTTCATTTGTTTTATAAAAATGGTTCCTTTGGAAGCTAGAGGGTTGTTGACTATATTGAAGTTCCAATTATCAGACGAAATTTTCATTCTCAGGGTCTACCCTAGATTTGGCACTTATCATTTGACCTGTCACTCTAATGAAAATGGCAGTTGAGAATATGTTGGGGACTCAGATGCAGAAACATTTGGAGAAGAGGTTTGAGCACCTACTCATTTGTATTCCATTTTATCTAAAAGTAAAAAGAACACTAGGGTTAGAGTAAGAAGATTTGGATTGAAATCTAAATTCTACTATTGTTTCCTTTAGGCAATTTACAACTTCTTTGGGACTCCCTCAATTTTCTATAAAACGAAGTGCCTAAACGAAGGGTCCATATGACACTATTATTCTATGCTAACCATGTTTTAGAGATCATTTATCTATATCTAAAATCCTATCCTCTCTGAAGATACAGTCCAGTCCTATTTTAGTCCAACTCCCACCAGGACATCAGTAAATGTTGCAAAAAAAGTGTATTTTCCATACCTTTGTATTCAATTTGTATGAATATATATGCCTATACTAGTATGTATATGTTAATTTTATTGTACTGATTGGCAACATAAACTTTTTTCAAAATGAAATATTAAATCCAATTGAATACAAAAGCTGCTTTTCTTCCATAAGGGAAAGCATTTATTATAAATACCAGTAGATAAATTACCACCTAAGGGATAGGAACAGGATCCTTGATTTCATTAGTACAGGAAACTACCAGCTAAGGAAACTTTATACAATCGAAAGTTGCTGTCTCCTATGTAATCTTACTTAAATAGAACACTTAAAGGTTAAGTGATTTGCCCAAGGTCATACATCCAGTACATTTCATAAGTATGCAGTACTCCCCTTCTTTGAGGCTGACTCTCTATACAATATGAAACACTGCTTCACATAGGGGAAGAAATACTCCAAAGAGTTTGGCATGAAACCCAGCAAAACCAAATTATCCTGAGAGCATTTGTGGATGAAACTGGGAGAATACTAAACAAACAGACATAATACAGATAGCTAATACTTCTATGACAAATCATAGGTCTAATTCCCATCCCTATCACTGCAGAAAAATGAAAAAAGTTTCATGGGAGATAAGGTCACTAAAAGAGTATAGAAGGATGCCCAGCATAGAGAAAAACATGAATGATACTACAGAAGCAAAGACTGATGAGGAGCAATTTGGAAGGTGGAAAACCAGGAAAGAGTGCCACCAGAAAAAGCAAAGGAAAATAGAACACAGGATAAGGGAGAAGGGTAGAAGGAGAGGATCGGTCAATACGCTGAACACTGTAGATAGGTCAAGGATGAAGACGAAGACTGGTGACTTTGGAGAGAACAATCATAAGGGAAAGCTTGTGCAAAGTCCATATATGAGTCATTGCTTATTAATGAGGTTCTCCATATCATCTTATTCATGAATGATATATTGACTATATTCAAGCTCGAGAATAGTATGGAGCATCTTCAATATGAGAGCCATAAGAGATATCAGCCTTTCCATCCACATTAGAAAAACAAAATGGATACTGTACATTTCATATATTATGACACGCATATACATGACTCAGTATCTGCATAGACATATACATACCTATGCCTATAACATACATCTATGTATATATACATACACCAAGATATACGTACACATGTACACACACACACACACACACACACACACACACACACACACACCAGACACTGAAATGAACAACAAAGTGGGCACACAATGGAATGGTACTATGAACTGGATCACATTTATTAAACCACACACCACTTTCAATAATCCCAAACTGCTCTCTGTAATAAAAGACCATATTTTAAATTTCAATATTCACCTGGGGGTGCTATGTGGATGCCCAGTGAAGAACATGGCAATGTCAGGGGACCCAATACTACAGATAATCTACAGAGCAATGGGAAAACATGTAGTGGGCAGCACTTAGACAAGTCGCTTACCATCTATAGGGCTCAGTTCCCTCATATGTAAAATGAGTTAGACTAGTTGACCTCTAAGGTCTCATCCAGCTCTAAATTTATGAACCCAAATAAATGAAGTATATTATCAAACATATATTCAACAAGTGGTGTCAGACATCATCGAGGAATAGACTGGAAAAAGGAGGTAAGTCATGGGAAAATGAAGGATAACAAAAGGATAGTGTAAGTACTGAAATGGTATACATGAAATATTAAAAGACCCAAAAGGAAGACTTCCAATGTAGTAGGCCAGGGGTGAGTAGGTCAGGTAGATACTTCAGGTTTGAGATTAGAACAAGATGAGACACTTATCATTCATCTACCAGAGGTTCCCTTGAGGGGTGCCGAAATGATCTGGGAAGGAGGGGGAATAGTAGTAACCTCAGGTGCAACTGGAGGTCACTGAATAAAAATAAAGGGGTAGTGGAAACATGAGGAAAGAAGAAAAGACAAGAATTGAAAAACCATTTGTATATGTCTCATCTGTTGTATAACAGAGTTAAAGTCATAGTGGATTACATTATTTCCCATAAAATGCAACCAAGCAGTGGTCAAGTCCTCTGACAGGTCTTAACAAGCAAGTGTTGGTGGAAGAGCCTGCTGTACATTGTTGAGAAGTACAGCAGGCATTGGCAGGAATATGTGCATGTAATGACTTGTGTACAATACAACCCTATACAGTTGCATGATGCAATATTGCACCATTAAAATTTCAGTGCAGGGAAAAAACCACAAATTTACAATAAATTATTAAATTTAAGATACATCATTTTAAAAAAATACATTTTTTGGGGGAATGATGCAAATTTTTTAAAAAAAAAGTTAAAGGGTTAAAGAAAGTAGATTGGAGGGGTGGGGAGGGGGCCACCAAGTAACTTTTTTTTTCCAAAAGAGGAGAGTAGGCCAACTAAGTTTGGGAACCCTCTGACCTAACAGTTAAAAAAGAAGTTTACTTAGCCAAATCAGACAAAGCATATGCAGAGCAGGGTAAGGATATTCAGCCAAGGATACAATGTTAATTCAGTTGAGCATGGTTTCCCTAATATTAATTATGGTAGCCTGCTGATCAATTTTCTGGGCCCTACTAGCGCTACTTATGGATTTTTTTAACTTGGGCAACCAGGAAACCATATCAATGGCCTGGGCCCCGGTGCCCTGAGCCAGTCAAGTCTAAAGGACAGTTTCTGAGGAAAAGAACTATTCCGGCCCACATGGCAGGGGCTTGTTGCCATATTTATTTTACCACTATTTTACTTCATTTGTTGGAATGCTTATTAAAGATTTACAGAGGTCAATGGACAAGAATTGAAAAAGATGAGAAAAAGAGGAAGGAGTCACCATATTGAATGTTTATGTGGTTCAGTAAAAAGAGCACTGGACCTGGAGCTGGGAGACCTTGGCTCAAACTGCTGCTTTGTCAATAATTCCCTGCACATTTTCAGATATGTTATTTCATCTTTTGAGCTTCAGTTTCCTCACCTATAAAAACATGGGGGTTGAACTACAGGCTTCTAAGGTTCTTTCCAGTTCTAAATTTATGATCCTGTGACTCACAGCTAAAACTGAAATCTGAACAAAGTCATAGAACATAGGTTTTCTGACACTAAATTGTGTGCTCTTTCCACTATATCACAATAATTACAATAGTTCAGATTCCCTTTGTTTGCAACTTTGGGATCACGTTATTACAGCTTTCACAGGAAAAAATCTATTGGTTTAGGGATAAGGATTTTCAAAATTAAATACATCTCGAAGTATTTAATCCTAAAGTAATAATCCCAGCTGCACTGAGATTTTAAGTTGAAATAGAATGCAAAAATGTTCTAAGGATGAAGACACATGAACCTAATATTGCTGCATTTTTTTAAACTAGGGATTCAATTCCTTTGAGATTTTGATAAGTCAGTTAGTCAAGAGACATTCATTAAAGACCTACTATGTGCCAGGCACTGTGCTAAGAACTGGAAATATAAATACAAATAAAAAACAAATACAGTTTCTGCCCTCAAGGAGCTTACAGTCCGACGGGGGAGGCCACACTCAAGGAGAAGCTGAAGAGGAGAGGGAAGGAGTGGAAGGAGGACAGAAACCAGGAGCATTGTGGAGATTTTCAAAGAAGTCCGAAGCAATATTGTTGTTCACGACCCTATTGGGAGTATTCTTGGCAAAGATACTGGACTAATTTATCTTTTCCTTCTCCAGCTCTTTTTACAGATAAGGAACTGAGGCAAACAAGAGTTAAGTGACTTGCCCAGGGTCACACAGCTAACAAGTATCTGAGGCCACATTTGAATGAAAATGAGTCCCCCCGACTCCGGGTCTGACACCCTGTGTACTGCACCACCTGGCTGCTTATAAACGTCAAAAAGCTGTGCAGCTGGTGGGAAATGTGAAGAAAAGTGTGTCGAAGCCCCTCTCTCAATACAGGCCTTGGAGACCATGACCCTGCCCTCCAGTTAAAGGGTCCAATCAGAGAACTGATGAGATGTCAGGACCAGGCAGACTGAGTCTCAGAATCACGAGATCTCCCAGTGACGAAATTCCTGGGGAAGTAAGGCATGATGGAGGATTTCAAAGAAATCCAAAAGCAGCATAGTTGGTGGGGAATGGGAATTCCCAGAAAATGCTCCTTTCCTACATTCTTATAGGAAACATTCAGTCTGCCTTACATTTAATAGTTTTAAATATATATTGCTAATCAGCACTATCTGCATAATGTACCATATGCAAGTGATTTTTACTACATCAATTATTCCATTATGGAATTTTTCTTGTATGAATATGTAACATATATTGTATGTTTTCAAAAAGCTTTCCCATATTTGCTTTCGTATGAGTTCATGTAAACCCTATTACATTGACACAGAAGCTATTATTTCCATGTCATAGTTAAGGAAACTGAGGAGCTTAAAATGAAATTATTTATCTCAGGACACATCTAGAGTCTTAACTTGATACCACATGATCTCTCTCTTTGTATCAAACCAACATGCGATGTTTTTAAAAGATGTTTACATGTATATTCACAGAAGATAGCAGCTAGGTAGTACAGAAGACAGAGCACCAGGCCTGCAGTCAGGAAGACTCATCTTTATGAGTTCAAATCCAGCCCTAGATACTTACTAGCTGTGTGACCCTCGGCAAATCACTTGACCCTATTTGCCTCAGTTCCTCATCTGTAAAATGAGCTGAAGGAAATGATAAGCCATTACAATATCTCTGCCAAGAAAACCCCAAATGGAAACTGAAACAACTGAACACATACACACATTTTACACACATGAAAAAATTATATTTATGTCCTAAACCACATTTATATTAACAGAAATATTAAATATATGTAATTGTTTCTAAATAGTTCTTCAATTCTCAAATCTCTAGTTATTTTTCTAGAAACATGAATTCTACTACACTATGATACATATATTGCTATTAGTTATATTTTTCTTTATGATATGGAACTCCTATAATGTAATTTTCAAAAATCTTTACTAGTTACAGAAAAGAGAAAGATTTGCACTTATGAAAATTAGTATTCACTAGGAATATTCTGATTTATAAAAAAAGTAATAACTACAAATAGAAAATCATATTTTTATCTAATGAACACCGGAATGATAACAAACTTTTAAACTTCTTTTTAGAAGCCTAAATCTTAGTTTGGAAAGTGAGATAAAAAATCCATCAATGTCAATGTAAGAAAGTAAAATAACTTCAAATGATATTTTTAAAAGATAGAAAATAAATAAAGCTGACAAATGATGACACTTGAAAATGTTGGCACTATGAATTTTACAAATATTTATGCTTTTGTAAGTCATGAAAAGGAAAGACTGAGAATGCTACAGTTCAGGGCTAGACATCTGTAATATGTAAACATAAAAAAGGTCACATTCCTTAGATATAATTTTGCAGTTACCAGATAAATATGAACTAAATGAAGGAAAACAGAGAGACTATGATAAACATCTCCCATTCATCTTTACTCAAACCTACAAACTCAACTTTACTCAAACTTTCATTCTTAATGAATTTTTTTCCAG
Organism: Pseudochirops corinnae; assembly: GCA_028646515.1. NCBI lineage: Eukaryota > Metazoa > Chordata > Mammalia > Diprotodontia > Pseudocheiridae > Pseudochirops > Pseudochirops corinnae. The sequence continues at coordinate 200,779,348 of CM053590.1, read as the reverse complement.
AAGCAGCAGCATTTTATAGCAAAGTATATTTCCTGCTTCACAGATGGATTTGTATGCATCTACATAGCTCCACTGTAGCTGTGAGTTTCAAAAAAAAAAAAGGAATACTATAAAGTAACAAGTTACTGCATTGCAGGCAGTCATTTTAAGAAATAAAATAAAACACACATCTAGTTTTCAATTTTATTTTATATCTGGCATTGAAATATTAATCACTCAACATATTTTAAGGTCCTATCTTTTTCAGAAAAGTAAATTCAAGATCCACCTCAATAAATCTGAAGAATAATTTCACTTAACAAATATTTGCCACCCTAAGAACAAACTAAAGCATCAACCTCCTCCTACACCAAATCCAACATATCTCAATGTTTATATAAGGGCAAAAAAATATCACCTGTTATTGCTTTTCCCCCAATTTCCATTCGCCTATTTCCCTAAGTCTTCTTTTCAAGGAAAACATGCTCATTTGCATTATTTCAAGCCAACTCATTATCCTAGTCACTCCTCTTTTCATAATTCCAGATAATCAATCATCTCCTTTAAAAGAAGTTCACATCTTAGAAGCTTTTCGATAACTAATAATCTCATGTTTCCCTTGAGAACATCTCGATTTGGCTCATTTCTTGCTCTTACTAAAGTGCATTAAGCTCCCTTGCAAGTACCAACCTAATGGAGTTCAGAACAAGTTTATTACACTTAGAAAGAATACAGAAAGGACCCATACTTAAGACTCATGAAAATATTCTCCTTGCTAAATACCAACCTTCCCATCCCACACTGCCCCCAACTCAAGAACATTCACACTTGTTCCAAATTTCTATCAGCAACCTGAGGTTAAGGCTATGGTAGATGGTTGATAGGGGGTCAATCAACCCACTGCCCAAGAGAGTTCCACCTTCTGCAACAGGAGAGTTGATTCAGATAGACAATGACATGGTGGGATTGAGGCTCCCCCAACTGCAGAAGGAATGCAGGAATGCTAAGAGTTAAGCAACCAAGTCATGGCCCTCTTTAGTCCAAGTGACTCTGTTGAGGTTTAGCAGTGGGAGAGCCGTTCAGGTGTGAAAGAATTCTCTGTAGCCATTGGGAGATTTATTTATCATATAATCAAACACAGGCCTCCTTAGCAAGAAAGCTAAGTGAGACCCCAATATTTGAGGGTGTTACGTTTATACAGAGGTTTCAGAATGATGATGTAGTTTTAGAGGTTTTTATGGGGGTTAAAGATTAAAGACAGGACAAGAAGGGATTTTATAATATAGGATAAGGGAGACAAAGAGAATTCTTTATGGTTTAAGGATTTAAGGAGAGGGCAGGAAGATACAGGTTAAAAATTAAAGGATCTAGGAAACAGGATAAGGGAGACAAAAGCAAATATTTTGGTACAGGTTCAAGATAAGGGGGAAAGGACTTTAGGACACCTTCAAGTTACAGAATAAGCCAAAGAGCTTGCTTTGCAAAGGCCTGGAAAAGGAACTCTTAGCCCTTAGGGCACCATTTGTATCCACATCAATTCAGAGTACCAGGTAAAGGCAGATCCAAGTTCTGTGCATAATGGCTCTATATCTGATTACATAAGTTTCTAGTTTGAATTAGGAACTCCCTAGCTTGAGATACTGTTACCCCCTAACCAGTGGTCCACACAATATTATGCCCTCTCCTTCCTTCCTCCTCCATCTCTATTTCCCTCTCCCTCTGCTTCCTGCAGATCACTGACTGCTCCAGTTGCTTATTCCTTTCAGGTACTCAGAGGCTTCATCATTAGGCTATACTGCTGTTGCCACTTTTACCTCTGAGTCCACTGCTAAAGCTATTTTTACAGTACCTGTGGCTTCCTCAGAGAAGAATTAGAATCCTTTCAGGATAAACCAGAGCAAACCAATAATCCTCAAGGATTGTCAAACACACTTCCAGGTCTTTAGTTAGTCAAGCCAATAGCCCAATTGGGCTAACCACAAAAGCCAATACTAATCACTCTTCAGGCACTATGGAGACCATTCTTAAGACCCCCAGAATCAACTTTCTCAACCATAAGTATTCACCTCTGGCTACTAGACAAATTCAAGTTAATTCAACAAAATTTATTAAGCACCAATTAGGAACTGTCTGAGAAACTCAAAGGCAAAAACTGTCTTTGCCTTCAAAATGCTTACATGGGGTGGGGTACAAATAACATGTACCTAGAGGTACATACTAAGCAACATTAAAAAGAAAGGAATCATGAAAGGCTTTGAATAGGAGGCGGCCAAAAACCTGAGAAGAAAAGGTTGGGATTCTAAAAGCAAATGTGACATAGGAGAATATTGTAGGCATGAGGCAGAAGATGGAATGTTAAAGCTAACAGATCAGTTTGACTAGACTAGACAGTGCACACATCATACACATTAGAGGGGGAAGGAAGAAATTTCTTTTTAGAGCTATGTCTAGGGGAAGAGGTCATGACCAGACAAGGGATAAAGAGAATCACAGAAGATAAAATGAAAATTTTCAAATGCATAAAATTAAGAAATTTTTGCACAAAAATATCTAAGAAGGGAAACATTTGCTGCAAATTTCTCTAGCAAGGCTCTCATTTACAAGATAGATGAGGAACTGATTCAAATCTACAAAAAATAAGAGCAATTCCTCAACTGATAAATAGTCAAAGATATTAATGTGGACACAGCATAGGTACCATAGGTGTTAAGGAGAATACTAATGGTTGCTCTTCCAGTACTTTGTGAGGCCCCTCCTGAGGAGCAGCTCATTCTGTAGCTTATCCTATAACTTCAGAGCATTCTAAAGTCCTTTTCCTCTTATCCTGAAATTCCACAAAACTTCTCCTTATTTTGTCTCATAAAATTTTGTCTCCCTCATTCTGTGCCCCCCCTTCCTTATCCTGTCCTTGTCTCCCTCATCCTGTGTCATAAAATTTCCTGTCTTCCTTATTCTGTCCTTATCTTTAACCAGCACAAAACTCCAAAACTACATCATCATCCCGAACATCTCCCTATATAAGCTTAGCTCCCCCAAATACCAGTACCTTAATTGTAACTTTGTAGTTACAATACAGGTTCATACACTTTCATGTTAATAAAGCTCCTGATGGCTAAAACAGAATGTCTAAGTCAATTCTTTCATACCAGAATCACTCTCCTGAATTTGACCTCAACAATATGATCAGACAGGATTCAAAAAAAAGTAATCCAAGCTATCGAACACTATGTGAAAAAAAAATGCTCCAAGTCACTAATAGAGCAATACAAATTAAAACAATTCTACAAAGATAACAGAAAAGCAAAATGGCAAATATTGGAGGGGCTATGGGAAAGCTGATACATTAATGAACCATTGGTGGAACTCTGAATTGGTCTAGTCATTCTGAAAAGAAATTTGGAACTACATCGAGGAAATCTCTAAACCATGTATACTTCAACCAAGCAATACCACTATTATGGCTATGCCCCAAAGAAATCAAAGAAAGAGAAGCACCAATGTGTATGAAAATATTTATAGCACCTATTTTTGTTATAGCAAAGAAGCTAAACACTAATAGGCTATCAATCGATCAGAGAATGGCTGAATAAGGTATAGCATATTAATATAATTGACTACTATTATACCATAAGAAATAACAAAAGGGATAGTTCCAAAGAAGCCTGGCAAAACTTCTATGAACTGATGATGAGTGAAGTGAGCAGGAATAGAAAAAAATTAATATAAAAACAACACTGTAAAGATAAACAATTTTGAAAGGTTTAGGAATTATAACCAACACAACGATCAACCACAATTCCAGAGGATAATCAGTCAGTAAACATATGAAGAAGATGCCACCTATCTCCTGATAGAGAAGTAATAAACGCAAGATGAAGAATGAGACTTTTTTTTGGTCACAGTTAATATAGGAATTCTTTTTGCTTCACCATACATATTTGTTACAAAGGTTTTGTTTTTCTTTTTTCTTTTTTGCCCCCAATAGTAGAGGAGATAGAAGGGAAAGAAAGTAAATGCTCGTTAATTGAAAAAAAAAATTGAGTTATATAGGAAAGGAAATAAACTGTCCATACCATTTGATCGGGAGATTCCACTCCAAGGTATATCCCCTAAGAAGACTAATGATTTTAGAGGGTCCCTTATACAGCAAAATATTGAAATATTTTGTAATAGCAAAGTCATTTAATTGTTCATTACTATTTGACAAAGCAATACCATTAATAGACATATGCTCCAAAGATGAAAAAAGTTTCCACATGCCAAAATATTTGAAGAAATATGCCAGCAAAAACAAACAAAAACAAGCCAAAAACAAACCACCCTATAAAAAATCTGCATATAAATCAGTTACAGAAAGCCAAAATAAGCCATGGTGTATGAATGTAGTAGTAAACTACCGCACTACAAGCATCTGTCACCTACGAGTTTGGCTTTAACAGGGCTGCTGCAAAGAGTGCTCTATTTCTCACAACCACCAGTCATTCTAACAAAGGTTCAGCTGACAACTGGCAGAATCATCTCCTGCCCTTGGATAACTGAGCACAAGAAATCTCAGATGGTCCTGAGGATAATTTCTGAAAGGGCTCATATGCCAACAGTCACAGCTTCATCCTCAACTTCTCACTGCTCAGCTCACAATGGCATTCTCTACAGTAGTAGCTCTCAAAGTGTGGTCCACAGACCCTTGGATGTTTCTGAGACCCTTTCAAGAGATCCATCATGTTAACACTATATTTATAATAATACAAAGATGTTATTTGTTTATTAAAATACTCTTCCCATTTCCAAATACAATCTGCGTAAGGGTGAATTTTTTTCATATACTTCAACCAAAATAATATATCAGAACAGACTGAATGCAAAGACATCTAGCAGTTTTCTATTGAACCAGGTATTGAAGAGCTTTACAAAAATATGTAAAATAATGACACTTCCCAATTATTTTTGTTCTAGAAAATATAGATTTTTTAATAAAATATGGTATTTATGCAAATGTGTAATGGTTTATTATTATTCTAAATTAATTAATACATATTTTAAGATTTATCCATTTTAATTTCTAGTATGATATTGATGTAATCCACATAAATAAAAGGTCTTTGCAGTTTTCAAAAATTTTTAATCATATAAAGAAGTCCTGTGACCATAAATCTAGAACATTACTACTCTACAGTCTTTGTATGTCCTTCCTCAACATATTCCTACAACTATCTACCTTTAACCTCTATTAGGAACAAATGTTCATTTGTCCAGAGACCAGTAAAATTATTCTTAAGGTTCCTTCTGCTTTCTTTCCTTCCTGATCTCTGTTCTTCATTCCTAATTCATATTCAAACCACAAAGAAGATACACTTAATCCCACTACTTTCTCAGATACGAGTGACAATGTCTGAGGCCAGCAGGGATGGAAACAGTCTCCACCTATAAAGAGTGACTTTTATGAAATGGCTGCTTGATAGTACCTTCTTCATTTTAGATTATAGGAAGTCCCCTCCTCTCCCCCCTCTTTTTGCTCTAAACAATGGCATGGCATTGGCCTGGGAGCCCCACAATTCTACTCCACTATACCAAGTGTCACCTATGGAGAGGTCTGGGTTAAAATTATAGGAGCAGCAGGAAAATGAGAATCACAGCAAAGTAATGAAAATAACTGTTATTAAAGCTGAGTTTTAAAAGATTAGATAGAGGAGTTCACACTATTAGCAAGAGAGGAAATCCAAGATAAAGCCCCACAAAGTGCCTATAGGTGCCTTACAGTAGAAATGTCTCAATCCAGATGAAGGTTTCAATCAAGCCAGTGAGCACAGAATATTTATACAAAAGATAATCAGTAATTTAACAATTTAATTCAAGAACTAACACATGAATATACTTTTCCTAAAAGTAGAATAAGAATATTAAAATTAGTCATTATCATAGTCGTGGAAAGTTTCAACAAGGACATAGAAAAGTATATGTTGAATATATATATAAAGAGTAAATACAAATAAATATGGAATGGTTAACGGAAGGTAATTTGACGTGGAAGACATTAACAGTTGAGAGGATCATGAAAGCCTTCATGCAGACTCAGTGTGGCTTGAGCTATGCTTTGAAGGTGACTTTTGTAAGGCAATGGTTAGGAAGGAGTGAATGCCAGGCATGGGGGACAGCCAGTGCAAAGGTACAAAGACAGGAAATAGGAGACAGGTAAGAAGTCATTGGAATTAACTCAGTGGGAAAATGGCATGGTCAGATCTGCCCTTACAGAAAATTACTTTGGCAGCTATGGAAGACAGACTGGAGTAAGGAGAGACTTGAGATAGGATGACTAATTAGGAGGCTATTGCAATTGTCTAGGCAAGAATGATGAGGGCCTGAACTCAATCAGTGCCTTTGTGAGTGGAGAGAAGGGGTCAGATAAAAGATATTAGGGAAGTAGAAATGGCAAGATTTAACAACAGAGGAGAGGGAGATTTAATAGTCAAAGATAATGCTGAGGATAAAGAGCCTTGGTGACTGGAATAATGGTGGTGTCTTGGGACAGAAATAGCAAAGTCTAGCAGGGCTTGGAGAGGAAGAAGGCAGAGAGATGAGTTCTGTTTTGGACACGTTGACTTTGGAATGTCACTGGGGCATAGAGTTTGAATAGCATACAAAAGTATTTATAGCACATTTTTTGGTAGTAGCAATAAACTTGAAGGAAAAAGTGAGTGTTCTAGTATTACTTAGGGAATGGTTTAACAAATGGTAGTTTAAAATGGAATTTTATAGTGCTGTAAGAAATGATAAATACAAAGAATTAAGAGAAACTTGGGAAGACTTGCATGAACTGAAAAAGAATGAAGTAAGCAGAAACAGGCATGCAATTTACACCACAGTAACATAAAGCAAATAGAGTAATACAAAGGAAAAGAGCAACGAAACGCTTCAAAACTCTGATCAATGCAGTAACCACGGCTGCAGAAGACTGAGGCTAAGGCACGTCTCCGACCTCTCCAAAGAGAAAGTGCAATATAGGTGTGACTTAAGGAATACATTTTAAAATTTTTATTTATTAGTTTGTTTTTACAAGCATTATCTCTCCACTGACCCCACTTGAACATTAAAAAAAGACAAGAAAACCTTGATAACAAATGTGTGCAGTTAAATAAAACAAATTCCCACATTGATTATGTCAAAAAGGACATCGCATTCTGCATTTTGAGTTCCTCACCTTCCTGAAAGAATGTAAGTAGGATATTCAGTCCTCTGGATTCATGGTTTATCATTTCATTGATTAGAGTTCTAAAGCCTTTCATAGTGGTTTTTCTCTACAATATTGTTCTCAGAGTATAAATTGTTCTACTCCTGATCCTTTCACTCTCCATCAGTTCATACATGTACCAGTTTCCTCTGTTCATTTTGATATTTCTTATGCCACAATAATATTTATATATTATGTTGTTTAAAAAGTTTGAGAGGCATAATGTCTGGGTAATTGGTCATTTTATTAATAATGTTACTATTTTAATAAAGAAAAAGTCAGTGGCACTCTTTAACAAATAACCCTCATGGCTGTGGGCTTAAGGCATATATGGGTATTTCAGAGGGTGGCAATAAACTCTGATTGGTTAACAAGTAATAAGAGAGAAAGGTTGTTGTCTTTCATTCTCAAAGAGAATCAAATTGACATCACTACACTAGAGTCAAGTTTCAATGCGCCTGACTGTGGCTAATCAGATCCATACATGCTTGGAATGTTCTACCACAGGTCATGCACAAATAGTACATGTGAACATTTGTGGTGAATACTCTAAATTTGCTAATCCTGCATTTCCTTTGAACTGTTTCAATTCTGCTTTGCTCATAGAACATAGCACCTTGTCTGATGTGGACATGCCATGCTGAGTGGTCCTATGCCAGTGTTTCCCATGTCACACAAATCAATTCCAAAGTTCTTAAGAGAGACCTTAAGAGTGTCCTTGTATTGCTTCTGACCATCATGTGAATGCCCACCCTGTGTAAGTTATCCAAAATAGTCTTTTTGGCAAGCATACTTTTGCATTTGAACAATGTGGCCTGCCCATTGGAGTTGCACTCTTTGAAACAGAGTCTGAATGCTTGTCAGTTTAGTTCAAGTAAAAATCTCAATGTCTGGTACCTTATCCTGCCAGGTGATCTACAAACTCTTCTTAAGATTCAGTTTCTGTAATGCAGCAGTTCTCAACCTTCCTAATGCCATGACCCTTTAATACAGTTCCTCAGGTTGTGGTGACCCCCAACCATAACATCATTTTCATTGCTACTTCATAACTGCAATTTTGCTACTGTTATGAATTGTAATGTAAATATCTGATATGCAGGATACATTGTTACAAACTGAACATAACCCACAGGTTGAGAACTGCTGCAAATGGCAAGCAAAGAAGTACTTAGTGGCTTGTTTCAACTATTTAATTATTTAGCACCTTGTTTCAATTCAAGTTTCTTCTGAGTTTTGCCCATGATTATATACAGTCTTTGTTAAGAAACAGAACTTGTGAAACTCACAGTGAGAGGGGCTTGCCAAAGACAGGAACAGGAAGGATGTAAGAGATAGGTGGAACAGGGAGGCACTAATGACCAGATAAAAAGCTAAGCACAAGCTGGGAGAGAGAAGAACTGAGAAGGGAAAACTGGAACCTTACTGGAAGCCCTGAAAGAGGATTTTCTTCTTGTCTGTTTACAGAAGTCCTGGAGGAAGGTTTCAGAGGTCCTGGGACTGTACTGAAGATTTGTGTTGACCTCTCAGGCTTTGTTTGTGGGTCTCTGTTGATTTCACAGGCAGATAATGAATTGATGATGGTGCTGGCGAAGTGGATGAATGTTGTTTTGGTTCTGTTAAGCTTTCTCTTTCCAGAAACAGAAACTGCAAAGGACTTGAGGTGGACTGGATGCTGTGACCTTCAATATGGAACTGGACAAGAAGCTGGATGAGGAGCCGAGAGCTGCCTACCTGTGAATCCAGGTGACAACTGGGTAGATTCAGGCAGGAGCTGGACACATGGAAGAGAAACCATGAAATTTGGGAGCCGGCCTCAAGTCAAGATGGAAAGACCTCTCCTTGGGTACTTAATGCTGACTGAGAAGATCATGATTTATTGTGGCCTAGGGGTGGGAGAACTTTGTGCTCTGTACCTTGTACCTCTTAAGGATGATTGAAAACTAATCTCCAATCAAGAAGAAAGAAGACTTTTTGACTGAGAGATTAAGACAATGTGACCTAGGGAGAACTTTGACCTTTGTGCTTTGTGTCCCTTAAGGATGACTGAGTTAAGGAATAACTAGACAATATCTTTTGTTTAAGACTATGTGGCCACTTTAGTGATAAGTTGTTATGTTATAACATTGTGAATGTTGTACTTTGGTTTCTGTGAATGTTTTGCTTTAGTTTATTGCTGAATAAATAGAGAGTTCACTATACTGGGTGATCAGAACCTTAAAGCTATTCACAGCAGCAGTGCTCTGGAAAGCTGATCATACTTGGCTTTACAGTTTCCTAGCATGGGACTGGAACATTGTCAAGATTCCACAGGCATACAACAATGAGGCACACAACAACAGCTCTGCAGACCTTCAGTTTGGTCTAATGCCTCTTCTCTCCCATATTTTCTTTCAGAGCCTCCCAAACACTGAGCTACCTCTGGCAATGCATGCATCAATCTCATTATCAATGTGTATATCCCTGGAAAGTATACTACCAAGGTAAGTGAACTTATTCACAGCATTCAAAACTTCTCCATTTGCTGTAACCAATGGTTCCACATATGGATGGTGTGGTGGTGGCTGTTGGAGCACCTGTTTTTTCATGATGCTAATTGTTAGGCTGAAATTAGCACAAGCATCGGAGAATTGATCCATACTGCATTACATCTCAGCTTCAGAGGCTGCAATGAGTGCACAATCATCTGCAAAAATTAAATCATTCACCAACACTCCCTCCACTTTGGTACAAAAACATTTGCAGGATGAACAGCTCTTGTTGCAAGAGAACTCAGCAGGTATCCCATCCAAATAATAGCCCTGTGTGAAACAAGGTTGGAAAACGCAGGCCAGTTTACTGAAGTTTGAGCTGGACAGACATTTTTCTGGAGTGGCCACAGTGAAGGGAAGTGCTGTGAAGCTGATATAGGATTTGCGATCAAAACTAATCTAGTCAACAAGCTTGTTTGCCTGCCAAAAAAGAGTGAATGACAAACTCATGACAATACAATTGCCACTTGCAGGGGCAACAAGGTGGCACAGTGAATAGAGCACCGGCCCTGGAGTCAGGAGGACTTGAGTTCAAATCCAGCCTCAGACACTTAACACAAAAAACTAGCCATGTGACCTTGGGCAAGTCACTTAACCCCAATTTTCCTACTTTCCCCCCTCCTAAAAGAAAAAAACAAACAACTGCCACTTGCAGGAAAATGTCATGCTACCATCATCAATGCCTACGCTACCATCATGACGAACCCTGACAAGGTCAAAGAAAAACTTTTAGGAAGACCTGGAGACCCTTATCATCAATGTGCCGAAAGAGTAGAAGCTTATAATTCCAAGTAACTTTAATGCTAAAGTAGGTTCAGACTACCAGACTTGGCAGAGAGAAATGGAGTTGGAAACAGCAACAGCAATGGTCACTCACTACTGAAGACCTGTGCATCTCATGATTCTCATCACCAACACTGTCTTCCATTTACCTCAATGCAATAAAACTTCGTGGATGCGCCCTCACAGCAAACACTGGCATTTAATAGACTATGTGATTGTAAGGAGAACAGACTGACAGGATGTGAGAGTGACAAGACAATGTGTGGTACAGAGTGCCGGACGGATCACAGACTTATCCTCTTCAAGCTAAATATTTGCATTCAATGAGAGAGAATGAATATTACAATGAAGGGCTGGGCCTATTTTAATGAACATTGATTATGTCATTTACTTTTAAATTACCCCCAACCTTGGGCAATCTAATCAAAGAATTTATCCCAACCCAAACCTGAAGGGGCTTAAATTCCTCCTGAGGGTGGGGAAGGGGAGGTCTGACCAAGACTGAGATTGGCATGACCATTACTGGGAAGGCCCTTCAAAAGAGTGAGCTCTGAAATGAGGACTATAGACAAAGGGCAAGTCTGCATTTCCCAAACATGTGATTATTCATAATCATCTCTCTCAATACCATAATTTGTTAGTCATTCCCTGATAGGTAGGCAACCATTTAGTTTCCAGCTTTTTGCTACCTAAAAAGATTTGCTATTGACATTTTAAAAATATGGATCTTTTTCCTCTTTCTCTACTCTCTTTAGGATATAGACCTACTAAGTTGTATGGCTTAAACTTTTGGGGCATAGTTCCAAACTGCTTTCCAAAATTACTAGACTAACTCATATGTCCAGCAACAGTACAATAGTATGCCTACTTTCCCAAAGCCCATCCAATATGTGTCATTTTGGGTTTTTTTTGTCATCCTTGTCAATATGATAGGTAAGAGATGGAACTTCAGAGCTGCTTTAATTTTAGGTATACATTTTAGATATCTCCCTTGTGCTGATTTGTTTTGCTTACTTGAACTTATTTGTTACAAGGGAGGGGCAGGGAGTCCCTGGGAAATGACAATGATGTTTAAAAAAATCAATATAACATTTTTTATTATTTTTTAATTATTTTTAAAAACAAGCAAAGGGAGAGCTACATCAACTAACAATCAAATATTTACTGAGTGCTAGATCTGGTATGAAAAATAAACAAAAAAATTACTACAAAGCCCGGGTCCTCAAGGAATTTATAATCAAGTTAGTGAGACAAGGTTAGCATTTGTGAAATTATATGTGACATGCCTATAAATGTTGCTTGAGGGAATCTAAAAGCACTAATAATCCCAACAAAAAGGTAACATGTAGATAAAATATCAAATCTAATTTGTTTTTTTAATTATTAAAAATTGTGTACCTCATTTAACTTTAGATAGTAATCTGAATAAAATGTATAACACATTTAATAAAATGCATATAATGTATAAATAATGTTAAAGAGAAAGGTAGCAGATTCAAGAAAGATTCACAGAACATCTATTGAAGAAATAAAGATTATTCTTACCATGTAAAATCAAGGCAAGTTTTCTTAAAGTGAAAATATTTTAAGTGCACACTGATGACACAGTGATCACAACAAAACATCAGCAAGTAACAATTCAATACAACCAATGGGGTTTTTCCTTGGTTAATCAGAACCTCATTACCCTCCTTTCATTGGAATTTTTTTTATAGTAGCTGGGGGGCCTTGGAAGAACCTTCAGTTATTTTTCTTAAGTTATGCAAAGAATAATCATTTATACTCCCATCTCATTTACACTCCTTTGAAGGTAATAGCTAGTGGTTTTGTTCATTCATTTCAAGGAACAGAGTCAGTAGGCCAAACACTTCCTCAAAATAGTATTAATAATGCCTGTTGCTTAGTGATGGCAGAACTATTCAAGGGAATTTGAAGTTGGAATGAATTTTATTCACCAGAGTAAAATTCTGTTACGAGGAAAGACTCATTGCCCTGCTCAAACCCTTCTATTCTACTCCATCCCCCGGGCGTCCATCCGACCTGTACCTTCCGAGGCACGTTCTCTTCCGTTTTAGTCATTTTTGTTCTATTTGAACCCACTTGAATAAAACAGTGGCAGGCACTATAAAAATCGCAAAAGAGGATAAAAGTAAGAATTCAGCCATGGAAATCACTATTACAAAACAAGAATCCTAAAACAGAAGAGTATTTCCACAGTACAGCACACTACCTGGGGGCACTTCCAGCGGTAAGGAGGGCCGATACGGACATATCATCTGGTCCCGTTAATAGACGATAATATGACAGGAATGATTGACTGTGCATTGTTTGCTCAGCAGGCAAGAGCAGAAGGGGAAAGTAGACTCTAAAAATTGGGCTTCAACTTGCTCCGATCCTTCCCTCTCCCAATACAGCAACTAATCCACCTAGTAACGTTCAACCCACCAACTAACACAAAACAAAACACACAGAGAGAGCCAGCAATTTAGGAAAGTACTGAAGACAGAATGGCATAATGTTCTGCCCCGCCCCCCCAAAAAAGATATAAGGAAGCTTAGAATCAAGTGGCATAACCCTACATCCGAGAGAAGCTAGGAATATATTTCTGCAAATTTTCAAGTAATAACAAAATTTGAAAAATAGCGCAATAAGCTGGATTTTTAAATGGAGTCTATTGCAATGAAAACATTTAGAAAACCAAATTTAAATTTTTCCTGAGTGATGATTATAGAGAACTTTCTTTAAATAAAATGATAGCTCAGGAAAGAAAAGAAACTCACAGAGAAACTAAGCATCTATTTTATTCTAACATCAACAATCTCATTTCAGTACTTCAAGGATCTGTGATTTCCTCAATGTAGGTACTCCCCTGGAAGAGCAACCCAAAATATTTATCTAAATATACGTACCCAAGCTGATACACAACCTCCAACTCCAAGCAGAATAGAAGCTCCCTGAGGGCAGTAACAGTTTGTCTTTGTTCTTTATGTTTCCAGCACCTATCAGAGTGGCTGGCCTTTAGTATATGTTTCATAAATTTTTATTGAATAGAAATTACTTAACAAACATTTATTAAATGCCTCCTAGTATACTTGTTGGTGTTTTCTAGCACAAAAAAAGCAATGAAAATCACTCTACATGCTAAATCCAAATAGAGAGCTCATGGACTCAGAATATGTAATAAAGCATATTTTCTTTACTTTGCGGGGGGGGGAGAAGGAATGGAGTTATGACTAACGCAAAAAATTTGTCTTGCATGAAATTCATAATAGGCTTTTGGGGGGTTTGGTTTGGGGGTTTGGCTTTTTGGGGGGGGTTGCCTTCTCAATGGATAGTGGAGGAGGAGAAAGGAGAGAATTTAGAGCTAAAAATAAAATAAAATTGAATTTAAAAAAAACAACAGTATCTTTTATATGAAAATACCTGATAGCAAATAACATTGCTATCTATACTATCTCTGTGAAGCTTATCTTTTTGTTCAGTAGTGTCTGACTATTCATGACCCTATTGGGATTTTCTTGGAGATTGTTGCCATTTCCTGCTCCAAATCATTTTATAGATGAGGAAACTGAGGCAAACTGGGTTAAGTGACTTGTCCAGGGTCCCACAGCTAGTAAGTTTCTGAGGTCAGATTTGAACTCAGGAAGATGAGTCTTCCTGACTCCATGTTTGGTACTCTTTCCACTGTGCCACCTCATTGCCTCAGCTTAATCTTAGTACATCCTTAAAGCATTTTGTCTTTTCTGGTTTGAACCACCAAATGTGTAAGGCTATAATGTTTTTCAGCTACTATGATTTTTGAGCTTTTGAGCTTTAAAGGTTTTTCTCTTCTTTGCTATCAGTTTGCCACTTGTCACTTTTTGCTGCTGTCCAGCAATGCTTGGGATAATTTTAAAAAATGGGAAATCACCTTCACATTCTCCTAATGTTCCTGTCTGTAAAAATTAACTCTTGTGAAGACTCCTCATGGGGAGGAGGCATACATAAAGAAATGGCCATAAAACAAAAGGCAGCACTCAAATATTCTTTGTTAAAGAACAATCTTCATACAGTTTAATCCACTTACAGATAGACAACAATCGGTAATGAAGAGGTACTGGGCAAAATTATGACATGATAGGGATGCCTGACCTTCAGGGAAATCATTAGCAGGTAGAGAGAGGAGATGATCATCCTTCTGAAGCTCTTTCACACATCTAGTACCAGCATTCTAGAAACTGTGCATCCTTTAGGGAAATCTGAAGGCGCTCAACAAATTAAATTAAATAACTGGAATTAACATCTGTGCCTGGGTGACTACGCTATTCACTCTCCTGTCTAAGGGAGAAAAACTACCTTTTCTGAACATCGATAGACAAGCCAGTCTAACTGGAGCGGCAGCCCACTTTGAGAAGGAGAGAGAGAGCGTGAAGCACGTACCAGGTAGGTGAGGCCACCACCAGGATTTACTGAGTGGGGGGCAGGATATGAAGGAAGCATTTATTAAGGGCTTACACTATAGAAATGCTTTCTTCGTTCATTCCCTATTGTGAAGATAAAAAAGAGAAAGAAGGGAGGTATTACTAGTTATTCTAAGCATTGGATACAACCATCCCCAATTATAACCGGTTAGCAGTTTAAAGATATTTTTAGATGCCCAAGCACTATTAGAAAGCTGTTCTTGCCATAAGTAAATTTTTTGCTTTTGAGGAAGGGCTAAATTAACAAAGCAGACATTATATACAAATACAAACAGTATATAATTCCTGGCACACAGAAAACACTTAATAGTGTATTCATTCATTGAATAATTGATGAGTCAAAGGATGTAAATGTAAAGTGATCAAAAGAAGAAAACAGGCTAGCAACAGAAATGAAAAAGTGCTCCAATGCACTGAATAGAAAAATAAACAATTTTCAAACTCTGAAGTTCCACCTCACAGCTCTCATATTGGCAAAGATGACAATAAAATAACGATGACTGTAGAGGCTGGAAGATTGGCACACTGTTGGTTGTGATGTGAATTCATCCAGATATTCTCGAAAGCAATCCAAAACGATGGCCACAAAAATCATTAAATTCCACGTGTCCTTTGACCCAACAATATGACCACTTGGTCTATTCCCCAACAAGATCAAAGAGAGAGGAAAAGGACCCAAATGCACCAAAATGCCTCTAGCCGTTCTTTTCGTATCAATTTGGGAATGACTAAACAAAGTGTGGTACATTAAAATAATGCAGGGATTCTTCCTTGCTTTCCTGTCCCATAGACCCACCCGTTTGACAGTCTGGTGAAATCTATGCACCCTTTCTCAGGATAATGTTTATTGTTTCTATTCATAAGTGGAGGAAATTATATTTTGCATCAGTTTTTTTTTCTGCAAAGGTGAATGATATTTAAACTTAAAGAGACAAAACTTGCAGGTATGACGGTATATGTACTAACTAGAATAAACTAAAAATTACATTTATTAACATAAAATAAATAAGAAGAAGAAGAAAAAATTCAACTGAGGCAAGCATAGAGTAAGTGCTTTAGCTAGGGTCACATTGCTCCTAAATGTCTGAATCTAGATTTGAACTTAGGCCTTCTTGATGCCAGGCCCAAAGCTCTATCCACTATGGCACCAGATGCTCATATGTTTTAAGCCCAAAGGCAATATCAGGTTTTATTCATATTTTTCTTCTCCCACAGTGCCTGTTATACTTGTGCTTAATAAATGTTAGCTGAAATGAAATTTAAATGCTTTCTACAGATTATAATAGGTGAAATAAGTGAAAAAGACAAAAATAAATTCCTGAATTTAGGTTTAAAAAATTTAAACGTGCAAGACATGAAAAAAAATGACTTAAAAAGAGCTCCTATAAAAATATGAGAGTTTTAGTCAATTCTGAGGTCAATGTTGTAGGAATGGAATGGAAACATAGGATGGATAAGCAAATATATGGTGCCCATCTCAAGATTATACAATATTGGCTATAACACTTCTGAGGAACATTATTCATTTCTATGTGTCATAGTTTAAGAGGACCACTGACAAAACTGAAGTGTAGCTATCTAATGGATGGTGGCCAGAATGGATGGAAAATTTTTGACTGAAAATGTATGTTCTATCAACTTTATTCATCAATCAATACAAATTAATAAAAAAGAAAAATGAGCTCTCTATTAAACAGGCTCAAATGGGTAGAAAATAGACATGTGAAGTTAAAATGTGAATTAGTAAGAAATGGGCACTTCCTGTATACTTCATAAAATGTTAACTGATAATAAAAACTACTAATTGCAGTGGCAATGAACTTCAGATTTATTGTTTTGTTTCTGGCTATTTTGGCCACATTTCTCCATTTGTATTCCAGTTGGGTGCCAAATGTATTTAAAAATAACTCTTCTACTGCTTCTTTTTTTTAAATATTGGTATAGTGAAGTATTACAAGGTCAAGTGTTTCTTAGCCATCTGTTCCCACTATGCCATATACATCAGTTCATAAACAGAGGCAGTTTTACCCACCGTGCTCTTTGATTGCTTCATACAAATGTACCAGCTGCCTAACTGTGCTGAGCATGCTTGCTGTGCTTTTTTATGAACTAATTGCATCCATGGGGCTAACTTAATACAGTACTTCTCTAGCATCACCTTTGCCAACTATGACAGCTGTTATAAGAAAGCCTGTAGAGCATACACAATTGCTTGTGGTCTTCCTTCAAACATGGCTATACAAAACATCTCTGAATAATGTGTTTTTCTAATGGAGTGTCAGCACAATAAGAAGTCTAAACAGAATTAGTATAATCATACTGCTCACCAGAAAAGTCACCGTACTGTATATATTATGTTCATAAACAATTATTTTAAGGTTTTTTAAAATTTATATTCTTGTTTACAGAAATTCTTGAAATTCAATTAAATCTGCCAATGAACTAATTTATTACTATGTAACATGCAAGTACAATATCTTACACAAATATACATTCTCAATAAAGGCCAAGGAAATCAGAGATTTAAGATTTATTTAAAGTGGAAAATACTTTATGAGACAAATAATAATATCTAATACATAGGCAAGAATACATATAATAATATTTTGAATTTTAAAATCACCATTTAATTTATTCATAGAATTATGGCCACCAGATAAAGCCAAACAAATAAGGAAAAACAAATAAGCTGGTATCACAGAGAAGACTCAGGTCAAGTTAATAATAGCCTGAAATATGCATTAATCAATCAACAAGCCTTTATGAAATGCCTGCTTTGTGTTGAGCTAAACATGGGGGACACACATACAAAGACTGAAACCAGCCTGCTTGCAAGGAATTTCTATTCTAATGGGAAGGCAACTGTTTACATGAAGACACAGAGCATAAGTACAAAATGAAAAATACATATAAAAAGAAATTAAATACAAGGCAATTTGGGAGGGAGACCATTTGCATTTGGGGATTAGCAAGGCTTCATACAGAGGATGGTGCTATTGCTGCATCTTAAAGAAATAAAAGAACTCTATCAGGTAGGGGCAATGAGGGAGTACATTCGAGACACGGGAACAGCCAGTACAAAACAGCTAGTAAGGAAACTGAGGATGACATGTCCCATGGAAAGGACAAAGCAAAGGCCAGCTGGGCTGGATCACAAAGTGCAAGGAAGAGAACAATACCCAAAGAGTCTGGAAACTTAAGGAGCATCTAGGTTGTGAAAGGCTTTAAAACCCAATCAGAACAGTTTATATTTTATTCTAATGCAACAGGAAACCACTGGAATTGATTGAGTAGGAGAATGAAATGGTGAGCTCTGTGTCTAAGGAAAATTAGCTAGTCAGCAATGTGTACCACAAACAAGAGTGGGGAGAGACTCGAGGCAAGCTAACCATTTAGGAAGCTGCTACAATGATCGAAACAAGAAGAGATGAGGACCAAGACCAAGGGGAGGGTATTGAGAGGGGAGAGAGACAAGACGGAAGAGATGTTGCAGAAGCAGAAGCATGAGGATATGGCAAGAAGATATGATTAGATTATGTACAGTGAGGGTTTATGAGGAGATGGTGATTCAAAAAAAGAGCCTGGGAAGATGAACAGTAAGGAAGGAGGAAAACAAAGAAAAAGCAGAAAGATGAAACCCATCTAGGTGGTATAGCAGATAAGAGTATTGGTCTCAGAATCAGGAAGACCTGAGTTCAAATTCTGTCTCAGGCACTTACTGGTTGTCACTTAACCTCACTCTAGCTCAGTTTTCTCATCTGTAAAATTAGGATACTAATATTGTCTATCTCACAGAGTTGTTGTGAAGAATCAAATGAGATATCATATGTAAATGCTTGCTGTTATTATTATGTTCAGGAAGAAGGTAGTCAATCAATCCATCAACAAGAATTTAGAAAGGAAAAAACAAGTAATGGGAAAAACTATATGCACATAATAAATTAAGGATTTTTCCTTGCTGGTATCCTTTGTATTCTCTCTACTTAGAATCACAGAATCACAGATTTAGAAATGAAAGAGACTTTACAGGGTTTCTATTTCAATCCCTTCCTTTTTCAACTGTGAAAAATAAAACTCAGGGAGATGAAGTGATTCACCAAAGGTCACCCAAATAGTAAGTGAAAGAGCTGGAATTGGAACACAGCCTCTCTTACTCCCAAATCCAGCATCCTTTCTACTGCAATAGGCTTCATTAGATAAGCTCTCAGGTGTCATGGAAAAAAAGAATTTACTTTTTAAAATTATTTTAAATTTTATTTTATAAAGTGAGTCTTAGTCTTATACATATCAATAAATCAAACAGTTTTGTGTGTTTTCCTTCTATAAGGTATTATTCTAGGTACTGTAGGAGACACATATACACAGCTGCTACTTACCACAGAAAGAATGTACCATCAAACTAGAGTGATCACTGATTCTTATGGGAGAATCTCAAAAGTCATCTTAAGAGAATCATACATTCAGAGATTTTGAGCTGGATGAGACCTGAGATGATCCAGAGCAGACACTACCATCATCTTAAGCTATCATTCTATATCCCTTTTCCCTTTCATAGCCAAATGAACAAAGAGATGAATAGAAAGGAATTTCATTTCTTACTGTGTGCAAAGCCCTCTCCTAAGTTTTGGGGACACAAATAGAAAGAGGAGCAAGTCAGTCCCTGCTGTCTAGGAGCTCACACTCTAAAAAGAACACAAATATAGGTAGGAGGTTTCCACTTCAAATCACATTAAAATACCCATGGCTCCCTAGGGTACAGTAGTAAAGCAGAACATCATGCATCTTTTTAAATATCATTTGTTATAGGCCTATATCTTTTGACTTTTGAAATATTAGTCCTTTATAATGTTAACTGCCATATCTTTTGTGATCCTGACTATTACAACCTTGGTACTTAAAGTCTTTTTTCCTTGCTGTTTGTGGTATTTTTTATTTGCTCTGGATTTTATCATTACCTGTATGAAAAATGAAAAAGCAGAATTCATAATAAATGAAGAAGAAATGAAGTTTATAATCGGAAACTTTTGACCAACTAAATGCCAATAAAGCTAATAAGAAATGAAATTAATAAATATTTATAAAAGTATAAAATATTAAGATTAATATAATAAGAAATAGAGTTTAAAAAATCCAAATGAGCCCCCAAAGGAAAATAAGACCCAGACTAGTGAATTCTATTAAATATTCAAAGACCAATTCTTATACAAATTGTTTACAAAAATAAGAGCTTCTACCAAATTCCTTCTATGACAGAAACATGATCTTGATACTAAGGAGAATTAAAGCAAAGAAAACTATAGACCAATACTGTTAATGAACATTAAAATTTTAAATAAAACAAGAGCAAAGAGGCTATGGTAACTTATCACAAAGATTATATACCATGTTTGATTTATGCCAAGAATGTAGGTTTGGTATTAGGAAAACTAATAAAAGAACAACAAAAATCATATGATTATATCAATAATTACAGAAAAAGTTTTGAAAAAAATACCCATTTCTGTTAAAACACTAGAAAACACAGGAATAAATGGCCTTTTTCTTAACATGATGAATAATACATATCTATAACCAAATGCCAGAATAAAAGTAATAGGTATAAACTATAGTCCTTGCCAATAATATCAGGAGTGTTCACTGTCAACACTTCTATATGACATAATGCTAGAAATGCTAGCTATAGCAATAAGACAAGAAAAAGAAATACTATAGGTAAAGAAGAAACAAATTTTTTACTTTGCAAAACTATGACAGTGTACCTAGAGAATCACAGAAAGTCAACTAAAAAAATTAAAACAACAGCTTCAGTAAAGTTATGGGGGTTAAAATATAAATCCACATAAGTCCCCAGAATTTCTTTATAATTGCAATAAAATCCATCAGGGAAAGATAGAAGGAGAAATTCTATTTAAAATAAGTACAGAATGTATAAATTTATAAAATACTTTGGAGTCTACCTACCTAGCAAGATACACTTAGGAACTATACGACAATAGGTATAAAACACTTTATATAAATAAAACATCTAAATAATTAGAGAATATGAATTGTTCATGTGTAGGCTGAGCCAATATAAGAAAAATGACAACATTATCTAATTTAATATATTTATTTAGTGCTCTACCAATCAAAGTACCAAAAGATTACTTTATAATACTAGAAAAATATTAAATTCAGGAGGGCATATATGCATATGAATACATATGAGAATGTGTGTATATATGTGTACACAGACAGAGGGCACAGGATCAATTGAATAGGAAGGGATGATATTTTAAAAGGTGAAATTAAGAGGTGGGAGAGTAACAGAATGAGAGGAGACAGGGAGAGACAGAAGGGGGTCAATCATTTCATATAGAAGAGGCAAGGGATAACTGTTACAATGGAGGGGAAGAACAGGAAGGCAAAAAGGGAATAGGTCAACCTGACCCTCACTGAATTTGGCTTAGGGAGGGAATGACATACACTCTAAATTGGGTATCTTGCCCTGCAGGGGCAAGGGGGGAAGGAGATGAGAGAGGGGATGATGGAGGGGAGGGCAGGTTGCAGGGGAGAGTTGTTAGAAGCGCACACTTCTGTAAAGGGGCAGGGACAAAGGAGAGAATAGAATAAGGGAAGGGTGGGATAGAAAGGAGGGAAATATTGTCAATGTTACACAATATGTCCATTGTGGAGATGTTCTGCCTAACTATACATGTACGGCCTGTATTGAATTGCTTGTCTTTCCAGTGGGGATTGGTGACAAGGAAGGAAGGGAAAGAATCTAGAATTTAAAGTTCTAAAATCATATGTTAAATATATATATATTTATTATTATTATTATTATTATTTATACATAACTGGGAAATAAGATATACAGGCACTGGGATAGGGTGATCCATCTTGCTCTACCAGAAAGTCAGAGGGATTATGGGGAAGGATATAGGAGAGAGCAGATTGGGGGAGGGGATATACAGTGGGATCACTGTTTGGGGGGGGGGGTTGGGGAAAGATGGGGAGAAAATTTGTAACTCAAAATCTCGTGGAAATCAATGACATAAACTAAAAATAAACAAAAGTTAATAAAAAATAACAAAAAAAGAAAATTAAGAAAAAAAGAAAAATATTAAATTCATCTGTAGTTACAAAAACTCAAGAATCTACGAAGTATCAAGAATCTCAAGAGAAACAGTTAAAAAAAAAAGTGGGAGGGGGCTGGAGGGAAAGAGACAAGGTCCTGACAAAAACAGAACTAAAACTATACTATAAAACTATACTATCCTATGAAATAATTCTCAAAACAATTTGTTACTGGTTAAGAAATAAATCAATTGGCAGAAGGGATATGCAGAAGCAAATAAACCTAGTAGCCTAGTACCCAGTAAATCCAAAGATATCAACTACTGGGGGTACTCACTATTTGATAAAAACTGCTGGGAAAAGTAGACGGTAGTATAGCAGGAATTAGGCTTAAACTAACACCTCACACATCATACCAGGATAAGTTCCAAATGCACACCACTGTTGTTATTCAGTCATTTCAGTCATGTCAAACTCTTCATGACCCCGTTTGGAATCTTCACAGTGTTTTCTCCTTTGGAGTTTATGTGTTGGTCTTCCAAGACACCATGGTAGCTTTTTATGGTCAAATTCTTTCTTGTTTTTGTTTTTGTTTGCTCATATTTTTTGTTTTGCTCAAATTCTTATTTTTTGTTTGCTCATATTTCTAGCTTATTTCTTAACTTTGAACTTTATGTTAAAATTAGCCTCTGCTCCCCTGGGGGTTGGGAGGCACCATCCCCAGCTTTAGGTTTTTTCTTGTTGCTGTTTTCTGAGCTAGATATGAGGGTCAACAAGTTTTTGGTGCTTCCATCTTTCTTTTCTTCAGCATCATTCCCATGTCCCCATATAGCACAACTGGCACTGTAATATTATAATTCAAATACTGTGGCTCCATTGACCTTAATGGTAAAATGGATTTGTTATAAAAAAAAATCTTTAGAGATATTTTCAATTTTTTATCTGTTATTCTTTCATTCTGATCTTTAAATGCTGTACAGATGAGTTTGTTTTGCTTGATCTGTTACCAAACTTTCTCCAAATTCATTTTTCCTTCCACTGTTTTATGAGGTAAAACTGTTCCTATTCTTCTAGTACCGTCCTTTTTAAAACTTTACAAACAAGTTTATAAACTAAACCAGTGTTTTCCTTAGCTAGCAAATCTCTCAGTTATGAAAGAGGTCAAATGTTCACTGGCTGAAATGGTTCGTAGGCTCTTTTTGTCTCATAATTTTGACAAATGAACTTCCTAATTCCAATTCCACAACTCCAATAGCCTGCTAGAAACCTCCAGTTGGATGTACTTATGGCACATGAAAATAAACATATCCATAACCAAACTCATTAGCTTTGTCCTTACACCTGCCCCCCTCTAAATTTTTTTCTTTTATAAATAAATGCATTCAACAAATTTTTGTTGACTAACTTGCTGTCTTAAATATGTATCACAGCACTTTGCAAACAGGAGACACTTTTATTCTGGTCTGGCTATGATTTCATTAGTACAGGAAAGTCCAGGTGAGGAAACTACTCATGCAGATCTGTCAGCCAACAAACATTTATCAAAGTTTATAATATGCCAAGCGTCGTGTTGGGCCCTGAGAATACAGAGAAAAATTACAACAGCTCCTTTCGTCACGGACCTTACATTCTATCAGGGTACACAATAAATACACAAACTATTGTACACAAAGTGGATACAAGGTAATTTTCAGAGCAGAAGGCAGCTAGTAGCTGAGGAAATAACAAAAGTGTTCATGTAAAAGTGGTGATTGAGCGAGTCTTAAAAGGAATAAAAGATTCTAAGAGGTGGTGGTGAGGCCCATTCTAGGCATAGGGGAAGCCAGCTCAAAGGCAAAGAGGCAGGAGATGGAGCGTGACGTGAGGTCAGCCCTCAGAACTCTGGGTGGGTCCCTTCTGGAAGATTTAAGGAAGGGATGATGAGGACCAGACCAAAAGACAATCAGAGGCTATGGAGGATTGTCATCTCTATCAACTGGAAGGTGTTCTTGTAGTAATGAAAGAGCAGATTCACCAAATTACCCATGCAAAGGGAATACATCCATTCACAGGTGATTATCAATAATTGTAACACAAGCAACGCTGAAGTATTTATATCCTTTATATATAGATATATAGATGTACAGATAGACACATGCTTTTTAAAGGTATCAGATAATGTTATGTCAAATAACCTACCAAAACCCAAAAATGGGTCAAACTTCTATTGAGACAGGTGGGTAATGTTTTGAGGTAAAATTCAATAGTTCATTTTATAACATATTGAAATACATAGAATTATCCATAATTAACTTTACAGATATTCATAGTAAATATATGTGTATGGGTATACAGAAACACACACACACACACACACGCACAATACGTTCAAATGTGCTGTTGGTTTTTTTCCATCACCACAAACTAAAAAAAGGATATATTCTGTCAATTCCTTTAAATATTCATTTAGGACAAACCTCATTGTCATTTTCTGTGCTACAACAACATTTCTTTCTCACAATAAATAATACTTCTAACTCCAATAATGAAGTGTTAGATATTGTTAGAAATATTTGGGGAAATATATACTATGTATACACAAGTGACTGCCATATGGAGCTTGAGAATCTGATTGTCTGCAATGTTGATCATGACATCCAAGTACCAGATGCTGTAGGCTTATAAATTACAAAGATGTTTTGGATAACCTGTTACGTGATGTAAATGGCTTTTTATATTACTGCATGATCTTTTTGTGTCTTTCACCTTATATCAGGCAAGGGCTGATTAGATTTCATTATATATGTAATATCTATACACATATATATTCATTAGTTTCCATTATGATAAAAACCAAATATTAGTTCTAATTGATCTCCATACAATTACTTCAATCTTGAAGTGTTATTTAAACATCATCATTATTGTGAAAAGAATGCCCCCATATCAATCATTTACAGACCTATTCCTTTAAATTTTAGCAATAATAATTCTAATTCCAATGACAGTTTCTACACCAAATCTATTGTTACTTCAGGTAAATGTTTTACACAATATAATTCATTCCTGAAAATTTGCTTGTTACTGTTGTTCAGTCATGTCCAACTATTCATGACCCTATTTAGGGTTTTCTTGGCAAAGATACTGGAGCAGTTTGCCATTGCCTTTTCCGGCTCATTTTTTACAGATGAGGAAACTGAGGCAAACATAGACTAAGTGACTTGTCCAGGGTCACACAGCTAGTTAAGTGACTGAGGTCAGATTTGTACTCAGTTGCCTTCTTGACTTTTTACTCCCTGTGCCACCTAGCTGCCTTATGAAAATTTTTGCATAAACTAAATTCATATTTTCTAATATTTATAATTAGAAAAATGTTTTATCCTAATTTTAAATTGATCTTCAGAGCAGTATAGTAACTACTAAAGTTTTAAAGTTTCTTTGTCCTTCACCTCTCTGTTAAATAGAATCCCTTCAATTAATCCCTGATTTAAATTTCCCTCATTTTATCAAAACCTACATAGATTCCAGCAAAGTATCTGATAAAATTTTTCATACTCTACACAAACATATGATGGAGAAATGTAAGTTATATTACAGTTGGATTGGAGAGTAGGAAATTAGATAAGAAAAAAATATATAATGCTAGATTACAGAAAACTTCAGGGAGAGGTAGAGCTAAAATGGGAGACTAGCCGGAAGAAATACAGCAAGCTTCTCCCCAACCCCCAACTCCACTGAAAATAATCTAGAAAATGCACCAAACTGAATCCTGCTCGAGAATCAAAGAAAAAAAGTCATTTTTGTCCAGGTTAGCAGAGAAAGACAGAAAGAGGTTTGCAGACACTGGGGACCAGATCTAGACAGGAGTATACAAGAAACAGCATTCCAATACAAGGCTGTGCACCAGCACAAGAAGAGGTCTCAGAAACAGTATGAAGGAACCTAAAGGTGTGTTAAATGCAGGAATAGGTGCAAACTGTTAGCTTTGATACTCACCACCCCTTCCAGGTCACAAATTCAGGGCTGACTGAGGAAGGGACCTGCTCCTAGGGGTAGTATTCCAGGCTGAGAAGTGGTTTTGTGCCTCAGCTTATACATCGAACAAGAAGTACATTCATACATAAACATTGTTCTCAGGCTGACAATCTACATAAAATATAGATCTAATAATAAATCTCCTCCTGTAGGAATCTCTAGAACCTCTGTCCCAGAATAGGCTTTGATCTTAATTAGATAGACAGACAGACACATAGATAGATAGATGGATGGATGGATGGATGGATGGATGAATGGATGGATGGATGGATGGATGGATGGATGGATGGATGGATGGGCGGATGGATGGATAGATAGATAGATAGATAGATAGATAGATAGATAGATAGATGGATAGATAGATAGATAGAAAGACAGATAGACAAACAGACAGACAGAGAGATAGGCTTTTCCTGATCACTTCAGTTCACACTGGTCTCCTACTTCTTTGGACACAATTCACCTAGGTAACTTACGCTGATACTACCATGTCACTCACTCAATTAGCAGTTGTTAAGAGGCTGCCATGTGCTAGGCCCTCTGCTAGGTCCTAGGAATATGAAGATACAAGAGAACACGGCTCTGCCCTCGGGGATGGGGAGCAGAACATGCATATGAGAAATTAAATGCAAAGTAATTTTGAATGGAAGGAATGAGAACCGAGAGGGACAGAGTGTCAGAGAAGGCTTCCTATAAGAGTTAGCACCTGAGATAAGCATAAAGAATGCCAAGGAATCATTGAGACACAGGTGATGGGGGAGCATATTTCAAACATTAGAAACAATCTATGACTAAAGGGTGGGGAAGCTGCAGTCTTGAGGCCTTGTGTGGCCTGCTAGGTCCTTGGGTGCAGCCTTTTGGCTAAGTCCAATTTTATAGAACAAATCTTTTTACTAAGGGCTCTAAGTCCTCAAGTGCAGCCCTCTGACTGAATCCAAACTTCAAAGAAGCCAATATTCACACAGTATCAGTTCTTGCTCCGGAGGTGGATAGTGTGCTTTATCATAGTCCTTTGCGATTATCTTAGATCATTGTATTACTGAGAATAGCTAAGTCATTCACAGTTCTTCATTTTACGATGTTGCTGTTACTATATACAATGTTTTCCTGGTTCTGTTTACTTTACTTTGCATCAGCTCATATATATCTTTCCAGGTTTTTCTGAAATCATCCTGCTTGTCATTTCTTTGTATATAACTAATTATAAGCAAGTTCCCACTTCCCATAGAATGTAAGCTCTTTATAGAACAGTTAAATAACAAAATAGAAATTCTGAAAATCAAGGAAGAATTAACAAAACTGAAAGCAAAAATAATTATCCAAATGACAAATGAAACTAGGCATTGGTTTGTTGCAAAAATAATAAAATAGATAAATTATTAGGTAGTTTAATTTTAAAAAGACAGAATAAAATCAAACTGGTAGCATCAAAAAGAAAAAGTAAAAAGAATTCACAACAAATGAAGAGATGAAATAATTAGAAATAATTTTAACTAATTACGTGCTAACAAAATTTATAATTTAATTAAAATGAATGAATATTTACAGAAATGTCAAATACCCAGATAAACTCAGATATCCACAATAAGAAATAGAGAATTTAAGTAGATCAATTCCATGAAAAGGAATTGAAGAAGCTATAAATTAACACCCAAAGAAAAAGTCTTAATACCAGTGGATTTGCAAGTGAATTCTATCAAACATTTAAAGAAAAATTAATCCCAATATTTGGTCAACTTTGCTAAAAATAGAAAGGGGAAAGGAAAAGAGCATATAAAATTCCTTCTCTGATACAAATACTGTCTTGATTTGAGAGAGACAAAGCAGAAAAAGAAACTATCCCTAATAATGATCAATACAGTATTAAATGCAATATTAGCAAAAAGACTAAAGCAACATTTTAAAGGTTATTGAGTATGACCAGGTGGATTTGATGCCAGGGATACAGATGTCCAATATTAGGAAAACTATAAATATAACAGACTACAATAATAGTGAAAAACATCAAAATCACAAAATGACATCAATATATGCAAAAAGATCTCTCTGACAAAATATAACAATAACCTTTTTCTGTTAAAAACCCCAGAAAGCACAGAAATAAATGGGCCTACTCTTAATATAGTAAATAGTTTCTAAAACCAAGAGACATCTTTATTTGGAACGAAGACCTCTCCGATAAGTTCAGAGTTAAAGCCAGAATGTCCATTGTTATTTGGAAAAAAAAAAAGAAATTATGGGAATAACCAGATTCAAAGAAGAAAGAAAATTGTCACTTTTTGCCAATGATATTGGTAATCTAATTAGATCATCCTAAATATTCAAATAAAAAGTGAAGTGAAACAATTACCAATACAACAAAGTAACAGAATATAAAGTAAAATAAACACACACAAATTATCATTCCTTCTGTATATTACCACTAAAAACCAGACAGAAGAACTAGAGAGTGAAATTCCATTCAAAATAACAGAATGGGAAAAAAACCTGGGAATGCACCTGGAAGAACTACATGAGTACAACTACAAAACACCCCACGAAGAAATAAATAGACCTGGGAGACATAAAAACTGCTCACACTTGTGTCATGCTAATAAAATATAAATGGTAATATTGGTTCAATTAATTTCTGCATTCAGTATGTACCAACTGCCAAAGGCCTAGAAAAAATAAACATAGAATTCATCTGATAGAACAAAAGGTCGAGAATCTCAGGGGAAATAGGAACAAATGTGGGAAAGACAGGCATCTAGCAATATCTTATCTCATACTATACTGCAAAACAGTGATATTTGAAATGAACAATGGCTAAAAAACAGAAAAGTGGATCAGTGAAAGAGACTAGATGCCTAAGATCCAGAGGCAAACAAATATAGTAACATAATGGCCAACAAAACCAGAGTCTACAGTAATTTGGATGAAGACTCCACAGTTAACAAAAATCGCTAAGAAAACTGAAAATTTACAAACGTATCAAGTGCGACCTTTATGAAAACAATCAGAAGGTAAATCATATTCTAGAGCAGACCATATCTTTACAGAAATACAATTTACCTAAAGGCATAGAAAACAAAAGGTTCCACTACGCCTGTTTTCGTGGACTATAAAAAAGCATGTAATGCCATGAAGTTCTCTAAAATTTATCACCCCGTATATTTTAAAATCAGATAAGATAACTCTTTTTACAATCCTATGACAAATGTCAATCACATAAAACATGGAGAAATATGCTCGTCACAAGAATTTGCCTCTGTCATAGAGAACTACCAAGGCAAAGGGATTCCCTATTGTTGGTGAGGTTCTCCAGATGTTCCTATGTACAGATGACAATGTCCTAATTGCATCAAACCTTGGAACACTGATGACCCTCCTAAACGAGCTCTATAATTACACAAAAAGATTTTCGCCTAACTATCCACATAGGAAAAACAAAGGTTATTTGGAATGCTTATTTTCCATACTATAAGTACTGCTACATAGTTGTCAATAATTACAGTTACTCATAATTAAAGGACAATATTCGTCCCTATAAAGTTACATAAGTAATAATTGATTAATGCTACTTAGCAGAAAGTAACATGTTACTATATATCTATAAATTTAAAGTAATAGAAAAATCATTCATTGAAAACAGTCATATTAGCAATACTTATAGAAGCCCAACACATATATTACTATGTGTGTGAACTATGTACCAGAATGTTATAGGGGTAAATTTTATGTAAGTCCCATTCAACAATAAATCAGTCCATTTAAAATACAGTAACTTAATATCATGACTTCATCATTAAAATACTTTAGTTTCTTCATTGGAGGATATGGCAACATCCACAGTACACACACATATATAACCACGAACAAATATATAGATACATAAGTATACATATACATGTATGATGTATATGCATATACACATACATACACAAACATATTACCTGTCTAGGAAGTCGGAACACGGAATTTTTGTAGAAAATATCTTTGGCCTGACTCCATGTCCCATCAATGATGATGATAGTGGAAAGATGGTTAGAAGAACTTGATATCAATTCTTCCAAATTAATTGCTTCAGCACCAGGATACAAAATTAAAGTGCCAGGATTTCGGCAAATAGCTGAAAGTTCAGGATCTCTAAAATGAAAACAAGGAGAAAAAAAGTTCTTTAGTGATTTGAAGAAACATTTTGTACTGTATTAAATTTTCCTATCCCCCCATCCATGAGTCTAGTCATTCAAAGATGAAAAAATAGCAACTCTAAGTAAAAAAAAAAAATTAAGATACTGTGCATTCCCCAAACAATGGCCATAACTTAGTCACTTTCTGGCCTTTCCCATCTCTACCAATATTCTCTTTATGGTAGCACCTCTCTTCTGGCAGCTCTTGGTATTTTAGTTCTGACCCAAATCAAGAATTATTACTCTCCACAGTAAGAACTCCTCACTCCCTAGCTGTCAAGCACAGGCAAACATATGACACAACTTATTCTACTCTTATCCCACAGACAACCTCATTTTACTGAGAGAAGAGCCCCAAAACAGGCTTGAGCTATCTAGGTTGTGGATAGGCAAGAACCTCCAGCTCCATTCTGGAATAGACTGGCATTGGCCAAGTCAAAAGTTCACGGCCCTAAAACTAATAAACCAATTCTAATGTCAAATATAAGATCAAGACGTATCAGATACCTAGTTCTTCTAAGATCTTGAAAAGAATAGACATAAGGAATATTTTTTAAAGGAAATACCATAAAAACTGATCAGTTAACTCTCCATTATAGCACTGACAAAGGTCATAACATTGTGTGTATACGTATACATACATACATATGTATAGATATTTAAAATCCTATACATTTTAATCTAGATGGATTATATGATTTCTTTTGAATAGATATACTTTTTTTTGATTATGTCTTTCTCAAGCTAATATCAAAAATGGCGTTGACATTCCTAACTACATAGTAGCTGACTAAGGGTTGGAAGTGGGGAGGTGTGGGTACAGAAAAAAAAATATGCCATAATATGGATCCAGAAATGACTTTAAAATATGACTAATGATAGCGTGATTGAAATTTATACTACATAATTCATAAAACACAATCTCTAAGGTGGGTACAAAACAAGCTAGAGAGATAGGAAAAGCCTAACTCCCCCTTGGGGTCAGGCCATATCTAGAATAAATTCAGACCTGTGAATCCAGAACCAGGACTTCTTGGTGGAGGAAGCCCCTTAGACCACAGGTAACACATACATGAGTGAGATGCAAAACAAAAAGTTATGCAAAATTTATGGAAGACCACCATTATTACTAAGTAAGGGGCTCAAAGGAGACTTCAAGGAGGAGACAATATTTGAGTGGGGGCTTAAAATGATGAATGCGAGTTTAACAGGTAAAAAGGCAGACAGAGGACATTCAAAATACAGAAAACAGTGTGAACAAAGTAGGAAGACTAAAGTGAGTCTTTGGGAGCCAGAGCTGTCCAGTTCAGCTGGAGCTTAGAGTACACAGAGGGAAATCATATCAGAAAAAGATAGAAATGTATAAACTTAAAACAGACCTTGTAAATGGCCTTGAAT
Source organism: Pseudochirops corinnae (assembly GCA_028646515.1). Classification (NCBI taxonomy): domain Eukaryota; kingdom Metazoa; phylum Chordata; class Mammalia; order Diprotodontia; family Pseudocheiridae; genus Pseudochirops; species Pseudochirops corinnae. Next base: position 200,747,730 of record CM053590.1, on the reverse strand, counting down.
ACTAAGTAAGGAAGTCTGAACTTAAATTGGCAACAGGGAGTCACCGATGCTTTTTAACAAGAGGAGGCTCACAACAATGTTTTTCCAATTTACCTTTCCAATCTAATTCCACATACTTCATGTAGCTTGGAGAGGCATAAGATAAAGAAAAAAGGGCTGAAAGATCTGACAATTACTAGCTATAGGACAACAGGTAAATCATTTAACCCATCTAAGCCCCAACTTCTTCATCTGTTAAATGGAGAGAAAGGCAGGAAGAACCAAACCAAATGAAGAAATACTTTGGATTAAGAAAAACACAAAAGTTAATCAGTTATTTAAAAAAAAAAGGAATCCTACAACAAGCAAAAGAGAATCATAAAGAAACAACATTTTAAAAATTCTGTTAAAAAAAAGTCTTGAAGCCAGATGGTTATAAGAAACAAAGAAAGAGGTAAATAAGAAAATTGGAATTGAAATAAGTGTTCTGAAGGAAAAATTTGTAAAGAGAATAATAATTTAGAACAGATTATTGAAAACCATATCCAAGAAATGGACTCTGAAAAATAGAACAATAAGGACTTGATGATTATAGGAAACAATAAGAAATATTAAAACAAAATCAAAATATTAAAAAAAGAAGTAAATATAAAGTACAACTCTCAAAATAATTGAAAATAGGTAGAATAAGAAATTTGAAAAACAGGTAAAGACAATCAAAGAATAACCAGATTCCTTGACAACAATAACTAAAACTAACTCATGGACACTGTATTTTATCAACTCATAAAGTTAAGTAAATTGCATAATGGGAAGGTAAGTAAAAGGGGAAAGACGATGTTGAGGACCAAGGGAAATGTGGGATGCACATTAATCTAGGATTAATTTTGCTGATTTGCTACTCTTTTTCCTAATTTTTAAGTACTATTTATTATACAGAATGGCTCTCTGGAAAAGGAGGGAAGAGACACTTGAAAAAATTTTGTGATGTGAAAACAAAAGCAATTAGTAAAATATATTTTAAAAGCAGCAATTGAAATCATACTATCAGACAAAGAACAAAGAGAAATTCACAACACAGAGATACACAACAAAATTACATTTTTCTAAAAGGAATCATAGACAATAAATCAATGTCAGTATTATTTTATATGCTCCAAATGCCATAGTATCTAAATTCCTAAAAGGAAAAATTAATTGAAGTGCAACAAGATGTAGATAGTAACACAATAACAGCAGGACACTAATATCCCTCTCAGAGTGGGACAAATCTAACAGAAAAATAAACAAAAATGAGAAATATAGAATTTAACAAATTGTTGGAGAAATTAGAGCTAAAAGACTTATAGTGTCTTCTAAGCGAGACCATTAAAGAATATTACATATGTCTCCAAATTACATGTAACTTTTACAAAAATTACCCACAAATTTATGCACAGAGATATTGCAAATTAATGGCATTTAAAAGACAAAAATCCTTTATAGACTTAATTACAATGAAAAATAGTAAACACTAAAGTAAATAACTATAGATCAAAATCAGTAATATCAATTCAAAAATTTTCAAATAAAAACCTTCATAACTGATTATAGCAATTTATCCAAGAAATCATTCACTATGACCAAGTTGTCAGATTTACTTCTGAGACAGAAGGCTGAGAGGAATGAAGGGACTTTGTTTTAATGCCATAAAAAATATCTACCTAAAGCCAAAAAGAAGCATCATATGCAATGAGGAGATTCCTTGAGAGCAAGGACTGTCTTTTGTCTTTCCTTCTATCCCACTGCTTAGTGCCTGGCACATGGTAGGTGCTTTAATAAACACTGACTGATTAGAAGTTTCCCCAAAGAATACAAGAGTAGAGCAAAGATACTTTCTCTTCACTACATTATTTGATATAGTTCTTAAAGTGCTAGCAATAGCAAAACAAGAGAGAAAAATCAAAGGTATAAAGATGAGAGTCTAGGGGAAAAGGGGAAAGGATTTATATAATGCCTATTACTTGCTAGTTTGTCTTATATGTTTTCCAAATATTATTACCTCATCTGACCCTCACAACAACCCTGTGAGGTAAGTGCTGTTACTATCTTTATGTTACAGTTAAGGAAAATGAGGCAGCAATTAAGTGATTTGTCCAAGGTCACACAGCTAGTAAGTGTCTGAGCCCATATTTGAATTCAGATCTTCTTGACATCAGACATATGTAATGTTAATGGAACTGGAATTTGAAGATCCCTTTGTATTGGCAAAGGTAACAGGTACTTAGCACTTAGTAATTAATCAAGAAGGTATGAATCCCTGTTGGCTGAACCTGGAAGCTAAAGCACTGTATATACAGGGAAAAGGCCCAGAGAGGGAGAGTCAGAATTTCTTGGGACAAATATCTGGAGGCAGAAGCTGCTGCCACTGGAGAAAGAGAGAATTTCTCTCAGCAGCATCTGGAGCTGCTACTGCAGGACTGATAATTGAGAAGAAAAATCAGAATTGGTAACTGAGACAGATCTTCTGGGAGCGAAATCCATGGAGGCAGAAGCTGCTGCCACCAGGGAGGCTGAAGAGGAAAGCCCCGACCCAGGCCAGAGAGAATGATTTTGAGTTTGAAAACCTGGATGGAGTGATCTTGATTCTGGGAACCGCTGAAATTTCTGATGAGTCCAAGGGCCAGCCAGAGCTGCCAGAAGACTGAGGAAGCATCACTGTGAAGGATATAAGACTTCGCCCGTTTGTGGCTTTGTGGAGCCTTGCCTTCCAACGAACAGAGACGGTGAAGGATTTGAAATGGACTTGACGCTGTGAGCTCCACTGTGGAGCAGGAACTGCACAGAGAGCTGGACAAGGACCTGGGAATTGTCTACCTCTGAACCCAGGTAACAGTTTGGTGAATCCAGGTAGGATCTGGGACCATGGAAGGGGATTAAGGGAATCTGAGGGACCACCCTGAGTAAAGCTGAAAGAAGACTTTACTTGGATACTGTGTACTGACTGAGAAATTGTAAATTTACTATTAACCTAGAGATGGAGGGTCTTGTGTATTTTCTGATGACAGAATAGTGATTGATGATTGAATAAGTGACTGATTGAGTGAACTCAGTGTGCCCCATGAGTGGAAAACTTTGACTATTGTTCTTTGTGACTGAATTAAGGATTTTGTGAATGCTTGAGTTACTAAATGATTGTTCTTTGTTCAAAACCTTGTAACCGCTGTAGTGGAAACAATGTGGCTGTTTTCTGTGATAAGTTGTTGTGAATGCTATGTTTTGGTTTTCTGTGATAAGCTATAACATTGTGAATGCTGTACTTTGATTTACTGTGAATGTTTTGCTTTGATTTGTTATGGAATAAACAGAGTGTTCACTATACTGTGTAATCAGAACCTAAAAAGCTGTTCACAGTAGCATTCTTCTGGAAAGCTGCTTGTGCTTGCCTTTACAACGTACTGCTCTTTCTACTATGCCATCTAGCTGCCTCAGGTAATAGTCAGATAAGTAAATATAAAGATAATCAACATAGGAAATCAGCAAATTAAACTAAGAAACATCAGAAAATTTGGAGGCTAAAATCAATAGCTTTTCTATATTGTAATAATAATAAGATCTATAAGGCAATAATAGAATGGGAAGTCATATTTAAAATAACTAGAAAATGCATAAAATATTTCTGAATCTACCAAAATATACTCAGAACTTGTATAGAATCAATTAAAGAAATAAAGAATTTTAATAGTTGGAGAAATATTAAGTACTCATAATTGGGTCCTGATAAAATAATAAAAGTTACAATAATGCTTAAATTAATTTACCATTTTAATGCTATACCAATCAAACTATCAAAGGACACTTTATAGGACACTATAAAATAATAACTAAATTCATTTGGAGGAACAAAAGATATAGCATATTATGAGAAAGAATGATATAAGGTAGAAATTAAATGATGAATAGTATTTGCAGACCTCACACTATATTATAAAGGAAAAGTCATGAATAATTTGGTCGTGGTTAAAAAAGAGAAGTCGATAAATGGAATGGCCCCGAAAAAGGGGAATTAGAAGTAATGGAAATTAGGAAAGAACTCCTTTTTCAACAAGGACTACTGAGAAGACCAGAAAGTGGCCTGGGAGAAACTTGGTTTAGATCAAAAACCGACCAAATCACACACAAAAATTGCATATTGAAACCCAAATATGAATCATTCTGCTACTTTAAAAAGTAAAAGAAAAGCAGATCAACAGGTAACAGATATACTCTTAAGCAAGCAAAGAACAGAGGATTACAGAAGATAAAATGGGTCATTTTAATTATATGAAACTGAAAAGCTAGCGCACAAACCGGACTAACACACACTGGATCAAGAGGGAAGCAAATGAACTGGGGGAAATTTGCATCAGTTTTCTCAGATAAGGTCGTTGACAAAAAAGAAAGGCTCTACAAGCGCCTAAAACGTTATAGCTGCATTTTCTGTAGCAGCAAAGACCTGGAAACAAAGTAAATCTACACTGACTGGGGAAAGGTTTACTGCGCTACAAGAAATGACAAACAAGAAGAATACAGAAAAGCACAGAAAACTCACATGAACGGATACAAAGTAAATTAAATACAGTCAAGAAAACAACGAAAGAGCCGCCACAGAACAATCAAAGCTGAATTATAAAGAACAAGTTGGGCCGCAAAGAATAGATATAAAAAGACATTTTCTCCCTGATCTTTTGAAGAGGTTGGAGTCCACAAGTTTGGATTGTTAAATATGATGCCAAATTTTTGAAGTAATGATCTGCCTTGCTGGTTTTTTCCCTCTATTTCCTCTTTTTAATTTTTTTTCAAGGAAGTCCTTGTTATAAGGACTATGTTTTCCTGGGAGAGGGAAAAGAGAAGGATACAGAGGGAAATCTCAGAGATTTATAAATAACAAAAAAAATCAATAAAACACTTTAAAAAAAAGAAATTATTAGCTGCTCTCTCTATATATATGCGCACTCTCTCCATATATGTGTATAAATGTATGTATATACGTATACATATATAACTATTAAGAAACTATTAGCAAGTTCTGGAAGATGTCTTGTTAAGTTACATCCCACATCACTGAAACATCTTGCCTCTGTGAGAGGCTTGCAATCTGTTTGCCATACTCTTCATCTATTTCTTGTTTCTCTTAGGGAGGTCTGTAATGTACATTACTGACAAGAGTTACTTCCATTCAGTCTCTAATCATCTTTACTAAAATGCTCTCCAACAAGTTTCTTCCCTCTGGTTCCTAAACTTCCTCACACAAGTAAGTCTCCTTAATATGCAATGCTACATTGCCCCACCTCCTACATACAGACACTAACATTTTTCACCTCATCTATACAAAAGTCATTCAGTTCTTTCTAATAAACATACAAACATCCCACATTGAATATACATTGTATATGTGTCTAGAAGACCTACAACAATTCTTAGTACCCTGTCTCCTTTGTCTACAAAGGCACCACCAGCACTGTGGAAGCAGAAAGGGCTCATGTACTACTAAAGTACATTTTGTATTTTACTTTGTTTCATAAATTGCCATGGCCAAATAATTTATCACCTAGTGGTCAACAATTGGTGATGAGTAACTTTATTCTCATATAACACATTAAGTTTAGGCTCAAAATCCTTCTAGCTTGTTAGAGTCCAGCAATGCTTAGTCTTTACCAAAATTGCCTTATGAATCTAGAGTCACCTCTACAGAAAGAGGACTATGTTGATGGCAAGCTAAATATATTTCCATTCACAATACGTATGCATGATGAATATATCAAAAACCTCTGAGTATGTATGATGTGCTAAGTGCAAGTGTAGGAATGTGCTCCTCCAATGTAGGTCAGAACTCATATATAATGTATAATTGTAGAAATTTATTTAGAGACCAGAGAGATAAAATGACTTGCCCAAGGTGACCCAGTAAGTAAGTGGCAATGGTGAGTGGCGGACTCATCAATTTATCTATTATAACAAAATATATCTCTCATACACATGTGCACCAGCATTATTTCCAATCCAATCCAACAAATATGTATTAAGTATTTACTATGTTCAAATCACCATGTCAATCATGAAGAATACAAAGACAAAACAAAATACAGTTCATGATCTTAAGAGGCTAATAACATTCTACTGGGAAATATATTTCTATCTTACATAGATTCTGGACCCCAACACTTTGGATGGGCTGGTGATAAGGAATCACAGTAATCAAGACAACACTGAAATGGAAAGAGGTAAATTCAGGTAACACTGAGAGAAAAGGAAACGATGGAAAATGCTCTCTGCAATCCTGGGCTACAGTCAGATTCACAATAGAAGAGAGGGACAAAAATCAGTAGGCTCAAGACACCAGATCTATGCTCTGCATAGATGATGAGTCAATACACAGTAACAGAGGAAAAAAGAAAGTAAGACTGAAAACCTCTTCCCCCTTCAAAAACAAAAAGACTAAATCATTTTTATAATAGAACAAATCTGGAGAATGGCCACTACTAAATTTTTAGGCTGGTTAAAAACATCAACTTATCTAATTTATGTTGCTTTTCTTTAAGACTACTTCAAAAATCTCTTTATATAATTAAACTATGCTATAATACACCTTCATAAGACACAAGAATCCATATGACACTGGATTAGTTAAATCACTCACCATGAGAAGGTATAGTTGGTGGACAAATTCAAGCCATAATTGTGAAATATTTAAAAATATAACAATAAAATAGAAGTTGAATTAAAACAGGATTTACCTTTCCTCACTGAAACGTCGACCAATCTTGACCTTAACCTTGTCCTGGGGAAGGCATGCAGCAAGCAGAGGTACTGTCCGTAACACTTTGTTTTCCTTTAATTAAAAAAGCTAAATCAATTTTACATGGATAAGCATACTTTTCTAAACTCTTGTAATGTACACATTTATGTTTAAATTTTCCATTTTTAAAAGGACTGTCAAACGAAAAACATCAATCATAAAGCATTTATTATATACCTACTATGTGCAAGGTACTGTGCTTAGTCTCTGACTGCAAATACATAAAAAATGCAAAATGGATAAGTTTCATTATATTAAATTGAAAAGCTTCTCTACAAACAAAGGCAATGTAACCAAGATTAAGAGGGAAGTGGAAAATTGGGAAAGAATTTTTACAACCAGTGTCTCTGATAAAGGCCTCATTTCTAAAATATACAAAGAATTGAGTCAAATCTATAAGAATACAAGGCACTCCCTAATTGATAAATGGGTAATGGATATGAACAGGCAGTTTTCAGAAGATGAAATTAAAGATATCTATAAGCATATGAAAAAATGTTCCAAGTCACTAGGGATTAGAGAAATGCAAATCACAACAACTTTGAGGTACCACATCTCACCAGTCAGATTGGCTAAGATGACAAAACAGGAAAATGATAAATGCTGGAGAGATTGTGGAAAAATAGGAACACTAATGCACTGTTGGTGGAGCTGTGAACTGATCCAACCATTCTGGAGAGCAATCTGGAACTATGCCCAAAGGGCTATAAATAATTGCATACCCTTTGACCCAGCAATACCACTTCTAGGGTTGTATCCCAAAGAGATCAGAGAAGTGGGAAAAGGACCCGTATGTACAAGGATATTTATAGTGGCTGGTTTTGTGGTGGCAAAGAACTGGAAAACAAGGAGATGCCCATCCATTGGGGAATGGCTGAACAAGTGGTACATGAATGTAATGGAATACTGTTGTGCTAAAGAAATGAGCAGCAGACAGACTTCATAACAACCTGGAGAGACTTATATAAATTGATGCTGAGTGAGGAGAACAGAACAAGGAGAAATTTGTACACAATCACAGACACAACGTGTGTGTGACGACTAACTTCAATACACTGGGCTCCTCTCAGCAATGTAAGGTTATAAGACAACTCCAAAAGACTCATGATTGAAAGAGACATCCACATCCAGAGAAAGAGATGAAGAGTCTGAATGCAGATTGAAACAAACCACTTGCTCTGTTTTTCTTGTTGTGTTTTGTTTCCTCTTTCCCACTGATCATCCCATGGGTTATAATCCTTCTTTACAACCTGACTAATGATCAATGGGAAGATATCTGTAGATCCTATATCCACATGCATGCCGCCATGATGGAAGGGAAGGGGAAAAAGGGGGAGAAAATCTGAAACTCAAGGGACTGTGGAACTGAATGTTGTAAACTAAAAGTAAATAAACCAATTTAATTTTTTTTTTAAAAATTACAAATACAAAGAATGAAACCATCTCTCCTCTCATGAAATTCACATTCTATCTGGGGGAAAAACAAGCACATATATAAATTTATGAAATGAACATAAAGAGAGTAACACACAGTTAACTAGAAGAGCACACTAGCATTCTCATGCAGGAGGTAGTATTTGAGCTGCATCTTAAAAGAACTGAATCTATGCTCAGAGAAGAAAGTATACTTCAGACATGGGGATGGCCAACACAAAGGCATGAAGAGAAGAGAGTGTCTTCTGTGGCTGCTCTATAAAGCAGAGGGAAGGAAGGAATGTATATAATGAGGCTGGAAAGATAAGCTGGGAGGAGGCTAAACAAAGGAGTTTGTGTTTTGTCCTGAGGCAACAGTATAGAAGAGTTTACTGAGTAGAGAAAAGAAAATCACTTTGGCTAGGCATGGTAGCAAACTCTCCTTTCTGGGAAGGTTCAGGCTGGCTTGAGTTGCCTGATGAGGTTAGAAGCCAGAATGCACTTGATGCAGACATCTTTTCACAGAAATTTTGTTGTAAAAAGGAAAGATGAAACAATAGCTTCAGAGGACAGTAGGGGAAATTTTAGTAAAGTTGAGGGAGACTTGGGACAGAGACAGAAAATTATTGAGGGAGAAATCTTCTGGAAGGGACACCAGAAGATAAGATCCATGACAAATGTAGAGGTCTTGACTTCAGTAAGGTCAAGGCTGAGGTCAAGGCCTCTACATTTGCCAAGGGGAAGGATTACCTTGTAGTCACAGAGTAGGGGAAAGGAGGAGAGAATGGGAAATGATGTCCAGCAGTTTTGAGATGAAGAAAAAGGGGGAAAAGAGAGCACATATTGAATGGTCTCAATTTTCTCAGTAAAGTAAATCTCCAGGTGAGACTAGAGATGGGTGACTTGAAGAGAAGAAATTTAAAATTCATTTCAAAAACTTAATAAAAAAAATTCTTCTATTTTAAGGAGTAAAACATACTTAACTATGTAGAACAGGTAGAACAAATTGGTTTTGGATTCAGACACAGATTAAGTTTCTATGCTATCAAAGCAGTGCTTCTCTTCATTTATAAAAAAGCTTAAAATTCTCAGCAGATGACATGAAATTTTCCAAATCAACTAAAATTCCCATGACTACAACTTTGTTAAATTATCAAATGGTTCTTAAACAGTATTGTTACTATAGTACATACCACTTATAAAATATTAACATATTTTAAAAATCTGATACTACAAATAGACAATAATTTTCCCCAAGAGAAAACATTACTGACTTAGTTTCAAAAGTGCTAATAAGCTAATATCCACCTATACAATACTGTTTCCTGTTGCTTTTTTCAGACTGTTATTTAACTTTCATTATTTCCCAATTCCTTACTTACCTCTGCTGGATGCTGAATTATATACAGGTTGGTAGAGATATTTAGAGGATGTACTGGCAGAAATGGACATAAGCAGACCTTCTGTGGACGGCTGCAGAATTATGGGGAAAAAAAGGAAGTGTGTCAGAAATAAAGAAAATTTAATGCTATTTAATGAAGCCAAACATTTATATAAGCTCAATTGGCAAGTGTGGTGCTATTGTTTAGTTCAGGAAATACTGAGTTATGTTCCTTTGTAAAATTTCATATACTTGATATTGAAATTTTCATTTTTAGGGGTGGCTAGATGGCACAATGAAGAAAGCAGCAGCCCTAGAATCAAGAGGACCTGAGTTCAAATTTGACCTCAGACATTTAACACTTACTAGCTATATGGCCTTGGGCAAGTCACTTAAACACAACTGCCCTGCCTTTCCCCTCCAAAAAAAAAAAAAAAAGCAATTTTTATTTTTTAAAATTCAGTCTTCGTTTCTTTTTTATTAAAAAGTAAGTTTTGGGGCGGCTGGGTGGCGCAGTGAATAGAGCACTAGCCCTGGAATCAGAAGGATCTGAGTTCAAATCCGGCTCAGACACTTAACACAAAAACTAACTGTGTGACCTTGGGCAAGTCACTTAACTCCAACTGCCCTCCAAAATGCAAAAAAATTTTTAAAAAATTAAGTAAATTTCATGGATCTTTTGGGGTTTTATATTGATTATTTCTAACTATATACCACAACCAATCTATTGCCACCTGGAACTGAACCCTCTTTTGTCAACAATAACAAAAAATAGCTAATCAAAAACAATCAGACAACAAATTGGACACATCTGACTTCATAGATCTCCACCTCTCTGCCCAAAGCAAGAGGAGATGTTAACTTGGACACCACAAGCTTCTCAGTCACTCAAAGTCCAACTTTGGTTTGGTAATTCCTTCATTTATATTGTTACAGATGTTACATTTCATGTCCTGCTTATTTCAACACACACCAGCTCATACAAATGTGGCTGTATTTTTCCAGATTCCTCATATTTGACATTTCTTGCTGAGCAATAATATACTATTACAATCATATCCCACAATTTGTTCAGTTGTTCCCCAATGAATACCTTGTTTTGTAAATGGTTCCTTATTGCCACATGTATATATATATATATATATATATATATATATATACATATTTATATGTATGTATGTGTATATGTATATATATATATTTGCCACAAATATAATTTTATATATATATATGTGTGTGTGTATCTGGTTTTATATTTAATATTATAAATATTTGGTATCATGTACCTAAATATTTTAGTATACAAGGGATTTTTATAGTTTTTACTTCCTTAGAGTAAAATGTGGCTCTTGTTTTTATAAATAACATGTCTATTATAAAGAATGCTTAAGACTCTCTGTTAGAAAGACTGTTTGGAAAGACATATAAGCAGCATCTTAAAATTCTATATGAATAGTACACTGTACTCTTAAGCAACAGATCTACATTTATAGGATATACCAGAAAACTCAGTATTACTTCTAAAATTTTAATCAAAGAACATATTATATACATATGTAAATATGTATATTAGTATACATCCTCTCCTGAAGGTCTGCTCTAACACTCTACCCTGGTGAGAAAATGACTCTTGTTTTTGCCAAAACATGCAAGTAGAATAAACATTCTAACAGAGTACTAGATCATCATGTCCAGAGCATCTGGATCATCTTTGAGTCAGTCTGGTAATGGCTCAACCTGTCTACTGCCTGAAGACCACCCTATGATAGCATAGAGCCCCATATTCAGGTTAGTAGCAGTGTGATAAATTTTTCAGCAACAACTCTAAATCATTTTTTAAATAACAGAAACTGGGATCTGCATTGTATTGTGGAAGCAACGCTAGTGAAATTACACATCTTTAATATACTGAAGTAGGAGTCACATTAGTCACACAAATCAATTTTATTAAACCATCTACACAAAAGTACTTTTCTGCCACATTATGATATGAAGTAACCCTAAGGTGTCAAAGGTTATTTTAGTGCAGTATATTGGATATAAATAAGGATAGATATACTTAAAGTGACAGCCTATGAAAATCATGTATAATTAAATTAAATCTGAAATGAAATTTAAATAAAATAAAGAAAATTATATTTGCAGAGAAAGCAATAAATTCATACAGGATAATATTCATTTTAGCATGCTAGCAATTTGTCTGTTTATAAGTTATTGTATTTATATTGTCAAAGGAAGTTTTCAAAATTTGATTTATAAATATTTTTTAAATAAAGAATAATCTACCCAGGGTCATTCACAAAAATAGATTGCGAAAAATTAGTATAAACATCACAGATTGTTTATCTGAAATATATAAGGAGACAATAGTAAAGGAACACAATAATATAGTGTTTGACAAACCCAAAGATCCCAGCTTTTCAGACAAGAACTCACTATTTGACAAAAACTGCTGAGAATACTGGAAAGCAGTTTGGCAGAAACTAGGTATAAATCAACATCTTATACCATATGCCAAGATAAGATCAAAATGTGGACATGATTTAGATATAAAGAATGCTACCATAAGCAAATCAGGAGATCAAGGAATAGTTTACCTGTCAGATCTATGGATAAGAGAAGAATTTATGAATAAACTAAAGAGAGAGCATTCCTAGAAATAAAATGGATAATTTTGATTATATTAAATTTAAAGTTTTTGAACAAACAAGTCATGCAAACAAGATTAGAGGGAAAGAAGAAAGCTGGGAAACAATTTTCACAACTGAATCTGATAAAAGCCTTATTTCTCAAATAAATGTAGAACTGAGTCAAATTTATAAGAATACAAGTCATTCCCAACTGACAGTCAAAAGAATATGAATAGGCAGTTTTCACATAAAAATGCTCTAAATCACTATTGATTAGAGAAGTGAAGATGAAAACAACTTTTAGACACCACCTTACACTTATCAGAGTGGTATGTGTAATGGTAATGGTGATTTGAAGATCTTCCCTGCCCCCAGTAGACTGAATGTAATTACATGGAGCCTGTGGTGGGAGAAGCTTGTTTTAGGGTGGAGCAGAGCCCACAGGAAGCTGGGAGACTGAGCAGTCAGACCTGGAGAGAGGAGAGGACACACCCAGGGAGACAGCCGGGCTTGTGAGTATTTGTTTGCCCCCTGTTGTGATGGCTAGGCTTGTTAGAGTTTGTTTGTAGGAAGGCTAAAATATGGTGCGGCTCCCTGCTATGTTATGGTTTATTAACTTCTTTGATGCTATGACGGATTCCTTTTCCTGGTGTTGAGATCTGGCTTTCTTGTGTCTGAATAAATGTTTTGCCTCTCTCTTCTATATGAAGAATCTGTTAAATGTTGTGATTGAGAATTATGCCATCATATTCATAGTCACCATCAGTGCTGTGAATATTGGTTTGGTGCTACACTATTATGACAGAAAAAAAATTATAAATGTTGGAGGGGATCTGAAAAAATTGGGAAACTAATGCATGGTTGATGAAGTTATGAACAAATCCAACATTCTGGAAGGCAATTTGGAATTATGCCCAAAGGGCTATAGAAATGTGTATACCCTTTGGCTCAGTAATACCACTACTAAGACTGTAACCCAAAGAGACCAGGAAAAACAAAAGAAAAATTATCTATATGCACAAAATATTTTGTGGTGGCAAAGAATTGGAAATTCAGGGAATGTCCATCAATTGGGAATGGTTGAACAAGTTGTGCCATGTGGATGTCAGAGAATACTATTGTGTTATAAAAAATGACAAACAGAATTATTTCAGAAAAATCTTGAAAGACTTAAATGAACTGATACAAAGCAAAGTAAATAGAACCAGAAAAACGTCATAGTAACAACAATATTGTATGATGATCAACTATGAATGACTTAGATATTATCAGCAATACAATGATCTAAGACAATTCCAAAGGACTCATGATGAAAAATGTGATCCACCTCCAGAGAAAGAACTGATGGAATTTGAATGCAGAGTAAAATACACTTTTTTTCATTTTATTTTTTGTGCATTTCTTTTTCTTTTTATCTGTGTCTTCTTTCGCAACATGACTCATGGAAATATAATTTGCATGACTGCACACATGTAACCTACATCAAACTATTTACTGTCTCAGGAAGGGGAAAGATGAAAGCGAGAGGGAAAAAACTTGGAAAAAAATTTTTAAATGAATGTTAAAAATTGTCTGTACCTTTAATCAGTAAAAAAAAATTAATATTAAAAAAACTAAATTAAAATAAAATATATAAGGAAATAAAACTCACAATCTACAATGTATAAATGGTAGAAGAATGCAAACAATTTCCAAAAGAAGAAAAAGAAATTGTTCATAATTACTTGGAAAATGCTCAAACCTACTAAAAGTGAAGACAGGAAAATTAAAACAACTCTAAGATACATCAATACTCATCAAGTAGGCCAAAATAATTTTGAACAGAGTCAGAATCAAGATGGAGTAAGGCAGGCATAAATTAAGCTCTTCCAAATTCTCCTTCAAACAATTTTAAAATAATGCCTCAAAACAAATTTTTGGAGTGGTACAACAAATTAAAGATGAGAGTGAATTAATTTTCCACTGCAAAAGAACACAGAAGGCCAATAGGACAGGTAGTAGAGTGAAATACAGCACAGGCTGAGCCTAGGAAAGTCATTAGCAGGCCTTAGGAGCATGAGTATCAAGAGGCTTCCAAAGCTCTTAGTTTATAGACCCTAAGGGGGTAAGACAACTGGTCAGAAGGAGATTACAAAGTGCCTTTGCTGGCACTGGGTGTAGGACTCTGTTGCATTGTCCATACTCAATTCTGGGTCACAGTCCCAAGGTGAGAAAGAACACTAGCCCATTAATGCTTGCAGGCCCATGGCAGTGGGTACCCCAGTAACAGTACAAGGTGGAAAAGAATGCTTGTGGTTATGCACAGAGCAGAGCATAGGACAGGAGAGCAGTGACCACACCTCTCATTACCTCTAAAGATCTAAAAACTTACAGATCCCCCCAGATGTAGCTCTGGAACAGCAACCAAAAAACCTAAAATTTGGGACAGTGTGTCTTCTACCCTAGGAGTAAAAGCTAACATCAATATAAAGTTCGAAGTCAAGAAAGAGGCTGTAAAAATGAGCAAACAGCAAAATAACAACAAAAAAGAGCCTGACCATTGACAGTTACTGTGGTGATTGGGAAGATCAAGACACAAACCCAGAAGACAACGAATCAAAGTAGTTAAAAGCAAAGTCTCAAAGAAAAATATCAATTAGTCACAAGCCCAAAAATTTCAAGAAGATCTTAAGAAGGGTGTTAAAATTCATATGAAAGACATGGGGGGGAGGGGGGGGGAGCAGGGGAAGCCAAGATGGCAGAGTAGAAACAGGACTTCCCCATGGCTCCAACTTCCACCTCCTCTAATACATGTTAAAAATGACTCTAAACAAATTTTAGAGCTACAGAATTCACAAAGTGACAAAGAGGAACAAATCTCCAGGTAAAAGCAGCCCAGCAGGCCAGCAGGAAGGGTTATCGCACCTAGCTGGGAGCCAAGCCCAGCCTCACATAAGCGGTTTTGGCTCCAGGGCAGCCCCAACCAGTAGCGGCTGGAGCATACTTCAGGAGAGTGAAGCACCAGCAGCTATGTTGGTTTCCAGACTTCTCAACCCATAAACACAAAATTCAAAGTAAAAGGTCAGTGTGGAACTTTGTTGAAACAAGGGAGAAGGGAAGAGTATGGTCTGGCCCCTGCCCCTGGGCCATAAAACTAGCTAGGTTCTGGACTTCCCCGATCAAAGAGCAAATATTACAAGCTGCCAAGAAGAAACAATTTGAATACTGTGGAAACACAATTAGGAAAACCCAGGATCCAGCAGCTTCTACATTAAGGGATCAAAGGGTCTGGAATATGATATTTCAGAGATCAAGGGAGTTAGAATTAAAACCAAGAATCACCTACCCAGCAAAATTGAGCATAACGTTCCAGGGGAAAATGTGGTCACTCAAAGAGGTGGAGGACTTTCAAGCATTCTTGCTGATAAAACCAGAACTGAAAAGAAAATTTGACACTCAAATACAAGAAGCATGAGAAGGTAAACATGGAAAAGAAATCAAAAGGAACTTATCAAAGCTGAACTATTTACATGCCAACATGGAAAAACGATAATTGTAACTTATGAAACTTTTCTCAGTATGAGGATAGGTGAAGGGAATACAAATGTATATATATGTATACATACACATATGTCTATATAGGAGGGTATATATATATATATATATATATGTGTATGAATACATATCTGAGTATGTGTATATATGATCAAAGGAGCTAGGATTAAAACCAAGAATCACCTACACAGCAAAACCGAGTATAACATTTCAGGGAAAAATATGGTCATTAAATGAGATGGAGGACTTTCAAGCATTCTTCAGGAAAAAAACAGAGCTGAATAGAAAGTTTGACATTCAAATACAAGAAGCATGAGAAGGTAAACAGGGAAAAGAAATCATAAGGAATTTATCAAAGTAACATATTTATGTTGAAAGATAAATTGAAATTTTTACTTTAAAAGTTAACATGAAAGAATAGGATGGAAAATAGGTCTTTAGAAATGTTTACAGCTACAGATGATTTTATAATTGAAAATAACTTCCCAAATATTTAATTGTAAGAGTTATAATTGTTCATCTGAAGTAACTGGAGATGCAGTTTCAGAAATATCTCCCTTCAAACTTTAGTTCCAGAAAACTAAGTTAGGTTCATAAATCATACTCAATTGAAACAAAAAATGTCAGTCATCTGCCATTAAAAGTTCAAGAAGTATTTGCTGAGTTATCAAGGGACACAAGTGTAAAACTTGAGTTTCCTTAAAAACTGTTAAATGAACTATTGTTTGGGATTAGGACAGAATTTCCTACAATTTCTGAAATGGCCCTAAACATACTTCTGACATTATGTGCTACATTTTGTGTATTTATGCAAAGTAGAGTTCTCAGCATTAATGATTATAAAATCAAAATATCAATCAACTATGAAAAACATTGCAGATGCTCCACGTTCTACAGTATCAAATATTCTGCCAAGATATGTAAAAATAAACAAGCACATCCATCTCATTAGTAAGCAAATTTGCTTTCATCTTTAATAAATGATAAAATTATATGTATGCCAAAGAATTGTTTTACAATGAATTTCTTTATGATTTGTTTTCAGTAAAGTTTGATTTGGATATCTATTTTATATACATATGTATCTGGGGTAACTTAATTTCTCAGGTGAAAAGATGGAAGTGGAAAAAGTTTAAGAAGCCCTGGGATAATGACCTCAGCCTCGAGTCAGGAAGACCTGAATACAAACTCAGCCTCAAACAATTCCTACCTATTTCATACTGAGCAAGTCATTTAATCTGCTTGCCTCATTTTTCTGATCTGTAAAATGGAAATGTGGGGCCATTGAAAAACTCTATACCTGACTCCAGGGACCAACCTAAATAAACACAATGACTTATTATCAGAAAGCTAAATATCAAGCGATGAATTTTTTTGCCCTCTGGAACTCATGGAAAATAATTGAAAGCCACAAAAATAGAATCACAGATATTTTAAAGTTTTGAAGAAGTATTTTATAAGTAAAGAAGCATACTTCCCATCTCTCCACATGGAGCTAGCTGATGGACTAGAAAGGCAGAACAAGATATGCATTTTCAGACACAGTAAATGTTTGGATTTGTTTTGCTTGACTGATGCTAAACTTTTTGAGAGGAAGGCAGACATTTAGGAAGGAGAGAAAAGGTTTAATGAAAATTTCATCCCCTGCCCTCCTCAAAAAAGGGGAAAAGTCAATAAATAAAGACATTTTAAAAATACAGAAGATAACAGAAGGAAGTGAAAGGGGAAACAGACAAACAGTACTTTATTGGAAATGACATTCTGAATTTGTTTATGTATTTTAAAAATCAAGCTGAATGTAATATTCATAATTTCACAATTAATTCTCTCCTTTGTTCTTTGTATTTGGAAATATCCATGCCTGTTGATGTTTGTCAAGTTTAGAATTTTTTTAAGATTACATTTAAAAGACAGAGGAAATGTACCTAGACAGAAGTCTATCTGAAAAAAGGTAAAATTTTTCATGGTCTGCAAGTTCTATATCAAGTTTCAGCTATGACTCCATTAGAGGTTTTCTTAGCAAAGATACTGGAGTGGTTTGCATTGCCTTCTTCAGCTCATGAGGAAACTGAGGCAAACAAGATTAAGTGACTTGCCCAGGGTCACACAGCTAATAAGAATATGAGGCCAAATTTGAGCTCAAGTATTCCTGACTCCAGGCCCAACCCTCTATCCACTCTGCCACCTCGCTGCCCATAACGGTCTACATTTGCAGATTTTATTCTTTTCCCTTTTATAACCGGAATATTTGTCCTTTAATCCTGTCACAGCATCGTTACTCTCCAGTGTCTTTCCAAGGTCAATTGACAGCGATTTAGCAATCACATACATGAGTTTTTTCAGTAATTGATCAGGGATACAGTTCGTCTGGGTCAATGACAATTCCCTACTAGACATTTTGCTTCTGTTCTTTTTAGACCAAAACCCATACTCCTTGGAAGAGAAAGCAGAAGGCAAATAAGAGCCTTCTCTTTGCCATACTTCATCATTCCCATCCATTCCCCTTCCTATTCTTTCTTTGACCCTCCTTTCCGCAACGCAGGAGTTTCTTTTTAATTCTTAAGATGTAGGCTACAGAAAGTTCCATCCAGATTGTAAGAAAGGAAGCAGCTAGGAATTCAAGGGGCAGATTTCTAGGGTGCATCTCACTTCAGAGTAAGTAGATAAGAACACTGGGTTCAGGGTAAGGAAGACTCTTAAATTCAAATCTGACCTCAGATACTTTTAGTTGTGAGACCCTGGATAAATCACTTAACCTCTGTTTGTTTCCTTAACTGTAAAATAGAGATAATAATAGAACCTACTGTAACGCCACGCAAAAGCAACTTCCAACATTCAGAATACCAGCATAAAAACTCTCCATTTATTCAGTGACAAATTACGGCAAAACATTCACAGAAAAGAGAAAATCAAAATACAGGGTAACTCAAGTCATTCAGTAAGTTCTCAATTCAATCACAAAGTATCTCAATTCAATCACAAATTATAAAGTCAAAATACCCCACCCCTGGCTAGCACATTCATTTAACCAATCATAAAGTCTCTCTTCTCAAATGGAGATTAGTTTCCAATCATAAACAAAATACATTCATTTGGTCAGTCACAGAGCACAAAAATCAAAGTGCTCCACCCCTGGATCACAACTGAATTACAATTATCATCAGTTACCCCCAAGCACCTTCTTAAAGGGGCAGTTGAGAGCACAAAAGCCATTTACCCCTAAGCCACAACAAGGTTATCAGCACAGCATTCAATACCCAAGGAAAGGTCTTTTCAGGACCCCTAAAAACATTCTCCAGGATTTCTGTAAACACATAACAAGAAAATCCTGCTTCAGGGCTTCTGAACCAACAGCAAGGTTCTAGGACTTCCGCAACAATAGCACTGTCCTTTACCAGCAGACAAATCTGGCAAAATAACATCAAAACAGACAGAAAAATATCAGCATCAAAGTCATGCCTCCTCAGTTATCGGCAACTCTGGGTATCAGTTCTCAAAAGTCCTGGGCAGCTCCAACTGGCCCTGAAGACTCTGGGCAGCTTCGGGTGGCAATTCTCTCTCTCTCTGAGCAACTCTGGCCCCTGGCAATTCTCTCTCTCTCAGCATCCTCATTATCAGCAGCTCACTCTCTCTCTCTCTCTCTCTCTCTCTCTCTCTCTCTCTCTCTCTCTCTCTCTCTCTCTGTCTCTCTCTCCACAATGCTGTTCCCAAAAGTTCTTCTGGGAGTGGATCACCAGCAGCAGTGGCAGTTTCCAGAATTATCAACCCACAAATACCAAAAGAAAAAGTGAGAGGTCAGTGTAGAACTCTGTTGAAACTGGGGGGGGGGGAGGGGAACAGAGGAGTGGGTCCAGCCCCTGCCCCCTAGACCTAGAAGTGGTAGAGGTGCAGCAGCCCTGGAGCTGCCTCCACGTGGCTACTTCAGAGATCTTGGCCTGCAGATCATAGGGGGCCAAGAAAACATTCAGAGGGTAATCACTCTTACTTTAACCTGCCTGGATCTGGTTCCGGTCTTGAGTGGTGTCCTGAGGTGTGTGACCAGTGAGCCAGAGTTTGTAGGGCTGCAGAGAGGGCACCCTCCTAATAGCTCCAGCAGCTGAGAAAACCTCAGCAATTTGGGACAAAGCTCTCCCCTCTGGAAGCAGAGTTCTACTGTGGCAAAGAGCTCAAAAGTCAAGTAATTCAGTGGGAAGATGAGCACGCAAAGGAAGCAAAGCAAGCACAGCAATCCAACTTTATTTTTTTTTATTTTAACTTTTATTTATTTTAGTTTACATCATTCATTTCCACGAGATTTTGAGTTACAAATTTTCTCCCCATCTTTCCCCTACCCAACACCGCAAAACAGCCATCCCACTGTATAACCCCTCCCCGAATCTGCTCTCTCCTATGTCCTCCCCATTGCCCCTCTGACTTTCTGGTAGGACAGGATGGATCTCCCTACTACAGTGTCTGTGTATCTTAAGTCCCAGTTGGATGTAGTTAATGATAATAATAATAATAATAATAATAATAATAATTGTGTACATATATACACACATATTTTTAACATTTAATTATAGAACTTTAAATTCTAGATTCTTTCTCTTCCTCCCTCATCGCCCACCCCCACTGGAAGGACAAGCAATTAAACACAGGCTGTACATATGTAATTTCGCAGAACCTCTTCACAGTGGGCATATTGTGAGAGACTGATTATATGTCCTCCTTCCTATCCCGCCCCCCCCCTTGTTCTATTCCCTACCCTGACCCTGTCCCTTTATAGAAGTGTGTACTTCCATCA
>CM053590.1:200709523-200726693 GCA_028646515.1 Pseudochirops corinnae | reverse complement strand
TTTGCTCCACTCTAATTCTGAAGGAATTATTCTCTTCAGAAAGCTTTTGAGATTCTTTTTCCATCTGGCAAAGTCTACTTTTTAAGGCATTCTTCTCCTCATTGGCTTTTTGAGCCTCTTTTGCCATTTGAGTTAATCTATTTTTTAAGGTGTTAATTTCTTCAGTCAGGTTGTTGAGTCTATTTTCATGATTTTCTGCATCATTCTTATTTTTCTTCCCAATTTTTCCTCCACTTCTCTCATCTGGTTTTCAAAATCCTTCTTAAGCTGATCTCTAGCTTTTAGGCAGTTTTCATGTTTCTTGGAAACTTTTGGTGTAGATGTTTTGACTGTGTTGTCTTCTTCCCATTCCCTGCTTTGATCCTTCTTGTCTCCAAAGAAGGAATTTAGAATTTGGTTTCTATTCTTATTTTGTTTCTTTTGCCTGCTCATGATGGCCAGTCAATGATTTTTTTAGCTCTGTGGAACTCTGCTTCCAGAGGGGAAAGCTCTGTCCCAAATTGCTGGGGTTTTCTCAGCTGCCAGAGCTTTCAGGAGGCTGTTGCAGCCCCCAAAAGCTTTGGCTCGCTGAAAATGCACCCCAGGACCACCACCCAAGACCACAATCCAGATCCACGCTGCTCGACGCAAGAGCACTTGGCCTCTGAACAATCACTTGGCCCCCCTGCAGTCTGCAGGCTGGGAGCTCTGAAGCAGCAACGTGGAGGAGGCTGCAGGGCCTCTGCTTCTGCCACTTTCTTGCCCTGGAGGCAGTTTGGCCAGACCTGCTTTTCTCCCCCAATTTTAGCCGAGTTCCACTGACCTTTGACTTAGTCCTTTTTTCTTATGGCTTGATAATTCTGGAAACTTCCAGAGCTGCCAGAGATCTGCTCTCCTGAAGCTCCAACTGCAGCTGGGCTCGGCTCGGCTCATCCAGCCACCCCCAGGGCAAAGCCAGGGTTTCAGGCTAGGCTGGTTTCAGCTCCCAGCACTGAGATGGCCCCTTCGAGCTGAGCTGCCCTCAGAGGGAGGTAGATCTGTGTGTATTTTAGAGACCTAAAATTTGTTTAGAGTCAATTTTTTGTGTATTTTATGTGGCTGTGGGGGAGCTGCCGTACCTTGCTGCTCCTACACTGCCATCTAGCAATCCAACTTTAGATCCCTTTTTTGGGGACAAAAAAAGATCAAAGCATGGAACAGGAGGAAGACAACACAGTGAGAATTCCTGCACCAAAAACTTCCAAGAAAAATATGAAATAGTTACAGACCATGGAGGAGCTCAAGAAGGATTTTGCAAATCATGTAAGAGAAGTGGAGGAAAAATCGGGAAGAGAAATGAGAATGATGCAAGAAAATCATGAAGAGAGAGTCAACAACCTGACTGAAGAAAATAACACCTTAAAAAAATAGATTAACTCAAATGGCAAAAGAGGTCCAAAAAGCTAAAGAGGAGAAGAATGCCTTAAAAATCTGAATTTTCCAGCTGGAAAAAGAATTTCAAAAGCTTAGTGAAGAGAATAATTCCTTCAGAATTAGGTTGAAGTAAATGGAAGCTAATGGCTTCATGAGAAATCAAGATACTATTAAACAGATTCAAACAAATGGAAAAATAGAAGGCAATGTGAAATATCTCAGTGGAAAAACCACTGACCTGGAAAACAGATCAAGGAGAGATAATTTAAAAATTATTGTACTACCTGAAAGCTATGATCAAAAAAAGAACATAGAAATCATCCTTCAAGAAATTTTCATGGAAAATTTCCTTGATATTTTAGAACCAGATGTCAAAATAGAAATTGAAAGAATTCACCAATCACCTCTTGAAAAAGATCCCAAAAAGAAAATTCCCAGGAATATTCCAGCCAGGTTCTGGAGTTCCCAAATGAAGGAGAAAATATTACAAGCTGCCAAGAAGAAACAATTTGAATACTATGGAAACAATCAGGATAACACAGGATCTAGCAGCTTCTACATTAAGGGATCGAAGGGCCTGGAATATGATATTCCAGAGGTCAAACAAGCTACAATTAAAACCAAGAATCACCTACCCAGCAAAACTGAGTATAATGTTTCAGGGGAAAATATGGTCATTCAATGAAATTGAGGACTTTCAAGCATTCTTGATGAAAAAACCAGAGTTGAATAGAAAATTTGACTTTCAAATACAAGAAGCAAGAAAATCATGAGAAGGTAAACGTGGAAAAGAAATCATAAGGAACTTATCAAAGTTGAACTATTTACATGCCTACATAGAAAAATGATAATTGTAACTTATGAAACTTTTTTCAGTATGAGGATAATTGATGAGAATATAAATGTATATGTGTGTATGTGTGTATGTATATGTGTATGTATGCATACATATATGTCCATACAGGAGGGTATATGTGAGTATGAATACATGTATGAGTGCATATATATGTGTACAGGTATACATAGACAGAGGGCACAGGATCAACTGAATAGGAAGGGATATTTAAAATGTCAAATTGAGAGGTGAGAGAGGAATATAATGAGATGAGATGAGGAGAGACAGAAGGAGGTAAGTGATCCCACATAGAAGGGGCAAGGGATAACTGTTACAATGGAGGGGAACAGGAAGGCAAAAGGAAATGGGTCAACCTTATTCTCATTTAATTTGGCTTAGGGATGGAATGACATACACACTAAATTGGGTATCTTGCCCTACAGGAGAGTAGTGGGGAAGGGAATGAGAGGAGGGATGATGGCAGGGAGGGCAGGTTGGCAGGGAGCATAGCTAGAAACATACACTTTTGAAAAGGGACAGGGTCAAAGTAAAGAATAGAACAAGTGGGGTGTTGGATAGGATGAAGGGAAATATAATCAATCTTTCACAATATATACACTATGGAAATGTTTTGCATAACTACATATGTACAATCTATATTGAATTGCTTATCTTCCCAGTAAGGGTGGGCAAGAAGGGAGGAAGGTAAAGAAACTGGAATTCAAAGCTGTAAAATCAAACGCTTAAAAAAATATTATTATTATTATTTACATGCAACTGGGAAATAAGATATACAGGTACTGGGGTATGCAGATCCATCTTGCCCTACTGGAAAGTGGGAGGAGGGATGTGGGAGGATATAGGAGAGAGCAGATTGGGGGTGGGGGTATACAGTGAGATAGCTGTTTTGGAGTGGTGGACAGGGGAAAGATAGAGAGAAAATTTGTAACTCACAATTTTGTGGAAATGAATGATGTAAAATAAAAATAAATACAAAATTCAATTTTAAAAAAAGTTCTGGCCTCTCTCTGCTTGGGCCCTCTCTAAATCCACCACACCAGCTCCTCCCAGTTCAGCCCTCTCTTTTCACATCAAGTCCATTCCACAAGTGGGATTCACAAGTTCTGGGTTTCAACATTCAACCCAAAAACCAAGCCAATACAGGGGGACCTTTAAATTCCATTACCATTACACCTACTTCTCCTAACACAAATAAGAAAACATTTGTACAATACCTGGCACCTAGGAAGTACCTAATAAATTTCCCTTTCCTTCCTTTCTTTTTTCCTTTTTTCCTTGTGCGTGGGAGAGGTAAAAACTTCTCAGATTATATCCTAAAATCTAAAACAGTGGTTCTCAACCTGCCTGATGCTGTGACCCTTTAATACTCATATGTGGGCGTATCTGCATGTGGGCAGACCCACCTGGAGACAGATAGAGGAGCGGTGTCTTGGTTCCTAAGATCATCGGAAATATGTGCTTTCCGATGGTCTTAGGTGACCCCTGTGAAAGGGTCATTGGACCCCCAAAGAGATTGTGACCCACAGGTTGAGCACTGCTGATCTAAAAGGTTTCTTGTGGGAACAGGCCTTAGTTTCGATTTCACCCTTCCCCTTCCTCTTCCTTTCCTGCCACACCAGCATTAGGTCCTTTAGGACCCTTCCCCTTCCTTTACTGTCATGTCAGCATTAAGTTTGCCAAATAAGGACATGTATGTTTGGATTGGCAATACCCTCTTTCCTTGTTCTTTGTTATTTTTTTTTTCTGTGCCTAGACTGTAAGCTCACCTCCCAGTCAATGGGAATAACGGATAGTTGTGGGAGGGGGTATGTCTGCACTAGAGTATATAACCTTGCTTTGTTTTCTATAACACACTTCCTTCCGCTAGTCTCTCCTGGTGGAGGTGATGCCCTCTTCTTGCAAGAATTTAATAAATGCTTCCTCTTCTTACCTCAAGACACCTCTGTCTTTTATGAAATTTGGGGTAGAGGTTTTTCAGGGTCCCCATACTGCACACACTTGTGCATGTGGTAGGTAGACTTTTCAAGAGGAAATCCCCACCCTATAGAGTAGATAAGGTCATAAGCCACTAAGATTTGGGAATGCTCATAGAGACATCCTTATAGTCAGTCCATAACATTTATTAAGCTTCTCCTATGTGTACTAAGCACTTTAAAAAATATCTCATTTGATCTTCATAACAAATGAAAGCACAACATGTAGTCCATGACACTGTTGTTAATGCTGCCTCAGTCGAATGGGAAGGGAGACAAAGGAAAGTCAATACTAACCAGAACCAGAACCAAAACCAGAACTGTTAATATGTATCCTTGTTCTGTAATGAACAAATGTATCCTCAAAATGAAGAAAACCTATTCTTTTATATGTCTTACTTGTTCTGGGTCAGTAATGTGTCATAGGTAGCAGTAATAAATACATTGAGGTTGACAAAGTGCTTTACAAACATTATGTCATTTCATCCTCACAAAAACCCTAGAAGATAGGTGTTATTATTATCCCTATTTTAAAGATGAGAAAACTGAGGCAGAAACATGTTAAGTGACTTGCCTAGGGTCACAAAGCTAATAAGTGTCTGAGTCTGCATTTGAACTCAAGTCTTCTTGACTCCAGGTCCAGCACTCAATCCATTGCATCACCCAGTTTAAGATAACTTCCTAAGCCTCCTAGCAGATTATCCTTAGCTTTTGTTATCCTTAGCTTTTCTCATCATCTTTGACATCTTTTCCATCACTTCCATCCATCACTTACATCCATTGTAAGTTAGTGAGCTCTCCAACTAATTCCCTGTATATGCACACTCAGTCTCTTTCAACAGTGACCCCCTTTACTTCTTCATCTGAATTGCTTAACTTTGTGTCTTCAGAATTTAATTCAGGAAAGAATCCTAAATCATCTCAGCTTCTGTCCCCAATAGGGCTGTCTAGGAATTTCTACCTATCCTTTCTCTGAGTCCTGAACAAAAAATGTAGAATATGCATGTAATGGAATACTATTATGCCATTAGAAATAGCAAATATGAAGAATGCAGAAAAACATGGGTAGACTTGTATGAATTGAAGCAAAGAAAAATAATTATAATCAAAAGAATATATACACATGGCCCATGATAATAGATACAAGAAATCATTAGAAGTAAACAGAAGTCTGTATAACTACAAGAAAGTCCTATAGAAGAAATGGTGAAGCACACAACATTCCTTCTCATGAAGTACGAACTATTGAAAATATTATCATATGTGGTTACAACATTGTAATGTTTTGGCTTGTTTTTCTTTGTTACAAGGAAGTATTCAATTTGCAGAGGAGGTAAAAAGGGTTATTTCCAGAAATGGCTATGGTATTTAAAAATAAAAGCATCACTCTTTTTTTTTTAATCTACAATATATACCAGCTGCCCTCTCCTCTATCACAAATTCGGAGTCAATGATGTCTTACCCTGAGGTTTCCATCACTCCCATCCTAGCAATCTTCCTTATTGGTGAAAAATCATATCCACAGTATAATTTAAGCTCTATGTTTTGATGAATGAAATCATTAAAATTACATTGATATAAAAACTTTCTAGAATGTAATTAGGTTATTCAGAATATCATTTAATAACTTAATGACTAAATTAGTCAGTTGAAAACAAGACTGGGAGTTGAAAACTACTGAAAGGGTCATTGTCTTGCTATGTAACCTTGAGAATGCCGCTGAATTTTCTCTTTCCTCATTCATAAAAATGGCAATGATAATGGCCTAAAGAAGTTTTTAAGGAAGGACTAATGAATTGTTGGAAAGCATTGTGCATATTTAGAAATTGTAGGAGTACAATTTTTCTACTAGTTTATTATAGCATAATCATACAAATAGGTTATTCTTGCATATATATCTGCCTACAGACTGTTAAATGCTCTTTTCCTATTCATTAATGATTTTCCAAAAATCCACTCTACATTCAATTTTAATTATGCTCTGAAAGTAAAGATGAAATCTTCTCAAAATTTCCTTGGGGAAAGTAATATGTTTTTTCTTCTTCTTTCATTTCTCATTAAGGATACAGGAATAAATATGGATGCTTTCTGAAAGATACAAATTTACTTGCTCAGTAAGTGGGTACTATAATAGAAGGATAATCTGTCACTCTTAGCAACCTATATTTTACAGGATGCAGGCAATCAAAATTACATCTGAAATGGGACTAGTGATGCTACGACCTTGGGAAAATTATTTTTTTTTTAATTAAACAAGATATTTTTTAACACTTTAGTGAGCAGAAAGTATTCATTGAATTGGCAAGGATTTCTTCCTGGAAACTGTTTTTCTACATAAAAATGGTTTTAATCCAAATAAATTCATATAGACAGGCCAATGTGAAAAATCAGTGAGTAATTTTGTTTAAATTAAAGTATTTCTATTATGAAAAAGAATTTTATTTTTCTATCAAATGACCAAAAAGAGATAAACCATCTTAACATTCCCAGCATACAACAGAATTTTTTAGGTCCCAAAACTGTGAAAAATCAGTGAACAATGAAATAGTTTCATATCTTTTCACTGGATTATTTGAATGGCCACACTACATGACACAACAAAATGTCAATAACTTTCTGGTTATGATACAAGCAGATATGAAAAGTTAAATACCACAGTGCCCTCTACTGTCATTTTTAAAAACTCTGTATCTTTTCCAATGATTTTTAGTTTGTGTATCTCTGAAACAATACCCTGAATTGTAAGCAACACATATAAAATGAAAAGGAAAAAATAAAGTGCTTTTTCCAACTGCTTTGTATAATCAAAAAAGATCAATTTTTAAAATAATAACTTTAATCTCTGGGAAAAATAGGGATAAAAATTTGGCTACATCAATATCTGTTTGGTTCTGGGATCACAGTCAAAGGCACCATTATATTCAAGAAAACCCATTCATTACTACCTTCACGCATCTTATCATTGAATTAAAGGTGGAATCAGTAATCATCAATCTTTTATTTAAGCGCTTCCCACAAGCCATGCACTATGCAAGGTTCTAGCACACAAAGTAAAAAAATGAACGTGCCTTGGCCCTCAAAGAACTGACGGCCTAAACATCTCAATACTTATTTCTCTACAGTCTACCCACTTTACTACAGGTAACATAATTGGATGTAACTGCAAATGTTAATTGTATTTTCTCAAATTCACCATATAGAGACATGTACAAACAAGCATCCCAAGATGGTTTATAATTTTTTGAAGTCATCTAAGAAAAAAAAAAGGAAGGAAAGAACATCAAAGTAAAAATTCCCAATTAAAAGAGAGTTCTAGGAATGAGGACTCATTTCCAATTTGGGAGGGAAAAGTGAAAATAATATGTCCCATGTTAAGTCAAAGCTAGTGTGACTTTCCCATAAGAGAGGGTGGTCTCCATGAAGACAGGAGACAACTTTAAGTGAAGAGAACTTGCTTAGGAAGGTAAACTCATTTCTAAAATAGTATTTATCCTAAAGCAGAAAAACTGAAATGTTCTCATTCAGAGAAATGCTCGAGTAGCATTCCTTGTGGGCAAAGGACCTATTTTTAGAAAGACAAATATCTGAAGAGCGTGTCTAAATGACCTTGTGGGAGCCAGGGACAAAACAACATGCCACCAATAGTTAACTATACAAATGATTACCTACTAGACTGGGCCCCCAAGCGTAAGTTCTGTCGTTTATCTGTCAAAAGAGCTCAAGGGGCCAGTCAGTCAATCAATAAGCTAGAAAACAGGCCGGGAAAAATATCTTAAATCCTTAGTATCCCAGCCAACACCCAGGTCTCTTCATACAGCTCGTCAATTGACCCTTCACATTTCAAAGAATAATAACAACTCATATTTACACTATCAATAGTTAAGGTTCACTTTCCTCTAACACCACAAAGTAAAAAACACAAGAGTTATTATTCCCATTTTACAGTTCAGAAATTGGAGGCTCAGAAAGGTTATTTCCTTGTCCCTGACCATTCAGCCTTCAGGGTTTAAGTTAGGATTCAATCTCAGGTCTTTCCTGGCTCCAAAATCATACTATGTCTCTAAAACATCATGTTCAGAAGCAATCTTTCAAGGATGTGGTTTTTCCCAAGTGTTTCCCTTATTTAAAGTATCTTAGAGGAAAATACATCATGAGGACTTAGAATCAAAAGGTAAAGTAGCAGGAAAAAGTAAAACAAGAAACCCCTCCCCCCCCAAAAAATATTCCTCCAAAGCGTTCTAGAAAGCAAACCAGACTGAAAGCTAATGGGGAAATCCAAGAAAAAGTCACAGTAAATAACTTTCAACCCCCAGGTCAGCATAGGAAAACAGCTGAGACATTGGGGAAGTGGTCTAGCTAGGAACACATAGCAGAGGACTGCAGCACCTGAGGAAAGGCTGTGCACTAGGACAAAAGGAGGTTCCAGGGCCATACCAAGATGCTGCATTGAATATGGATACAAAATGGCATGCCATCTGGCAATTTTGTTGCCCACTACTTGGAATGGTAATTACCCCTTTTTTGTATTGGCAAGTAAGCAGGTACTTAGCACCTTGTTTCAAGTTCAGCAAAGGCAGCAGGTACTTAGCAGTTACTAATTGATCAAGCCATTGTTGGGGAAACAGAAGGTATCAACTCTTGTCTCCTGTTACTGATATAACAGGAAGGGGTTGGCAGAAACAGGAAGCTAATCTGTGTGTATCTAAGAAAAGCCTCAGAGAGACACAGTCAGAATTTCTTCTGACAAGAACCTGGTAGCAGAAGCTGTTCTGCTGGGGACAAAGAGAGTTTCTCTCAGCAGCATCTGGAGCCTGGGCTGCTACTCCCGTACTGAGAACTGAGTCAGAATTTTCTTCAGACAAGAATCATGGAGACTGAAGTTGCTGCCACCAAGAAGGCTGAAGTTGCTGCTGCTGGGAAGGCTTAAGAAGAACACCCCTACTCCCACCTCCCAGGCTGGAGAAAATTATTTTGATTTTGAAAACCTGGAGAAAGTGATTTTGATTCCAGAAGCAAGCTGAGATTACTTCTGGGTCCTAGGGCCAGCTGAACTGCTGGAGGACTGAGGAAGCATGGCTGTGGTGCCAGTATCCTGTCTGTTTTAATGCTGTTTTGCCAAATTTGTCTGCTGGTGAAGGTCAATGCTGTTGTTGCAGAGGTCCTAGAACCTTGCTGTTGGCTCAGAAGCCCTGAAGAAGGATTTTCTTGTTGTACATTTACAAAAATCCTGGAAGGACTTATGTGTACAAAAATATTCAGAGAAGCTCTTTTAGTGGTGGCAAAGAATTAGAAACTGAGGGGATGTACACTGACTGGGGAATGGCTGAACAAGCTGTATGAGATAGTGATAGAGTACTCTTGTGCTTTAAAAATGAAAAGCAGAAAAAAAAACACGGAAACACTTAGATGAACTGATGCAAAGTGAATTGAGTAGAACTAAGAGAACATTGCACACAGGAACTGAAACATTGTATGATGATCTACTATGAATACCTTAGCGACTCTCAGTAATAAACTGATCCAAGACAATTCTGTAGGATTTATGATGAAAGGTGCTGTCCATCTACAGAGACTGATAGAGTCTAAACATAGATCAAAGATACTTTTTCTTTACTTTATTTTTCTTGGGAGGTTTTTGTGTTTTCTTTCACAGAATGACTTACATGGAAATGTATTATGTAAGACTACACAGGTATAATTATGTCAAACTGCTTGCCTTCTCAATTGGGGGAGGGAGAGGGAGAGAACTTGGAACTCAAAATTTGAAAAAAAAAATGTTAAAATTGATTTTACATATAATTGGGGAAAATAAATAACAAATAAGGTGGGAAAAAAAAAAGAAAAGGATGCTCCAAACATAAACTTCAAAAAAAAGAATGACTCCAAAACATCTACAAGCAAAGCCTCAAAGAAAAACACTACTTGGGCATAAACACAACCAGAATTCCTGGAAGAAATGAAGCAAGCATTTTTTAAAAGACAATTTTTTTTATAAATGAAATTAAAGTACTAGAAGGAAAAAATTGGGAAAATGAGAATTATGGAAGAAAAAAACTGGAAAGGAAATTAATAATTTGTCATGAGAGGTACAAAACCTTGCCCAAGCAAAAAACTTCCTAAAAATTAGAATGGATCAAACAAAAGATAATGACTTCAAAAGGCAACAAAAAATATAAAAATAAAGTCAAAAGACTAAAAAAAAAAAAAAAGGAAGAAAACATAAGGCATCTATCTCATTGCAAAAAGAATTGACCTGGAAAATAGATAGAGGAAAAAAAAATTAAGGCTACCTGAATTCTATGATTAAAATAAGAGCTGGGACATAATATTTCAAGGGATCATAAAAGAAAACTAGAGGACAAAGTAGAAATAGAAAGGATCTACCAGTTACCCCCTGAAAGAAATCCCAAAATAATACTCCCAGGAACATTATAGGCAAAATCCAGAGCTTCCAAGTAAAAGAAAAAATACTGCAAGTAGCTGGAAAGAATTCAAGTACTGAAGAACCGTAAGTCAGTATCACACAAAATTTAGCAGTCACCACTATAAAGGAGCAGAGAGATTAGAATACAATATTCTAGGAGGCGAAAGTATAGGCTTATAATAAAAAATAACTTAGCCAGCAAAACTGAGTATAATGCTACAGGAAGAAAATGAAATTTTAATAAAATAGAGGACTTCTAAGCACTCCTGATGAAAAGACCAAAGCTGCATAGAAACACTGAAGTTCAAACACAGGAATTAATAAAAACATAAAAAGGTAAACACAAATAAGCATTCTCAGGAATAGTTTTTTTTTTATTCAAATATGAATTGCATGTATTTGCTTATATTTATCTCACTGGCAGGATTCACAAATAAACATCCATAAAACAAGGAGGAAGGTGGCAGGGAGGAAGAAACAGTTAACATGTGAACATCACTCCCAACTGAACTGGTCAAAAGAGGAAAGAATACACATAAATACACAAACACACACACACACACAGAGCATTGGGTGCAGAAATATAATTCTCTAAACAAATAGAAGAGGAAAGTAAGAAAAGAGAAAGGGGAATTACAGGGAGGCATGAGTCTTAAATAAAACAAACTCTAAGGATGTACAAAAATATTTGTCGTTCTTTTTAAGGTAACAAAGAATGTGAATCTAAAGGAAGACCCATAAATTAAGGAATGACTGAACAAGTTATACTATGTAAATGTGATGGAATACTATTGTACTATAAGGAATGATGAAGGGGATGGTTTCAGAGAAACTTGAAAAGATTCATATGAAATGATAAAAGTGAAGTGAACAGAAACAGGAAAATAGATTATACAATATGGTAAAGACAAACAATTTTGAAAGAATTGAGAACTCTGATCAGGATTAATGACCAACCACAATTCCAGAAGGTTAATGACAAAAAAAATTCTAGCTACCTCCCGATAAAGAGGCTGAAGAACTAAAAGTGCAGAATCAGACAATTTTTTAGACACTGACAATGTACAAATTTGTTTTGCTCAGTTATACATTTTTGTAGCAAATTTTGTTTTTCTTTTATTCTCATTTTTTTTTTAGTGGGAGGGGTGTTTGGTAGAATAAAAGTAGATAGTTGTTGATTGAAAAAAATAAAATATAATTGAAAAGAAAAGAAAGTATGTCTGAAGGAATAGGTATTTCAGGTTGGGGAACATGTTCTTAGAGGAATTCCTTACCCGGCTTTGATTTTCTATTCTTTAACCTCCACCTGTTTCACCTCATCTGTCACACTGACATTCTTCTCCTATCCACAAAGTTTCTTCTCATTTTCCAGTATCCATATATGTATTGTCTTCATCTATTAGAATGCAAGCTCCTTAAGGGCAAGGATTATCTTGCTTGTATTTATGTCCTCAATGCTTCACACAGTGCTTAACACATGGGAAAACACTTAAAAAATATTTTATCTATCTACCTAGGTATTTCTCTTGCATTGTGATGGTTAATTTCTTCCTCCCACTTTCTGTGCCAATACATAGTTCTTCAAAAGAGTTAAAAGAGGAAATTTGACACTTTCTATCAATAGAGAATAAAGGACACATTAATTATTATTAAATATGGCTTCATTTTTACATAATGAAGTATATTGTACTGCTTTTACAGAGTCATGGAGTCTAAAGAGTGAACAGTTGGCTCACAATATTTTAAAAATAGTTTCACTTATAGATCATGGCAGCACAGAACTTAAATCCTCATTTGCCTAACAAGTACATAGAGTTCCTTATACAGTCAGCCAACAAGATCTATACTGTTTTAAACCATATCATGATGGATGACATTTTTGCATTTAGTAGTAAAAATATATATTAATTGTTAGTAAGCTTTACTCTGTTGTCACCCTGATTAGCAGAAGATGAGGAAGATAAAACATGCAAAATAGAATAAGCAAACCAATGCTAAGAGATACTATCAAGTATCCCAATCACTCTGAAGTCAATAAACTCATGGTCTATGTGGTTATCATTAGTTCGTTGGAGTCCCTCCAGAGGACCCTTTTTTTGGTAGCAAAAGATCACAGGACTTGGAGCTGAAAGGGATATTAAAATTCAGCCCCCTCATTTGACAGATAAGGAAACTGAGGCATGCCATGTCAATTTCTGTTAGTTCTTTTGGCATCTCTAAGAATATGAAAGACTAGATAAATATCTCTATGCTAGATATTAACTACTCCAATAAGAATTTTTAAAAATCCATTTTATCAAAGGATCATAGATTTAGAGCTGGAAGGAGCTCCAAAGGTGATTTAGTCTCACCATCTCATTTTAGAATTGAGGAAATTAAGAGATTTGCGAAGAGTCACACAGATAGTAAATGACAGAGACAGCATCTGGACCCAGATCCTCTGACTCCAGATCTGTATAGATTCCCCAAGTGGGTGATGTCACCTCCGGGGGGTGGGGCGCTGGAATGACCCAAGGGGATCATAGTAGCCTCCAGTATAACTGGGGGGAGGAGCATTAAATAAAAATAAGGGGGTGAGGGGCAGCTAGGTGGCACAGTGAATAGAGCACTGACCCTGGAGTCAGATGGACCTGAGTTCAAATCCAACCTCAGACACTTAACACAAAAAACTAGTCGTGTGACTTTGGGCAAGTCACTTAACCCCAATTGCCCTACCTTCCCTCCTCCAAAAAAGCAAAAAAATAAAAATAAAAAAAATTATTAAAAAAAAAATAAGGGGTTGGTAGAAACATAAGGAAAGAAGAGAAGAAAATTTCGTAAAACTGCTCACACATGTTTCATCTGTTATGCAACGGAGCTAAAGTCATAGTGATTACATTATTTTCCAAATAAACACACAGAAATGCAAGCTGTAACCTTTTAGTGGTCGAGTCTGCCAAAAGGTCTTAACAAGCAAGTGTTGCCAGGAGAAGGAGAGTATGTTCTGTCTGTATCATAGTGAAGTACAGCATGTATCAGCATGTAGTGACTTGTTTACAATACAATACTATACAGCTACATGATGCAATATTGCATCATCAAAATTTCAATTCAAGATAAAAACACAAGTTTACAACAAATTATTAAATTTAAAATGTCATTTTAAAAATATTTATATTTTTTTGAGATGATGCAAATTTCAAAAAAAAAAATGTGAAAGGGTTAAAGAAAGATTTCCAGGGGCACTGAGAAAAAAAAATATTTTTTTGAAAAGGCAGCAGTAGGCCAAATAAGTTTGGGATCCTCTCTTCCAGAGCTAGGATTCTTTCCATTGTACCATAATCAAGTCCTTCCTTATCCCAAAAAATCATTTTCATCCAGCAATGTCTCTAATTTAAATTCTCAGGGCTTTCTTTTGAATGTTTATTAGCAAGAAGAGCTTTTGCTTAATAATAGTTTGCTATGTGATCCTCTACATTTGGGAGACTTAATTTCTGCACAAGTTTATATTTTGGCATACTATTGTCAACTATAAGAGTAAAGAACCAAAAAAACCACAACAGAGAGAGCTGTCAGACAAAGCTTAAGCAAAGGACCCAGTATTATTTATGAAATATTAAAGGTGCATCAAGTAGAAGACTATCTCTGGACTTTGTTCCTATCTATTTTAATTATGTATATGTCTAAAGACATATTTAAATTCCATCCTGTACCTTAAGGAAAAATTTATTTCAGAGTTCTTTTATCTAAAGTTACAAAACACTTTCCTTCAACTATGTACAAAGTTTTAAAATATATATCTTCACATACTAATTCTTTGATTCCAAACCAAACCAAGGGTAAGCCATGGAGAATAGTTAGGGATGATAAACAACATAGACCATGGGGAAAAGATATTTCATTAGAGAATGTGTTCTTAAAATTTGTATAAAGTGAAACACATGTATACACGTACCTACACACAAACACACACAAACTCAAGCACACACTGGTCTGGAGTGGTAGCACTGACAAACCAGTCAGAGCTGGGCTTTTTTCATACTCTCTATAAAAGACAGAAAGAAAGAGAGAGAGAGAGAGAGACAGAGAGAGACAGAGAGAGAGAGAAGGAAAGAAAGAGACACAGGGTGAGAGAGAGACAGAGAGAAAGAGAGAGAGAGAGGTAGAGACAGACAGACAGAGAAAGAGAGACAGAGAGAAAGGGAGACAGAGAGACAGAGAGATTAAAGAAAAGAAAAAACTAAATATGAACATACACACATATATATACATATATGTATCCTTTCAAAATCAACCAAAATAAAATGAGGAAATCAAAGAAATAGTTTCAGTCCAATAGAACAAATAAATCAGTTAAGTACCAGAAACAATCAGTCACTAAACACTGATTAAGCTCCTATGTGCCAGGCACTGTGCTAACTGTTGGGTATACCAGAAAAAGAGGCAATTCTTGACCTCAAGGAACTCACAGTCTAACTGGGAAGACAACACAAAAACAATTCTGTAAAAACAAGCTATATGGGGGAGGAGTCAAGATGGTAGCATAGAAGCAGGAAAACTCTGTGGGCTCCCCCCATAACCACCTCAAATACCTACAAAATATGACTCTAAACAAATTTTAGCGCTACACAACCCACAAAGTGACAGAGAAACAAATCTCCCACTAAAGTCAGCCTGGCAGGCCGGCAGGAAGGGTCCATCACAGCACACTGGGAGCAGAGCCCAGCCCCGCATGAGCCCATAGTTTTAGACCCAGGGCAGCCCTGATCAGCAGCAGCTATGGCAGTTTCCAGAATCACTAACCCATAAATGCCAAAATAAAAGGTGAGTGGAACCCTTCTGGATCTGGGTGGGGTCCGGCCTCTGCCCCTAGGATGAGAAGCCATGGAAGTGGCAGCCTTGCAGCCACCTCCACGTGGCTGCCTCAGAGCTCCTGGCCTGCAGATTGTAGGGTGGGCCAAGCGACTATTCAGAGGCTAAGCCCTCTTGCCTTAGCCTGCCTGGATCTGGATCGCAGTCTTGGGTGGTGGTCCTGAGGTGTGTGACAAGTGAGCCAAAGCTGGTGGGGGCTGTAGAGACAGCTCCCTCATAATAGCTCTGGCAGCTGCGAAAACCCCAGCAATTTGGAACAAAGCTCTCCCCTCTGGAAGCGGAGTTCTACTGTGGCAAAGAGCTCAAAAGTCAAGTAACGGAGTGGCAATATGAGCAAGCAAAGGAAGCAAAGCAAGCACAGCAATCCAACTTTAGATTCCTTTTTTGGGGACAAAAAGGATCAAAGCACAGAACGGAAAGAAGACAACAAAGTCAGAACTCCTGCACTAAAAGCTTCCAAGAAAAATATGAACTGCTTACAGGCCATGGAAGAGTTCAAGAAGGATTTTGAAAATCAAGTAAGGGGGAAGGGGAAGGAGAGCAAAGATGGTGGCACAGAAGCAAGAAAACTCCACAGCTCCCCCACAACCATCTCAAATAGCAATAAAATATGACTCTAAACAAATTTTAGAGCTCTAGAACCCACAAACATAGAGAGAAAAAAAGCTCCCACTGAAGGCAGCTTGGCAGGAGGGACAGGAAGGGCTCATCACAGTGTGCTGGGAGCTGAAACCAGCCCAGCCTGAAACCACAGCTTGGCCCCAGGGCAGACAGGACAGGCTGTGGGTGGAGCTTTCAGGAGAGTGGATCACCGGCAGCTGTGGCAGTTTCCAGAATTATCAACCCATAAGAAACAAGGACAAAGTGAAAGGTCAGTGGAACTCGGCTAAATTTGGGGGAGAAAAGCAGGTCTGGCTGTCCAACCCCCCAACCCCAGGGCAAGAAAGCAGCAGAAGCGGTGTCCCTACAGGAGGCTCCACATGGCTGCTTCAGAGCTCTCAGCCTGCAGATTGCAGGGGGGACAAGCAATCATTCAGAGGCTAAGTGCTTTTGCTTTAAGCTGCCTGGATTGGGATTGTGGTCCTAAGTGGTGGTCCTGAGGTACATAAACAGTGAGCCAAAGCTGGTAGGGGCTGCAGAGATGGTGACCTCCTAATAGCTTCAGCAGCTACGAAATCCCAAGCAATTTGGGACAAAGCTCTCCCCTCTGGAAGTAGAGTTCCACAGAGCTAAAAAGTAAAGTAATTTACTAGCAACATGAGCATGCAAAGGAAGCAAAGGAAGCACAGCAATCCAACTTTGGATTCCTTTTTTGGGGACAAAAAGGATCAAAGCATGGAACAGGAGGAAGATAACACAGTCAGAACTCCTGCACCAAAAGCTTCCAAGAAAAATGTAAGCTTATTACAGGCCATAGAGGAGCTTAAGAAGGATTTTGAAAACCAAATAAGAGAAGTGGAAGAAAAATTGGGGAGAGAAATGAGAATGATGCAAGAAAATCATGAAAAGAGAGTCAACAACCTGACTAAAGAAAACAACACCTTAAGAAACAGACTAACTCAAATGGCAAAAGAGGCCCAAAAAGCCAATGAGGAGAAGAATGCCTTAAAAAGTTAAATTTGCCATTTGGAAAAAGAATCTCAAAAGTTTACTAAAGAAAATAATTCCTTCAGA
>CM053590.1:200698023-200709423 GCA_028646515.1 Pseudochirops corinnae | reverse complement strand
TTAGAGTAGAGCAAATGGAAGCAAATGACTTTATGAGAAATCAAGATACTATTAAACAGATCCAAACAAATGAAAAAATAGAGGGCAATGAGAAATATCTCATAGAAAAAACCACTGACCTGGAAAATAGACCAGGAGAGACAATTTAAAAATTACTGGACCACCTGAAAGTCATAATCAGAAAAAGAACCTAGAAATCATCCTTCAAGAAATTCTCAAAGAAAACTGCCCTGATATTTTTAGAACCAGAGGGCAAAATAGAACTTGAAAGAATTCACTGATCACCCCTTGAAAAAGATCCCAAAAAGAAAACTCCTAGGAATGTTATAGCCAGGTTCCAGAGTTCCCAGATCAAGGAGAAAATATTACAAGCTTCCAAGAAGAAACAATTTGAATACTGTGGAAACACAATCAGGATAACACAGGATCTAGCAGCTTCTAGGATCAAAGGGCTTGGAATATGATATTCTGGAGATCAAAGGAGCTAGGATTAAAATGATGAATCACCTACCCAGCAAACTGAGGATAATGTTTCAGGGGAAAATATGGTCATTCAATGAAGTGGAGGACTTTCAAGCATTCTTGATGAAAAAACCAGAACTGATTAGAAAATCTGACATTCAAACACAAGAAGCCAGAGAAGCATGAGAAGGTAAACATGGAAAAGAAATCATAAGGAATTTATCAAAGTTGAATTATTTACATGCCAACCTGGAAAAATAATAATTGTAACTTGTGAAATTTTTCCAAGTATGAGGATAGTTGAAGGGAATATAAATGTATATACATATATATATATATATATATATATATATATATATGTCTATATAGGAGGGTATATATTTATATAAATACATGTGTGTGTGTTTATATATGTGTACAGGTATACATAGGCAGTGGGCATAGGATCAATTGAATAGGAAGGGATGATATTATTTAAAAGGTGAAATTGAGAGGTGAGAGAGGAATTTAATGAGAGGAGATGAGGAGAGACAGAAGGGGGTAAATTATCTCATACAGAAGAAGCAAGGGATAACTGTTACAATGGAGGGGAAGAACAGGAAGGCAAAAGGGAATGGGTCAACCTTACTCTCATCAAATTTGGCTTAGGTAGGGAATGATATACACTCTAAATTTGGTATCTTGCCCTACAGAAGAGTAGGGGGGAAGGGGATGAGAGGGGAGATGATGGAGGGAAGGGCAGGTTGGGGGGGAGGGTAGTTAGAAGCACACACTTTTGTAAAGGGGCAGGGACAAAGTAGAGAATAGAACAAGTGGAGGGTGGGATAGGATGGAGGGAAATACAGTCAATCTTTCACAATATATCCACTATGGAAATGTTTTGTGTAACTACACATGTACAACCTATATTGAATCGCTTATCTTCCCAATAAGGGTGGGTAACAAGGGAAAAAATCTGGAATTCAAAGTTTTAAAATCAAATGGTTAAAAAATATTATTATTATTATTATTATTAATTATTGTTGTTGTTGTTACTATTATTATTATTTACAAGCAACTGGGAAATACGATATTCAGGCACTGGGGTATGGAGATCCATTTTGCCCTACCAGAAAGTCAGAGGGTGTTTGGGGGAGGATATAGGAGAGAACAGATTGGGGGAGGGGGTATCCAGTAAGATTGCTCTTTCGGGGTGGTAGGTAAGGGAAAACAGGGAGAAAATTTGTAACTCAAAATCTTGTGGAAATGAGAGACGTAAACTAAAAATAAACATAAAAGTTCATTTAAAAAAAACAAGCTACATGCAGAATCAATTAGAGATAATTAACAGAAAAAAAAGACACAAAAATTAAGAGAGAAATAATACAAAATATATAAAGAAACAATGAAAGATATCCAAAGAGATACACAAAACATTTGAAGAAATTAAGACAGATTGGCACTGGTAAAGAAAAAAAAATCATGAATATATGAGATTAACAAAAGCAAAAATCACAAGAGTAAATCAAGTTAAAATTAAAAGATACTAAGATCATAGGAAATAAAGCAAAACCTGAAAAAAATTACAATAAAAAACAATTTTACAAAGAAAAATAAGTAAAAAATACTAAAGAACTATGATCAATGAAATAACCAAACACAATTGTAGAGACCTGGTAATCAAACAGCTACTCACTTTCTGATAGTTTGATGAAGAACTAAAGGTAATGAGACATATATTTCCAGACATGATCTATGTGGGGATTTGTTTTACTTGAATATATATGTATATGTATATGTATATATATATATATATATATATATACACACACACACACACACACACACACACACACACACACACACACATGCATACATACTATAAGACATTAATTTATACAGGGTTAGTAAGCACTTTTAGTTGTTTGTATTGATATTTTAAAATTTTAATGATAATAAATTTAAATAAATTTAATAAAACTTTTTTTAAGGCAAAAAAAATGAAGAGAAGCAAAGGAAGGGCAGGATACTCAAAGGCTTCAAACCTACATACATATTAATATATGGCAATATAATTTAGTTTAGAGTGATTTTGCATTTGGATTAATAGAAACAATAAGAGTGAAACATATGCGTTCCCAGCTAATAGAATGTTTGAAGAAAGGACAAACCTAATAACTTTTAATACCAACTATAAACGGATTCTCCAATAAAATGAAAACAAGTCAAAGAATAAATTAAAAATCAGAACCCAACAATATGTTGTTTACATAAAGCATATCAATCCAAATAGATCTCAGAAGATTAAAAAGTAAAGGACGGTCTAAAATTTGTCACACTCCTACCAAATCATAAAAAGCAAGAGAGGTATTAATAAATAAAAGCAGAATTCAAAACAGAGCATCGAAAGAGATTAAAAAAACAAGGTCTTTCTATTGTGCTGAAAGGTTCAACACAAAGGAT
This sequence comes from Pseudochirops corinnae, assembly GCA_028646515.1. Lineage (NCBI taxonomy): Eukaryota > Metazoa > Chordata > Mammalia > Diprotodontia > Pseudocheiridae > Pseudochirops > Pseudochirops corinnae. The sequence goes on along the minus strand of CM053590.1, from coordinate 200,706,519 downwards.
TATATAGCAGTTTTAAATATGTATCTACCTAATAATTCTACAGCAAAATTAATGTAGGAAAACCTCAGTCTTCCAAAAAGTAAATACAAAATCAAAAACAGATTTTTAAAGCCTACTATCAGGATGATGTATATCTAACAAAAAGATAATAAATGACGATGCTAAACTAAGAATTAAACAAATGAAATCTAAAAGTTATGGGAAAAGAACTTAAAGGAAAAATCAAAGTGTTCATGAAGCAATTCAAAAGTCAGTAACATGCTGGGCCACAATTGTTCTCATCCTTCATTTTTGAAGAAGATGAATGACATCATGAGTGATGTCTTGACTTGCCTGTGAATTGGATTTAAGTGAGGCAGAGCTATTGAGAGTCATCAGTCTCACTCTCTCTTCCTGGGTCATCAAAGTCCAGTGGCAGGACAAAAGTCAAGACAACTGAAAATGATCCAGGATGCAGGGGATAACCTTGGCATTTTTAGAGCCTGACCAAGCTCTAAGCTCTCCACAGATTCTGCTTCAGCTGCTTTCATGGCCACTAGAACAAACCGTCCTCATCTGCCCACTCAGCCAAGGAAAGCCTGCACATATTTTGGGCAGACACATGCCCTAATTCACCAATTTATTTCTATATAATTCCATTTATCCCTTTATAACGCCTGCAGAAGACAGCAGCAACAATGAAATTTTAAAGCAAAGGTATGAGTGTTTAAATAGAAGACCCTTGCAACTTACACTATGTGTTTATTTGAAAATTACTCTGAAGCAATACAGTCAATCTTCAATATTTGTATATTTAATTTTCACAATTTAAGGCATATGCATGATTTTATTAATAGCCTTATTTTTACGTTCACATTGGCAACCATACATTTAAGGATATGCTCAGTAGAGAAAAAATGAGAGGCGTAAAGAACAAATTTTGTGAAGCATTTGATACCCTACTAGGAGCTTCACTGGTCTTGTTCATTCTACCATTGTAAAGAGCTCCCCATGCATTCACTGAATATGTTCATTGTTGGTCTTTAAAACTCAAGTTTTCTGTTCGAGATTATGCCCCCAAAGCTAGTACAAGTCTGTTGGGGTCTAAGTCCAAGCATGCAAAGTCAGAGATGCAGTTTAGTGAGAAAATAAAAAAGATGTTAGATAAACATCCAGTGAGAAAGTCTGCAGCCACTGTCAGTCACCAGTTTGATGTTAATGAATTGACAATTCATTATAGAGACAAAAAGGAGGAAAGTATGGTACTGGAGATTTCCTGTATTATGGAAAGAAACTAGCTGAAAACTGGGGGGGGAGGGTTTAAATTGAGATATTAACATAAAAATTCACAGAACTCCAGGGAATTACTAGCAAGAAGAAATGTTTTGCATGTTACGATTTTATTTTGTGTACTGCATTTTAAAAGTGTATCAGAAGTAAGGTTTTGTTATAAAGAATTGTATGCAGAAAAGTGTATTTTCAGCATACTCTAGAGAAAGGTAACAGTTTTTGTTGGTTGCATTAACCTAGCTCCCTATTTCCTGTAGGTGCAATGTATCAACACTTGTCTGGTGAGATATTAGTTTACCACAGTTTAGCGGCGAGAGCATTTGTTCAGACAAAGGCTAAGTTCATCAAGGAACTTTTATGGATAGTTCCTGAGACAGAAAAAGAGATACCAAAGTTTACAGCTCCAAAATTTTCAATTGCCCTGGCCACATATATTCCCTACAAGTGTATCTTACTATCCAGGTTCTTTATTTGGGTGCCTACTCTACCCATGAGAACTGGTGGGAAAGTGTGATTCAAGTTTATGGATATAATATTATGTAAATATTACATATTTACCTTGCATTTTCAGTAATGTTTTATTTATAGTTAACTTAGTATTAGTGTATAATTTGTTCTTGGGAAATACATCTGTGGGGATTCGTGAGCTACAGTGTAAGTAGGAAGCCATTCATAAGGGTTACCTCTTAGATCCCAAGAGTAGTAAGTCATAGAAGTAGCCCTTCCTCTGAAAAAAAAAAAACCTAACACAAGGGGAGGCAGTATCAAAGGGCAATGAGGGACAGAAAGTAAAAGACTGAATGGAGTAGAAGGGAATTGTAGTGGGGAAGCGGTGAGCAAGAAGTATTACATATAAAATAGGCAGTTAGGTGGCACAGTGGATAGAACACCAGGCATGAAGTCAGGCTAGACTTGAGTTCAAATCCAGCCTCAGACACTTACTAGTTTGTGTGATCCTGGGCAAGCCAATTAATCCTTATTTGCCTCATTTCCTCATCTGTAAAATGGGGACACAGTGGAGAAGGAAATGGCAAATCATTCCAGGATCTTCACCAAGAAAACCCTAAATGGGGTCAAGAAAAGTCGGACTTAACTGAAACAACTGAATAACAACATATAAAACAGTTTTTATGTGCATATATTATGTCTTCAAAGTGTTTTGTTTGCTTGCCTCTTAGATAGTACTGACTTGTCCTTTCTCTATCATAATAGGTAATTTCTTTAATCTGTGAGTAGTAGCTGCCCTACTGGGGACCCAACTGGCCACTTCCAGTTGGGCAATATTTATTCATTTCTTCCTTCCTTCCTTCCTTCTTTCATTCCTTCCTTCCTTCCTTCCTTGCTTCTTCCTTCCTTCCTTTCTTCTTCTTTCCTTCCTTCCTTCCTTCCTACCTTCCTTCCTTTCTTCCCGCCTCCTTCCTCTCTTTCCATCCATATGAGAAATCATGCCCTTACCTGTGGGTACTCTGCCCAAAGGAATATAAATTTTGATTGCTGAAATATGGCAAGATATCTTGGGGTTTACAGGCTAGATTTTTTTCCCTCTACCCTACTTATTTATTTTATCATTAAAAAAAACTGGAACAATTAACTCTTTTGCCCCATGTAGTTTCATTTATGATTTCTTGAAGTACAGCACTGGAAACCCAGACTTTGATAAAGCCCATTGGGATTCAAATGGTGCTACTTGACCATGCCTTAAACCCAAATCACTCAGGCTCTCACTGACTGGCCAACTGTAGGCCCCAGTTCATGTCTCACTTGGTCATTGTTCAGGTTTTGATGGTTAAGAGTGAGTGTAAATATCGATTATTCCTGTTCTAACCAGAAATGGTGAGGGTCTTCCCCTCCCAGTTTTATTTCTTTTTCTTTTTAGTACGCAAACTAGACCATCTATAGCCTCACTTCATACCTAGCCTTAAATCACTGAATGGATGTTGCCTCAGACAAAATGAGACCTGGGAAAGATATTAGCTTAAAAAGGATACAGCTTTGGAGGAGAGAGTGGGATTGATGACTTTGCACACTTCCGCCTCACTTAAATCCAAGTCACTTGCAAGTAAAGACATCACCTTTCTGAGGTCATTGGTCCTCTTTCAGAATGGAGGACAAGCAACAACTGGGCAGCTAGGGGCGTGGGGGATCAAGTCATTTTCCTGAGTTCAAATCTTGCCTCAGATACTTACTAGTTGTATGACCCTAGGCAAGTAAGTCACTTAACCCTGTTTGCCTCAGTTTCCTCATCTGTAAAAAAAAATAGGAGGAAATGGCAAGCCATTTCAATAACTTTGCCAAGAAAACCCCAAATAAGACCAAAAAGAGTAGAATACAACTGAAGAACAACAATAAGTTTTATCCTTCTTCCCAAACTGATGATCTGAACAATCTGGGCTTTTTTGCTAAGGAAGGAAATGAAGGAATAGAAGTTTTCGAGAGCAAATGAATAAAGAAGACTGAGGACTAGAGTTTAATCTAATTTATGACCCTTCCAATACAAAGAATATATGTTTCCCAACTGTTTACTATACAAATATCTATATAGGAATTTGGAATAGGAATGAATATATACACACATATGTATTACATATATATAACATACACATACACCTATACATGTACATATGTGTGTGTATGTGTGTGTGTGTAAAATTTTCCCTTCTATCTCACTATGTGTAAACCTTAATCCTTTCCAGGTCTGAGGACCATGTCACAAAATAGGAGCATTTTCAACCAATCATATCCAAGAAAATCAGCAATTTTCCAAAACTGCATAGTCTAAGTAGAGAAAGCAGTAAGAACATGTAAGTAAATCATGTAAGTTTCTAATTATCATCTACTTAAAGGATATGTTTGCTCTAAGCAAGCACTCAGTCTATACTAACTGAATATCATCCAAAGGGTAGGTAACTTAAAAGGGAATTATGCTAAAGTTATATAAGATATGGCAGCTAAGTGGCACAATGTATAGAGAGCACCAGGCATTAAGTCAGGAAGACCTAAGTTCAAATGTGACCTCAGACACTTATTAGTTTTATAAACTTGGGCAAGTGATTTAACCTTGTTTGTCTCAGTTTCCTCATCTGTAAAATGACCTAGAGAAGAAAATGACAAACAATTCTAGTATCTCTACCAAGAAAACTCTGAATAGGGTGACAAAGAGTTGGATATGACTGAAAACCAACCGAACAACAACAACAATATAAGATATACAGGACACAGTGCCTAATTACAAAGCCTCCGATCTAGAAATGAAAAAGAAAACTACTCTTTCCTAAAGCAGCCCTTCCTACTGAAAGAAAGATGCATCAGAGAAAATCAAAGATTAAGATGAAGAGTAGCTAATTCAGAATATGTTAAAAATCTGTAAGATCCTCCATTTGGGGAGGGTCTGCCAAAAAATCATTCAGGTTTTTTCTTTTCGTCCCAGTTTCTTTCTTTGCTATAGTTAACTTACTATTTCTTCTCTATGGTTAACTCCCCCTCACTTAGCTTAATAGGATGTTTTAATTATCTTAAACAAATTGCATTCATTTGCAACAAGCAGCACAGAATAAAAAATACTAAGTATTTAGGTAGTATCTAATTTGGACAATTAGAGATTAATTTTCCATTTATTCAAATTAAATTATGAAACAAACTAAATTAAGACACATTCTTAGTTCAGAGCTTTTGTTCTAATGCTTAAGCAATAATTACATAAGTAAGAAAACTTGCAAGGTGCTCTGGATTCTGAATACAAGAATCTAACTCTGTTGTTATTTTTAAAAAAAAAACAACACTTCTTTATACTATTGAATGCTAAGAAAATAACATTGAAAAAAATGACTCCAAAAATCGTGGTTACTGGAAGAGGAAACATGAAATAATCACTGTATAGGAAGAAAAGAATTTTAAATCCAGTAACTTTTAAAATATTATAACAAACTACTTTTTAATAGCTAGACATGTTCAGTGGCTAGAGCACTGAATCTAGAGTTAGAAAGACCTAAATTCAAATCTGGTCTCAGTTACTCACTAGCTGCATGACCCTTGGCAAGTCACTTAACCTATTTGTCTCAATTTCCTCACCTGTAAAATGGGGATAATAATAGCACCAACATTCCAAGGTTATTATGAGGACCAAATGAGATCATATTTATAGAGCACTTAACACAGTGCCTGGCACATAGGAGGCATTTTATAAATGATAGCTATTATCATCATTATTCCAAATAATATCGACTGCATTATTAGATGGACTGAGCTGTTAATATGTATTATTTCTGGCTCTTTCGATAGTTCAATCACAAAAAGAATGTTTTTGTTAAATGTTGGAAGAAGAACTTGAACTCTTACTTCCTAAAAATAATACAATCGCATTATTAAAATCAAATAACATAGTATTATAATATCTCATTTGATCCTTACAAAGTCATGAGATCAAATGAAATAACATTTTATAATGCTTTCATTTTAAGTCAACAATCTGGTGTGAACTGGGAGCTATGGAAAGATATATAAAGAATATAAAATGATGTACCTAATTACAAATTCTCCAATCTTGAAATGGAAAAAGAAAAAAAAAAGCTATTATTTCCTAACAAAATCTTTCCTAATAAAATAAAGATGCAAAAGAGAAATTCAAAATTTAAGACTTTTTAAAAATGGCATGAGGAAGAGGTAATTCAATATTTACCACTAATCTATAAGTAAACTAATTTCTTTTTTAAAGACCTGTCAAAAAAACCATTCAATTTTCTTTTCTTTTGTACAGGCTTTTTTTTTTTTTGCTGTAATTGACTCACACTTTCTTCACTGTAGTTAGCTTCATTTTGTTCATTTAAACCTCATTCTATACTTTACTCAGCAAAATGGTTATTTGATTTGAAAATACTATGTAAATGTCAGTTATTACTATTGTTGTTCTAAAAATTATTAGTCTATAAAAAGTATATATCCCAGGGGCCACTAGGTGGCGCAGTGAATAGAGCACCAGCCCTGGAGTCAGGAGGACCTGAGTTCAAATTCGACCTCAGCCACTTAACACAAAAAACTTGCTGTATGACCTTGGACAAGTCATTTAACCCCAATTGCCCTGACTTCCCCTTCCAAAAAGCAAAAAAAAAAAAGTACATATCCCAGACTTTCAAGGACCTACCTGACTTAAAATATTCTGTACCTTTGTAGTTCAAACAATAAAAATGTCCAAGAATTTCATTATTTTTAGCAAATATTAACAAGATTAAAGTGTCAGTAAGCATTACAATAAAAATATAATGAAAAGTAACAAAAGGCTGACAGCCTGATGAGAAGAGAGATCAAACAGCTCAGACAGGTAAGATCACAGGCTGAAGAAACATAGTTACTCACGATAATTCATGAATATCTGTTCATATTATTAGGAATTACCACTAAGTACAACATATGAACGTGAATCATATGTGTAGTATATCATTGATGACAATTGGTTGTAATGTTTGTGTCTTTAAACCATATCTTAAAGAGAACATATTATATAAATGGGAAAAAGAGGTATTTACAAAGCAGAAAGTCAAATTGACTTAAGGAATTTCAATTGGGAGACTATTCATACTCCAAACAGAGAGAAAATATGAGTATTCATCTTCTGTATTTGTTGAATTTCATATTTCTTTTCAAATTACTTTGTTCAGTGGAAGCATTTATTAAATGCACAGTAAAACTAAAGTGATTTGTTTTTTATACTTTTGTAAAACTTTCTGATAAGTTCACAAACTAAAAAAATAAGTCCTTGGTCAGCCCATATGTACCAATTTTGGTTCAGTAAATATGATCACCATAACAAATCAGTTCACAAAAGATTTTCTGAGCAACATATAACAGAAACAACAAAGCAAGACAAAACTGACTGTTTATTTTCAGAGCATTTCCAGTCTCATTACAGTATTGCCCCTTTAAATGATTGTCTCACAGTCCTGGTACTTTCTCTTCTCCCATCCTTTGATAGCTAAAGCTTATCATCCAAATCCTTCTTGACCACCCCCAAACCAATGAAACATCTGTTGATCTCAGACCAGCTATACACTGGTAGGCACTACCTAAGAGATACTGATGGATAAAACATGACCAGTAATGAGACTGATTCTACATAGCACATAGAATGGTTTGACTAAATGAAAGAGCACACCAAGAAGTGCAACTGAATAGGAAGAATTGTGCCATGCTGCAGAAGGCTTTTGAATTCAAAGAAGTTTAGATTTTTATATGGTAGGGAATCAAAACTATCTGCTTTCTACCAAGGCAGTGTTAGGGAATGGCTGAACAAATTATGGTATATAAATGTAATGGAATACTATAGTCCATAAGAAATGACAAGCGATACAGTTTCAGTGAAATATGAGATCACTTGCATGAACTGATACTGAATAAAGTGAGCAGAACCAGGAGAAAAATTTATACAAAAACAATGTGACACTAGAAAAACTTAAGAATTGTGATTAATACAATGACCAAACCTAATGCCAGAGGACCAGTAATGAAGAACGCTGCCTGCCTCTGACAGAAAGGTGATAGACTAAATATGCAAAATGAATGAATTTTTTTTAACATGCGCAATGCAGAAATCTACTTTGCTTGATTATGTAAATTTGTTGCAAGGTTTTTATTTTTATTTTTTTCCAGCAGGGCAGAGCCTAAGGGAAAGAGAAAATAAATTCAACTTATTCAATAATCTAATTAATGGGCATTCACTGAAAGGAATAAAGTTTAATTTCGAAAAGAAAAAGGGAAAAAATCCCTTAGATTTCCCTAAGAAAATCATATCAATTTCAAATAGAAATGATTTTGCCTCCTTTTTTTCCCTTATACTTATTCCCTCAATTTAGTTTTCTTTTGTAATTGTCATGCTACTGTTTCTATCATTTTTCTAATAGTAGGAAAAATGGATACCCTTTGCCTTATCTTTGATTTTACTGGGAAAGCTAATGTTTCTCCACTAGAAATAACGCTAGCTTTTTACTTCAAATACTTTTGATCATGCTGTGGAAAGGTCCTTCTATATCTATGCTTTTTAATATTTTCAACATAAATAATGTATTTCATTGAAATTTTATGAGGTCAATACTAGAATCATGTGCTTTTTGTGATTGTTATGTCATATTTGGAACTTTCCTACTATATATTTACTAAGTGCTTTGACCTTCATTATTTCATGTAATTAATTCTCATAATAGCAGGATAGAGGAGTTATATTTCATATAATACATATTT
>CM053590.1:200669542-200697523 GCA_028646515.1 Pseudochirops corinnae | reverse complement strand
CATATAATACATATTTTAATATATTTATATATTTAATATGTACAATATATTTACATATTTACACATCATATATAATAATATATTGCATTATATTGTTATATATGATATATATCACATATTTATAAACATATTTATTTCCATATTATTTATATTTTATATAATTTATATAGTTACATAATATTATATTATATTATGTTATTATTATTTTTTTTATATATAAGGAAACTGAGAGCCACAGAAGTTACGTGATTTTTCCAAGTTGGTCCAGGTAGACAGTACTAGAACTTCTGCAATCTAGTGCTTTTCCCATTTACTAGGAATCATTCTACATTAAATAGAATCTGTATTTTTATAAGCTAGAATATAGAGAAGACAATTGTGTGACTTTGGGCAAATAATTTAGTCTCTCTGAGCTTTCTTTTCTTCATCTATAAAATGAGAGGCTCATACTAAGGACATAACAAGAGTACCCTTCTAGCTCAAACTTCTATGATTATTTAGTGTACAATATAGAGTTGTCTGGAAGAAGAATTACACTGAATAGCTGTGTAAAACAGGCTAAACAAATTTCTCTAAGACCAAGCAGAATTTCCTAGGACCACAACCAATTACTATTCTTCCCTTATCTGTTTCTCAATTTTTATCTTTAAATAGTCTTGGAAGCCCATTTCTCCCCTTTCAAGCTATTTCCTCTAGATCTTATTCCACTGTTATCCTACCTGTCACAACTTCTAGAGCATTATCACTATTCTCATCCAGTGGTTGAAGAAATAATTTTAATTTTCCCCACAAGTTGGAAATCTAGGTCTTCTAAGCTGAGGAGTAACGTAAAGAAAATATCAGGATGCAGACAGTCCAACTAAATTATGAGTAGCATCATGCATGCTGCAATACTGAGTCAAGGGACAGTTGAGTTTTGGGGGAGCTAAGTAGCAATTATAGACAACCCTGAGAACCACAGCATCCGGTCTCCTAATCCAGGCCTTCCCACAGGGGACAACAAGGAGAAACAGGGCTTTCAGTACAACATCTATAAGGTGAATCCATTTTATTACGGGTGCTGAACGGATTCTCATATGAAAAGTGCAAGAATGCGCCAGCTGAGACCTTTGTCAAAGAGCAGCTTCAGGGCTCTGCTGTTTCTTGACAGTTTTCCTTGTGTCCCTGCATTCTTCATGTTGTATTTGTCCCCAGGGAAGTTTCTGGCAGTTACGTGGCACAGCGGATAGCATGCTGGGTCTGCAGTCATGAAGACCTGAGTTCAAATTTGTCCTTGGACAGCTACTAGCTATGTGACTCTGGAGAAGTCACTTAGTTTTTGTTTGCCTCAGTTTCCTCATTGGTAAAATGGGGATAAAAATAGTACTTATCACTCAAGACTGTTGTAACGACCACCTGAGATTACAGTATTTGTGAAGCACTTAGCACAGGGCCTGACACAGAGCAGGCAGGATATAAATATTATTAGTAGTCACAGATTACACCAAAGGGTTTTTTTAGTTTCTTTTACTTGGTTGGAAACAACTGGGAATTTGCAGGAATAAGAAAAGTTCAAGAAGATGAAATTCATTCAAAAACTGAAGGCTATGTAGAATTAGTGCTTCAAAGCTATTTCTCAAAACAGTATGGCAGAAAGAACACCAAACAGTGAGACAAAAGTCCCACATTCCAATATGAATTCTGACACCTGTCAGCTCCAAGACCAAGGACAAATCAATTAATTTCTATGAGACCTCATCCATAAAAGTAAGATAATATTCACTGTACTATCTGTCTCACTTGACCATTATGTTAGCTTTGATTCTCTTCTCAAAGATGATTTTGTGATATAGTTGAAACTTCCCATATACAAATATGTTTATAATTTATTAGGAATAGGGGCTGGATCTATGTCATCTCCCTCTATTTTTGGCAATTTGGTACCTTCTCTGCAACTTAGAGTCTTAGTGCAAAGGTTTTTAATCTGTGGTCTGTGAACCTTTTTTTTTTCTGATATTTTGATAATTTTATTTTCAGATTTGGTCTTTTTTGTAATCTTATTTATTCCTATTCTACACATTTAAAAAATTACTCTGAGAAGGGGCATAAAGGCTTCTATCAGTCTGCCCAAAGGGCTCATGACACAAAAAAGCCCTCCCATGTGTTTACCTAACAAATGGCATAGTCAATGTATGAGAGGCTGGAGTCCAAAAATTCCTGTGCCTTTTGTGAAACACCTAAAAATGCCAATGACAAACAACAAACTGTGCAAGTGACCAAGTGAAAGACATTCTAAAATAAAGGAAACCTGAATAACACAAGACTATTTCTGTACCTACCAAAAACTACAAGAGGGAAGGGAATAATGTGTTCTGAAGAGCAAAGGAGCTCAAGATGCAACCCAAGGTGACATACTATGCAAACCTGAGCCTAACAAATAACCGGGGGAAAAGAATGTTCAAAAAAGAGGCATTTGGAGCAGTTAGAAAGAAAACAAGACCAGAAAAATTATTTGCTTGGCAAACGCCTTAGATGACAGATATACAAAAGCAAGGATTGTTTCATTTATTGTATTTGTATCCCAAGTGGGCAGCACAGTGCCTCGCCCAGAGAAGGTACTTAAAAATGTGTGTTGATTGACGGATATTTAGATAAATACCTACCATATTAGACACAGGATTTGTAAATGCTCTTATAATTCTTATCCATAGCCAACAGGATAACTTCTGGAGGTCAAATCATACTGGGTTTTGTTCATCTCCTGGTCAATCAGGGGCTTGAAATTAAATAAATTTTAAAATATAGCTAACTTTTATCTGCATTAACAAAGAAGTAGGTAGGGTGGTAGTATTTCTAAATATAAGGGATACAGAGCAATGGTGAAATAGTTGCCTATCCTAATCACATAGCAATTGTTGACAGGTAAAGGCAGTTCAGAAGTATTGATGAAATAAAGAAATTGGTCTGGCATTAAAGATTCACTAACAACAAACCACAGAAAATCAATAGTTGAGAGTTAACTGTACTTACCTTCTTAACATGGGATTTATAAGGAATACCTTAAAAGGTGTTATTTTAAAAGTGCTATGTAAATGCTAAGTTATGTAAAATGAATATGTACAAAATGTTTTAAAAAACACTCTGAAAGAGGATAGAAATACACCATTTCTGCAAAAGACTACTCAAAATCCATATATATTTAAATTTTTCTCAAATTAGCTGACTTTATTTAGAATAGCAAACTTTGAAGAAATATGTCTTTTAAAATCAGTTCAGAAAATAATAATGTATTTAGGTATATTTCTATATAAGTAGAACTGATTTGTACAACAGGATCTTGCCTTCTTCGTAACTATTATTTAAGTCATCTGTTTTGAGGAACAGATATTAGCCTCCGGCATTACAGTACAAAAGGTAAGAATTTTTTTAAAGGGGGAATCTAATTTTTCAAGATAAAATTTATTAGAGAAAAGTTAGAAAAATATTACAAAACCAGAGTTCAGACTCACAAGAATCATTGAATCTCAGAGTTGGGAAGTACCAAGAAAACATATATTCTAAACAGCAAAAGAATTCCCTCTAAATCACTTCTGAGCATTAGTCATCTGGTTGTGCTTAAAGACTTCCAAGAAGGAAGCTACTGCCTACCCCAAGAAAGCTCAATGCACTTCTACATGGATCTAATTATCAGGATGCTTATTCTCCCTCAAGACTAAATTTGTTCTTTGTCATTCCTACCCATTGTTCTCTAGTTCTATCTTCTGTATGAAGCAGAACAAGTTTCCCTGGTCAGCTTATCTTTTTATCTCATCATTTTCCATTTGATAGCTCTTCAAATACTTGAAGAGAGATTTTATTTTCCTCCCAAGAGGGGACTTGGATTCAAAACCAGTCTTTGATCCTTACTAGCTCTGGAACCATGGGTTAATCATTGAAATCTCAATTTCTTCATCTATAAAATGGTGACAATACCTGTACTAGTTCACTATAAGGCTGAAATGAGTTAATATTTGTAAAGTAGTTGCAAATGTCAAAGTGTAGTATAAATGCTCGCAGTCAGCATTCTAATGACCTACCTCTGGCCATTCTTCCAGTTTACTTCTTGGTAAATGTCCTTTCTAACAATATAACAATTTTTGCTTACCCACATGCAGCAATCTGATGAAGATTATTTATACACACACACACACACACACACACACACACACACACCATGTAGCAACCATTATTTAGATTTGAGTGTGAGAGAGGGTGTAAATCTACCTCTCTAATGCTCTTGAGTACAATCATACCTAATACTAATCTCTCTACCTATTGCTAGTTTTTTTACCAGATTCTCTCACCAGATTCAAAGGCAGTGTGAATAACAACCCAAAAAATACTTAAAATTCAAAATCTCTTATTAACTAATTGATTAATTAGCTCTACACTCCAACTCTGGCTTATAATAACTGGAGAAATCCTCTTTTCTCATAAGCTTTCTCTCCTCTTTCAGTCTCAAGCTCTGAACTCATAGGTTTATGCAAATATCAATGTTAACTACCCACATAATAATTTATTAACAATAACAACAAAGTCATAGATAAATATTTATACAATGTATTAGCTCTAAGAAAGAATACAACCAGAGTTACATCTGTGCTCTAGGAATGAAAGGTAGAAGAAGCTGCCACCTAAAATTCTCTTCCCAACAGCTACAATTTCTGACTCCTTTAAAATACTGGAACCAGAGAACCAGCAAAGAAGGTGAAGTTGAAGAAAGCAGTACATCCCAATTCTCCCCAATTGCTATTCCCTCAAACGCCTAGAAAGAGCAGCAGAACATGTCATGATTGGGAAATCAAAGGAAAATTCACCGAGTCATTTTTTTTTCTAACTGAGGTTCACAGAAGGAAACAGACAGAGGAAGGCACAGGGGGGCTGAGTCTGCCCAGGAAGAAGTCCCTCAAAACTTTGCAGTGTGAGGACAAAAATGGGGCTTGTGGCTGTGTACTAGAACCAGAAAGATCCAGCAGGGGCAGGCCTGACGCTGTGCAGGGAACAGGAAAAAGAGGCAACTGGCAGCTCTGTACATGGGACCACAAGGTAGGGAACTCAGACCAAAAAGTACGAAATACTTAAAAAGCTAACGTGAGTTTAAGCTCTATTAAGAAACATAGTGTCCAGGACTGGAAAGGTGATAGCCCTGTCCTATTAAGACTATTCTGACATTGTGAAAATCTCACTTTAGGAAGCATATTAATCAGCTTGAAAATGAATATTCAGAGAAGAGCAACTGGTATGATGAACAACCTTGGCCAATTTGAAGAAATGGTGTTTTAGCAGAAAGAAGAGACAACTGAAGAGGGAACATGGTTAACTATTTTCAAGTATTTGAAGGGCAAATATGTGAAAGAAGGATTAGATTTGCTCTGCTTGATTCAAGATAAATAAAATATACATACATACATATATGTATGTATATATGTATACATATATATATACATATACAGATCACTTACTTTGATTCAGACACTATGTTAAATGCTAGGAATAAAAACAGAAATGTGAAAGATGGTCTCAGACCTCAAGCAATTTACATTCTGACAGCAAGAGAAAAAAAAGCAGCATTGACCTCGGAAGATGGAGAGGTAAGGAGAAAAGATACAGGCAAGGAGGTAGGATATGAAAATGGCCAGAGTGATTCCCAGCATAAAAAGGCAAAAGCTCACTTGTAAGAACCAGATTACCTAGAAAGATTTCAAAAGTTTAGAGTGGGAGAAATGAGGATGGTGGCCAGAGAGTAAGCAACATGATTAGGAGAGGGTTCTCAGAAAATAGTTCTCAGAAGATAAGATGTAGCTCACTTATCAGAGCCAAGGATACCCAGGAGTCCAAGATTACAGTGGAAGAGAGATGAGAGGCTGAGGGGATGGAAGTGTTTAGGGGGAAGTGATAGTCATATTTCTCAAATCTGACTCCTCTCCTCCACATGCTGAGCTACCACTGTAGTTCAGGCTCCCATCACCTCTAACCTAGATTACTGGGACAGCTTCCGGCCTTGGGTCTCTCATCACTCCAATCCATCCTATGTATTGTTGCCAAAATAATTTTCCTCAAGTGAAGATCTGACCATGTGATTCCCTTACTCAACCTGCTTTCCTACTTCCATGTTAACTACGGATTAGACAACCTAGCCCCAATGAACTTTTTGAGCCTTTCTGGACATTACTTCCCTTCTCACACTCTGTGATACAGCCAAACTCTATCAGCTGTGAATGACTTAGCTATTCTCAGCAATACAATGATCCAAGACGTCTCTGAAGGACTTACGGTGAAAAATGCCATCCATCCCCAGCGAAAGAACTGATGGTGTCTGAATACAAATTGAAGTATTCTTTTTTTTAATTTTTCTTGAGTTTTTTTGGACATGTTTTGCATGACCACATATGTATAACCTATATAAAATTGCTTGCCTTCTCAATGAGATGGGGTGGGGAGGAATGGAGAATTTGGAATTCAGTTTTAAAAACGAATGTTAAAAATTGTTTTTACATGGAACTGGAGAAAAATGAAATACTACATAAAAATAACATATAAAAAACCTCTTAAGTAAATTTTTATAAAAGCTAATTATCACTACTTATGTAAACATAACTGGGGTGCAAGGAGTCAATGGTTGAGAAACTAAACCACCTAAACTCTCTTAAGGGTACCAGAACCCTGTGAATCTGGCCTTCGGGAGGGGCCAGGGAAGTTATTATTCCTATACACATCCATACACACACACACACACACACACACACACACGCATGCATGCACATGTCAGACCGTATACATATGTGCATGTATGGGCATATCTAGACACAACAGCAAGCGAATATGAACATAAATGCACAAACACACACGTAGCACACAACATACATACACACACATGCATGCACATGTCAGACCGTATACATATGTGCATGTATGGGCATATCTAGACACAACAGCAAGCGAATATGAACATAAATGCACAAACACACACGTAGCACACAACATACATACTGTGTGCGGATTACGAATATCCAGAGAACTAGAATACACCAAAAGTCATTAGGACTGCAAACATATTATATGCAATTTAATGCGTAACGTATACCTCAAAATACTTTAAAACTCAAAAGTGGCGGCCGTAAGTGACGGCAGTTCCGCTTAGACTAAAGCGGGTACCCACCCACTGCGGGCCAAACGCCTTTAAAGCCGCACTAAGGCTTTCGGGACACCTCTAGTCCGGGCCAGGAGGGGAGGAAAACTCGCACCTGACGAGCTCCCCCGGCTCTGGGCTCTCTCACTTCTATTCACAAATCGGACCCAGGATCGCGCTGCTCGGGGACGCTCGGGGCTCTGGAGCCGGGGGCCTGGGCACAAATCTGGCCCGCGACCCAGACCTTGGGCAACTCACGGAACTACCCATTTTCCGTCTGTTACATGACGGAGGTCAAACGGCCTCCGAGCTCCCTTCAGGAGCTAAATCTCCGACTCTAGAACTAAGCTGATCACGACAGCCCGGGCGCGGGGCGGGCGCGAGGCCGGGGGCGCGCTCCAGCCCAGGGGACACGTAGAGAGTGAACGTCCCCCCAGACAGGAAGTGCGGGGCGGGGGAGGAAGTGAGGAACAGGGCCTGGGCTCGGGGACCAAGCACCGGGGGCCGCTGCCACGCGTCTTCCTCCGCCAGAGGCGCTGTGCGCGCGCCGCCCTCCCGGGGCCCTCCCCTCGTGACCGCGCAGGCCCCGCCCCATACACTTCGCCACCCGGCTCACTTGCAGCGGCCGCACTCCGGCCTCCTCGGGGCCTGCTCCACCGGCAGCTCCCAGAGCCCGTCTGCGCCGTGGCCGCCATTCTCCTGGCCGGGGAAGGCGCTCTCGTCCTCCCTTGATGTCTCCCGTGGTACGAGGGGCTCCGTTGCCCCCGCGCCAGACCCAACCGAGCCAGCCTCTGCCGAGCCACCAACCGCCGCTTCCGTCGCCATGACGTGCTCCGGCTGAGGGCCCGCGGCAACGCGAACGGGCACCGTTGGGGGGCGCCAGAGGGCCGGGGAAAGCTGTCGGCCGCGCGGGCTCGGGCACGTCAGCGGCGGGAAGGCGGGTTCTTTGGGCCGCCGTCGTCTGGTCCGCGCCGCGCCGCCTGCGGGTTTCACTCGGGAGGAAGGCGGGAGGGACCGGGAGAGGAGAGCGGCGGGGCCGCGCGGGAGCGAGCCCGCAGAATGAGAGGTTTGGACGTGGGCCTCTTCCTGCGGTCAGAATCCCGGACCCGGGGTTGGGAGGGACCCATGTCCAAGCCTCTCATTTCCCGGACGGCGGGACAAGGTCCCGGGACGTGACCTGAAGACTTGGAGTCGAGAGTTAATTTAGCGCTCAGCCGTTCCCGTCTTTGAGGCTTATACAAGTGACTTCTCCAAGGTCACACGGAGCCCAGATTGGTTTCCAGGCCCGCCGAGGCCCGCTCTGGAGTCCGCGCCCTTTGCTTTTGTCCTGTTTGCTCTCTGGCTCCAGATCCAGAGCTCTTAATATACGGGGACGCGGAACTGGAACAAGTAGCAGCGCCCCCTCCGGGAACGGGGGGGGGGGGGTCCGTAACCTGTTCGAGCCCCTGTAGCCCGGGGGGGGGGGGGGGCGGGGGGAAGGTCCTGCGCTCATTTCCAGGAGAGCCAGTTTCCTGGCCACGCGTGCCGTGGAGTGAAGAAGCAGCCCCTTTTTTCGTCCCGCTTCTCAGTCCCAAGTGGCCCAGTCATCACGTGGGCCCCGGCCTGGGCTCTCGTCGGTGGCGGGCTTCCCGGGAGCTCCGTGATAGCCAAGCGTGTGACTCCCAGATCTGATGCTCAAACCGAGCGTCTCTTGTGAGATGGAGCCGCGCGTCTCGGACGGGGCGTGTCCGAAAGCACTTTCTGCTCGGGACTTACAGTCACCCGGGCTGTCCTCAGTTTCTCACCAGGCATCTTCAGTCGCTCGCAGATCTTGTCCTTCTGCCATCGCGTCCCTTAGGTGTCCCTTCCTTTCCGGTCACAGAGCCGTAATCTCGGTTCAGATCCTCACCCCTAGCGCCAGACTATGGCAGTAAAATGTAAGTTCCTTGAGGGAGGGGACGTTCACATGTGCCTGCATAGCTCCGGCCCTCAAACTACTGCAGTGCCCTTCCACCTGGGAGCTCAGCTTCAGCTTTCTCCCCGCTCAGCAGGCAAGGTGGTTCTTCTCAAGTGTCTTTAGCCGTCCCAGAGCAGTACTTGTCCCGCCTCCCCACCCCACGTTCAGGCATTTTAAGCATTTCATAACATGGCCCCTCACTACCTTCCCAGTCTTCTCACACTCTAGTCCCCTCCTCACTCTAAAATCCTCGCATTGCAGTTCCTCTATTGAGGTTTAGGCTCTGCCCACCCAGGGACGCCAAAAACTTGCAATTTCTTGATGTGTTACGGTGGAACTGTCTCAGACCACCTCTGATCCAAGTAGAGGCATTTATTAGGACTGATGCTTCGCATGAAGGCTGAATTCCAAGAGGAACCAGCAACTTCAGAGAAAGCAAGAGGGATTTTTAGAGGGTAAAGGTGCAATTACATAACAAGTTATGAATATTAAAAAGGCAGGAGGGGCTCCTTAAGGAAGAAGTGTTTCATAGTGGACCTGCACATGCATTACCCACAATGCATAGAGAAAAACCCATTTGGGGGGCTATATATGTATGATAATGATATTATAATAAGCCTCTGTCATAAGTTTACTCTAGATCAGTTCTTTACTGTTATCGCGCAGGTGTCTGCTGGGGCAAAGCCCACATCCTACTTGAACATTCTGCTGGTTCTGCATTCTGGTTGGCTGACTATTGTGGTCCCATCTAAGGCTAGATGGATGTGCTTGTGGTTGAGCATGGATACACCTGTTTCTGTGGGAAATACGAAGAATGGGTCTGGGGGCAGTGGCTAGCTAGAGGCAATGGCTGGGATCCCATCACATGGACACACCTGCTGTTTCTGTGGGAACTATGAATACATGGACACACCTGTTGTTCTAGTGAGCGATGAAGCATATATGAAGAAGTTAGGCTATTGAGAGGGATGAGGGGAGGGCAAGGGCTAGGTAGGAGCAGTGGGCCTGCTGTTCAGTGGGGCCCATAAGGAACTTAGAATACTGGGGCTGAGGTATCTTTATTAGGATTCCATCACCTCTAACATAATACTCATCCCATCTTTCTACTTTTGAACTGCTGGTCCCCTATGCCTGGATTACTCTGCCTCCTTCCCTTATCTCTGCCTTTTGGTTTACCTGGTTCTCTTCAAGATTCAGCTCAAATCTCACCTTTTGCAAGAGATCTTTCTTGGTCCCCCCAGCTGCTAATGTCTTCCCTCTCAGATTATTTCCATCTGTTCTATGTAATTTGTATGGATTTGTTACTTACTGGTCCTGGTCTTCTCCTACTCCCCAATTAGAATGTGTACCTCTTGAGGGCAGACACTTTTTTTGCTTTTTGTATTCCCCAGTGCTTAGTACCTAGCAAATAAGAAGTGTTTAATTAAAGTGCTTATTGACAGGCTTACTTGACAGCAATTGACAGTTCAGGACTTGGCATCAGGAAAATGGCTTCAAATCCATCCCTGGACTAATCACCTAATGAATGTAAAATTAGGAAATTGGATTTAATGGCTTTCAGGCATTAAATTTATGATCCCACAATATTCAAATAGATGTGTGAACTCATCAGTGTGTGTACTCTGTGATCCTTATTCTAAACCAGGCCTAGAACCTGGGCTGAAATAAAAGATGTTATAGACTATAAGAGAATTCTAAATATCCTTTCAAGTGTAAGTTGCCTATCAAATTCTGTATTTGCTCCCATATGAATTTGGTGTATAACAAAGCCTGGTTTCCTATCCCAACAGCCACAAATATATTTCCAGTTGATATCTGACACCCACAAATTAGGATAAACTTTTTTGACTCAGAAAGTACCAAAATTGCATCTTCAAATATTGGCAGTAAAATGTAAGCTCGAGTTTGAGGACTTTATTTTTGCCTTTAGGGCTCCTTGGACATTTATATTTTTTAGACTAAAACTGTGATTTCATTGGTGTGGGAAACACCAGGCAAAGAAACTTTCTCTACTAATGCAAACTTGTAACTCCCTAGGACATAGAATTTAAAAGATATTGTACTTGCTCGTGATTACCCAGTCCTGTGTTAGAGGCAAGGCTTGAACCAAGTCTTCATAACTGATCCTGGTTTTCTGTTAACTACCCTGCTGCTTTTTACATAGTTTCAATAGGATGTAGTCTTCCTGTAATACATACATGATCTGACTGTACAGGTAACTCAGAAATGACCCCCATATCTATAACAAGTCATATTTCCTAAGTATTAAGATGTAGTTTCATTTTTTATGGTATTATTTGGTGTTTCACCTTGTTCAGTGCCTGAATCTCTTCTTGAAGAAAGTATCCATCCTCTATAGGTGTGAGTTTTTAGTTTAGTTTAGTCTTTAGTTTCTTGATCCTAAATTTTTGAGCATTTTTTTTTTTGCCATGTTCCTCCCTGTCCAGTTTGCACTTAAGTCACTAAGTATTAAAGTATATGTTGATTTAACTCGGAGAGTCTTTTTGAGGCCTTTGTAGATTTTACCTCTTTATCCTTTGTAGTAGACACGGGCACATAAGTTTTATGTTGAAATTATGTCTTGTTCTGGTCCCCTGACCCTTCCCCCTCTTTCTTGTCAGTCCAGTACATTTACAAGCAGCCAGTATAAAGGGGCAAAGACTAGGAAATAAGATTGCAAAAGGGAACCTGGAAGCCACATACAAACCATCCCAAAGATTCAAGAAGCATAATTTAAAAGTCATATCATATATAACCAAAATTTACATCCTGTTAGTATGTGTGGAATCAGGGGAAGCTGGGTGCTGCTGTCAAGATTTTTGATCCAATTATATGTTAATCTGAGACACATTCCAGACATCAACAGAATATTCAGAGTGCTGACAATTTTGAAATTATATGGACATGTCAGTTTTAAAGTTTTGCCAACAACTCGGATACAATTTGGAGATGTTAATGAACAGAGTGGCACTGAAAAGAGTCTATTTCCCAAAAAAACCCTATAAAAATGAGGCCTCAAATTCTGCTCCCTTCAATCTTCAATTGCCCCCTTCAGGGACTCTTCAGTCTTAGGAGGTCCATACTGCCTCGTGTTCCCAACTCTAACCTGTGGTTATGTAAGTATATGTGCTTCTCCTGGTGACTCTGCCTTTCCTGTGCTGGCTGCCTTCATTATTCCCTCCCCTGTTTCCATATCATCTGCCTCTGTACCTCTTGCTGCTTGTCTCTCTGCTTTTATATGGTTTTTGCCCCTATGCCCTCTGTACTTAAAGTGTGATTGCTGCTCAGTTTCCTGCTACTAGTCATGGTCCTTCTCAGCAAGAACCCAAAGAACCACGTGTGCCTGCCCGTATTTCACCATTTCATAAATTATTAATTCACACTTCAGTGATCATCATGGTAGTGGTTTTGCTTATACTCATAATGAGCACTGTAGTGTTAGTACCCCAGAAAATGACGTTCACCTTTGGATGAGCAACAAAATCAACTCAACAAATTCCTTGACCTTTCCAAGAAGAACCTGGGAGTTTTTTTTATTTACGTGTTACACCCTGATAGCCTCCAATTCCACTTATATGAAAATTGTCGCTACTGGGGCCGGAGGACCTGGGTTTAATTCCCGACCCTGCCATTAGCTATCTGGCAAAGCCATTCTGGGACTGTTTTCTCATATGTAAAATGAGAGTCAACTTGGACCTCCAAGGTGCTTTCCAGCTCCAAATCTGTGAAGCGATGGTAGAGCATTTCTTCAGGCATTACGTCTTTTCGTAGGTTATGGGCAAGAACCAGCATGTAGAATAACACCAAATAAGTCAATGTTTTCAGACGGTCCAGAAGCTGTGATTGTCGGTGCTTTGTGTCCTGCTTCTGAGCACTTACCATACTCGCTGCAGAAGCAGAAGGGGACTCCCCAGGACCAAGAATCTTTTTGTGCTTTTCTTTGTTTTATGAGTTGTTACAGCTTAAGAATTCCTCACCTCTTAGTCCTCCTGAGGAGGACAAGCTTCTCTGTGTCTTTAAATCGGTCTTTGCAGATAAGCGCAGTCTGTCACTTGGACCAAATCCAAGTCTTTCAGTCACAACGGAACTTGTCAGAACTTGCAGTTGCTGTAATACCCCTTGAACATGCAGGTTCACCTGTGAGCAATGAGTCATTAGAGTAGGATTTTTATGTAGTATCTTTAACCACTAACTTCAGGAGAAACAGGTTTTTTTAAAATAAATGTTTATAAATGAATGTTTTACTGTTATTTTAACATATAATAATGCAACAAAGCATACCAATATTGTCAAATTTAGTCCTGTTATTGTCTATGTTTTTAAAACTGCCCTCCTGTTCACTTTTACTCCAATAGTATACTATATATATATATATATATATATATATATATATATATATATATATATACAATACAATATATATCTTAAGAATTTTCTTCCCTCTACTCCCTCCAAATATAGATTGGCTTGTCATTTTCTTAAAAAGCAGTATCCAATTAATATGTGTGCATATGTATACATATAATGTATCAGATGCTTATATGTATGTTTTGTGTGTACCTGTATATACATGTATACT
The DNA here is from genome assembly GCA_028646515.1 of Pseudochirops corinnae. Lineage (NCBI taxonomy): Eukaryota > Metazoa > Chordata > Mammalia > Diprotodontia > Pseudocheiridae > Pseudochirops > Pseudochirops corinnae. Next base: position 200,683,861 of record CM053590.1, on the reverse strand, counting down.
GTGAGAGGCAGCATCAGTCAGGGTGACCTAGGTTTTCAGTTCCTGCCTCTGACATATACTGGCTAAGGTAACACTCCAACACTATCTTTCTTTGATTCACACATTCAGTGGAAGTTCTTATTCAAATATGGTAAGGGGATGGGAAGAAAAGATAGCCATCATTCATGAAGGGTCTTTGTGCCAGGCCCTATACTAAACTCTTTACAAATACTGCCTCATTTGATCCTTACAACAACCCTGGGAGCTAAGTGCTAGCCACCGTCTTCCTTTTACAGAAGAGGAAGCTGAGGTTAATAGAGGTTAAGTGACTTGCCAGAGTCACATAGCTAACAAGTGTCAGAAGCCATATTTGAAATCAGGTGTTCTGACTCCAAGCCCAGCACTCTGTCTACTTACTTATCTACTTTTTTGGGTAGCAAAAAAATTTTGGTTCATAGGATGCATATATTTCATGCATGTAGTTAGGCTCTGGAGAGATGATTTGGCCTGTAACATACCCAAATCCATGAATTGATACAGGAAGCAATAGTAAGAGTCCAGTATGCCAGGCAACATCCATGAAACCCTAGAGACAATCCTTCGTTAAAAATACCAACCAACCAACCAAGAATTGCTGCATTCTACCAATGGGGAGAAACGCCACCCAGCCAGAGCCTCGCCAACCAAGAAATAGAAAATGAATTCTACATATTCCTATTATTCTGACCTCTAATATCATTTCATAATAGTGTCATTAATATATTAAAATTAGATGCAGTTATGTGATACAGTCTGACCTAGTATATTCATTTCTCAATCATTCCTGTGAAATTGTCCTTTGTAACACGCTTATATGGAACCCTTTAACACCATTAGGCAGGTTGTTTTCGTATAATTTACCTATGGAAAATATTAGTAGAAGAAAAATGTAATGTAAAACAATTCCTATCCTTTTTTTTTAAACTAAAAAGACCATCCTCTGCCTCATTTCTTACCTAGGCTTAATCACCAACTCGGTGTTAGCTCAGTCAAACTAAGACCTGTTAGACCTTGGCTTAAAAAGGCCAAGCTCTCCCACTGCATCCTGGGCCATCTCCAGTTGTCCTATCTGTATCTTGCCACTGGACCCAAATGGCTCTGGAGGAGAAAGTGAGGCTAGTGACTCTGCACAGCCCTCCCTCACTCAGATCCAGTTCACTTGTGTGTCATGGCATCACCTCCCTGATGTCATGATCCTCTTCCAGAAGGAAGGACAGACAACAACCAACACCACAAAGAGCATCAACATTGTAACTAAAATGTAGATGCAGATCTGTGTTGGTAGAGGAAGCTTCTTTAGAGAGATTCTCCTGTATTATACCAATGAATTCATAGGTCCAGTCCTCCATGCCCCCCCCCAAAGCAGGTCATTACTGATGGGGTACAAGCTCTGGGAAACCCCTTGAACTCTGATTGAATCTTCCCGTTTGATGAGGCAACTGCCTGAGGCCATAAACCTTTCATTACAGCTAGGCCCAAATCTCTTACTCTTACAAGTCTATCCCTCCATTGTCCATCTAATTCCCACCCTTGATCCTATCAAAATATCTGTTACCCTTAAACTAGCCTAGCCCTCCACTGTCTGTCATCTCTAGGTAGTCTTCAGTTATTTCCCACCCTTTGTCTCATTACTGGATTCTGACCTTAACTTACAAAATGCAAGGCCCAAATTATGTTTCATTTCATTAGTATCTCCACATTTAAGATGCTTAACATTTCAGGATGGATAAATTCTATACCTGAGATACAGCTATCATAATACCAAACAAATGAGAGAATATGAAGAGCGCTGTTGAAAAGAGATAGGCTAATCTGAAAAATATTCACCAAAATAACCCTTTTTTTAAAAAAAGCATACATTTTAATGACTAGTAGATTAGAGAAACAGGATTCAAGTTCTGATTTATCTTGAGGCATTATAAGATCAGAAATTAAAAGGAAATACAAGTTCTACAAATTACAGAACTGAGACCAACTATTTTTTCTGGCTTTACTAAGAAAAGTAAAGAACGAGGAAGTGAATTTTAGCATTGTTCCGTAAAATAGCTATTGAACTAGAAAGTGACATTTAGAAATGACCAGAATTTGCTATTGATATTGTGAGAAATTGGAGTGGTACCTTGGGTTTGGGTTAAAGCAAAATAAAAGGATGTTTCCTTAAGGACCTCAAATTGCATTATATGAAAAGTATCATGTTATAACATAAACCATTAGTTACTAACTCAGAAGATGGTTAATTTTACTAATAAGAACATATATTTATATTTATGTAGAACTTTATATACCTCATCTCATTTGATCCTCAGAAGGAAGGTAGTATTCTCCATTTAACGTAAGGGAAAACTAGCTCAGAGAGTTCAAGTGACTTCCCAGATTCCTATAGTAAGTACCTGAGGCAGGACTCAAACTTCCTGACTTCAAAGTCATCCACTGTGCCTCTTAGTTCTCTCTACTGAGTGCAAACAGCTACCTTTTATGACTGATCCAGATACAAATATAAGCAATTTCCCCACTTAAATAACTGCCTTTCCTCCACTACCCTGATACCTGTCTCTAGCACTTCTGATGTTCAGTACCATTACAGCTACATTCCTCTTCCCCCATTTCTTCCTCCACCACTACGGCTATTTGGCAAACCAACTAATCTCCTGTCTTTCCCACCCCTATCCCCAGCCCCACCCCACCCCACCCCACATATCTCCTTCATTATGATAGCAATCTGTTCCTGAACCATTCCTTTATATTCTAATCCTAGCAAGAACAACTTTTAGAGAGTTTACCTCCAGAAGTTAATCTGTTAGGTTGACATTTCTCTTAGATTTGGCCAGACCTACTCTTTATTCTAATCAATCCCAGGACTAAAATTTTCAACTTAGCTAACACATTTTGCAGGTTAATATGCAAGAGAAAACTGGTCATGTCTTCATCATACACTATTTGTATATTAGAAGATACAACATTGATGAAGTTATACCTTAACCTTCTTAAAAAGGTTAAACTGTAAACTTCCCCCTGATTTCTTCTCTACCTATTTAAGTATGTGTTGATTGTTTTTTGATGATGCTAAACTTGGTGTGGTCAGCTAGACAGCACAATGGATAGAGTTCCAGGCCTGGAGTCAGGAAGACATCTTCCTAAGTTCAAACCTGTCCTCAGACACTTCCTAGCTGTGTGACCCTGGGCAAGTCACTTACCCCTGTTTGTCTCAGTTTTTCAACTGTAAAATGAGCTGGAGAAGGCAATGGCAAACTATTCAAGTATCTTTGCAAAGAAAACCCCAAATAGGGTCACGAAGAGTCAGACATGACTGAAAATGGCTGAACAACTGAAAACTATGATACAGAAAGTTATGCTTTGTAATAAATTCTGTCAGCCTTGGCTCACTGCCCTGCTCTCTGCTCAGTACAGAGAAGAGCAGGCTGTCCTGAGAATGAAGTGGTGTGGTGTAATGAAGAAAGTATTGGATATGGAATCAAAGGACTTGAGTTGAATCCCACCTCGGCCACTTCCTGCCACTGCGACCTTGAGCGAGTAGGTCTCAGTTTCCCTTTTTACAAAACAAGGACATGGGGCTAGAGGACCGCCAAGGTCCTTTCCTGCTTGACGTCAGTAATCCATTTCTGTTTGGCGGAGGAAGCATGTGGTATTATTTTTCACCACCAGATGGCATAAAAGTTACCAGAAATGAACATCGTCTCCACCATTCCACTCTCCTTCGCAAATGACTGGCAGTTAAGGTGGCCACATACCCAGTGTGTCCAACCCTTCTAACACTATGACACGGAATATACAAATAATTGCACAGATTCAAAATCAGTTTTTCAAGCCCCATCACTCAAGACATGCTAAACTGATGGGATTCAACAATGCTCTATTTTGTTCCTTCATTTTTATTATAAATTTGACAAAAATCTGTAAACATGAATATTCCTATATACAAAGAACAGAAAAATGTGATTTTATATGACATACTAAATCCTTATATACAACTTTTAAGTATAAAATATATCTATTTCCAATGATGATGATTGCTTTACCTTCTAAACCTTATGCTGCTTTTAAAATCATTTTCTTTATTTTTAAGTGTTTCATTGGTATTTTCTTTTCCTTTTCATATACTTATCATTGATTCCCCCATCCAACCCTGTAAACATACCTCCAAATATGCACCAAAAATGGGCCTTCACTTATAATAAATGAGTACAATCAAGCGAAACTAACCCACAAATTTGCTGTCTCTGAAGACTTATCTCATTCTATACCATTAACTTTCTCTCGGTCAACAGAGGGAAGCATCAGTCATTGGACTGGTCGTTGCATTGATCATAGTTCACAATCTGTTGACAATTATTTTCTTTTGAAGTGTTGTAATCATTGTATAAATTGGCCTCCTGGTTATGCTCCCTTTATTTTGTATCAGTGCATATAAGCCCTTTCAGATCCATCTCTTTCATCATTTCTTGTGGCACAAAAATGAGTACCTACTTTGTATTCAGTTCTTTGCTAATATAAAAATACAGCTGTATGTATTCTGGATATGGAGATCCTTTCCATCTTTCTGTGATCTCTTCAAAGTTTATGCCTATGATTAACTTTGATAGACTTGGCTCTTCTTGGCAGTGCAAGGTTCTAAGACAACTCCAAAAGGCTCATAATGGAAAATGCTATCCACATTCAGAGAAAGAATTACAGAGTCTAAATACAGATCGAAGCATACTATTTGCTTTCTCTTTTTTGTTTTATTTTGTTTTGTTTCTTCTTTCTCGTGGTTCATTCCACTTGTTCTCATTCTTTGCAACATGACTAATGTGAAAATGTTTAATGTGAATGAATATGTAGAATCTATATCAGATTGCATGCTGTTTTGGGGAAAGGGAAAGGGAGAAATGGAGGGAGAGGGAGAAAATTTGGAACTCAAAAGCTTGTGGAACTGAATTTTGTAAACTAAAAATAAATAAATAAAATTTTTTTTAAAAGAAAAAAGATTATGTCTAGTAGCAGTATTGATAGGATAAAGTGTTGGGATATTTTAAGGACTTCTGGAATTGAGTTCTGAAATGCTTTCCAGAATGGTTAAATCACTTCAAAATTCTATTGACAGCATTCTTATCATCCCCTTTTCAGCTTTCTTTTGTGTATTGTCTTCCTTCTCCCATTAGATCAGTGGTTCTCAACCTGTGGGTTATGTTCAATCTGTAACAATGAAAATACATCCTGCATATAGATATTTACATTACAATTCATAACAGTAGCAAAATTACAGTTATGAAGTAGCAACGAAAATAATTTTATTGTTGAGGGTCACCACAACATGAGGAACTGTATTAAAGGGTCATGGCATTAGGAAGGTTGAGAACCACTGCATTAGATTGTAAGCAACTTGAGGGCAGAAACTATCTCTCTTTTTTTTATATTTGTATTCCTAGAGCTTAGCACAGTGTCTGGGACAAAGGAGGCACTTAACAAATATTTATTGACCAACCAATGGCTGCCTAGTGTAGAATGGCTACCTCAGATTCTGCCTAAAAAGGAAGGAGAGAAATAGGAAGATAGTTAACAAAGTTGGGTGGGTCAAATGAGGGTTTTGTTGAGGGGTTTTTAAGGATGGAGAGGACAGGGGCATATTTGGAGGCAGAGAAAGAGCCAGAATATAGAAACTAAAAATTAGCAACAGTGACAATGATTGGGGGGAGGGGAGAGGAAGAGGTGCAGGGGTAATCTGGGGAAAACAGAAGAGGATGAGATAGAGGGTACATATAGTGTTTGACTTGGCAAGAAGAAGGGCCATCTTTTCATCAGAGACAAAAATGGAGGAGATTTTTGGAAGGAGATACCTGAGTGATTGGGGGTAAGGAGGAGGAAAAAAGAGCGAACTCAGTGAATATCCTCAATTGTTCAGCCAAAATATAGGTTAATGTCCTTTTCAGCTAAAATATGGGTTGATGTCCTCAGCCGAGAGGGTGGGGGAAGAACTGTGGTAGGCAGTGTGAAGAGGGATGAAAGAGTTTGAAATCGTAGCCGCAGTGAGTTGAGTTGGATAGCAAATAGGAACCTAAAAAAGGCATTGCCTTGTTGCAGTGAGGGTTCAGTTATTATTTCTAATTTATAGTGGACCCAGCTCACATGGCTTCATGGTTTTTTTTAACTCTATTCAGTAGCAGTCACTATATAGAGTTGAAGAAGGAAGATAATGAAAGTAAAGGAGACCAGGTGAGATGGTGAAGGAGGAAGCAGTGGATCTAAGCTCTCCTCAACAGCTACTCCACAAAGATCTATAAAATGCACCAGACTGAATTTTTACCAAGAAAGCCAAGAAAAAAGGACAGTGAATCATTTTTCCAGTCCAGGTCTGTGTAAGTAGACACAAAAGTCTGTAGACACTGAAGATTGGGTCTAGCCACAACTGTGCAAGAAGATAAGAAGAGTTCACAGACCTAGCACAGGACTTGACCTTGTCCAGGGAGCTAGAACGACTAACAAATGTCAACTCTGCTACTCACTGCCCAGTGTTAGGTCATAGATATAAGGTGGACTGAGGAGGGAACTTGCCTCTACAGGGAGCAGTCCAGGACTAGGGACTGCTCCTGACCCTAGGCTATGTAGTAAATAAGGAGCAAGTTCAGAAGCAAGCAGCAACTGAATGGATTGGACCCGAGGAATGGAACTGGTTTCAGACACTATCTCTAGTCTTGAAGTGATCTAACCTGCTGCAGAATAACCAGGGAGTGACATATTATTTTCTATTATATTAATAGCCAATTATTTATTAGGATCTAGGCTTTTTCTTTCTATTTCCTCATTCAGGGACCAGCTTCTATAAGTCAGTCAGTCATTGCTGATACATAAGATTGCTAAATTCTCTGGGAACATGCTCTGTATCTTGGGCAGGACCTCATCAGACTAGAAGGCCTTAGTTCTATTTAGAGTGTAAACATAAACTAATCTAGGTACATTCCAGTCCTAAAGCATGAAGTCCATGCCCTTGTACCACCCCCACCCCCACTGGAGTTTAGGGTAGCCCAGCTTAAGAAGAAAACCACCCAGAGTGGTCTGTGTAGAGATGAATTCCTTCATCCAGATTGCTGGAGGCAGCTGAGTCTCATGATCAAGTCAGTTCTCAGCAGGGGGAGTTGAAGGCTTTCAGCCCATCTCCTCCTCATTTGAAAATCTACCTCCTCATTAATTGTTCACCAATCACTGTTGATTTTCACTTGTCAGGGGCACCCCCTTTTCTAAAGGTATTTAAGCATTCAATGATCTCCATGGTTTTGTCTTTGGTTACTGAGAGAAACCACTGATCATCAATTTACTGATTATCAGCTAGCCTAATTAATAAATTGATTATTAATTACCCAGAAACTGTCTCTCCGGCTTTTCATTTATCTCAGAAGGAAGCTCAGACTAAATGGGAGCCTTAACTTCTTTCTGTCAGCACCTAATGACCTCTCTGATTAACAGTGGCTGAATCCAGCCATCTATTGTAGCTAAAGGCAAACTCTCAATTGTGTAGCTTGATTGGACCAGAATTTTCCTGACAAAGCTTCCCTGACTTCCCTGACACAGCTTGTTCCTTTTCCATTCACACCACCACCACCACCCCACCCATGCAACCTAAAAAATTCTAGTTCTCTGATGCAGCTTCCACTTCCTGGTCTGAGGATAGAAAAGGTCCCAGCCTCAAGTAGTCAGGGTCTCTCATACTTGGTGGGTGCCTGAAACCATGTGAGTGTTATTGCTTAATGGCTTTCTGACCAGACACAATTTGCAGATGGAGACAAGAAGACCTCATCCAGAGAAGCTAAATGTCATCGTAATCTTTTTTATATTCCTATTGAGTGAGGGAAAAATAAGCCTCTTCCTTTGTTAAACATTCAGTTGACTTTCAATTGCCTCAGTTCATCAAACTTAGACTAAGAATTCTGGCTTTAGAGATGAGCCTATATATTTGCCAGTCTTGGCATGTTGGGGTGAGATGGTGACATGGTGGCCTCCTGGTTCACATCATGGCTGAGTTGAGGAAAGTTCCCTACACATATGGAAGAAGAGGGTGGCCTGACCAGATGATTGGATTGATACAACCTGCCTAGCCATCTGTTACCAGAGAGTTCCTGATCATGTATGAGGAGTTCTCATTAGGGAACCACCAGATTGACTCCCACTCAACCTGATGAATGAGATTGGTAAATGCTGGAAGAGACTGCTTCAGAGGCTAAAGAAAGTGCCAAAGCCAGCATTCCCTGAATGTTGTTGACTGTACTGTGTATACTGGACAGCCAGAATAGTCAGACTGAAAGTCAATTGCTCTATCACATTCAGAAGCAAGAGGAAGAGCTTTTGACTTCCAGGGATCATGCAATAAAAGCCAAGGAACAGCTAATGGAGGCAGAGAAACTAATGGGGGTGAGGACTGAGGGGCTTCATAAAAACCATTGAGTAGTATGCCATCTTCTTTGATTCAATTGTCTTTTTTATTGCTTTTTCTTTTCTTTTTACACTCTCTTCACTGGAAAGCTCATCCACTTCCATGGATTCAACTATCTCTTCTCTTACAGGTGATTTTGTAATCATTTTTATAATCACCAAATCTATACCTCCAGCCCTGAACTCTCTCATAATCATGTAGCTGCTCAAAACCATCCATGGCTACTTATTGCCTGCCAAGCAGACTCCAAGCTTTTTATTTTGACATTTCAAGTCCTATACATTCTAAATACAAACTGCGTTTCCAGTCTTTTCCCATATTACTTCCTTTCTTTGGGCCCTGTTCTATCATCAAGCCATTGATTCCCAAAGATATCTAGCACCTTCCTACCTTCATGCTATTTGTTGACATTATTCCTTATGTTTCCATAAATTTAAATCTCTCCCATGCATCAATAGGTAGCTCAAATGCTACCTATTCCATGAAGCTTTCCCTGAAGTGTACTTGCTAATGAGTAATTCTTCCCTCTTTTGAATTCTCAGAGCATTTTAACATCTTTTATGCACTTTCATACCCTACTTGATATTATAGTTACCTTCAGATTCTGGAATTCTATGAATCTGGGCTAAGAGCATTGCTGTGAGCATCACCTAATTGAAGCACTTTGCAAATCTGCCATTATTTTACATTATCAGCTATTATTATTTTGTTTTGGTACTTACCGCATCCCAGGTTATACTTATACCTCAAAAGATGGAGGAAATTCTCTTCTGGATTGGATCCTCATTAACAGGAGGAGCTGCTTACTAAAGCTGAAATGATGGGAAGCAACCACTCCATCCTAGTCCTAGAGTTTATGATTGAGGATAGGAAAGCCGTGATTTAATCATGGCACAGTTTAACATGCACTCCAGACTTGGGAAAACAATTCATGAATCAATCAACAAGGGTTTAGAGAAAGAATAAGTAGGGTCCTGTCATGGTAAAAAGAATGGTGTTCAGTCAAGACCAACTCTCCATGACCCCATTTGGGATTTTCTTGGCAAAGATACTTGAGTGGTTTGCCATTGCCTTCTCTAGCTCATTTTACAAATGAGGAAACTGAAGCAAGCAAGGTTAAGTGACTTGCCCATGGTCACACAGCTAGTAAGTGTCTGAGGCTGGATTTTAAGTCACAAAGATGAGCCTTCCTCACTCCAGGCCCAACAGTTTATCCACTGCACTACCTAGCTGCCCATAGCTCAAAGTTTAGAATATGGAGTTAGTACAAAAAGTTTGATTGACATTACAAACCACCGGTTAACTCACAGAGAAAACCTCTGTGAACCAAGTGGGCTTCCCTTGAAATGATCTCCAACTACAGTAAAAGGGCAAAGGAAGTAAACATCAAGGGCCGTTATGCAGGATCACAAACTGTTGCCACATACAAAAGAAAAATGTTCCAAACAGAATATTGAGTTCTTAGATGAGGGCTCACTATATCTGATAGCCTCGTTTGTCACTGTGGGACAAGGACACTAGTGATGATAAGAAACTATTATGAAAGTCTTACCCAGTACTGTGGATTTTTAGGAGGAAACTAATGTTCGCTTTTTTTCAAATTATAGTCTTGTAATAGTAACCTTAGCCTTGCAAGAAGACTGGCTGAGGGGTGAGATAGATAGAGATAAAAGGAAGTAAAAGTGTCTCATCTGATGTACAGTAGAATGAAGTTGCACATATCAAGAGAAGAAAAACAGAGTCTTTCTCTCTTTGCCCCCAAAGGCCTGTGGACTAAAATTCTCTGATTTTATAACGTTTCAATATTAGCCTAGGAGGAGCAGAATATTCTGAAGAAATAAATTTAGAAGACTCAAAGAGAAATTCTAATGATGAAGAAAAACAATAGTTATCTGAAGAGACCAATATGGATACAGAGAAAACTAATCAAGCAATTTCTATTTTTTAAAGATCTGTACAAGAAAGAGTTTATGTCCAAACAAGAAGTAGAGAGGATCACGGAAAGTAAGATATGTAATGTTGATTACATGGAATTAAAAAGCTTTTGCACAAACAAAACCAATGCAACCAAAATTAGAAGGAAAATAGGAAACTGAGGGTGAGCAAGTTTCTTTGATGAAGACCTCATTTCTCAAATATACAGGGAGCTAAGAGAAATTTTTAAAAATAAGAGTAATTTCTCAGTTGATAAATGGTCAAAGGATATGAACAATTTTCAGAAAAAGAAATCAGTACTATCAAGGTCACATGAAAAAATGCTCTAAATCACTATTGATTAGAGAAACGCAAATTAAAACAATTCTGAGATATCACTTCACACCTATCAAAGTGCCTGACATTACAGAAAAGGAAAATGACAAATGCTAGAGGGGATGTGGTAAAACTGGATAATGAATGTACTTTTGGCAGAATCGCAAACATTCTGGGGAACAATTTGGAAGTACGCCCAAAGAGCTACGAAAATGTGTGTCCCCTTTGACCCACCAATACCACTACTAGGTCAGTATCCCTAAGTGATTTAAAAAAAAAAAACTTATTTGTACAAAAATATTTCTAGCTGCTCACATGTGGTGGCAAAGAATTGTAAAAATGAGGCACCGCCCATCGATTGAAGTAATGGCTGAACAAGCCGCGGCACACGACTGTGATGGAATGCTATTGTACTATAACAAGGCACAAGTAGTATGGTTTCAGAAAACCGTAAGAAAACTTTGTTACATGGACTCATGCAAAGTGAAGTGAACAGAACCAGGAGAACATTGTATATATTAATGGCAATATTGTAAGGATATTCAACTGTGCATGACTTGGATATTTATGATCCAAGACAATTCCAAAAGACCCACGATAAAATAGGCTCTCCACATCCAGAGTAGAGAACTGATAAACTCTGAAGGTAGATTGAAGCATACTTTTTAAAATTTACTTTGTTTTTCTTCTTTTATTTTTTTTAATCTGTGTTTTCTTTTGCAATATGGAAATATTTTGCCTGACTCCATATTTATTTTGTTCAGTTGTTTTTCAGTCATGTCCAGCTCTTCATGGGGGTTTTCTTGTTTTGTTTTTTTCTTTTTGGAGGGCAGGTCAATTGGGGTTAAGTGACTTGCCCATGGTCACACAGCTAGTAAGCGTTAAGTATCTGAGGCCAGATTTGAACTCAGGTCCTCTTGACTCCAGGGCCAGTGCTCTATTTACTGCACCACCTAGCCACGCCAATGAGGGTTATTTTTGGCAAATATGCTAGAGAGGTTCACAATTTCCTTCTCTGGTTCATTTTACTTACAAGGAAATTGAGGCAAACAAGGCTAAGTGATTTGCTCAGTGTCACACAGCTAATAAGTGTCTCAGGTCAGATTTGAACTCAGGAAGTTGAGGCTTTTTAATTCCAGATCTGGCACTCTATCCATTGCACCACATAGCTGTTCTATTGATATCAAATTGTTTGCCTTCTTAAAGAGAGGGGAGGAGCAGAAAAGAGGAAGAGAACTTGGAACTCAAAAAATTTTTTAAATGATTGTTTAAAAAATATTTACATGTAATTAGTAAATATTTAACAAAATGAATGAAATATATTTTTAAAAGATATGTATGGGAAATGAAAGCTAGAGCAGGCAATAGTGTGAAGAGTACAAACTCTCAGAAAGCACTGAGGCTGACGGGGAAAACTAGGGAAAAGAAAAAAGGTTTTTTTTATTGTTGTTAGCAAGATTGGTATTTAAAAAAAGAGGATCAAAAAATGAATAAGATTTTTGCTTATGGATAAATTAGACCATGTTAACTGACAACAGCAAGAAGATAGAGCTGCTCAATTCTGATTTTGTTTCTGTTATCACAGACAAAGAGAATGACCTTTCCACTGGAAATGAAAGAACAAAAATGTCTAACAGAATTGATACCCAAGAAAAGGAGGGAGATGATGATAAGCACCTAGAAGCCCTTGATAAACTGAAGTCTCCTGGATATGCTTAGGTATTAAAAGTACTGATTGATATGATTGTTGTTATTTGAAAGATCATGGAAAATAAGGACTGAAGGACAATTGTTCCGGTTTTCAAAAAAAAGGTTCAGTGAGAGAACAGTCTGCATATTATAGTACCAAGAGCTTAATAACTTTGATTGCTGGCTAACTTCTGGGACACATTACTAAAAATATAGTTAGTTACCATTTAAAAAAGGAAGAAGGTCCATCAAGGACATGTCTTTCCAGGCTAACCTTATTTGCTTTATTAACAGTGCTTCTAACACCAGTAGATAAAATGATACTTTCCAAGTAATTTAAATTGGTTATAGCAAATGGACAAGTTTTGAATACTGTGGATAAGTTCATTTTCTTTGGCAGTATACTTTTCAGGTATGTACAAATTGATAATGAGGTTGACGCACACATTGCTAGAGCTAGCTCAGTGTTTGGGAGACTCTGAAAGAAAGTGTGGGAGAGAAGAGGTATTAGACTGACTACCAAACTGAATGTCTACAAAACTGTTGTGCTGATCTCATTATTGTATGCCTGTGAAACCTGGACAGTTGACCAGTGCCATGCCAGGGAACTGAATCTCTTCCATTTGAATTGTCTTAGGAAGATTCTGAAGATCACCTGGAAGGATAAGGTACTGGACACTGAGGTCTTTTCTCAAACTAAACTGCCAAGCATTCAAACTCTGCTTCAGAGAATGAAACTCCAATGGACTAGCCATTGAATGCAAAATGTAAATTTGTCTAAAAGACTATTTTATGGAGATCTCACACAAGACAAGCAGGTGGTCAGGACACTCTCAAGGTCTCTCTGAAGAACTTTGGAATTTATTGTGTGACATAGGAGACACTGCCACAGGAACACCCATCATGGCATGCCCTCATCAAAGAAGGTGCTGTGCTGTATGAGCAAAGCAGAATTGAAGTAGCTCAAAAGATATGCAAGATGCACAAATTCAGAGAATCCACCCCAAATGTCCACATGGACTATTTGTGCCCAACCTGTGGAAGAGCATCTGAGCTAATATTGGTCTAATCAACTGTAATGATACTGGGATTTGAAGATCTTCCACGCACCTTGAACTTGCTGATGTAGCAAGAAGGGGTGGAGCAAGAGAACACTGGAACCAAGCTAGTCTCCTGTAAGGGCCTCTTAGAGCTATTTGTGTACCTAGATGTCTGACCTCGGTCAGTGTGTCCTTGCTAACAAGGAAAACATGAGGCGGGTCTAAGAGGCATCCAGGTGTGTACTCTGCCTCAATGACATGTGGGCATTGAGCATGCACCATCAACGGAGGAGCACTCCCCACCTATCAGGATCTTGTTGCTGGGACACGTGACAGAGGGCAGACAGAGAAAGGATAAAAGGGCAGGCAAATAATGCTGGGGGGGGGCAGCAACAGGAAATATGTAAGACAATAAAGACGCTTGGCCACTCCATTGAAGTGTGTCTGACTCTTCTGTCCATATCTGGAGTTTTCCTCTGAAGAGTCATTGGGGCGACTGAGAGTAACTGCAGAATCACGGTAGGTACTTTGGGACCCCTGGGATCCCCGAGTCCGGCAGGCCTGGACAGTCTGCATGTGGTGCTGACTGGAAGCAGCGGCAGAGGCAGCAGCTGCAGTTGCGGTGTGAACTCCTTTTTCTTTGAGCCGGCCAGAATCTCTGCTAAGGACTCCTGCTGAGGACTGCCTGGGACGAGAACTGCGGGGAGCCAGAGCTGCTGGGACCAAGCTGCCTGCACGCTGAGCAGTTGTTGTGAGTGAGGAGAGGAGGATCTCTGCCTGAGGTAGCCTGTCCTGTTTTGAAGGCTTGAGAATGTGGGTGTTTACTACTTTAACTACATGCACCAACTTCATAACTACTGTTTTGGCTTTGACTTTCTGGTTTGGGGACTCAGTTTTCTG
>CM053590.1:200631052-200669042 GCA_028646515.1 Pseudochirops corinnae | reverse complement strand
AGGTCAGTGGTTTTTTCAATGAGATATTTCACATTGCCTTCTATTTTTTCATTTGTTTGTATCTGTTTAATAGTATCTTGATTTCTCATAAAGTCATTTGCTTCCACTTGTTCCACTCTAATTCTGAAGAAAGTATTCTCTTCAGTGAGCTTTTGAGATTATTTTTCCATCTGGCAAATTCAGCTTTTTAATGCGTTCTTCTCCTCATTGGCTTTTTGGGCCTCTTTTGCCATTTGAGTTAATCTGTTTTTTAAGGTGTTATTTTGTTCAGTCAGGTTGTTGACTCTCTTTTCATGATTTTCTTGCATCATTCTCATTTCTCTTCCCAATTTTTCCTCCACTTCCCTTATTTGGTTTTCAAAATCCTTCTTAAGCTCCTCTATGGCCTGTAACAAGTTTACATTTTTCTTGGAAGCTTTTAGTGTGGGAGTTCTGACTGTGTTGTCCTCCTCCCATTCCATGCTTTGATATTTTTGTCCCCAAAAAAGGAATCTAAAGTTGGATTGCTGTTCTTGCTTTGCTTCCTTTGCAGTTCATGTTGCTAGTCAATTACTTGACTTTCGGGCTCCATAGAACTCTGCTTTCAGAGGGGAGGGCTTTGCCCCAAATGGCTGGGGCTTTCACAGCTACCAGAGCTATTAGGAAGCTGCTGTTTCTGCAGCCCCCACCAGCTTTGGCTCACTGATCGTGCTCCTCAGGACCACCACCCAAGACTGTGATCCAGATCCAGGCAGGTTAAGGCAAGAGCACTTAACCTCTGAATGGTCGCTTGGCCCCCACTGCAATCTGCAGGCTAGGAGCTCTGAAGCAGTCACGTGGAAGTGGCTGCAGGGCCACTGCTTCTGCTGTTTTTTGCCCTGAGGGCAGACAGCAGGACCTGCTCCTTTCCCCCAGAGTTAGCTGAGTTCCATTGACCTTTCACTTTGTCCTTGGCCCTTATGGGCTGACAATTCTGGAAACTGCCACAGCTGCCAGTGATCTACTGTCCTGAATGCTCCAGCCGCAGCTTGTCCTGGCCGCCCTGGGGCTAAAGTCTCAGTTTCATGTGGTGCTGGTCTGGCCTCCCAGTGGGCTGTGATGAACCTTTCCTGTCCACCTGCTGGGCTGCCTTCAGTGGGAGCTTTGTTTCTCTGTCATTTTGTGGGTTCTGGAGCTCTAAAGTTTGTTTAAAGTCATATTTTATAGGTATTTGAGGTGGTCATAGGGGTAGCTCATGGAGTTCTCCTGCTTTTACACCACCATCTTCTCTCCTCAGATTTCTTAAAACACTTTGTTTGGTTCTCTCCTTTGTCTTTACTGCATTCTACCTTTTATCATTCTTATTTGTATATTAGCCACTTATTTCCCATTAGACCAAAAGTTTCTTTTTTTTTTAAATTTATTTACTCATTTACTTTTAATTTACAAGATTCAGTTCCACAATCACTTGAGTTTCAGACTTTCTCCCCTCCCTTCCCCCCTCCCCCATGGTGGCGTGCAATCATGTATAGGATCTGCAAATACTTTCACATTGTACAATAGTTTGGTCATATAGAAGGGCTGTAACCAATGAGTGATCACTGGGAAAAGAAAAAAAAAAAAAAGCAAAACCAGACATAAAAGAGAACGATAACGAGTTTTGCTTCAGTCTCCATTTAAACTATACAGACCAAAAGTTTCTTGAAGGCCAAAACTTTATGTTTTTCATTTTTGAAATCACAGGATCATACACATCCCCAGAGTCTAACATCAGTCTGGAATATTGTAAACAATGAATAATTAGTTGAATTAAGTTGAACTTTTTCCAAAGATGATGGTGTGGCAGAGTTTAGGAACAACTATCCCCATATATAGCTTTGGTGGGATTGGTTGGGCTTTGTTGACAACCACACCAATCCCTACCCCTCTCCACCTGTTACTTATTCTATTTCTTATTCTGGGTTCTAAGACAATTGAGAGATATAGTCCTACATTTCCCCGCAAATTAATATAAATACATAGTTTATTTCATTAATAAGTTAATTAATTCTGAATTCTGACATCAATATATTTGTTAAACCTTTTCCTATAAGCTTCTCTCTCTCTCTCTCTCTCTCGCTCACTCACTCTCTTTGCTTTTTGGAGGGCAGTTGGGGTTAAGTGACTTGCCCAATTCACATAGCTAGTAAGTGTTAAGTGTCTGAGGCCGGATTTGAACTCAGGTCCTCCTGACTTCAGGGCTGATGCTCTATTCACTGTACCATCTAGCCGCCCCTTTTTTCCTCTTTCTCTCTCTCAAACCACCTGATATCATAGGCTTAAATTAATATCAGTATTACTGGTAATGCAATTTATTGACATTATAACAAGCAATGAAAATACATCTTTAAACATTTCAACAGTATATTACACTGAGAAAGATCATAGCCTGAGTCACTGGAACTTCTAATTTCTTCTCAACTCTAGAAACGTTGCCCCATTGGCTCTCTCAAGATAGAAACATCTTTCCAGAATTTTCTTTTGAATACCTTGTCCAGAGCAAAAGAATTCAACCCACTTCTTTCAGGAAATGTCTCTTCAATCTTTGTCAGAGATGATAGTTAATTCCCTCAGTATCTCAGGAAATAATTTCTGTTAGTCTTTTCTCTCTGTACCTCACAATTTCTCTCTTGTGATGACAGTCAACAGTCTCCAAATGATAGTTAAACTGACATTATTCCACAATCCTCTTCCTTCTTAAAGATACAATAACAACATCCATAGAATTTGTGGTAGACACTATTGAGCTGAGGGTTAAAGTAGGAAGATTAACTTCAGCTCCAATAAATTCAAATGATCAGCTATCTACCACTGAAGAGGTATAGACCCCAAAATACCAACTCGCTGGGTCCTGTGGAATGAATTCAACTTAAGTCTTCTCTCAGCCAAAGAAAAGCTAAGTTTATTAGAAGTTCACCATATTGGGTAGACTCTTAAGGAGTCTCAGTATCTGTGCCACTCGCATTGGGCAAGCAGGCCAGAACAAATCTGACACAGTAAGTCTGTGCTAGGTCATTCTATGGCACTCTTACACCCCCATGGAGGGAAGATGGGGTCTTATGTACAGAAAGGTTGTGGGAGGAATCAGGGTGGTCTACAGGAGAAGTTTGGGGAGGGTCTCCAGGAAGAGTCAGATGAGGTCAGACTCCAGTAATGAGTTTGGGGAGGGTCTTCAGGAGTCAGATGAGGTCAGACTCAGTGATTAAGGGTGGGAAGTTGCTGGAGGCTCCCTGGAGCTGACAGACAATGGTGGAGTAGGCCCAGTTCAAGGGTGGAACTGGAAGATAAAGACTGGGAAATTGCTGGATAAAGGAGGGCTAAAGACTTGGGCAGAGCCAGAACTTAAGGCTTGTGACCTCAGGCAAATGCCTTATGTGGGAAAATTCAAGGAAAGCTCAGAGGGGTTCCCAGGGCCTGCACCTCACCACCACCACTTAGAAACAAATGTTTCTTTCAAAAAAAGTTGGGTAGAAGCAATTCTTTGAGCTATCAGTATGGAGTTAATCAGAAGAAACTAGAAGGCAGGGCCTTCATGTGGTCAACTATAAAAATGCGCATGTTCCCAAAAGAAATTTAGTGGGGGAAAAAAAGTACTCTTTGTGAAACTTAGATACTTGCTCATACTCTAGAATTTAATATTTTAACTTACCCTCCCCCCCGCCACACACACATTTCCTTTGGTCATTCCATTCCTTAGTCCAATTGATTTTGTGTGAGATGAAAGAGTTTGGAGTCTGAATCTAAGGTCAGAAAAGGTCTTTATTCTTTCTCATGAGAAAGGACTCTGCTCCCGCTGCCCAGCATGGCATCTGCAGGGAGAGAGCGACAGGTAGAAGCCAGCCCATGATTATATAATCTTCTAACGCAGAAACCCAACCCCCCCAACTGGCCTTCACTCTTATTGGTAGAGGGGCTGACCCACAACCTAAGCTCGGGAATTTCTCTGAGACAAATGACCCGGAAACATGTGGGTGTCCAACGAAAGCAGTCTTAACCTTATTTGGCATATCTTCTGAGTTGGCTCTGGGGGAGGGTCTCCATTGCTCTAAGCCCCAGATTGCTTGAAGGTCAGGTGAGCTGACCTTAGGCCTAGTGAATACTGAAGCCATTCTAGATTTGATTTTTCAGAATGGGGAAACTTCACTATAAATTATCCCTCACAATTTTGATACTAATTTTATTTTGCTTCTGGACCAACACATTCTGCTTCTACACCCCGAGTTCAATCCACATCTCACCATCCACTGAAACCACATGATGACCCTCACATTTCCTTTCTGCCATCTTTTCACTCTCTCCCACTAAGGAGATTCAGTTGCTGCAGAGCAGAGGTAACTATGGCTAGCTCATGCCATGAGGTCTCTAGAGGTACCTGATACTTTCTATGACAAGCTCTGGGTGCCGTTGTAATTAACTTATCTTTATTGAAATATTGTTAAATGAAAAAGGAAATAGCAGGCAAAACATCCATCTCAAAGCAATCCTTAGTAATTAACTTTGTTACTCATTGATTGCTTAAGGAAACAACACAAGACAGAGAAACAGAGAATGGAATAGATTCATAATTTCCCCAAAGGATTCTTACATTTCTCTGAGATGCCAGAAGCCAGTCACTTTCTACTGGATTCTGGTTTTTTGTTTTGTTTTTGGAGGCAATTGGTGTTGTCACTTGCCCCAGGGTCACAGAGCAAGTAGGTGTCTCAGACCATATTTGAACTCAGGAACTCCTAATTCTTGGGTTGGTGCTCTATCCACTACACCACCTAGCTGCCTCTGGACTCTCTTGATAAACCAAACTATGAGTTGAGAAAAGAAAAAGCTCCAGTTGCTAAGAGGTTTCTAAGTCTACTGGAGAGTCATTCATTTGCCACTATTGCTGCCAGCTGCCATCACCACTAACTACTATCTCTGCCTCTCCAAGTTTGCTCCTTCTCCCTCAGAGAACTTTTTGAAATCCCCTCTTTATCAAAGTTTCATTCTCCAGTCCTGACCCCGTGATGAGAAGAGCTCTCTCTTCTCAGAGAGAAAGAAATACAGTTCTTATGGTCTAATAACATAACTCCTGGGAAACAGTTAGTCTAGTCAAGTCCTGGGCTTGAAATTTACAGAGCCTTGCAAAATCATTTTTGGTAAACTTTCATCTGGAAAGTAAACAACCACCAGTAACAAAACAAAGATGATTACTCAGTGACCCAGAGAATCGCCTTAGTGTGCCATCAACCATAGCCACAACACAGCACAATGCAAAGTATCATCTGACAGGTTTGGTTCCAGTTCTAAATTACATATATGACATTACGTATATTCCACAGAAGTACATGTATATCCACAGAAGCCACAACAAGCATTTATTAAGCACCTACTAATGTCTATCCACAGAAGCCACAATGAGCATTTATTAAGCACCTACTACCGCATGCTAGGCACTATACTAATTACACAGCACTTAAAGATAGCTAGGTGATGCAGTGAATACAGCTCTAGGTCTGGACTCAAGACGACCTGAGTTCATACCCAGACTCAGACACTTATTAGCTTTGTGACTCTGTGCAAGTCACTTAGCCTCTATCTGCCTCATTTTCTTCACCTGGAAAATGGGGATAATAGTACCTATCTCCCAAGATTGTGGGAGGATCAAAGGAAATAATATTTGCAAAGTACTTAGTGCAGTGCCTAGATTATAATAGGTGCATGATTAATGTTTATTTCCTTGCTTCTGAAATGTTAATGATGCAAAGAAAGGAGCTTAGAGTATAATGGAGAGACAACATTTAAACCATCTTTATGTACAAAACACACAAACGCATACATATATGTATGTGTGTGTGTGTGTGCATATGAAGAGAGATGAGGTGGGGGGAGAGAGAGAGAAAGAGAGAGAGAGAGAGAGAGAGATTGGAAATAAACTCAAAGTAAAGGCATAAAGATTAAGGAGGACTGGGAAAGACTTCTGGACCCCTAGTTCAATCCACATCTCACCAACCACTGAAACCACATGATTTCCCATAGATTTCCTTTCTGACTACGATCTTTCCACTCTTTCCCACTAGGGAGGCTCTGGGACTTTAGCTGAGACCTGAAGGAAGCCAGGAAAGCTAAGAGATGAAGATGAGGAAGGAAAGAGCTCCTAGCATGGGGGCCACTGGTGAGTCAAATCATCTTCACAAGAGGTTTTATACATTTTTTTTTATGTTTCAAACACAGGGTAGGATCTCTGTCTGCCATGGTAAGCAGGCCAGTCTGAGGTTAGGTGAACCAGATGATTTTAGGGCACCTTTTCTAGCCCCTTTCCTACATTGGGAGGTGACCAGTACAATCCTTAAAAAAAAAAAAAAAAAAAAAAAAAAGACTGTTCAGACACCTAGGGAGGCTGCTGAATCCCACTGTTGCTTCAGTCTGTTGAGAAGAAGACCCTATAGCCTGGGTAACCTGTGTTCAGCGTTGTGACCACAGTTTCTAGTGTATTTGAACCTGCTGCTTTGTCACTTTCTAGTTGCCACAGGACTTTGAGATGGATAAAAACAGGGTTTAGATGATTCAAAGTGAATGTAAATAGCAATTGTTTCAGTTCCCCTCCCAGACTGGTTGTTTGTTTGTTTGTTTTTTAAGTAAATAAACTAGAACATCTTTCACCTCATTTCTTACCTAGCTTTAAATCACTGAATGGGTGTTGCCTCAGACAAACTGGGACCTGAGAAAGCCCTTAGCTTAAAAAGGACAAGGTTTCTCACTGCATCTAAGGCCCTCTCCAGTTTAGATGAGAATGAGGCCAATGACTTTGTACAGCCCTGCCTCACTTAAATCCAGTTGAATTGCAAGTCAAGACGTTACCCTCCTGATGTCATTGTTCCTCTTTGAGAAAGGACAAATAACAAAATGGTATGGGTGATGTCTTTTGACTTGTGCATAAATTAGATTTAAGTAAGGCAGAGTTGCATGAAGTCATTGGTTTCACTCTCCCTTCCAGGGTCATCAGAGTCCAGTAGCAAGGCAAGAGTCAAGACAACTAGAAATGGCCCTGGATGCAGTGGATGACCTTGGCATCTTCAATGTCTGACAAAACTCTAAGTGTTCCATAGTTCCTGCTTTCGTCTCATTCATTGCCTGTTGGAACAAATTGTTCACACCCAGCTATTCCACTAGGGAAGTCTTCACATGCTTGTGGTAGATACCCCCTAACTCCCTGATGTGTCTGAGGCCCCTCATTGCTGTCAGCTTGGTTTAGTCCATCTGCTGAAATGGTTTTTTACCAGGTTTTACCAGGTGGCCACTGTGCAAGCTACAGCTTCTTAAAGTCACAGATGAGAGTTGGGTGGCGGGTGGACACGAAAGGTGGAAAGCAGCCCTGAAAAGGGTGTGGCGGTCCTCATGCCAGAAATACTAGTCTTCCCTTAACATCCCACACACCCCAGCCTTTTGCATCTAAATCAGAACCAGTGGAAGGTCCAAGATGGCTGGCAATATTATATTCTAAGGATTGTGTCCATACCCTAAAAATCTTTACTGTTGAAGTGCCAGGCAAGAAAAGCATTGTTCCTTGGGTTAGTCCTCTTCTATTATTTGAACTGTCTATTGGGGTACAGTGCACAGGATCATTTTCATTTGAGATGTTTGTTTCTGAAACATTGTGTGGGTCAGGCAGCCTTTGTATAACAGGTATGAAATCCATTTTTTTTCCCCAGCATCTACGGAAGTCATTCAGTTTCCACCTGCATATCTGGGAATCAAATGACACAAACCGACCATAAATTATTGCAGTAAATTATCACTGCCCCCTCCCCCATTCATGGTGATTATATCCAAAAAAGGCATGTTGTCTAGTCTTTGCACAAATAAACATGGAACACCCTTCCATCAGTCTGCTGGCTAGTGTGTCCGATGGAAACCAAGATCTTTCATCAAAACTGTCACTTTGTTGAAGGTCTTAACAAGAACCACACTGTTATTTGTTCCATCATTCTTCTGGGTAGAAGTTGTAGCTAGGTATCGATTTTGCATAGCAGATGTTTTCTCTACTCTAATTTCTTTATTCCAGCACTGGTAATGCCCTGGTAATGAGAATTGTTCTGTCTCCATGAGGGATGAATAATGCTTTGTCTAGTGATTCCTTACCCACACAATATAAAGTACTGATGTTTTTTTCCACCTGCTTAATCAAGATTTGGAAATCTGCTGTTGTGGTTACTGTTCCTCAGTAGAGTTATAGGATCACAAACACAGACACACACACACACACACACACATGTCAGTAGTATTAAGGTAGAGATATAAAATGCTTCACATTTAAAAAAAATTAAATTCCATTTTTTTATTCATCAAAAATTTACCTTCCTTTTTGCCCAATTAAGAAATAAAGAAAAAGCAAAACACGTTATAAATATATATCATTAAGCAAAAAAAAATCCTAAAATTGTCTACATCCAAAAAAGCAAACAAACCCCAAAAATATAACTCATTCCATACTCTGAGTCCTTCAGCTCTTTATCAAGAAGTGAGTAGCATGTTTCATCACAAATCCTCTCGAATCTTTATTGGTCATTATGTTGATCTCATTTCCTAAATCTTTCGGACTTGTTGTCTTTATAATATTGTTGTCATCATATAAATTGTTCTCCTGGTTTTGTTCATTTTTCTTTGCATCAGCTAATACAAGTCTTCCCATGTTTTTCCAAAACCATCCCCCCATCCCCGTCATCATTTCTTTAATCCCAATATTATTCCATCACATTTATATGCCATAACTTATTCGATTATTCTCGAATTGATGGACACCTCCTCAGTATTTCCAAGGCTTTGTTGCCTTGCATATTTTTATACATCCTTAAAACTTGTTTTGCTTAGGAATACTCTGGCCAGTTATCTATTCTCCCCCTAATTACTCCTTCTCCCTTCTCCCCTTTGCCTCCTATTTTCCCCTATGAGCAAAACGTATTTCTATACCCAGCTCTTTCTGTGTGTTTATTCTTCCCTCTTTTGACCAATTCAGAGGACAGTAATTTTGAAAAGTCAGCCCCTCCCCCACTCCCTCCTCTTTGTCTGTATAGACTTCTATCTATATACCGCAATCACACTGTAATAGGAAAAGAATGTATACAAGGGAGTAGTAACCAAGTAAATATATTTTGGTTTGCAAGATCACAGAAATAGTGAGCAGAGTCCTAAGGGAATTGATTGGCATTCCCTAGTAACTATAGCAATACTGATTTGATTATAATTCCCAGAGGAAGAGGTGGAAAAAAAAGAGAATTGGTCTGAGGATGGCAACAGTGCAGATGGCAAGAAGTTAACCAGAGTACAATGTGGAGTATGGCTGGGACCAGTAAGATAAAGTGGGCAATCTAGCCATGTGAATTAATGCTAACACACTGACCAGTTAGCACAATGTTCACCCTCTAGGTGAGAGTTCCAGGGCTAAGTGTCTTAAATCTCCCAGCGCTTAGCTCTGGAAGTCCAGTAGTGCAAAAGGACTAATGGTGACACCATCATGGAATACAGAGGAAGTAAGCAGAAAAACAAGAAAAGAAAAAAAAAGCAAGCAGAACCAGAAAAACAACATATATGATGATTATAACAATGTAAATGGAAAGAACAATAAAATGAAACTGAATTTTGTGTACTTATATTTACCAAAGTTGGACCCAGGAAAAAGATGAGGAAATGTGCCTCACTCCCTTATCTGCTGAAGTGGGGAAGGGCGGGTGTGGAATATCTGAAATACTTGTCAGGCTCTAATGTGCTGGTTAGTTTTGCTGAACAGCCTTTTGCCCCCTCTTATTTCCTTGGGATAAGGTAAGAAGCAAGAGGGATATATTTGGGGGGAAAAGGGAATTAAGAACAAAAGAAGTTAATTAAAAATAAGATGATTTTTTTAAAAAGAACACACTAGCCTTGAGACAATGGAGTCAGTGTGTTATGGTGAAACGAGTGAGCAAAGACTCTACAATTCAGGTTCCTATATGCAAATTCTGCCTCTGATACTTACAACGTATGTGATTTTAAGCAACTTATATAACCTGCCTGCACCTCAGTTTCCTAATCTTTATATTAAGAAGGCCATGGAGTCCAAACGCTTCATTCTACAGATAAAGAAAAAGCGATAGGGAGGCTAAATGACTTGCCCCAGGTCCTACGTCTATTAAGTGAGTGGGAGAGTCAAGAATTGAACCCTGGACATGTGATTCCAGACTCAGCTCTTTAACCTTCATCATACCACCGCTCTACTATCCTCTGACATGGTGGACGTGTCACTTTACTTTGATAATTTAGAAAAAGATCTTTTTAAGAGAAGGTAGAAAGTACACAGTCAGAAATTAGAGCGATATAAAAAAGACAGCAGTAAAGCTTTTAAAATATATAGATCAAGTAAGAGGGCAAGCACTTTTTGGAAAGGCCAAATCATGGAGACCACAAGTAGGGTAAGAAAGGTATCAAGGAGGTGGCCTGAAAACCTAGCAGGGAGGAGTTGCAAAAGGACAGGATAGGCTTTCCCAGGCCTTGGTCGGTAGTTTTGAGTGTAGCAGAAAGAAGACTGTGGGGAAAGTCATTGCCTTGGAGGCAGGGAGAGAACTTGGAACTCAATTTTTAAAAAATATATGTTAAAAATACTTCAAAAAAAGAAAGAAAATCACTGACTGACTAGGCTTCAGAATTATATATGCTATACCGAGGGTTCAAGAGGCAGATTACAGAAACCTGTGAATGATAGCTCTGATGACCCAGTTCCATCATAATAAAACCAGAAATGTTTTTTAATGTCAAGGTCCAGACCAAGAAAAAATAATTTTGATTCCTTACCCTATTTCTTCACCAATTGTTTATTGCCCTATAGAACTTATGATAAATCTCTTTTGAATAAACTGAGAAGCTGGTACGTTGTTATTGTTGTCAGTCTAGTGATTCTCTGATCTACTGGTTAGGGTTTAGCACTTTTATTGCTGTGGCCCTGGTTCCCTGATTCCTGATCTGGGAAAGTTTGTTTGAGGGGAAAGGGAGAGGGTATGGCCAGGTGGGCCAGACCTGGAGTCAGGAAAACATCCTCCTGAGTTCAAATTTTACCTCAGATACTTCATAGCTGTGTGACCTTGGGCAGGCCACTTAACCCCATTTATGTCCATTTCCTCATCTGTAAAATGAGCTGGAGAAGGAAATAGCAAAGCACTCCAGTGTCTCTGCCAGGAAAATTCCAAATGGGGTCATGGAGAGTCAGATATGACTGAAAAACAACTGAACAAGAACTAACCCAGCTTAAGATTGTCAGCCTGAACTGAGTAGGCAGGCTTGAAAAGGTGATGCTTTTCTTCATTTCTTGGGCAAACAAACATGCCTTCTGTTGCTGCTGCTCCAGAGACTTGTCTGACCTTGTCACAGTGGACCTTGTAGTCCTTTAACCTAGCCTGGTCCCCTGCTAGTAAATTATACCTGGGTTCCTTTCCTACGTTATATGGTCCAATTATGGCAAAAGATTCCAGCTTAACCTCAGAATCAACTCAACTCAGACGTCTCTTTGATACTCTCATTTTTCCCTTCCCATCACTGTTGCTGATAGATTTATAGACTAAAGCAGGATTAGTACTACAACTGTGGTTAGGCTGGACCTAGATAATTAGGGAACAGATGGAAGAGTGGATAGTTTGGAGTAAAGAAAAACTCCTATGTTCTTTTCCTCAGGGATGAGGGGTGGGAAGAAGAGGGTGGGTTTTGGGAATTTATGCTAAGTGGAAACAGCGAAAAACCTTAAGGGAGTTATCAATGAGCCAATATATGGATCCTTAGCGTACACTTTGACAGCATTCTCCTTAAATATGATAATTTTGATAAATTTTTGTTTATATGCCAAATAGAAAAGTTCAAGAATGAAATTGTTTTAGGAAATAGGTATTTACAATAAGACAGTATACATTAGGTAGGGTGGAGATGCTCTCTAGTTCCTTTGGTATCTTTAATTTCATTATTCTGTATTGAGTAGGCACAAATTGATTCAGTGTACCTTCCATATCATGTTTCTCTCTCTCTCTCTCTCTCTCTCTCTCTCTCTCTCTCTCTCTCTCTCTCTGTGTCTCTCTTTCTGTCTCTCTCTCTGTTTCTGTCTCTCTCTCTCTGTCTCTCTCTCTCTCTCTGTCTCTCTCTCTCTTTCTCTCTGTCTCTCCTAGAGAAACATGGGCCCTCCTAAGCTACAATAACACAGTTCCTGGACCAGATGACATTAGAGGTATTAGAGACAGAAAAAGACTGATCCAAAGGAATGGATTTTAACAACCATATTTAATACTTTACATAAACAAAACTGTTCCAAATGACCGGTTGCTCTCCAATATCATTTAATCCATGAGAAAGGTGGTAAGAATCTGCCCTCCAAGTGGAGACCCATATTCTTAGGTAATAACATGGTTAAGATCAATCCTATTAAACAGACTAGGTGACTGGAACTCCAGCAATGGACATGTGAGCAGTTGTCAGAAGAGCTTCATGATAATTGGTAACTGCAGTGAACATACTACAATGACACATTAGAACCAAATGCTTACCTTACATCTAGAAGGGACATTAGATCTCAATGAATCCAATCCCCTCATTTTACATGCGCAAAATGAGGTACAATGAAGTTGTCACTTGTATAAGGTCATAAAGGTAAAGAACAGAATTGGGATTTAAATCTAGGTTCTATGATTCCAAATCCATCCTCTTTCCAATACAATAGCTTGTCTGCCATCATAAAGTAAGGTCAGTTCTAACATATTAGTGCTTTTATTTAAAATAGTGTTAATTGGCAATTTATACAGACTGTAATTGTATTTCAGAGTATTTTATTATTCCTAGTTGTCTTTCCATAAAATGATAAGCTTGAAGAAAAAATCTCATCCTTTTCTATAAAGGAATCATTATGTTTATAAGTAATACTTAGATTAAAATCTGTTATATTGATACACATGCTGTAACACCATCTGCAGGCCATCTACAATGTTCTCATAGCTTAGAGCAGCAGTTCTCAACCTGTGTTACGTTCAATTTGTAACAATGAAAATACATCCTGCGTATCAGATCTTTACATTACGATTCATAACAGTAGAAAAATTACAGTTATGAAGTAGCAATGAAAATAATTTTATAGTTGGGGGTCATGACAACATGAGGAACTGTATTAAAGGGTTGCAGCATTAGGAAGGTTGAGAACCATTGACTTAGAGGAAATGGCCTGTAAGATATAACAAGTGAGCATTGTGGACATTATATAGTAAGTGTGAAATACATAATTTTGACCAATTTTATCATAGCATTAGAGAATAAATCCATATTTTATTTCAGTCAGTATTTTTGTTTTATTTTAATTTTTGCTCTGACCAATAAGTGACAAATGAGTTGCTTTGAATCAGTTCTTAAATGAACTTCACCTCCTAAGGAAACTTCTAGCTTGGAAAAAATGCAGGCTTTTGAAACTCTCTCAGAATGAACTAAAACTCATGGAATCTTTCAAGTCTAGAATTATATTTTTGAGATAGTTTTAAGTGTCTCTTAACACTATAATAACTGGGAACATCAATTGATGCAAAAGATTTATTTAGTCCTTCAAGGTACTCTTAAAATCTGGTTCACCCAATTAACCAATCAAACACTCAAAGATTCAATGGTATATTGGTTGATCTACACTCTGATTGCAGGCAACACATGACTTCATTGGAAGACTATATATTAGACACTCAAGGTTTCTGATGCTGGCAGATTGTCTACTCTACTGAAAGTACAAATGCTCAGAATATGAAATTTAGTACAGTGATGTCACAGTTATCTATAAGAGTTGGGTTGGGGGTGTTATATACTATATTTGAATTATCAATATATAAGAATCAAAATAAAATTTTAAAAATGCTTCAACCATGCCAAACATAATTTACTCTTTCTTTGAATATTTAGGATCTTATAGTCAGTCTCTTATTATTTCAAATACCCCCATAGACGTTATTAAATTGAATATTCCTCAGGGGAATCTCATAAATATCAGACCTAGATAGGGTCTCAAAAGCATAGTCTAAGATATGAATTACTTAGACTAGTCTAAGGTCTTTTCTTATCAAGGGACATTGTTCCTAGTAAACAGTCATTTCTAGACCCATTCATTCCCAGATTCCTCATCTTTCCACATATTATTGTTGTTGCACATGAATTGGATTTAAATGAGGCAGAGTTGTGCAACCTCATCAGACTCACTTTCTCCTCCAGAGTCATCAGGGTCCAGTGGCAATACAAAAGTCAAGACTATGGTCAGTTTCAACTGTCATGGTCCAGGATGCAATAGGTGATCTTGGGCTTTTGAAATTAAGATCTTTCCCAAGTCTCAGTTTGTCTGAGGCAATCCTCATATAATGACTAAGTAAGGGTTAGATAAGAATTGAGACTAAGATAGCCTAGTTTACCATCACAAAAGTATTCATTTAGGAGGAGAAAAAACTCCCAGAGTTTCTGGACAGAACAGAAAACAATTGTTGCTTACATTCACTCTAAACCAGTGGTTCTCAATCTTCCTAATGCCATGACCCTTTAATACTTGTATATGGGCATATCTGCATGTGGATGGACCCACCTGGAGATGGATAAAGGAGTGGTGTCTCGGTTCCTAAGACCATGGGAAATATGTGTTTTCCCATGGTCTTATGCAAACCCTGTGACCCCTGTGAAAGGGTTGTTCTACCCCCAAAGGGGTCACGACCCACAGGTTGAGAACCACTGCTCTAAACCATCAAAACCCAAACAACAGAGGGCTGGGGTCTATTTTTGGCCTTGATTAGTGACAGAGTGATTTGGGTTTAAAGGCATCATCAAGTAGATCCACTGAATCACAATGGGCTTTTTAAAAGCCTGTTTTTGCAGAGCTACATTTCTAGAAAGTATAAATGAAAACTGCAAAGACAAAGAGTAAATTGCCCTAGGCTTTGGGGGGAAAAAAGAGTATGATCTCTTTCTTCTCCCCTAGACTAATGGAAGTTTAGTAAGTTTCCACATTTTTCTAGGAGGAAAAAAAGAATAAGCCACGTTTCTCCTGAACTAAAACCAAGGAAACCCTTCCCTTTCCACAATCATCTCTCCTCCTCCAATCTCAATTTAAGGGAATGGTGGCACCAGCCACTAAGCACTTCTAGAACAGGATTCCTCAAAAGAGCAAACCCAGCTTGAGCTCATCAGTGCAATATGATCAAATGGCATGGCTCAACAACTTCCCAGTAAAGCAACAAGGTCGAGAAAAACCCACATGTAGGAAGCCTCCAAATACAGAAGTTTCTAGATTGGAGGAGTGCCTTTTTTGTGGGTATGACTTCAGCTTTTGGGCTTGGGTCCTCATTCACAAGTTCTGTGCTTGTGGGGAATATCTCTCTGCTACTGCTGAATGGAGGCTTGGCAGCAGCTGTGATAATTCTGAGTTGTTGTAAGCAAAGTACTGTAGATACAGAAGAAGATATTGGAAATTTGGATGACTATTGACTCTGGTATAGAACATATTTTTGTCATGTTATAAAAAATAGAATGCAGAAAAAAATGAGTTTGAATTCTCTGTTTCTTTGGATTCTTGGATAAATTAAAGTTTGCTGTAATTGTAAGGCCAATCCTTTATGTGTCACAAAAGTAAGAATTCTAAAGATGATGCTAATGTTTTATAACTAGAAGATGTAAATTTCTTCCTAGTTTTCTTTTTCCCATATTAGTCAATACATCCTATGCACTAGAAAAAAAAGACAAGTATTCATAAATATTTTAAATTTGATGCTACAGGAAAATATAGTTCAGGCTATTTAATGACTGTGAAATAAGCAACTGATTTAAGTAATTTAACTTAATGCAGTCTCTGATTACTAAGCAGATAGCTATTTAATTAGATAAAAATATTTTGAAATAAAAATTAATAATGTTCCTATCAATAATAAAATATATGGAAAAGAAAGGGTTTTCCCCCCATAACTGACAGAAGGAAACTAAATTTAAAGATCTATAGCTGTTTGAAATAGAACTTTTCCAAGACTACATAGAAGACCTAGATAGACTATGTACTAAAATATTATAATTTCCTAGCCATTTTCATACAGCTTTACAAACAACTAATGGAATGCATGATAGTTTGTTTTTCTTAGCTCACTTTCCTTTCTTAATTGAAGTTTATTGTTTTTATTTTTTAATTTAAAAAGTTTTTTTTTTAAACTAATATGTCCTGGGGAACAGAGTCAAGATGGTAGAGAAAAGGCAGAGACTCAACTGAGCTCTCCTAAATTCCCCTCCAAAAAACTTTAAATAACACCTAAAAATTAATTCTGGGGCAGCAGAACCCACAAAAGGATGAAGTGAAACAGTTTTTCAGCCCAAGACAACTTAGAATGTCAGCAGAAAAAGTCTATCATACTGTGATGAGAGTGGAATGTAGTCCAACACAGGCCATACCAGCGCAGAATAGACCACAGCAAACCAGAAGCAGATCTTCAAGGTGACTGAATCAGTGGCAGAGTTCTCTACCCACAGACAGTAAGGGTATTGGACAACTGGTCAGAAGGAGATTATAGGGGTCCATTTGGTGGCACTGGGTGCAGGACTCTGTCATATTTCCCATATATGGATCAGGGTCAAAGTCCTGGCTGACAATTTCAGGGTGAGGAGGAGCATTGGCACACCAGAACTTGTGGCATTGGGGAAGATGGATCCTGGTCACAGTTCCAGGGAGGAAAAGAGTGTTTGTGATCACTCACAGACCAGACCAAAGGCCAGGAGAGTAGTAACCATACCTTTACTCAGATCATACCACTTTGGAAGAACTAAAAATTTGTAGACCCCCAGAACTAGCTCTGAGAGTTACAGCAATAAAGGCCTAAAACTTGTGACAGTGCCCCTTTACCCCAGGAGCAGAGCCCCACTTTAACATAGAATTAAGAGTCAAGAGATAGGCTGGGAAAATGAGAAAACAATAAAAAAAGAACCTGACCACATAAATTTACTTTGGTAACTAAGGGAAAATTGAAACACAAATTCAGAAGAAGACCACAAAGTCAAAACCACCATAAGCAAAGACTCACAGAAGAATGTGAATTGGGCACAGGTCCAAAGAAAATTCCTGGAAGAGCTCAAAAAGGATTTGAAAATTTCAGTAAGAAAGGTAGAGTAAAAAATTGGGAAAAGAGAGTAATGCAAGAAAATCATGAAAAGAGAGTCAACATTGTAGTAAAAGAGGCACCAAAAACACTCAAGAAAATAACACCTAAAAAACAGAATTGGTCATATAGTAAAAGAGACACAAGAATCCACTGAAAAGAAGAATGCCTTAAAAAGCATAACTGGCCAAATGGAAAAAGGAGGTACAAAAAGTTCACTGAAGAAAATAATTCCTTAAAAATTAGGATTGGGCTAGTAGAAGCTAATGATGCCAAGAAACAAAAACAAAATCAAAAGAATGAAAAAGAAGGAAAAAATGTGAAATAACTTATTGGAAAAACAATTGACCTGGAAAACACATCTAGGAGAGATAATTTAAGAATTATTAGACTACTTGAAAGCTATCATCTTTTAAAAAGAAAAAGGGAGCCTAGATATCACTTTTCAAGAAATTATCAAAGAAAACTTCCCAATATCTAGAACCAGAGGGTAAAATAGAAATTGAAAGAATCCACCTTCTGAAAGAGATTCCAAAATGAAAAATCCCAGGAATATTATAGCCAAATTTCAGTGCTCCTAGGTCAAGGAGAAAATATTGTAAGCAGTCAGAAAGAAATAATTCAAATACTAAGGACTCACAATCAGGATAACACAAGATTTAGCAGCTTCTACATTAAAGGAATGGAGGGCTTGGAATATGATATCTAGAGAGCAAATGAGCTAGGATTACAATCAAGAATCATCTACCCAGCAAAACAGAATATTCCTTCAGAGGGAAAAATGGATATTTAATTAAATAGAAGATATCAAGCATTCCTAATGAAAAGACCAGAACTGAATAGAAAATTTAACTTTCAAATTCAAGACTCAAGAGAGACATAAAAAGGTAAATGGAAAAGAGAAATCATAAGGGATTTAATAAGGTTAAAATGTTTACATTCCTATATCAGAAGATGATACTTGTAACTCCTTTATTAGGAGTTATTATTATATTATAGGTATTATATATTATTATATTATAGTTATCATACTTATCATTATTAGGACATTTAGAAGGAGCATACAAAAGAATGCATACATAGACACAAGGAGGAACATACACAGACAGAGTGCATTAATATGAATTGACCATGAAGGGATGATATCCAAAAAAATAAAATTAAGGATAGAAAAAGAGGGATGTACTGGGAGAAGGAAGGGGGAGAATAGGATAAGTTATCTCACATAAAGGAGGCACAAAAGAGCTTTTACAGTGGAAAGGAAGATAGGGTGATGGATGATGCTTGAACCTTACTTTCATTGGAATTGGCTCAAAAAGGAAAAATATACACACTCAGTTGGGCATAGAAATCTATCTTACCCTCTATCAGCAGTTCTCAACCTGTGGGTTATGTTCAATTTGTAACAATGAAAATACATCCTGCATATCAGATATTTACATTATGATTCATAACATTAGTAAAATTACAGTTATGAAGTAGCAATGAAATTAATGTTATGGTTGGGGGTCATCACAACATGAGGAACTGTATAAAAGGGGCACAGCATTAGGAAGGTTGAGAACCACTGCCCTATATGGAAGTAGGAAGGAAAGGGTTGGTGGGGGGATGCTGCTGATAAAAGGTAGGACAAACTGGGGAAGGTGGTAGTCAGAAGCAAAACACTTTTGAGGATGGACTGAGTGAAAGGAGAGAGAAAGTAGGATAAAGAGGGGGGAATAGGATGGAGGGAAATACACAGTTAGAAATCATAACTGTGAGAAAAAATTACAGCATGTTTCTCTGATAAAAGTCTCACTTCTCAAATATATAGAGAATTAAGTCAAATTTATAAAAATAAGAACCATTCCCCCATTGACAAACGGTCAAAGGATATGAACAGGCAGTTTCAGATGAAATAATTAGGTATCTACAGTCATATGAAAAACATTCTCTAAATTACTATTGATTAGAGAAGTACAAGTTAAAATAACTCTGAAGTACTACCCCACACTTATCAAATTGGCTAATTATGATAGAAAGGGAAAATGACAAATGTTGGAGGGGATGTGGGAAAATTGAGACACTAATGCATTGTAAGCAGAGCTGTGAACTGATTCAAACATTCTGGAGAGCAATTTGAAACTATGCCCAAAGGGCTATAAAACCATGTTTACCCTTTGATCCAGCAATATTGCTAATAGGTCTGTATCCCACACAGATAAAGAGCAAAAAGGAAAATGACCTATACGTACACAATAATTTATAGCATCTCTTTTAGTGGTGGCAAAGAATTGGGAATTAAGGAAATATCAACTGGGGAATGGTTGAACAAGCTGTGATATATGATTGTGATGGAATATTATTGTACTATAAGAAATGGTGAGCAGCATGCTCTCAGAAAAAAAAAAAAACCTGGAAGGGGGGCAGCTACATAGTAGATAAATAACAATAAATTAAATTTTAAAAAATAAAAAAATGAATAAAATAAATTTTAAAAAGAAATACATACATAGTAGATAAAGCATCAGCCCTGGAGTCAGGAGGAACTGAGTTCAAATCTGTCCTCAGACACTTACTAGCTTTGTGACCCTGGGAAAGTAACTTAACCCCAACTGTCAGAAGAAGGAGGAGAAAGAACAGGAGGAGGAAGAGGAAGAGGAGGAAGAAAGAAAGAAAGAAAGAAAGGAAGGAAGGAAGGAAGGAAGGAAAGAAGGAAGAAAGAAAGAAAGAAAGAAAGAAAGAAAGAAAGAAAGAAGGGACGGAGGGAGGAAGGAAGGAAGAAAGGAAGGAAAGAAGGAAGGAAGGAAGGAAGGAAGAAAGGAAGAAAAGAAAAGAAAAAGAAAAACCTGGGAAGATATACACGATTGCACGCCACCATGGGGGGGGGGGGAAGGGAGGGGAGAAAATCTGAAACTCAAGTGATTGTGGAACTGAATCTTGTAAATTAAAAGTAAATGAGCAAATAAAAAAAAAAAAGAAAGAAAGAAAACACAAACAAAAAAAAAAAAAAAGAAAAACCTGGGAAGACTTACATGATCTGATGCAGAATGAGATGAACAGAACCAGAACATTGTACAAAGGAACAGCAATATTGTACAAAGATCAATTAAATGACTTAGCTCTTCTCAGCAATACAATGATCCAAGACAATTCCAAAGGATTTAAGATGAAGAATGTTATTTACCTCCAAAGAAAGAACTGATAGACTCAATGCGGATCGAAGTACACTTTTTTTCTTTCTTTTTCTTGGGTTTCTTTGTCTGTGTTTTCTTTCACATTATGCGCAATATGGAAAAATGTTTTGTATGACTGCACCAGCCTATATCAAATTGCTTACCTTCTGAATGAAGGGAGAGGGAAGAAAGGGAGAGAGAGAATTTGGAACTCAAAATTTTTTAAAATAAATATTAAAATTGTTTTAACATGTAATTGGAGAAAAATAAAATATTAATATATATTTTTAAAAGGAAGTTCAACACTCTCAAAAATTAATGTGTCCCTCTCATTATCCACCCATCCCCACTGAAGGGGAGGAAAAAGGAAAAAGAAAGCCTTCAGTGCATAGCTTCATATTCTGGTAAAACAAATGTCCACATTAACTATATCTGAAAATGTTTATCTCTTTCTGCATTTTTAGTCTATCATCTCTCTATCAGGAAGTGAGTAGCTTTATTACATCTTCATTCTTTTGAACTCATGATTTGTCACTGGATTGATCATAGTTTTAAAGTTCCTCAAATATGTTTTTCTCTCTAATGTTAGCATTGTAAAAACTGTTCTAGTTCTTTCTATTCACTTCACTTTGCATCAGTTCAGAGAGAGCTTTCCATTTTCCTCTGAAATTGTCCATTTAATTATTTCTTGCCACACAATAATATTCAACACAGATATTTTTCCTCTTTGATTTCTTTGCTGTATAGGTCTAGTAGCAGCATGTTAGCTCACTCTCTTAAATAGAGAAACAGATTGGTCAAGTGATTTTTACAGGCCTATGAACTCTATCAAGTAGGTACAATTAGTCTCAGTTACTTGGCTAGAGGAGTTAATTACATACAAACACCACAAATCCTTAGAGGAGAGAAAACAACATAATTATCTTATGCCTAATCTTCAACTGCAGGCAATCTTAGAGCCAAACTTTAGGAATCTAGATTTCTGACATCACACTGATAAAATGGAAGTATGAAAGAGAGAGTTCTTACTTCCTCTTCAAATTCCTCTTGTTAACTGAAATTAACAAAAATTCAAGTGTACTAGGGGGTAAATCACCTCCCTGATTTGCTCCCATGAAGCATATTCTCTGACCTTTCTGGTAGGTCATATTCTCTAGCCTCTTGCTAAAGGACATACTTGACCAGCAGTCATCAAGGGCCTCTGTGACTGAGGGTTGTGTTTTAAATAATTAGTAACTAAACTAGGAAGAGCTGTTTCTCTCAGTAAGCTTATAATTCTTATAAATACTGTAGAAAAACTTTTCCTTCCTCTTTTTTTGAACACTGCTTGGTTTGGAATGTTATCTCTCCTTTGGACTTCTAGTTAGGGAAAGATGAGTTTCCTCTAATAAGTTTGAAAGGTTAGGAGTTTTTGATTAGGCTAGATAAATTCATTTCTCATGTTTACTGTTTAGTGAGTGACCTGGGCATAGAGTAATACAAAATAGAAAAGGAGCTAGGAAGATGGAATCCAATTTCAAGTTCATAACCTAGGATTGTACATGTTCTTATTGCTATGTTCTGGTAGCCACCAAAGCTGCTGCAGGTGGGGAGGGAAAAGCAATCTCATCTCTCCAAATCCAAGGGAGAGATGCCAAACCAGGCAACACTCAAAAGAGAAGGAAACAGAGATTTTCTACAATTTTTGTAGTCTACTGAGGGGAAGGCTCTGCTAGGCTGAGTAACCATCTTCAACGCAACTCTCAATCACAAAGACACTTAAGGACTAAAGAGTAGCTGTTGATTAGGCATGTCTTTTAGCAAGAGAACAGACAATGTGGCCCCTCAGAAAGGGCCTGAGCACATGCCCAGATCAATGAATAAGAAGTACCTCTCTCCAACAGATCAGGGAAGCTCTTCTTATTATCCCAGTTAGAAGAAAAAAGCCATTTCCAGATCCATACCCTGTCCAAAGAAAATCTTTCCTCTACCTATTGAGGCTATATAGGGAAGGGAAGGGAAGATTTTCAGATTCGGTGGTTTCCAGCTAATTCTCTATTTCCCTTTTCCATATCCTCATTACTAAATATTAACACGTCTCATGTTAACTACCAATTTTATTACTGGTGTTCTGAAAGGAAGTTTACAAAAATCAGTCCACCCAAAAATATCTAACCACAACATTTTCACTACCCCTCCCTATGCCTACCAATGTTAGTGACAATATCTCCTAGAGTGGTATAGAGTAGACATGATGAAGCAAAACAATAATGCTACACATAACTATTCCCATGTTTATTCAAATGTGTTCTTTCACCCACCCCAATTAATTTAGGCACAGCCTAATTTGTCATTAAGTACTGGACCAATATAAGCTTTAGATGGTGAGATTTTAAAACTACATGGTGGGTAAAGAGTAAAGTGCTTGACTTTGGAACCACTAAGAAAAAAAAATTAATCTGTTAATCTTCTAATCTCAGAACAATTTGACGCTGCTACAGTATTCTCTAACACTTCGGGTAGAGTCCTACAAGGCAGCGGGAAATGATGCATGCCAAGCAAACAGATTCTAATCAGATTTCTAGTTGCCTGGTTATTTTACCTGAGGATTTTTTTAAAAGCTCATTTCATTAGCATATGCCTTGCAAGTAAGTTAGTAATATATTCATATTAATTTAAATCAATCACATCAACAATAACGAAGATGCTGTAACCTTGCTATAAGAATTCATTATAATTAAATCCTCCCTGAGTTCCACTGAAGAGAGTATTCAGCTCTAAGAATTACCTAGAAAATATTCTCACCCTGAGGAAAATATCATACATTGGAAACTTACTGTAGAAATGGGTCCAAGTGACAGAATTGCCATTATAAACTTCTTCTAGTACTTTTTTTTTTTCTGAGAGCTAAATTCATTTGGATGAGATCCAAGAAGGACTGGCATAATGCAGGTGAAATCCTGTTTTCCATGAAAACCATTTTAAATATAATGAAACTGTTTCTCTTAAGCAAAATTATTACCACAATACAACAGA
This sequence comes from Pseudochirops corinnae, assembly GCA_028646515.1. Lineage (NCBI taxonomy): Eukaryota > Metazoa > Chordata > Mammalia > Diprotodontia > Pseudocheiridae > Pseudochirops > Pseudochirops corinnae. The sequence goes on along the minus strand of CM053590.1, from coordinate 200,645,755 downwards.
TAGTAAGAGTTAATGATAGTAACAAAGCTTGTGCTTCTGAATAAATAATCCTGTGGTCATTTTTAAGTCCCTGTCTGGAATAGCTAAATATATGTGTAATGGGTGACTAGCCAATGAGAACCCAGTCCTGAAAGCAAGCCAAGTATAGTGAATCTACTTCTGGAAATGTTTGATGATATGGAATGGAGGGGTTCTGACCACCACTTCAGAAAATACACAGGTGTTTTATGATTGCTTCCAGTCTAATAACCATATGGCGAAGAAATGGCCTTTTGATTGGGTCTTGAGCTGAGTTTAACACAGCTGGTCAAGAAAAGGGAAAAGAGGCTTTTGAGGGGATGGTTAGTACCTTTTGAATGTACACCCAGTTCCAGCTCAGCAGCTGGAACTTCTTTTTCTTTCTTCTCTATGTGGTTAGTAGATCACAAATAGTTATGGAACACCTGCCCATGCTCTGAAGTAATGAACAAGATCCTTCCATCCAAGTCATCAGCTACTTCCAGAAGCAAGCCTATCAAATGCACATGCTCCCAGGACCAAGCCCTCATTAGTCAATGCCCCATTACATACCTAAGGGTGGAGTAGAAAACATCCCAACCCATTTTAAGCCTTAACACCTTAACTAAATGAGTATGTGTCTCAGTCAATCAGGCCTTAAGACCAAATCTGAAAAGTCTTTGAAAGCCATTTGACAAATGGAAATATTGCCATACAGAAATTATGTTTTAATTGGATGAGGAATTTCATTATACTCTCCAAATCCTGAAGAAGAAGAAAAAAATCATTGAATTGGATGGAATGGGAAAATTTCCAGAAATAGGAATAAGTGACTTCCCAGAACACCACTGAGGACAAACCACCTGGAGGAGAAGAAAAGCTTCAGCTTTGGCCAGGTCTTCTCTTCCCTACCACTACCACTTTGACCCTAGCTTCAAAGGGTTCAGAGGATGTTGGACTTCCCCTCTTCCCATTGGTATCCTAAATGGCACTCTTGGATTAGCTGCTAGCAATGTCTCTATCACCTGGAGCTAAGGACAGACTGGACTTGTCCTACAAGGAATCCAGAAAAGAAACTAATGCCGAAGGGGAATTTCTTGAGCAATCTCCTACATATGAAAGATGGGCAGTTACAGTAACTTAGGGTTGTGAGTTACCCTTTTACCACAGGTATTTTCTATGTGTAAACCCATTTTTCCCCAGGATTCTATTTGTACTTTGGGGATGGCAGGTCACAAACCTCTGGTGTCTTAGAGTACCATTATTCTTAATGTACCACCTTAGAAAAGTACCCCCTTTCTAAACTTGGATGATCAACTAAATGAAGCTCAGTTGAGGCACACTGGGGGCAGCTAGGTGGTGCTGTGGATAGAGCATGGGCCCTGAAGTCAGGAAGACCTGAGTTCAAATTCAGTCTCAGACACTGACTAGCTCTGTGACCCTGGGAAAATCACTTAACCCTGAAAGAGGGGAAATTGTGGGGGAGAGGGGAGAGAGAGGAAAGAGAGAGAGGCATACTGGGGACTCAAACCAATGGCATTAGATAATCATCTCTGATTCCTCACAGATACACTTGTGGCAGAGATATAGTTGGTCAAGATTTGGGGACCTGTCTTTTCAGTGGGAGTGGGAATTGTGATAAGGATGCTCCATAACTTGCATGATTTACACATATGTTAACTAAAATATCATTTTGCCTATATTTATGATTTTCAATGAAGCAGCTAGGTGACACAGTGGATACAGTCCCAGACCTGGAGTCCAGAGGACTCATTTTCCTGAGTTCAAATCTGACCTGACAGTAGCTCTGTGACCCTGGGCAAGTCACTTAATCCTGTTTATAAAATGAGCTGGAGAAAGAAATGGCAAACCACTCCAGTATCTTTGCCAAGAAAATCCCAAATGGGGTCATGAAGAGTTGGACCCAATCGAATAACAACAACAAAAGTTATTTTCTGTGTAACTGAATATACATCTCAACTAACGGCAAAGAACCGGGCTAGGTGAATGAGTAACCTCTGCAATTTTCAAATCTTTTCCCAGGGGACAATAGATGGAGAGTAATCACATAGAATAGCACGAGGATGGGAGTCTTAGACTCCTAAAAACGACTGGATGTGGACAAAGATTCAGATGAAGGGTAGATCTTGGCAGAGATGACTAGAGATAGAGTAAGGGAACCTGGAAACAACAGCTACTGGTGGTCATGAACCCCACAAAAAAAATGTTGCTGTCCTATCTGGCTCATTAAGAGGGGAATTTAACTTGCATGTAATTGTTTTCTATAGCAGGTTACATTGTAGTGCTATTCCTGTGAAGAGCTATCTTTCTAAAAAGAACTTTTTTTTTAACCAAGAATTTACATCTTGGAACAAAATCAAGAGAGTATTTAGACTGGAGATGTTAAAAAAGAAATGTGTTTTGAGTAAAATACTTAGATGAGCAACAATACACAGTAGATGTCATCTTATCCTTCAGGCAAATGATCTGCTATCTAGCACAATAAAGGAAACTGAATTCAGTGAATTGAGGGTTTTGGAGAATATAAGAAAAACAACGAGCTAAGAAGTCTGCCCTATGTTACTGTACTCCATTGCGAATTTGTACACACTATTTATATACTCCTTAAGGCAAAAGGCAAGTATGGTGTTGCTCCCCATTTTCAAATTTTCCTGCCGCTTTTTAATGTTACTACTGAATGAAGGCAATAGCTCACGTTTTATTGTGCTTTCAGGTTCCCGAAGTACTTTCCACACAACTCCCCCTTTCTGCTTTGAGGCGGTTAATGCAAGTTCATTGTCCCCACTTTACAAAAAGGGAAACTGAGCCCTAGAGAAGAGTCAAAGGCATGTTTCAAACCTAAGTGCTCCCAGCCCAATGTTTCTTTCCTGGCTCTTCTCATTCTATTTCTGCTTCTAGCCCTGGCCAAACTACTGTCTCCAGGGAGAGTTCTAATGCCTTTTTAAAAAAACTTGGTAACAGTTATCTTATTTTCTATTCAATCTTAGTTGTCTTTATAATGAGTTCTTGATTATAGAAATGGTTGCCACTAGGGATGTTTATGCCCCAATGTAACAAATATCGTGATCTAAAAATTCTTCTTATTTGGCTTTGTATTTTAGGATCTGGGGCTCGCATTTCACAATATGAGACTGAATATACATATTTAGCTTTTCTTTGCTTCAGCACTTCAGAAGACCTAGAAATTCAACTTGCCACTATGAGTATGTAGATTGTAATGCATCTACATTCCTCCATCCTGTGGAACTCTGGTACATGTCCTTCCCCAGATTCTCCATGATGGATCCAACCAATGTACTTCAGGCCTTTCTCTCACTTCTTAAAAATACACTTTATTAATGTATTTTGTTTTTACATCATAGTTATTTCTAAAGAAGAAAACTTCTTCCCAACCCCTTCTAAACTGAGCTCTCCTTTGTAACAACAATAAAACAATTAAGCAAAAATGCTCAGTACAGTGAACATATCTGACAGTGCATACAAGATTCTGCTCTAGGAGTCACCCGCCTACTGGTTTTTTTTTTAGGAGAGAGGTATGGTTCATTATTTGACATATTACTGGTTTTTCATTTATTTATGTATTCAGTTTCCATTTGGTAACTGTTTCCTCAACATTATTGCTTATCTCTCCTTTCATCTGCTCCCATGTCACTTGTTCTTTTAATATTCGTAAGTGCAATATTACAATTAATTTCATTCTCTAAACAAGCAAGGAAGTAGCCCAAAGGCAAACAGATGGCAAGGTGGCCAGGGTATAGTCCTTTTGGAATTGAAAACCTGGAGAACAACCTCCAAAGTTGATTTATATAGATAGACAGAGAGAGAGAGAGAGAGAGAGAGAGAGAGAGAGAGAGAGAGAGAGAGAAGGAATTTTCCATAATCAAATCAAGGGATATATACTCCTGTACTTTTCCTATTCCTCCTTAGAATGCTTGTCCAAACCTTATGTACCTTTACAAACTTGTACCAAGGTCAACTGGCCACTACTTCCTGAGGCTGCTTCTAACTGATTCAGAGCAGGACCAAATAAGACACTGCAGGAATCAGTGATGGTGTAAACAACCTCCCTCAGTTAAACCTTCTAAAGCAGTCAGGTGAAAAAAAAATAAGCTGATAACCTTGGAGAATAATTTGTAAAATTCACAAGAAAATGAAAAAAAAAACAACCCTGTCTTTATTTTTCCCAAGAGTGTCTAAAGAGATATGAAAAGCTCTAATACTAAGAGACTGCACAGTATCTAGAATAGTTGATTTGCACAGATAGAAGTTATTGATTTATTTAATTAATATTACACAAATTCAAATAACATACTGACAAAGCAAGTCATTTAAGAAGAGTGTTACATGCTTTTTTTTTGCTTTCTGAATTCCAGTGGCAGCGGGAGGATAAGTAACGATGATAGCTGATACAGACACAGAGTGTCTCTCGCTCAAGTTTCAGGCTATTAAACTAAACCTGCACTAAGACTTTGGGGACACTCTGTGCAAATGGTACTTTACATATACTATCTCATTTTGAAACTCACAACAACCCTCTTATTTTCCCTGTTTTACAGAAGAAAAAACTGAGGCTCAGATAGTTAGGTGATTTGTCCACATTCACATAGCTACTAAATGTCACACATGAGGATCTGAACTGGAGGTCTTTCTGATTCTGGGTTCAGTGCTCTAGCACACTGCCTCTCTAAGTAGCATTCTATTCACATAACTGTGAAGCAATTTCCATTAAAATCCAAATGATGGCAGTTGATGGTGGAAAATGTATGTTACATTTAGATATGTTCAAGACAGTTTCAATATATTTTCCCCTCAGGGTGATATACACTAATTTACTAGTAATCAAATCCCATAAAGGGCACATAGAAACGCGAATGGCAAGCGAAATGGAAGATTTCCATCTGGGATCTAAGTAGCCACAATGGTGCTAATAGTCTTGTTTTCTTCATAGTTTCTCTTCTTAAATTAACAGCATTAGCCATAGAAGTATAATCTTGATTAAGGGAATGGATTGAAACTAATTGGCTCATACCATAGAATTGTGGGTCACTGAAGAACTCCGCAGCAGGACCTGAAGTTCTGTCTCTTTGAAAATAAATGCTTTCTACTGTCATGCAATGGTAAATTTTTGGTGTTCAAGCGTAGGCCCTAAATTGGAGAGAGAAATGGATCTTGTCTAGGGACAACTTGAACAGGGAAGGGAACAAACTGAAGATCTGAAACTATACTCTAACCAAAAAAAAAGTATCTAGGCATCCATCCATCCATCCATCCATTCATTGGGCAAACATTCATTAAGCCTTTACAATGTACAACCTGCTGTTCATAGTCATATTAAGGACAAATGTATTATAATTTAGAAATGACCATAAAATTCTTTAGAGGACATAAAATTCTTCTGTAATTGCTATGGGTTTAGAATTCTTCCTTAGTTGAATGACCTTTGATGAGTTCATTGCCATGTCTTATTAAAAAAAAATGGCAGTGTTCATCTTTGAAAGATGATTCTAACTGCCTGAGTGACAGGTATGCTGGAAATCCAAAATAATAATTATACCTTGCCACAAGACCCTAAATATTATAGACAATATTGTTTAAATCAGGTGATAAATGATTAGTGTTTGTAAAATGCTTTGAATTTTAGCCTATTTAATATAAAACAACAGTAACATAGGTCAGCAGTATCATCTCCATTTCTCAGATAGAGAAACTGAATCACAGAAGAAACTGAGTCAAGGTCTGATAGCAAATTACTAATAGAAATCTCTATCCAGATTGTATTTCTTCTCAAATTGAAAATTCTTACAACATCATGGTACATTAGTCCCAAATACCAGTCTGAATTCAAGCCAATTTTTTCCACTTATCCCAAACATGTTATCTTAGAAAACAAACCTATGGTATGTTCTTTGTTTATGCCACTATGCCTGCATTGCTAATCTCCTAATAATATAAACTTCACAGAGCAGGAATACTGCATTGCAGCTCAGCTAGTTTGGGCTCTAGTATCTTTGCCAAGAAAACTCCATGGAGTTTTTGAGAGACTTCTCATGGACCCCAAGGTCCATGGGGTCATGAAGAGTCAGACTTGATGTAAATGACTAACAACAAGTAGTAATCACAATACTTCATAACAAGTATGTGTGTGTGTGTATACACACACACACAAATATATTCAACATGATATGAGTAGACAACTACTGAAAAAGATATGTATATGTAGGGTGTGAGGAAAGGTGATGTGTGTGTGTTGTAGAAATTATGTAGAGCTGTATGTCAAGACATAAAGAAGAAAAGACACCCCCTCAACACTGAATAGCACCCCTCCATGGAAGGTTTATGGGAGGATATAGTCAAGAATCATGTGAACTTAGAAAGCATGGAGGAATTGTGTTCTCCACTATTAGAGGGACTATTCATATTGATTAGGTAAGTTTTTGACCTGTAAATACACTCAGAAGTTTTACCCATATGAACCAGTTGTCCTGGGAAAACGAACATTGCCATCTAGGGAAGTAGGATGACAGAAAATCAGAGAGCAAGAAAAGGGACCAACAGTGAAATGACCACCTGCTGGGAGGAAAGGAGAGGGGCTAGAGTGGTCACAAAGGAGAGCAAAGAGCAACAGTTGTAGAGGAAAGGATAACGAGCAGGGACTAGGAAGAAGAGCGAACTGGACTAGGGATGAAACAACTACCACCTACTAGGCACTGAGGAGAGCTACGGCAGAGCTGTTGAGGACAGCAAAAGACGGAAGTAATCAGGACCAGGGATTCTGCTCAGTGTGATGAGAGGCAAAATGAGCCCAACGCAAACCAGGATGCAGGCAGAGGGGCCATGGAGGGGAACAACCACCTTGATTGTTCCCAGCCTACACATAAGTTATGGCAACTGCACAGGACTCAGAAGGAATGTATTGAGAACTGCCATTATTTTTATGGACTTGTTTGGAAGTCCTATTTGTTTCCATTAGCTTACAAAATAAAACTGTTCATATTTTTTAGTCTTTTGAGCCTACACATTTGTAAGAGAAGTTACTGACTACCCTTATGGGAGAGAGGGAGAATAGAATGTCAGATACTTAAATTTCTGGATTATCTAGGTTGGGGGCAAGAAGCCACGAAAGTAAAAAGTCTCCCAAAACATAATCAAACACTTTGTATTAGAAGGAAACCTTTAACGTGAGGGTTACAGGTATGTGCATACATTATGATTAATAGGCATTTATTAAGCACTGCACTAAGTGTTGGGAATATGAAATTAAAAACTAAATAGTTCCTTCCCTCAAAGGGCTTTCCTTCTTTCAGAAGAAACAAGCCATACACACATAAGTAAATACAAAGTATAAACAAGGTCTAACTAACTACTAGGTGAAGCTCATGAGCAAGTTTAGGGCTCTCTGTCCTCAAGAGAGAAAATTTATTAAATGCATTTATAGTCCTGGGCTTTGACAGTCAAAGCCTTCCAGCTGAGGCAATGGCCATTGTAGATACTTCTGCTCCCCTTTACTCCAAATACAAGACTTTTCTTTCAAGCTACAGTATAGAAAGTAGCCAGGGGCCAGGTGCATACAGCGTTTTCTCAATTCAGGGTCTCTAGAGACAATGCTCAATTTGTCTTGGGTACTTTTACAAGGCTCATGGGGAATAAAGCCATTACTCTCCTCACTTTCTGTGGTTCTGTATAGCTCCACTCCCAACTCTGCTTTGTTGGGCAAATTTCTTTGAAAGAGGATTCCTCCATCCCTCATGTCTTAGTCTCTAACTATTCAATGATCATAGCAATGGCTTTGGTTTTATCAGTCAGCAAGTATTATCACAGATTAAAGGCTTAAGGATGAAAGTAAACATTTGGAAAAATAACAAAACTTAAAATTTTGGTTGCTACTTAGCCCAAAAGGGATAATGGGAACAGGAAGTAAAGGGATTGACTAGCAAAATGGAAGCTTACTTTCTCCTTGGAGGAGAAAGGGAGGGGAAAGAGAGTTATTGTATCATATTTAAACAATTCATGCTTGGACAGCATTGGAGGTCTGGTCTAATCCACAGATTACACTGAGAAGGCTATTATGCTCAAATGTCTCACCATCAATCCTATTGATTTAAAAACAGCATTTATTTTGGTCGGACTTTCTTCAGCCACCCACTAAAGCTTTCTGATGTCTTTTCTGTCCCAGAAACCTATTCAAGTTCAAGATCAGGAGTTAGTTACCCCTCTCCAAGAACTTGAGGAATTCTGGATAAAATATCAGCCACCAAGTACTCCTCCTTCTCCAAGGCTTCTGAGTCAGTGTTAGGGGGTTATAGAAGATGGGGGTTATCAAGAAAGGTGTCACGTAGGAGGCAGAGCAGCAGTTTTGAAGGAAGCCAAGAATTCCAAGAGGCAGAGTTGAGGAGGGAGCATATTCCAGACAAAGGACACCTTGGTATAGTGACAAGAAATAGAGAGTTGTATATGAAGATTAGCAAAGAGGTCAAATAATGTGTATAAATGGGATTAATAAGCAATAAGCCTGAAGAAAAAAAAGTACGCCTGTCCCACATTATGAAGAGCTTTAAATGTCAGACAGAGCAGTTTATATTTTATCCCAGAGAAAATAGGGATTCACCAGAGTTTCTTGAGAATAACATGGTCAGACCTGAGCTTTAAGAATATTACTCTGAAAGCTACATAAAGGATGGATAGCACATACAATATGTGTATGAGCAGGTGTATATCTATATTATATGAATATGTGTATATATATGCCTATTATTATTTTTTAATGATGGAGCTGGCTAATAATAATCCAGTTCTCATGAGTATGTGTAATTTGTTCTGCTGATACAACAATACCCAGTTAGACTCCAGAGTATGCTCTGGTCTTGTTTAGGATCTGCTTATCATGTGAAGAAGAGGAGCTTTTCTGCTTACTACTGAAGGGGGACTGAGATTACTTACAAAATGCTTTCTAGAGACAGTAACAAAATAATTCAGCAATTCTTTCCTTTATGTCAATGATCAGAGATGACACATCGTAAGCCATTGGGTAGAGAATGAGGCCTTTAGCTCCCTAACTGTGCCATACGTGGTGACTCATGAAGATGAGCTACTATTTTTTGCTTCTTTATGTTTCTTCTTTCCTGCTCTTAGGTGAAGGAATATTGAAGGAGGGTGCAACTTTGTGAGCTTCCAAAGGTCAGGAGAGCAAACCACTGGAGGTCCAAGAGCTGGAATTCCTGCCAGGTCTTGTGACCAGCTATGCCTAGTTAGGAGTGAGGCCCTGAGAGATTAACCCAGAACAGCACTAGATCAAAAGCAGCAAGGAGGGACAGGAGGCATTTGGAAGTAAGCTTGTTTATGAGAAGACTGTAGAAACTGCTTTAAGTTTAACCCAGTAACCCCAAGGATAGAGGTGACATATGGGAGACACCAGGGTATTGGGGGGAAAGCTTACACTTTTGTTAGTTCTTTATTTTCTCAGTAAATATTCCTTTGTAAAAGTTAATTGATGTTACTGGGTTAAATGAAACTGGGATGCTAAATGCTGGAATGTATAGATGGCAAAAGGGAAATATTTGCTGTAACTGGTGATTGAAATGGGAAAAACATAGCAGAATGTGGGTTCAAGATGATGGTGTTAAAGAAAGACCTCTTCACTGGCTCTCAAAGGTGTCCCTATGTATCATACCCAGGATGGGCTGCTAGCACAGGTTCTTAGATCTGCTTTTCTAAATGAAAGCAACTCAAAATGGGTTAACAATCAATCAAACATATATCATTTACTTAGTTCAGGGGGAAAAGTCAACGCCCTGAACTTCAGAGAACGTGAACAGAATAAAAACAGAAGTTACAAGCAGAAGTCACAAGCAGACAAAAAAAAAAAAAAAACAACAGATCAGTAGACAGGCTTCTAACCGTCTGACCATTACATCCATAACTAGTTAGTTACCAGAGAGAGAAGCACCAACATCTGGTTTTCAAAGCTGGGGAGCTCAACCACTGCCCAGAGTCTCATCTGGCCAAATCACACAACTCTTTCCAAAGTGAGCCCCAAAGCAAAACCTCACATCGGCATATATACAGCCTTCTCCTGCATCGGAGATTGTCACAACCCTCTTGACCCACCAATCACAAAGTAATAAGTTGTGGGCATTCCGGAAAAACAAGTCTCCAGCCATAGGCTCCATGTGACCACATTCAGCCTATTAGGGGGCAGAGTATATTTTCAAATGGGGAAGGTTCTCAGAGTCACTTAAGCCTATCAAAGGGCCTAGGGGCAGGGAAGATCTTCAGATTCCCATAACACCCTAGAACCATGAGGAGATACAGCTTTGTCCAGGAACCTGACATAGAAGGTGATACCTGAGCTGAATTTTGCCAGAATCTAGAGATTCTAAGAGGCTGAAGTGAGAAGGGAGTACACTTGAGGCACAAGGGGCAGTCTATGAAATGGATGGAGACAGGAGATGGAATGTTGTGGAATTTGTGGAAGCTATTAGCTGTGATCAGTAAAGGCTTCCTTTGGAGTTGACACATGAGTTAAGATTTGATGAAATGAGGGATTCTAAGAGGTGGAGATGAGTAGGGAATGGCTTCTAGGCTTGGTGGATAGTTTATGCAAAGTCATAGAGATAGTAGATGGAATGTTGTATATGAGAAACATCAAGTATTTCATCTGGATTGGGATACCGAGTTCACAAAAAGGAGTAAAGTGCAATAAGCCTGAAAAGGCAGGCAAAAGTCAAATTATAATGGATTGTAAAAAATAAAGTGGGGCGTTTATTTTATCCCAGAAGTAATAGTAAGTCACTGAAACTTTTTGAGCAGGAGAGTTACATGATGTTTTGAATATTACTTTTAGTTGCATGGAGGATATATTGAAGAAAATTGACACCTGAGGCAAGGAGACCTTGTCAAGGGGGCTATTATAATAGTTCAGGAGAGAAGACTTAAGGCATGGACTAAAATGATGGCCATGTCACTGGTGAGAAGGGATCTGGAGGTGGAATAGACAAGATGTGACAACTGACTGGATTTGGGAGAAGAAGGGAAGGGAGAAGGTGGAGTTGAGGATGACCCCCAAAGTTTTTTTTACTCCAAGAAAAAAAATGGTAGTGCTTCCACTAGAATTAGACAAGTTCACAGAGCAGAGAATTATATAGCACATAGCACTTACTCACTCTGTGTCAGATTATTCTGGCTCACTTGTCCAATATAAGCCTCAGATACTGAGGCTCCCTAAGAGTCTACCCTTTATGAGAAATCTTTAATAAATTTTGCTTTACTTTGGCTGAGAGAAGAATTCATTTGGCAGGACCTAGTGTGTTGGTATTTTGGGGGTCTCGCCTACCCTGTAAACCTTAAACCTCAACATTTTATGGTTCCCCGATCCCAGGGAACACTGCTAATCTCAAGTTCTTCTCCAGCCAGGACAGGAAGGTGTGTAGCCTCTCCCTATTCCCTTCTTTCTCTCCAAGTACCTTGGAGGTGCTTTTTGGGCGTGACCCCTCAGGCCCCATTAGATCAGACAGCTAGGAGCTGTGTCATACTCAGCCTGACACTCTCAGGTTCTCTGCCCAGTTTGATTATGTTAGAGGACGTGGACATGGACGTAGCTTCTGAAGAAGGGAAGATAAGCACAGATGCCCCATCTGGAAGTGTTGTGTCTCCTGCTAAAGTGTGTGGGCTTATTGATGAATCGGAAACTGTCTGAAGGCTCCAACTGCTGGTCGCCAATAAAGATTTTACTTTCAAGGCTGGCCAGTGGGTTGATTTCTTTATTCCTGGTGTTCCCGTGACTGGTGGATTCTCGATGTATTCAAGCCTGAGCCTGTTAAAACAAGAAAGTGCTATGAAATTAGCAGTGAAAATACACCAGCCATCCTCCCTCTCTCTGGGTCCACACCAAGTGTGCTATTGGCTCTGAAGTGGCCCTTTGAGTTGGTGGAGAGTTTTTCTTTGACGCTCAGCCTTCAGATTCTTCTGTGAACCTGGTGCTCATAGCTGATGGAGTGGGGATCAACCCTCTCTATTCCATCCTGCTGCACGTAGCAGATCTTTACAGACTTCGGGCAACCAAAGGAAGTGGTTATGAGATGGGAAGAGTCAGACTGTTGTACAGTGCAAGAAATACCAGCGAATTGTTGTTTAAGAAAAGCATTCTCAATTTAACAAATGCATTTCCTGGGAAAATCACGTGTAGTTTCTATGTTACACAACAGACTACGTAAATCAGTGAAGATTTTCTGCCCTATGTAACTGAGGGAAGAATCCCTGACAAGGATCTCGAGGAGCACGTCTCCGAGGACACTTTCTATTTTCTCTGCGGCCCGCCACCCATGATAGAACACCTCTCTCATCATCTAGAAACCTGCAAGGTACCCAAAGAGCACATTCATTTTGAAAAGTGGTGGTAGCAGCAGAGATGAAGGAGAGAAACGGGCGTTAGCTCACAACACTGGCCAGGACTGGTTCTGTGCCGTATGGATCTGAGGCCACAGGCCTCCCGTGGGGCTGCCCCAATGCTGTCCAGTGAGGCGACTGGACACTGAAAGGAGATGAGGGTGCAGGAGCGTGCATGTGGTGAAGAACACTAAGAAGATAAAATCTGAGTAGAGGTGTCCTTGGTGACAGCATGCAGGCAATAGTTACCCAAACTTCTTCTGTTGATGATTCCTCAGTGATCTTATAATGCTCCCCACGTTGGGCCATTGTTGATTGTTCACCTTTTTCCCAGAGGGAGTGGGGGTGGCAAGAATGATTGAGGCTTACTCCAGATATCTGAAATCATTGGATTCATTTGTGAAATATTGGCTATGTATGGCTTATCTTTTACAGAAAATTTGTGTAATTTATATGCAATAAACTTATTTTAATCAGATATTTTTAACAGTAAAAAAAAAAGAATTAGACAAGTTCAGAGGAGGGGTGGTTTAGGTAGAAAGAAAATGAATTCTGTTTTAAAAACATTGAATTTGAGATGCAGGTGTAACATCTTATTGAAAATGTCTGATTGAAAGTTGGTGACAGGAGACAATTCAGGAGAGATACTAGCGCTTGATATAAGAGAGGGAGGTGTGTCATCTGCCTAGAGAAAATAATTGTAAATATAGTTGCTGATGAGAACACTTCAAGAGAGGATGTAGAAAAAAAAGAGGGCAGCTAGGTGTCTCTGTGGATTGAGTGCGGAGTCTGGAGTCAGGAAGATCCAAGTTCAAATCCTGGCCTCAGGATTCATAATAGCCTTCATAACTGTGAGACTCTGGGCAAGTCACTTAACCCAGTTTGCCTCAGTTTCCTTATCTGTAAAATGAACTGGAGATGGAAAAGGCAAAGCACTCCAGTATCTTTGACAAGAAAATCCCAAATGGGGTCATGAAGAGTTGGACATGACTAAAACGATTGAATAACAACAGGAAAAAGGGCGCACATCAGAGCCTTGAAGATTTGACTTAATTATCTACAAAGGAAAAAAAAAAGTGGATGAACAACCCTTTAGAAAGCAGCAGATAGGTGGCAGGCATTTGTTATACAAAGACAAGGGGCTTAAATTTTGTCAGAGGAGACGATATGTACAGACTATATGTACAATTCATCTCTATACAAACTACATATAAAGTTAATGCAAAGGTAAATTTCAGGCACTAGCACCTAGGGAAATCAGGAAAGGCTTCAGGAAGAAGTTGGCTCGTGAGCTAATCTTTGAAGGAAACTAGGGATTCTAAGAAGCAAAGGTAAAGGAGTGTAGCTCAAGTATGAGGTACAAATAGTGCAAAGATGGGAGATGGAATATCACAGATGAGGAATAGGGAGAAGGTGAGTTGCACTGTATCTCTCAGTCATTAGTCAGCCAATAAACATTTATTAAACACATATTTGAATTGTATGTGAAGCAGATGATGTACAATAAAACAAGAAATGTAGATTGGGGCTAGATTGCAATTGAATGCCAAAAAGAAGGGTTTAGGTGTTTCATTAAAAAAAAAGAATTAACACAAAGAATTGTACATGGAACTGTGAATCTATATTACTTACAGTTTGCTTTTTTTAAAGTATATAATAAATTCAACATGTTTTCAAATTGAGCCCTCCTGCTTATTTCCTACTGACTTTTCTTCTGTTATCTCCTGTGTATTTTTTCCAGAACTTATTTATTTTTAATTTTCAATATTCATTCCCACAGGATTTTGAGTTCCAAATTTTCTTCCCATCTCTCCCCTATCACCCACTCCAAGATGGCAAGCATACTGATTACCTCATCCCCCAGTCTACCCTCTCTTATATCGCCCCTATCCTTCCCCTTCCCTCCTTCCCTCTTACTTTCTTATAGGGCAAGATGGATTTCTATACCCCATTGCCTGTATATCTTACTTCCCAGTTGCATGTAAAAACAATTTTTTAACATTTGTTTTTAAAACTTTGAGACCAGATTCTCCTCCTTCTTCCTTCCTCGCCCACTCCCATTGAGAAGACAAGCAATTCAATATAGGTTATACATGTGTAGTTATGCAAAACATTTCCATAGTAGTCATATTGTAAAAGACTAACTATATTTCCCTCCATCCTATACTGCCCCCCATTTATTCAATTTTCTTCTTTGATGCTGTCCTTTTTCAAAAGTGTTTCCTTCTGACTACCCCTTCCCCCAATCTGCCTTCCCTTCTATCATACCCCCCCTCTTATCCCCTTCCCCCTACTTTCTGGTAG
>CM053590.1:200610987-200621837 GCA_028646515.1 Pseudochirops corinnae | reverse complement strand
CTACAGAAATGTGAACATATTCATCAGCCCTCCCCCCCACCCTGCCCTCTATGGGGAGTAATTGTAAAATTATATTGGAAAAGTAGATGGAGCTGAGTTGTAGATGATTTTAAGTGCCAGTCTGAGGAGTTTGCATTTTATCTTAGAAACAATTGGAATCCATTGGGTATTTTTGACTGGACTGATAATGTCAAATATTTGAGCTTTCTAGGTGACTTTGGTGATATGTAAATCCCCCCCTCTCAGATTAGTACCAGGTGAGCTCTTTCAGTGGTTTAATCTGGAACCTGATTTAGTTTATTTACAAGGCCTATTTAACAAAAATGTGTTTCTTTAAGGGACATAGGATTATGATTCAGTTTAATTAAATTTGTTTAACTTTTATGACATTGAAGTAAATTTGGGATTATGACTTTTGTAATGCCTGTGACCACAGTACACTTGTTTCCTGTTCCAAGTTTAAATCCACTAATGCTTACTCAAATTGATTTGGCATGATTTGGCATAAACAGCAGAGATTAGGATGATGTAGTAGAGGTTAGAAGAAATATTTATGTCTTATTGTGGCACTGCACCATGACCATGGTTAGCACCAAAAGGGATTATACAAAATCAGCTGTTAGGACAGAGTCAGTCTGAGTTACCCCCATGTTTTAACCTTTCCCAACTTTGGGGGTCACTTTAGGACTTATCCCATCTCCTGCAGACTATTCTCATTACCTGGGGGTTAATACCATCTCTTTAGCACTAATTCCATCTCCCAATGATGATCTTAAATAAATGGTGAGGAGCTGAGAGACACTAAATTCACATCCTCATTGAAGGGTCTGGAAATCAGGATTGCTTTACCCTCATATGTCAGTTGTTTTATTCCAGATTGAAATTTTGAGGCCCCCATGTAGTCTTCCTGATGCTTTGTCTGCCAGCCCCATTCCAATTGCTTGATGCCTTTGTCTTAAAAAAAAAAAAAATACAAACATCGACTACAAGTATCAATGAACATATCTGTGGAACATAGAGAGGGCTAAGGCTGGTACAGAGAGAACAATTAGGCTGTAGCTGTCCTTTGGGTGAGAGGTGGGGAAGGCCTTGAAAGGAGTGTGTAAATGGAGAGAAGGGGATAGTAACAAAAATGTTAGGATATAGTTCAAACAAAACTATGCAGTTGATTAGAGATGGAGGTTGAGGAAGAAGAAGGTGGGAAGAATGATTCCAAGGTATAAACCTGGGTAATTGGAGTTCAGATAATATGGGATTGGAGTTCCAGAGACAGATTTGTGTCAAATAGATTTGAAAGGTATTTGCATAGAGATAATCTTGAACCTGTGGAATTACCTGAGGAAGAAATGGAGAGATAAGCAGTTAGCCTACATTTAGTGGGAAGAAAGTAGATATGATCCAGCAAAGGACACCTGGAAAAGGAAGTTGAAGGAATAGTAGGAAGCTTAAGAGAAAGCAATGTCTTCTTGGAAGCCAGGGAGGCTAAAATGTTTAGGAGATAATGGATAGTGTCAGAAATTGTCCAGAGGTCACTTTAAAAGCCACTAAAGTCAGCAAATCATCAATGATCTTGAAGTATGTTGGGGTTGGTAACCAGGTTGCAAGAGTTTGAGAACTGCTGAGAGTCAAGAAAGTGGAAGTATTGAATATGCTTAATTTACTAAACTAGGAAACTACATTTGTGCAATCTTATTTTTGAAAGATTTTCATTTAGAAAAATTTTTTTGCATCCTTTAGTGGTTAAATTGCTTCATTAAGCTGGGAAATATAGATGTCCTCATCGCCTTGTTCCCAGATGGTGTCAGCTAAGTAAACATTTATGATATATGAAGTTCAGTTCCAACATTATTAGTAGAATCACAGCTTGTGTTAATTCTTCTTAATCAATAAACATGTATTAAAGCATTTTAACATCAATAAACACTAAACATTAATTAAAACATTTATTTATGTTCAAGGCACTGGAACAGTTTCCATTTCCTTTTCCATCTCATTTTATGGATGAGACAAACAAGGTTATGTCACTTGCCCCGGGGTCACATAGCTGGTTAAATGTCAGAGGCCAGATTTGAATTCATGATGATGGGTCTTCTTGACTCTAGGCCTGACACTCTCTATCCATGGCACCATCCTAGCTACCCCATGATGCTGTCAGGTTTCCCCAAATTTACCATTTTGTAGGTAATTCTTGTAATGTGTTTACTCCCAACAATACATGAGTGGCGATGGTTAGCTCTAAACGTGCTCTCTCTCAGTCTTTAATAGTTGTGTGAATCCACAAAGCTGAATGTTTGGGACAATCCTCTTGTGCACAATCAGAGATACTCACTGTGATGATCTTATCTGTTTAGTACTCAGCGCTTGTAAGTTTACCAAAAAACCCTCTTATGACGACTTTGTAAAGCAGATACAACTACTATCCTTACCGTTGTACAGATAGGACAAGCTGAGGCTGAGAGGCATGAAATGACTCGTCCACGGTCACATGAGAGTGGAGGAGGTGGGGCAGTCACGTGAGCGTCCCTGGCCTCCCCCGGCTGAGCACCGGCCTGGTCCTGACAGAGAGCGCTGGCAGTCAGTGTCAGTCCCTAACGTTTTCGCTAGAAAATACTCGTTAATTGGTGCGAAGTGTCCTTGGCCGGCCCTGGGATCGGAAGTCCGGGGGCCTGCTTCAGATCCCGACTCTGCCGTCCGCTCCCCGTGTGACCGTGGGCGAGTCCCTTAACGTCTCCGGGCCGCACCCTCCTCGCCGTTCTCGAGGGTGTGTCCAGTTATTCGCTGTCAGTTTAGTTTAAACCATTTCCAGCCTTGCAGGAGAGCGCGTAAGAGCTCGTAGGCCATTTGCGGGCTTGAGATGTTTTATTTCTTAGATGGACTAAAACGAAATAGGGCAGTTTATTGCTGGTTCTGAAGTAGCTGGGAAGAACAACAGGCATCGGCCTTGGAGTCAGAGGACCTGGATTCAAGTCCAGCCTCGGACTTGTGCTGCCTGGGTGACCATGGGCAAGTCATTTGATCTCCCCTAGGTCTCAGTTTCCTCATCTGTAAAAATAGATCTCCAGATCTCTGACCCTGTGAACTGTCCTGCAGTGAAGTGCTTATTGTGATCACTGTACAACTAGACAAGACAAACAGGCAAAATGCTGCTATGGATCATTTTAGAAATATGCAACTATAAATGCTTTAAAGATTTTTATTCTTAGTATATTACATGTCTATATATATATATATGAATTTACTATCTTCATTTAAGAAAAATTTAGTGAATCAATCCAGTAATAGGGTATTCATGCAGGTTATCCATTTTTTAGATTAAATACACAGAATTTCAGATAGAAGATTGACCTCAACCCAGGGTGGTACTGTAAGTGTGGGGGACTCCCTGGCTGAGGGGTAGAGGTCCTATGGAGAGGATAGTAGTGTTTTTACTGTTTTATTAGCTTAGATGTAAGTCTTTGCATTTTCTGTTGGGTAAAATAAAGCTTACCACATGTGTGATGTATTGTTACCCTGAATTCATGGGAGTTGAGGATCAGCATTGAACGTCTCATCTAGTTCTTCTTTGAAGTTTCTTTTGTTCCAACAGCAGACTCTCACAGTGTTTAATTAGTTTAGTTTATTTTACAGTGAACAAAGGTTTATTTATTAAATATATATGATTATCACAGCGAATATTTTTGATTGTGTAGAAGGAGGATTGTCCCAAATATTCAGTAGCTTTGTAGATTCATACACCTAATAAGTGTTAGCTTTGTCTGTCTTTCTAATTACCTATCCACCTATCCACTTAAGGTGTGTGTGTGTGTGTGTGTGTGTGTGTGTGTGTGTGTGAGAGAGAGAGAGAGAGAGAGAGAGAGAGAGAGAGAGAGAGAGAGATGAATTCCTTTGACAAACTGATGCCTATAGAACCCTTTTCAGAATGTTTTTAAATCTATAAAATGCTTAGGATTATAAGGAAACCAATTATATTGAAATTCAATTATCAAAATATTAGAAAAAAACCAAGTTTTATAGATATACAGACCATCCAGCCACTTAATTTTATGTAGCTGGGACCAGGGAAGAAAAGTCACTTTACTCAAAGTCACACAGGTAATGAGTATCAGAGGTAGAATTTGAACCCAGGACTTCTGAATGGATCTTTCCACTCCAGGATACTTCTTGACCACATATTATCTTTTGGGGTAATTCTCTTCTCTTTCTTTCTTTCTTTTTTTTTTTTTTAGTTCTCTTCTTATAAAAGATGTTATCACTATTTCAGTAGCTATTCACTAATTGTTCAGTTTATGTTGTCAAAGCTCCCAAAATCACTAATTTGTGAATTCCTTTTTATCCATTTTTACCACATTTTAGCAGTACTTTTTGTTGTAGCAAAGAACTGGAAAATTTGTGTCCATCAGCTGGGGAAGGACTAAACAAATTACAGTGTTTAAGTGCATTTGAATGTTATTGGCAATGACAAATAAAAAAAAGATGGATTTAGAGAAATATGGGAAGATTTATGTGAATTTATGCCGAACAGAAGAACTAGGAGAACAATTTGTAAAATAACACCAAGATAAAGACAAATTCAAGAGATTTAAGTCCTCTCTGATAAATGCAGCCACCGACCACAAATCCAGAGGACTAATAATGAAACTTACTAGTTACCTCCTGTGCTGTTGTGAAATGCATTTTTAACACTATGTGTGGATTTGTTTTGTTTGGTTCTCTTTATAAGTCAAAGGGCTTTTTTTTTTTTAAAAAAAAGGATTGAGGGAAGAGGATCTAAGTGATAGTGATATAAAGAGAAGTCATTGAAGCATTTAAACACGGAAGAGAACAAAAGGAGGTTGAGGGGAGGTACTGAAAAGCAAGGTGGTCTTAAAACTAACATGAAAAAGGTAAGCTGTTTGTGATAGAAGTTTATGGTTTTATGCAAAATCCTCTTTTTGTTCTTTCATGTGGAAATCTTTATGTTAATTGATGTTATGAAGTTGGATGGGGTAACAATTTTTAAAAAATGTTTGTGTATCAATTCTAGAGGATACATTCTAGGGGTAATAAATTTATAAAATGTTAGTGTATCAATCTTAGAGGATGCATTCTAAGGGTAACTTAAAAATGTTAATGTATCAATTCTAGAGGATACATTCTAGGGGTAATAAATTTATAAAATGTTAGTGTATCAATCTTAGAGGATGCATTCTAAGGGTAACTTAAAAATGTTAATGTATCAATTCTAGAGGATACATTCTTGGTAACAATTTTTTAAAAATGTTAATGTATCAATTCTAGAGGATATATTTTAGGGGTATCAGTTTTTTTAATGTTAATGTATCAACTTTAGAAGACACATTCTAGGGGTAACATTTTTTTAAAATGTTAATGTATCAAGTCTAGAGGATACATTCTAGAGGAATGTATCAGTTCTAGAGGATTAAACTAATTAATTAAATGTCCAGGATTCTGGAGGTGCTCTTTATGTAATAAGGCTTGTATTATCTTTATTTTGTCATTGGTAGCCCAAGTGATTTTCTCAAAGCATAGGTCTTTAGAATGTCACCTCCCCCACACATACCCCCCTTCCTCCATGAAATCACAGCTTGATTAATTGGGTCCATTACAGATCTGTTATCTGATCTCTACAAACTCCAGTGGCTCCCTGTTACCTCCAGGAGCAAATACTAAGGCTTCTGTTTGGCACTGCAAGCTCTTTGAATCTGGTTCTTCCTATCTTTTCAGTCTTCTAATATTCTAATACTCTTAAGATTCTGTTACTCTGGCCTTTCTATTCCTTGAACGAGACATTCCATTTTCTGACTGTGCATATTCACTATCTATCCCCTATCCCTAGAAGGCTTCTTTTCTTTCTTTCAAGTCTTAGTAAAAATTCTGCTTCCTGCAAACCTTTCCCTGTCCTCCTTAATGTTAATTCCCTGCTTCTGAGATTATCTCCTATTTGTTCTTTATCTATCTTGTTTGCATGCTGTCTTTCTCATTATATTGTGAGCTTGAGGGCAGAAACTATTTTTGCCTTTAAGTGAATTCCCACAATTTAACACTGCCTAACACATAATAGATGCTCGAATAAATACTTGTTGACTTGACTTTACACAGCTCTACTCACCCTCCCATTTAGCTACATTGACCTATTTGCTGTTCCTAGCACATGACCCTCCATCTTCTGTCTGTGCCTTTCTTCTATGCCTGGAATGTTCTCCTTTATCTCTTCTGAGTTTTCCTGGCTTTCTTCAAGCCTCATTTCAAATCCCACTTTATTCATGAGGCTTGTCATCATTTTTCTAACTATTAGAGCTCTGTTCATATCTTGTATATACCTGCTTCTTTAAATGTTGTTTGCCCCATTAAAATTAATGCTCTTTGAGAGCAGGAACCTTCTGTGCCTCAGTGTTTATAGTATTGTACCTTATGAATATTAAACTCTTAATAAGGGATTTCTGTTTATTGATTAAATTAAACTACAAAGAGAGGTGCTAATTTGTAAGTGTAGTTTTCAGATAACTTTTACTGAAGCTCTGGACATGCTTTATTTTTGTCTCATTGAAGAATAATTTAAAGTTGCTTCAAGGTAACTTGAATAGTAACTGCAGGAAATAATAACTACAGGAAACATAAATAAATGTTTATTTATCAGTCATCTATAAATGACTGATAATGATTTACCAAAGAATTTCCAAAAAATGACAAAGGTAAATGAAAAATCAAATACATTAATGAAATTAAAGTTGATAACATGGTGTTTCTGTCATTATAATTGTATCTGACTAGTGAATATTGAAAGGAAATTTTCTTTTAAAAAACAATAATTCATCAACCATTTATTAAGCACTTTGTGTGTTCCTAGGCACTGTTCTAGGTACAAAGACAAAAGTCTCTGCCTTCAGAGAGTTTACATTCTAAAAAGGTTGGGGAAGATATAAAAATATAGGATGTATTTTTAAAATCATATAAAATAGGGTCACTTTTGTGGCAAAAGCACTATCTTGTAGAATAGGGATAACTAATAAGGTTGGGAAGATAGGCTAGAGTCAGGTTTTGAAGGACTTTAAATACCAAAAAACAACCTTGTATATGATCCTGGACAGTAGGGATCCCATGGAATCTCTTGAGTAGGACAGTGATAAGGTCACACATGCACTGGAGACAAGAGATAGTGTCATTTGGGAGGAACAGCAAGAATGCCATTTTGGCTGAATTGTAGAGAGTGTGAAAGGAAATACTACATCATCTTGGCAAGGGAGAATGGGTTCAGATAGTAAAGAGCTTTAAATTCAGAAGAGTTTGTATTTGATCTTCAATGTAATAGGGAATTTGTTAAGTACTCTGTGGAGAGAGGGTTATGTGATATGGTTGGATCTATGCTGAGTAAAATCCCTTTGGTATCTGGCAGAAGATGGTTTAATTCAGCCACCCTCAACCTGTGGGTCGCGACCCCTTTGGGGGGTTGAACGACCTTTCACAGGGGTCGCCTAAGACCATCGGAAAATACATTTCCAATGGTCTTCGGAACAGAGACACCGCTCCTCTATCCATCTCCAGGTGGGTTACCTACATGCAGATACACCCGCATACAAGTATTAAAGGGTCGCAGCATTAAGAAAGTTGAGAACCACTGCTTTAATTGGACTTCAGAATTCTGAGAGACATGAGACAGCTATTGAAATCTTCTAACTGAGGGGATAAGGGTCTGGACGAGGGTGGTAGCTATATGAATGGAGAGAAGAGGAAGCAACTACCAAAATGGAAATGATTGAATGACACTGGATGAAATGACAGCCTCATTAATTGAATCAACTACAAATTTGTTATCTGATCTCAAGGAGGACCTCATTAAAGCTACCAAATCCCTACTTTTCCCTAAATGATTATCTGTCACCTTTTCCACAACTATTGTTCTAAACCTTTCCTTTAATGAAAAAATATAGACTATTGTCTCAGTTCTTCTACTTTTCTGTACATCTCAGAATTTCTTGACATCACATCCTCCTTTATTCCAGTTGCTGAGGAGGTAGTCCTTTCCTTCACTAAGGCCCACCCAACCCTTCTACTTATACATTGATCCCATCTGTTTGTGGACCAAGACTGCTTGTGCCAGTTCAAGTGACTTAAGCTTCAGATTAGAATGAAATATGCTAGGTAAACCATATATAACATTTTATTTTTATAAGTTTACATAACAATAGGATGGGAAGAAAATTTAACAAAGATATGACTTCTCATCTCCATGCAGGAAAGTGCTTGGTCAATTGCCCTAACTTACTCAGTGGTAGTAACTTACTTATTCAGTATCAGTTCATCAAGCCTGAGTAGTGTATACTATTTATGTATGGGTCTTTTAAGTCTTACTTTGCTAGGAACTTAGATGATTGATTCCAGGCTTAGTCCCCTGGGCAAATTATCTTGTTTTTTCCAGTTAGTGTTTTTTAGTTCTCTATTGGACTTTTATTTATTGTTATATTTTGTTTTTATAATACCTAGATTTCCTGTCTCTTTGTTTTCCCATTGGCTGTGTCCCCTATGCATAGAATGCTATTCAGCAAAACACATCAACTCACTTTTTTTACAGTGTCCCATACCCATAGTTCTCCATATCTTCCAAGAAGAAAGGGAGGTACATTTTTACATCTCTTCTTTGTGACCTAAGCATGATCATTATAATTCCACAGAATTCAGTTTCAATTTGTTTGTTGTTCTTTCTATTTATATTCTTTGGACATTTTGTTTACTGTTTGCCTCGTTCTGCCATCTTTGCTTTTCGTCGGTTCATGTACATTTCCCCATGTTTCTCTGTATTTATAACACTCATTATTTCTTAAGGCACAGTTACATTCCTTTACATTTATGTGCCACTATTTGTTTGTCCATTACCCAGTTGTTTCTAGTTCTTTGCTGGAATTTCAAACAAAAAAAAAATGCTACTATAAATATTTTGGTGTGTACAGGCCATTTCTTTTCTTGGTTTTTTGTTTGTTTGTTTTATCATTGGCCTCTTTGGGATATATACTTAACAATAGGCTCTCTGGGTCAAAGAGTATGGATATCTTAATTATTTTGCTTATCGTGATTCTAGATTGGCTTCCAGAGTGGTTGGATCAGTTCATAGTTTCATCAACAACATTTTAATGTGCTTATCCATAGGCCATCCTACATTGACTATTCCTGGCTTTTCTCATCTTTGCCAATTTGCTGAGCATGAGGGGAAACCTAAAAGTTGTTTTAATTTTCAATTCTCTTTTGATTAGTAATTTGAAGTAATACATGACTTATTAAGGTTGTTTTTTTATGCTTGTGTTTTGTTTTTTAAAGGCTTATGCTTCTGGATGTGATGTTGTAATACTGGGAAGTAACTTTGAAAGGTTACAGATAATTCCTGGAGCTAAGCATGGGAACATTCAAGTAGGATGTGTTGATTGTTCGATGCAGCAAGGCAAGGTATGTATAAAAGATGTTAAAATTTTGAATTTATTATTGGTATGTTTTGTAAGTTAGTAGTTTCAGAAGCATGTATATCTGATTGATTGGATGCTTACTTTTCATGCAGGTCTGTCGTGTATAAAAATTTCTTTGCGTGAATGGCTTAGAAATTCAGCTTTCTGGTTGACCTATTCACCCACCATTGTGTTATGTTTACCTCTCTGAGTTGTATAGCGGAATAATGCTTTATGTCTAAATATCTACTGAGCAGGTCTAGGATAAATATTGTTGTAAAAATGAACTTTAATTGAAGGAGAAAGAAGAAATCAGTCTTTAATCCTTTACTAAAAGAGCATAAGAGGCAGCATGGTAAAGTGTATAGAGAAGCCATATTGAAGTTAGTATGGTCTAGCATCAAGTCATAACCTCTGATAAGTAACTGGTTGTGTGACCCCAAGGAAGTCACTCCAAATTTTGTAGATACCTCTCCAAGATTATATATTGTAGAGATGGTGTTTTACCTGCATTGATAGAAGGAATCAATTCATCTGGTATGTTCTCCATACCAAAGGAATCACAGGCCCTTCAATCAGTCAGTCAGGTTATTTGTAAAACATCTACTGTGTCAGCTCCCTTGCTAGGCTCTGGAGATACAGCTGCAAATAGTGAAACAATCCTTAGTCCACAACGAGCCAGTATTCTAATGGGGGAGACACTAAACACACGTAGTATGAAGTTAAAAAAGACAAATACACAAAACAGTTAAAGCCAAAGTAGTTTGGGAGAAAGGGCAATAGCATTTATGGGAAGTAGGGAGGGTTTCATGTAGAAAATGGTGCTTTAGCTACATTTTAAAGGAAGAGAAAGACTGAAGTGGAGTTAAAGAAGAATACATTCCAGGAATGGGGGCCAGACAGGGCAAAAGCACGAAGAAGGGAGATGAAGTGTGGTAAGTAAGAGAGACAGAACTAGTTTTGCCAGATCTTATAGCATGAGAGGGGAAGTAACATCCATAAAGGCTGGAATGGTAGACTCTAGGCAGTTGACATAGGATTTTAAAGCTAGAAGGACCAGACATGTCAGTTGATGCAAAATGTCATCATTTTACTTTGAAATAAAAATTTTCTTCCTACTGTCTATATTTTCTTTGCCTTATAGCGAAAAAAAAGTACACCATTGTATTGTTTTTTTTTTTAAAATTAATTTGTTTATTTACTTTTAGTTTACAACATTCAGTTCCACTGTCCCTTGAGTTTCAGATTTTCTCCCTCTCCCTCTCTTTCCCCTCTCATGGTGGCATGTACTCAAATATAGGATCTACAGATATCTTCACATTAATCATTAGTCAGCTTGTAAAGAAGGATTATAACCCATGGAATGATCTGTGGGAAAGAGGAAACAAAACAAAACAAGAAAAAGAAACAGAACAAGTA
>CM053590.1:200570251-200610487 GCA_028646515.1 Pseudochirops corinnae | reverse complement strand
TGCTAGATGGGGGAGTGCGCCCATCCTGAAACTTAGATAAACGGCACGGTATGCTAGATTGCGAAACTAAGGGGGCCAGTAACAAGGGCTTATCAAACAGAAGACTGCTTGCAAAATTAAGGGGGCTAGTAATAAGGGCTTAACTAACAGAAAACTGTTTGTTAGACTGTTCAGAACTGAATATTTTAAACTAAAAGTAAATTAATAAATTTTTTAAAAATCTATTGGGAGAAATGCAGGGCTGAAGTTTGGGAAGAGAAGATAGAAGTTGGGGACGGGGAGAGATTCAAGAACAGAAGACAGTGTAGGGTTGATATGACTAACTCTTTAGTTGAATTTGGGAGGTAAGTGAAATAGGAGCATGCTTGCATAATGGCCTGAGAAAGTACTTAGGGGTGGAGGGAATGGAGGTTTTGATCAGGCAATAGAACAGGGATGGGAAGCATGATGCATAGGGAGAGGTGGAATGTTTGGAAGTTATGGGCAGATAGAATATTACAACTTCTAATTAGGGAAGTGGAAAATGGATAATGGGAAGATCTGGTGTGTGACCCTTTCCTTTATGTGTCTGAGGAGAAATGAAAGAGTAGGTCATGATGCTTAAGGAGATTGAGGAAATGGAAAGTTAGGGAGCATCTACATGCCTATTAAAGTTCCCTAGTATAAACCAGGAAGTAGTTTGAGAGGCAATCAGAATTGTAAACCTGGTGCTAAACTTGAGAGAGGATGTGGAATGGCTTTGATCAATCTCATAGTTTTGATTGGGTGGAAAATTTTAATTTGTGGACTTCAGGAGTAGAAAGGTTATCAAGTGAATGACACAAAGGGAGAATCTGAAGTGAGAGCAGAGCGCAAGAGTATTATGATTTCCCTTCCTGGACTAGTGTGACTTGTGGTATAAAAGAAGGTACAGCCAGTATTCCAAAAATTAGCCAGGGATGCAGTGTCATCAGGGGAAAAGCCAGATCTCTAAGTGCTAATAGGTGGGAAAAGTATGAGAGAAAGAATGAATTTGATAAAGGGGAGTTTGTTTACTGTGGAACTGGAATGGAGGAGCTAGGCAAGGTTAGACTGGGATGGATATGATGCTTGAGGTAGAGGGGCATGGGACTGAGAATTTGAATAAGGCCAGGGGACAGTTTTCTCTTTCTACATGTTTGTGATTATAACTGGAATAGGGAGAGAAACCAGAGGAGCCATAGTGGTAATAGTGGGTGGGAGAGAATCTATTTCCTATTTCCAATAGGTGTTCCAAAGACAGCAGGGCCAGGTCTAGGTATTTTCTTTCACCTGGGAGACTGGTGAAGGGACTCTGGAGGTTACCGGGTGAGCTAGATAGTAAACCTCTGGAAAGATTCTGAGCAAGTGCTTAATCATTGTTTTTTTTTCATTGATTCTTTACACTGAACCACAGGGGAAAAGTATAATTTTGGCAGAGGCTATCTTTGTCACTTCTAGAGGACAGACAACCTTTATCTTTGTATAACTTTGAGTTTGTATTGAAATACAAGTGAAACATATATTCTAAAAATTTAATGCTTATGGGAGACTGGAATAAAGTTAAAATAGCCATCTGTACTGATACAAATTCTGTGAATTTGAATTGAGTAATGTAACACAACAAGCATTTATTCTCTGAGGATGCAAAGAAATACAAAACACTGTCCCTGCTCTTTAGGAGTTCACAGTATAAGGGGATGAGAGAAAACATGCAAACAGCTCTGTACAAATGAGATAAATTAGAGATAATCTCTTAGGCACTAGGATTAAGGAGGATTAAATACAAAAGTGCTTTTTAATCTGGATTAGGTTAATTAACTCTGAACATTTGGAAATGTTCTCTAGACCCCACCTGCCACCCCATTACAGTTATGCCTGAATAACCACAAAGTTCAGTTTAACAATTCAGCGATCACCTCTGCCTTCAGGAACCTTACCATCTAGTGGATCATTCCACAGACCTCTACATAAAGTGATTTTTACCTCATTTAAATTTGCTGTGAATGCAGGGGAGGAAATGAGGGAAGGAGGCAGGATACTGGCCATGCTCCCAGAGGAGGGAGGGCTGCAGCCTGCACACCATTCAGGGACAAGTTGGGGAACCTGGGGGCAAAGAAGCAAGAGCAAGCAGAAGCAGCCACGTAGGGGCCCGGCCTTCCCTAGAGGAAGAATGAGGGGAGGGAACCGACACGTGGGGACCAGACGAGGACAGACAGGAGAGAACAAGAGGACAGGCATGGAGATGGAAGTACCTGATCACAGGAGAGGGATGTGGGGTGGGACAGCCAAAGTTTGTTCTCTTCTCACCTGAGCTGGAGGTGGAAGTGGCACGGCCTGTCCTTCTATTTTCACTTGGAAGGGTGGTTTTTTTTTTAGGTCTTTATTTTGTTTTGATGGGGGGAGGGGAGTAGGAGGGCAGGAGCAAAGAAGGAACACAGTACTGTGAAGTTAGCATAGGTGTGCTTTTTTGAAATACAGATTTCTTTCAGAATTATTTACATAAAGTAATTGCATAATGTGAATTTATGTAAAGTAAGAACTGTCTCTACTGAGTTCTGAGGTACTTTGCTCCTGGCCTAGTTATAGACTGCCTATAGTAGAGAAACAATATTATCTGGTCATTTAATTTAAAATGCTGATGCTTCCATTTCTAAAGAGCACCTCTGTGCTTGGCGTCAGGGATGAAGATGAGTCTTGGTTTTTAATTGAATTTTATTATGTAGAGCCTACTGAAACATTGTTTCTTCTCTTTTACATATACCCTTTATAATATACCTATTTATAAGTAGCTGATGCTTGGGAATTATTTTTAAGTAAAATCAGGGTTCCCCTTTATGAAGTTCCTCTTTTGGTCAATTATATTGCTATTCTCTTAGTCACCTTGGTTCATAACCTCAGTTGTCTTTTATTACCCTCTTATTCCATATTTTTGCAGTGCTATGGAAATAATTCTGAGTTTGGAATCCCAGAAGCCTGGGGTTCATACGCTGACATTTTCATTACCCCTTGTCCCTAGGTAGGTCACCTCATGTCTCCTCAGCTTTCTCTTCTTTTAGAGTAGAGGGGATTGCACTAGATGAATCTCGGAGTTCCTTTTTCCACTTTAACTCTTTGTTCACAGTTTAGTCAATTTGGAGTGTGCCTGTCTTAATGTTTCTTGTATCCATTACTGTTTCTTGCCATCACCTGAGTCCATACTCTTAATGACTAACTTCTTACTGTATTGCATAGTCATGGGTGGAACAAGGTAAGTAATTTCATCAGGAAAAACCTCAAAATTATTCTCTCCTCCAAAAACCCGGATAATTTCTTCTGGTTCTGTTTGGCTGAATTTTCCTTGTTAGGTTTTCCAGAGGGGCAATATGATGAGGCAGAAAAAACACTGGACATAGACTTTCTTGTCATGTGACTTGGAACCAGACACAGTCTCTCTGAGGCTCAGTTTCTACATAAGTAAAATGTAGATGATAATGCTACATGGGCCTGTTATGAAGAAGGTGCTCTGAAAACTGAAAAGCTTTGTATTAAATGTTTGCTATTTGACTCTATTTTCAGTTACTCAGATTTGAACTCCGGTCATCTTTTGTCTACTCTGACATAGTACTGTGGAACAGTCACTGGTTTTGAAGTTTGAAATCCCTGGCTCAAACCCTGCCTTTGAAATTCATTATCTCTGTGACCTTAGGCTCTTTGACTCTTGGACCTGGAGTTACTGCTTCATCTAAAACATGAGGGATAATCTCTGTCATTTGATAGTCTCTGTCATCTCTTTTACTTTTAAATGTATCATCTTCTGACCCTTACATCTTTGTTTTTCAGTCTTTTTTTTTTCAGTAGCATCTTGCTTCATGACTTCATTTGGGGTTTTCTTGGCAGAGATACTGAAGTGGCTTGCCATTTTCTTGCCAATTCATTTTACAGATGAGGAACTCAGGCAGATAGGGTTAAGTGACTTGCCCAGGCTCACACAGCTAGTAAGGGTCTGAGGCCAGATTTGAATTCATGAAGATGAGTCTTCCTGACTTCAGGCCTGACACTCTGTCCACAGCAACACCTAGCTACCCCATGACCCTAACATATTAGTTAGACAGTGTTGTTAAGGATAATCAAAGCCCTGGGAAGATTGACTTACACATCCCATACTCACCTAAAACTAGTTTATGTCAGGGAGTTAATTTACAAAAACAGATATTTCATTAGTAGGACAGTCACTTGGGAAACCACATGAAACCAAATGAAGGTTGTTTGGCAAATGTATGGAATCAACATAAGGGAGAAGTCTCTCTGTTAAGGACCCCTTCTATTCATGCTGGATAGATATTCCCTGAATGTAGAGCCCCTTTTAAAATGACTTAATTTGTTCCCTTTATTCTTTGGCTTGCCCCGAAATTTACATAGAATGATCTCATATTGAGCTGAAGTTAGAGTCTAGGACTCTAGGCCCTCTAGGTCCTCAAAGGAGCCCTTTGACTGAATCCGAACTTCATAGAACAAATCCCCTTAATAAAAGGATTTTTCTGTAAAACTTGGACTCAGTCAAAATGCTGCTCCCTAGGACCTAGAAGGCCACATGTGGCTTTGAGGCCACAGGTTCTGCCCCCTGGTTCAGATGCTACATCCCTCCTTCAGTACTGACTTTGGCCTGTGGAAGAATGTATAATACTACCTACCACAGTGTTCCTCCCAGGTTCTTTTTCTAATTCATGCTGTACATTCATACTGAAAAAATGGCAATACCTGAATGATCTGAGATTTTGTCAGCTTGAGGTGGAGGAGCTCCATTCACTTATTACTTAGTAGATAAGTGCACTGAGATACAGATACAGAGCTATAGAGAGGTTGAGTGACTTGCCCAGGGTCATACAACACAGCTAGCATTGGAGCCATTTTTCACCTATGGATTGCTCTAATCATTAGGAAGCTTTTACTAATATTAACGTTAAATTTTCTTATTTGCAAATTCTGCTAGTTTGAACCTGTGCTTAAAATTCAGTGAATTCATCAGTTGCACAATCATTCTATTGAAGCGGATGACTGCACCTTCATTTGTTAGCAGACTGTCCCTGCCTTCGCCCAGATTTGTCCCTGATTTTTCGCCCAGATTTCTGTTTTTGTTTGATCAGCCATGTACAATTGGATATAATGTATTGGCCAGTCTGTAGTTGAAGTGTGGAAGTGGGAGGGAGAGTGTTACATTGTAGCTATGTTTGAGCTGACCTACAGTCAGAAATTAAAGATGCCTTGCTTAACTAGCAAAGGATCTTCACGAAAAAAATATATAAGTCATAAGAGAGATATGACTCAGTTGTGAATGAAATATAAGTCATAAGGTAGATTATGACTTGGTTCTGTTGGTAAGAATAGAATGAATTGTTCACTTCGTATGGTTAGGTTGATTTAGAAAACTTTCCATTTAAGCAAAAACTCCATAATATATATTGAGGAAATATAGATTTCATATATTAAGCCATATTTTTCATTTTACTTATTTTTCTTTAGAGTTTTGCAACTTTGACCAAATTCTGCTTGGCAGTTTTAGGTCACGCTGGAGTTGCATCACATGAGTTATATGCATTAACTTCTATCTTGATGAAAATTTTTTAATTTTTAAGTAAAATCCAACTCATGTTGCTTAGTTTAATGTACTTCTTTATTTATGAAGAACAGTTAGGAACAGAAGGAAGAGAGTAAAATTCCAGTTTCAGAGAATTTACTTATTGAAACTAAATGAAAGTAGGAAAAGGATATTGAGTAAACATTGCTACAAATGAAGAATGCACACATTTTGTGTAATTTCAGAATTTCTTTTGTTTCTTTTATAGATTTAAAATTTCTAATCCAGTCTCAGATCCGACACTTGACACTTACTAGTCACTTAACCCTAATTGCCTCACCAAAAAAATGAAAAAGTAAAATTTCAGAAAGTTTTAAGAGGTCAGAGGATTAGATAGGGGCAGGGCAGTTTAGTGTGAGTAATTTTGTTGGGATTTTTTTCAGAATAGGATAATCAATGTAGAAGCTCGAGATTTGATTAATTTAAGGAATTTTAAATTTGGATTGGAGCAGTTTGTCAAGGTTATATATCTTCTTATATATGGGGGAATGAAGGCACTAGAATCTAGCCCTGGGTACCTAGCTGTGTGAACTTTAGACAATCTCTTCTCACTGGCCTTTGGTTTCCTTCTTTTGTGAAATGAAGAGGATAAGATTCTAAAGTTCATAGTCTGTCAACCCTGGAAACTGCCACTAACTACGTGACTTTGAACAGAGAACTTGACCTCTTAAGACCTCACTTCTTTTGTTTTTGTTTTTCAAATATGAGAAAAATGAGAGGATTTTACCATATGATCTCTAAGTTCCTTTATAGACTATTTTTGTGACATACTAAAGGAAGATACATCTGGAAAGATATTGCTTCATTTTAAAGAAGGAAATTTTTGAGGGGTGGTTGAAAAAAATGCCATCCCAGGTATGAGCTTTGATTTATACATTCGACTTAAAATAAATTGATTTGGGAGAATAATAAATCAATAGAATTATGAACTACACTCCAAATACCATTATTTCAGTCACTAGTGATATTAGTATCTGATGTGGGATTTAGAACCAGAAAGAAAGGTAGAGATTATTTAGTTCAGTTACATCATTTTACAAATGCAGAAACTTGTGAGAGAAATTAAGGGATTTACCCAAGGTGCCACAGAAAGTAAGCAGAAGAGCCGGGAACTGAATACTGATTGTCTGATTATTGATCTGATGGAATCAGGAAGGGATGTTTACATGTTACAGATATTGTAAACTAGAAGCAATTAATTCTGAAAATTTTATTTTTAATTCCAATTAATCTCATTCTAAGCTATTTTAAATTTGAAAATGTTCTTTTTAATTCTTTTTAAAAATTTACTATTTTGTTTTCCCCAATTACATATAAAAATAATTTAACATTCTATTTTTCAGATTTTGAGTTCTAAATTCTCTCTCCCTGCTCCCTCCCTTTCTTCTCCCTTCCACTGAGAAGGCAAGCAGTTTAACATAGGTTTTACATGTATAGTCATGTAAAGTACATTTCCATGTAAGTCATGCACGAAAGAAAACACAGACAAAAAAGATTAAGTAAAAAAAGTCTGATCCAATCTGCATTCCTGTCACCAGCTCTTTCTCTGGAGATGGACAGCACCTTTCATCATCAGTCCTTCAGAACTGTCTTGAGTCATTGCATTGCTGAGAATAGCTAAATTCTTCACAGTTGATCCTCATACTGTTATTGTATATGTTATTTTTAATTCTAAGAAAGCTTAGGTGTTTTTTCTCCTGGAAGGTTATAGTGAAAAAAGCTGCAAAAATTTTAGCAAGTTGCACAAAAATGTAGTGAACGTTTCTTTGTCTTGTTACATATTAATTTTTTTTCTCCCTAAAGATTGCAGCATCTTATGGAAACATTATCTGTGTTTTTGAACCAGTTAACCTCCTGAAACAAAAGAACACTTCTAATGTGGTAAGCAGCTGATCATTTTTTCTTTTATGTTTTAAGATTTCTTTTTTTATTGGAAGATTCTTTTCCTAATTGTATGAATTACAGTGTATGAACCAACATTTAGGAAAATAATAACGGATAGGATCAGGATTTCTTTATTGTTGAAGGTATATTAAGCATTGCTTAAATATATTTTTCTTTTACTACAGCTGTAATCTAATTCAGATGAGCTATCTTGAAATTATTTTACTCTACTGATTCTTTGCTTATTTTATTGATAAGCATTTGAATACTTGATAAACCAAAATTTAGCAATAAACTATAGAGTAATTGCAAAATAACCATAATCTTATCTAGTTCACCTCTTCATTTTAATTTCTACTTCCTTTATGACATTTTCAAAGATATACTTTGAAATATTTAACATACTCACGTTTCCTTCTTCTTGCCTTTATTATAGTTTGTAATTGCTTATGAACGGCTTCCTGTTTGTAGTAGGTTTCAAAGTGTGGTAAAGAAGGGGAATGGCTTAAACTAACTGAAAAGTCAGACCTGTAACAGAAAGAACTGGGATTATTTAGCTGATTTCAGAATTATATATAATGATTTTATGGATAAGAAGGATGACAGAGATAAGTGATCAGTTTTTTCCTAGCTCCATTCAGGAAGAAACTTGAGATTTCCAAAATAACATGAAGGATCATTGTCAGATAAAATAGTAATATACCTCATATTTACATAGGACTTTATTTGTTCCAAATCACTTTATCCAGCATCTCATTAGGTGATATTAAGTCCATTTTGAGGAAACTGAGATTTAGAGAAGTTTAGTGACTTTGTCCAAGATCATACATCTAATTTGTGGCAGACCTTAGACTAGAATCCAAATCATTTTTCTCTTAGGTCATTGATCTTTCCATTATGCAACATGATGGAAGTATTTATAATAATTAAAAGTTAATATACAGCCGTTTAAAAAGGTTTTCACTATGTAAAATGTCTTTATGAAATAAAGTATCAAATAAAAGAAGTAGTCATCATGTTATTTTTCTCTTCTTAGTGTACATAATTGGGGACCATCATAGTAGTTGTGAAAGATTGAAGGAAAAGCAATTACTTTATTGGAGAAATAGTTTAGACTCCAGAAATGGCAATAAATGTGTATTTAATAGAGAGAATAGGTTGTCATGGATGGAAACTGATTGATTTGGAAAGGTGTGATCATCCTGAGTTACTTTAGAATAAAGTTTCAGAGTAAAAAACCATTTAGGTCCTCACAAAAAAGCAGTATCACTTGATTTTTGTGGCTATAGATCTTAAAACTTTTTTTATGAATGGGACATCTTTAATTAAGCTTTTACTTCTGTTATTCTGAATTCCGTTTTTTATTTTATTAGTTCTATTCTGATAGTCTCTTGGTGATGAATTGATAACTTAACATGAACAAATTGCTTTGAGTATGAGAATCAGAGATGAATTAACAACTAAGTTTAG
This sequence comes from Pseudochirops corinnae, assembly GCA_028646515.1. Lineage (NCBI taxonomy): Eukaryota > Metazoa > Chordata > Mammalia > Diprotodontia > Pseudocheiridae > Pseudochirops > Pseudochirops corinnae. The sequence goes on along the minus strand of CM053590.1, from coordinate 200,601,519 downwards.
AAGTTCATTAAACAGATGAACATCAGTATAATAAAATTAAATGTCTGACTGTGAAGCAGCTTATAGGAATAATGTCCAAAGGATTAAGTCCTGTTGTTCATCATTCAGTTGTTCCTGTGGTGGGGATAGAAATGATAGTATGGCGTTTGTAAATGGGCAAGTAGAATGAAGGAAAGATGTTTGAGCTCCTGGGAGTAAGCCATATGTAAATCATTTTCCTTCATCTCATTTACTTAGAGCTCACTGAATTATCTCAACTTCTTTTCTTTGCAAATGATTCTATTTGCAGTGGGAATAAGCAGCAAATTTGTACGTTTATTAAAGAGTGGAAAGAGTTGATAATGCTCATCTTAGTCATTACTTTTGATTTTAGGAATTAAATAATCAATGGCAGAAAAGTGGCCAATTTTTTCTGGAGTCCATAGCACACAATATAACTTGGGATCCCACAGGTAAGAAAATATGATTAAATGAAACGTGATATTTTATATAGATATGATACCATTTTTAAATTTTAGTTTGGTAAAATTTCAGCTTGAGGAGAAATTTCTTGATATCCCGGGATAAAAATATCTTTGAATATATTCAGAAAAATATATCTTGAATTTCCACTTATGTTCCATAAATTGATTTGTAACTTTTAAGAAAGGTACTTTTAAAAAGTATTATCATTATTTTGGTTACTGCAGAGTTAAGGAAAATGGCCAGTGACCATCACTTTTCTTCTTGTTCGCTGTAGCAGTGCTCTTGATTCAGAGGATAGTTAAACTTTCACGCGGACTGTGGTACTAAAAAGGAGTGAACATTTCCTTAAGTATGTTTGGTGATGGATTTCAGTCTGTATACAATGACTGTTTGTTATCTTCTTAATCTTTGTTTAAACTTCAGAGTAAGAAAAATAGACTTTTGTTTTTGTAATTTGTAAGAAGATTAATAATCCTCTGGCTTCTGAAATTACAATAATCCAGTAAACATAAAATTCCATAAATGTTTGAAAAGTGCAGAGGGCTCTGCAAAGTACTATGGAGAGAAAAAGTTGAGACGAGTAATATGGAGTAAATCTAAGAAGGTAGAATAGGGCCAGGTAGTGGAAGTGTTTGAATTTGAACTGTATTTGGTAGGCAGTGGTGAGCAACTGAAGGTTTTTGAGCAGATCAGAAATATGACCAGGTTTATGAAGTAAGTACATTAGTGTGGTGGCAGTATGGAGGATGGATTGATGCGAGGGAGAAAAGAGACAGGATGATGTCTTAGTAGGCTAATCTAGTAATCAAGGTAGACAGTAATGAAAACTTATTCTAGGGTAGCAATAGTAGAAATAGAAAAGTATAGAGTGAACGTGAGGGATAATGCGCAGTAGAATTAACAGAACTTGGCAACTTATTAGATGTGAGGTGAGGGAACAGTCAAAGATAATATCAGTGTTTCAAACATGGAAGAATGCAAAAATCTGGTGTTGCTGAAAAGGCGTGCTAAATCCAGAGGAGGAGCAGGACTAGAGGGAAGGACAACAGATATGATCTGTAGCATGCTGTTTGAGGTAAAACACTGGAATGTCCATGTCGATATTGGCATTTGTCAGTATGCAGGTCTACGGCTGGGGCTTGTCGGTCATGACCAGAGATTTAGATTTTTCTTAAGACAATAACTAACTCTTTTAGTCATTATCAAACCTCACCCTCGTCATTGCTGCCACTACTGCCCTTATTTTGCCTGATGGTTTTCAGGGCTTCAGACTTTTTACTCATTATCTACTCCAGTGTTTAGTGTGAAATTAGCCAATGTTAAAGATGTCCACATCTTTCAAAGATTCTTACCAGTTTTGGTTAGAGAAAGCAAGGACTACATTTCTTTGAGCCTAAAACAAATCATCAACTACCCATTCTAGTTTCTAGTGCACTAACTATATTTAAATAGAAATATTAAAACATTCCCTACCTTTTCCCAAATGTCTTCTCAGTAAAAGTTAAAAGCATCACCCCACTAAACTCCCCTAAGAAGGCAGTTTTACTTGTTCTGCTTTTTTGAAAGTCAGTTCAAGTTAATACCTACCATGTGTCAGGCAGACACTGTGCTAAGCCTCACTAAATCAAAGAAAGGCAAAAAAAAAAAAATAGTCCCTCTTCTCAAGGAGCTCATAGTTTAATGAGGAAGACAGTATACTAACAACTATGTACAATTAAGAAATTTGCAACAACGGGAAGACTAGCATTAAGTAGGATCAGGAAAGGCTATTATATATAGCATTATTATATTACCCAGTTAAGGAGCTCAGTGTCACTGGATTGTAGAATATACAACATAGAGTACTTGGTGGGAATAAGTATATAAGTCAGAAGGTCAGAAAGGGCCTGGTGGTGAAGGACTTTAAACTCTACAGTAATTGATCTTTGAAGTAATAGGTATTCAGGGAGAGGATGACACCTGTACTTTAGGAAGATTAATTTGGCTACTGTAAGTTCATGGGATTTAAGATCTTTCCTGCCCATTAATGGACCTTGCATGGAGCCCATTAAAGGAAGCTTACTTTGGGGAGGCTTATTTGTTTGAAGATTTCACACATTTTGTTAATTTCTAATTAGGCATGAGTCACTGGGTGGTGATGCCATTTGGCTGTACAAAAGGACATACTCTGAAGTTAACATTTTGCTTTGGGGTTCACTCATTGGAAGAGTGTTCTTGTGATTTGACCAGATGAGACTTTTGAGTAGCCAATGAGGATCATTGGTAACTCTGGAGAGAGCAGTTTCAGTTGAAGAATGAAACTGCAAGCCAGCATGCAGGTATCAAAAGGGAGTGAAAGGAAAGGAAGGCCCTAATTATAGATTGCCTTCTCGAGTTGTTTAACCATGAAAGGGAAAGATGTAATGATTGCTAGCAGGGATGGACAGGTGGTCAGATGAGGACTTTTTGAGGATGGGGGAACACAGGCATGTTTGTAGTCAGTCTGGAAGCATATGGTAGACAGGGAGTGATTGCAGTTTGGTGAGAGAGTAGGGGTGATCAGGGAGCCAGTCTTTTGGAGAAAACGAAATGGATCGCTTTTGCATGTCCTATGTGAGACAGGGGTGAAGGAGTAGGGAGGGGCAGAATTAATGTGCATGGTGTGAGATGAGAAAATAAAGAAAGAAGACAGGCCTTGGGCAGTGACCTGAATTTGTTTTTTAGTGACTATAAGGCAGAGTTCTCAGCTGAGAGTGCGAGGGGGAGAGGACCCCATGGAATATTCCATAGAACTTCCGTTTATGTATGGAGTATAGTGCACATGATCTTTTATAAAGAAACAATAAATTGTGCCTTCTGTCGTTTTAGGCAGCCGCCTCTTAACTGGTTCCAGCTGTTTACAGCTTTGGACAAATAATAACTGGGAGAAGCAGTCTGAGGATGCAAACCCCGAAAATGCAGACCCTGATTTGGGGGCCTGGCGGTGCACCTGGCGCTGCAGGTAAGGAGCCAATGCACAAACGAAAGCAACGCTCAAATTATCCCAGTGTCCCCGATTGGTAGAACCAGAGCCGGAGGGACCAGCAGACGTCGCCCGGTCCCAACCCCCTTACTTTCCAGAGAGGGAAGCTGAGAACCAGGAAGGGTCTGACTTGGTAAAGTCATGCAGGTAGTAAGAGTCAGAGGTAGGATTTGAACTTGGGAGGGCACTGACTCCAGAGCCACCGCTTTTTCCACTTTACCACCACATAGTGAAAGTGTTTGGCTGCTCTTCTTTAGTTTAACTTTTAGGTATTAGAAACTACTGCAAAGTCAAAAAGGGAGTGGGCAAGATAGGTTTCATTATTCCTCATTTTCCCTTTTTTTCCTTCTTTCTTACCCCCTATACATAAGAAGAGTTCTACAAGTCTCTTTATATATGTTTGTTGAATTAGGAAGAGGATGTTCTCTTGTTCAGTGTTAAGTGTAAAAGGATTATCTATCTGAGGATGGATGGGTGGGGGATGGGTGGGGAAAGGAGGAGAAATTAGACAGGCAAAGCCCAGCCCAGTTTAGAGGAGATAAAATGATAATGGGAAATGAGCTGGATCTTATTTTGAAAGAACTAAAAGACAGTGCTAATAGTCTCAAAAAAATATCAGAAAAGATTATATTTTAATGAGTCATGTCCATATCTAGGCCTACTCTCAGTTAAACTCTTATCAGATAATTTTGCTTGGAAAATTCTCCTATTACTAGTCCAAACTTCTTGATGTTGGAAAGGATCTATGAAATTCTAGAAATCTAGTAACCAGCAGCTCTTTTTTGAAATCTCAGCTTTTTTTGGGGGAAAAGCCTATAGTGTAGTCTCCTTATAGTAGACCATAAGAATCCAGCTTTTAAAAATTAACTCTCTGTCCTTAAAATTTTCATCTTTAAAGCGATCATCTTTTATGTATTTTGCATTACTATATAGAATTAATATAAAGATTTTGATTTTTGAAGTCATTTTGGGTTTTAACTCATTTGATACCTCTTCCTGAGTCTTGAAGTTTTTTGTTGGCTTATGTTTGTAAGGTGTTTATTTTATGAGAGAATATAGAAACGGATTTCATACTACAGCAGTGCCTATTCAGGTGTGCAAGTCGGAAGTTCTCATTGGCATTTGAAATAGATTGCTCAAGTCTAACCTAGAAAGGCAGTATTTAAATGCTTTCTTAATTTTATTACCCTTGAAATGCTTATAGTGATGAAGGTAATTGCTTGTGTATTGTATAGGACTGCTTCCCAAGTTCATTTAATGAAATTTTCACCTGATGGAGAATTTTTTGCAACTGCAGGAAAGGTAAATATGAAAACTTTTTTTTTTGCTTTTTTTTTTTTCGAGGGCAGTTGGGGTTAAGTGACTTACCCAAGGTCACATGGCTAGTTTTTGTGTTAAGTGTCTGAGGCCAGATTTGAACTCAAGTGCTCCTGACTCCAGGGCCGGTGCTCTATTAACTGTGCCACCTCGCCACCCCAATATTAAAACTTCTGCTTATATGTTGTTTTGTATTTAGAGACAGAGAATACAATATTATTTTCATTGGCTTAATTTTAATTAAATGGTTCTTTCACTTTAACAAAATTTAGATTGTCAATATATTTAACGCTGGTGTTGTGACCATTCTTTAATATGCAGCAACTGTATTTAAAAGTAGAAACTTGTATCACATGACATGAGTTGTTTGAAAGGCATTTGCAAACATTTCTTGCTTGTGCACCTTATGAGATAAGTCATTGCTTCAGAAACAATATATCTAAAAACTCAGTATCATGGAAAGCAGTTTTATATTCCTGCTTTTCTATTTTGTACTGGAGTGTCCTCCCAATGATGATACCTCAAGGGCTCTTTTAAATTGTAAGAGTGGGATGTGCTTATCATCTAGAGTCTCTAGCCAGAAAGAAAAACAAGGAAGTTTGCTTTAGTTTTCTGCCAGAAATTCATCTTGAGAGCTCTGGGCAGATCAAGTCTCCATAGTTTGCTCTATACTTCTCACTATTCCAGACTTCCATGTCTTTGCTGCCTCCCTTCTCCTTTATCAGAAATTGACAATGGTAGCCAAGCTTAAAGGTGGTTAAAAAAAAAAATTAGGTGGCTTTTGGTTTGGGGAGGAGAGGATTTTTTTGGTGCGGGTCCAAAAATACTTTGTGAAAAATTCAAGTACGGTTACTCAGTTTCGACAATTTAAAAAGAACAAAATGAAACAAAAATGCTTTCAGATTGTACAGTAGTACAATAATAGTGTCCAGGTGGAAGTGGAACTTGGGATCCTGAGTTTAATATAGATATATATATAGTAGCTCAAATATAGACTCTGATCCATTTTTGAAATATTTTTGCATGGAAAATTATCCAAATATTAATATGTATTTAACATAATTTTATTAAATTCATATCATTTTCCTTAAAGTTCCTTAAAATTTCCTTTAAAAAAAGTTAAAAGCCTTCCAAAGCTTCCATGTCCTTAAATGCTAGGAACTTGTGCCCGTGAATAAATAATGCTTTATTACTTCAGAAGAATGAACAGGGGAAAAAAGTCCATTACTTCATATTGTACAGTGGAAAGAGAACTTAATATGAAAACAAAAACCATGGTTTTATGAAAATGTGACCTCATGTGACCTCACTGCTTATTAGCCTGGGGACCTCTGGCCCCTTATCTGACCATAATCTAAGGCTCTCCACCTCTGCCTCTGCATTCCCTCAGCAAACCCAGGACATCCACCTTGCGCTAGTCACTGTCTCCTTGGTGAAATAGTCCAGCTCTACACTGTCCTCTTGAGTCACTAGCTCCATTATCCCATTGCCTATTGTGCATTATTCAGCGGCAACTTTGTCACTCCCTCCATCTCCTGTTTTTGCTCCTGTAGGTGTGCTGCTGAATGAAGGGGGAGAAAATCACACAACTGGTCTAACTGGGTCCTCTGCAATTTGTTATACAACCTCAGCTAAGTCCTCAGGATTGCTAGACAGTACTAATACACCTCCCTTATCAACATACCACATTTTACAGATTTGTTTTGAATTCCCTCTTCTTCATCTCACATCACTTAAATACCTTCTGCCAGCTAGGTGGCAGATAGAGCGCCAGGCCTGGAGTCAGGAAGACTTGTCTTCCCAAGTTCAAATCTGACCTCAGAAAATTACTAGCTGTGTGACCCTGGGCAAGTCACTTAACCCTGTTTGCCTCAGATTCCTCATGTGCAAAATGAGAAAAAGGAAATGACAAATCATTCCCATATTCTGCCAAGAAAACCTCAAATGGGGTCGTGAAGAGTCAGACCCAACTGAAATGACAAATGACAACAAGAAGCTGTTAACTGCCCCTTCATCCCTGTCTCCTGTGCTGAGATGGCCGTACTCTTTATGAAGGCCAACCCCTTTTTGACTCAAATGATCCCATTCTATCCCATCTCTTCCAACAGATTACTCCTTCTGTTATTCTCACTCTGTCCTTTATTTTCAATCTTTCCCTCTGTTGGCTCCTTCCCTACTATCTACAAACATGCCCATTTCCACATCCTGAGAAAACCCTCATTTGATCTTTCATTCTCCCTATCATCTTCTGTCTCTTTTACCCTTTGTAGCTAAACTCCTCCAAAGGTCCTCTATTCCCTTTGCTCTCACTCTCTTTATTCTCTACAGTCTGGCTTCCAACCTCATCATTCCACAGAAACTGCTCTCTCCAGAGTTCCCAGTGATCTCATAATAGCCATAGCCAAAGACCTTTTTCCTCAATCCTCATTCTCCTTGACTTCTCTGCAGCCTTTGACCCTGCTGATCACCTTCTTCTCTTTGATACTCTCTTTTCTCCATTCTCTCCTGGTTCTCTTCCTACCTGTCAGACCACTCCTCAGTCCCCTTTGCTGAATCTTCATCCAGATCACACTTTGCAACCATAGGTGTCCCACAGGATTCTGCCCTGGGTCCTCTTCTCTTAGCACCTATACTTCTTCACATGGATCTCTATGCTGATGACTCTCAGAAGTACCTATCCTGCCTTTAACTTCTGCTGACCTTCAGTCTCATACCTCCAACTGCTTTTCAGACATCTCAAGCTGGATATCCAGTAGACATCTTCAATGCAGTGTGTCCAAAGGAGAACTCATTATTATTCCTCCTAAATTCTGTCACTCTGCCTTGCACATTACTGTAGAAGGCAGCACTATCCTTCAGTTCTTCAGGCTTACAACCTATGAGTTACCCCTCTTCTCTTTACTATCTCTCAGCCCTCATACCAAATCGATCACCAGTGCTTATTGATTTTACCACTGCAACATCTCTTATATATGTCTCCTTCTGTTCTCTGACATTGCCACCATGATGAGGGTCTGCACAAGAGTCTCGTCAGTGGCAGAGGGGAGAAGGGGGCACATACAAGAGAAGTGCAGACCTTCATCTTCTCATGCATCAACTATTACAGTGGCCTGTTGGTAGGTCCGCTGACCTCAAGTCTCTACCCACTCTGATCCATTCTCCATTTAGCCATTGAAGTGATTTTCCTAAAGTTCAGGTCTGATTGTCCACCATCACCCCACCACCTCCCGCTTACCCCTTGCAACAAATTTTAATGTCTCCATCAAATACAAAAATGCTGTTTGGCATCTAAAACCCTCCATAACCTGCTCTGCCACCTCCTCCCTGGCTCCTACCAATCTTCTTACACTTTACTCCCACCACGTATTCTCTAGTCCGGTGACCCTGGCTTCCTGGCTGTTCTCTGAGCTCCAGGCATTCTTCATGCTGCCTCTGCCTGTAGTGCTCTCCCTCCTCATCTCCAGACGCTTACCTCTCTGTCTTTCAGTCCCAATTAAAGTCCCAACCTCTCTTAGTTCTAGTGTTTTCCTTCTCTTAATTACTTTCTTTCTATTCTGCAAATGGCTTATTTGTACATATGTTTGCATATTGTGTCCCCTATTAGAGAGGTCAGGAATTGTCTTTGGTCTCTTTGTCTCCCCAGCCCTTAGCACAGGGCCTGGCACCCAGTGAATGCCTCATAAATACTCATTTACTGTCTGATCGGCAAGTCACTTAGCCTCTTTGGGCCTCAGCTTTCTCATTTGTAGAATGAGGATGAAAAATTACCTGAAGTACTTACCTTTTAGAGCTGTCGTGAGAAACAAACGAGGCTCTCTCTAAGAATATAAGCTGCGGAACGATTTCCAGTCTGCGTCAGTAGAGGGGATTTGTTCCCTGGAGTGGAGTTTCCCACAGAGGTGAAATCACAGATCTCGTTCCAGAAGAGCAAGTAAAAGCACTTGTTAATCATAAAACACATTATTAGGCTGCAGTTATTATTTAGTTAAACTGATAGACTCTGGCATTCACGCCATCGGGCATTGTTTTTGAACTGCCATTTAAAAAAAAGCTAACAAAACACGCTTAAAAGACGATTTTAAAACTGATGGGAAACAGGTTCTTAATTTTGTATAACAAAAGTACTTCCAAGTTAAACTTTGTGTGATTCTGTTCTGACATGACTGGTTTTCACCTCTTTCTTTTTTTGGCTGTTAGTGTAATTTGTTATTTTTTTTCTCTCTAGGATGACTGCCTTTTGAAAGTTTGGTATAATACAGACAACTGGCGGTCAGCGGTTACCTCTCAAGATAAAGGTCCAGAAAAACAAACACAAGGAGGAGAAGTTGACTTCTCCTTTGTTTACCTGGCACATCCTAGAGCTGTAAATGGATTTTCTTGGCGAAAGACCAGCAAATATATGCCTCGGTTAGTGATTAGCTTTTCAGTGGTGTGAATGCCGCTATGAATTATGTCATTATGAATAATGACTTCTGTGTTTACTTCTAGAGATACTGTTAAAACTATAGAGCTTGAGAGGCTGACAAGATTTGGATGCGCAGATAAATAGTGGAGCTAATGAGGACACTGGATATTATAAATGAAATGATATTCCTTTTCTAGAGACTTGTTAAAAGATCTTTTCTTTGCTTGAAATTAAGGCTTTCTCAAGAAATCTAGAATATAAGTTGACTATAGCTACATAATTACCTCTCTTGATCAGCTGTCAGCCACCATTTTTCTTGATTACACCTCAGTCAGTTGGTAAGACATAAGTAGCATTAGTGGTCGAGTTTTAAAATATACCAAGAATATGACTTAAATCCTTGTGATGCTTTATCATTTTCAGTCTCTTAGACATAATCTTCATTTCACCTTCCTGCTTCTCGATTTTAACCACAGAGTTGAATGGTCAAGTTTCGCATCAATTAATTATTCCACACTTTTATCTGTATATCAGGTTTATTGTTATTGACTGTTCAATTTTATTTTTATATTTTTGATTCAATAATTCAAGTCAAGCTAAACATTTTTATGCTCTAATAGCCTTATAATTTCCTTTTTTTGGTCTAAGAATCACAATTTCAGAAATTAAGTAGTTTTTCATTAGGACGGACAGCAATACAGCTACGTAGTCACAACATCTGCCACGGTTGTTTCTTTCCTTTGTATTCTAAGATGTAGTGATATTTCTCTCTTACTTTCTGATTACACTTTTTCTTACTCAGTTACTAAAGTGCCATATACATTTTTTCTTTTTGACTTTGTGCCATAAAATAATTTGTAGTCTTTCCAACAAAACATTCATAACCACCAAGTCACATTTTAGATGATTACTGTAATAGAACTAAAGTTCTGTTATTTTAAATCATTCATACTGAAACTGGATATTGTCGACATTTACAATTCTTATTTCAGGTACATGGGCTGAAATGTAAAAAAAAATGATTTTTAATCCTTTTGGGTAATGCTTTTATTGTGAATAAAAACAAATCATATTTCATTGTAAAAACCAAGAAAATTGTCCAGGAAGCCCATCAAAGAACTATAATTAATCCCTATGCAGTCTTTTATCTTCAGTTGTCATTTGTAGATCTTTAAGTCTTGCTTGGGATAAAGTCTTTGGCTGGGCTAAATTAGAGATAAATTAAATCACCAGAAGCTCTCAGATTGTTCCAAGATAAGTGACTTTGCCATGTACCTCCTGTGTCTTGTAAGTTCTAAGTTCTGTAGATCTGCTGGCTACAGAATGTTTGCCCAGCATTTTGATTATCCACTTTGTTTTGCTACCACACATCTCTTTTTTGCTGATTTGTATGAATTTTGGACCGCTCGTCTTGCTCTTTTCTCTCGTATCTTTGGTCATCTTAATTTGTATCTGTTTGTTTGGTTTCTCAACTCCACCGTCCCCCTGAATCTTTTGTTCATGCTCAGGTTCACTAGACCTAGCTTCTTTTCCTGATGTCTTCCATATGTATACTATACAGCATCCAGTGTGACAAATATATTGTGTAATTTTTGAAAATTTGGTGTTCCAGACCAAAAGGGTAGGTAGTAATAAAAATAGAAATGTGCTCTATTTGACAGGCATAAAGAACAGGATTCTGCTGAAGGCTATACATTTGGTTTTTTTCTTTACATAATCACATCTGGAAACAAATTCTTTTGAAAGGGCTTATTGCCTTTTACCTGGTGATTGCCCATGTGGGTAATTAATGATTAATATTATTAATTATTGTTAATCCTTAGAGGCAACTAATTGCCTCGGTTTCCCCAACTTTAAAAGGCAGATAACAACACCACCTACTTCCCAGGGTTGTTGTGAGGATCAAATGAGATATTTGTGAAGTGCTCAGGGCACACAGTTGATGCTATATGAGTCCCTCCTTTTTTCCTCTTTTCCTTCCTTGTTTCCTTTCTTGATTCTTCTCTTCCTTCCTTCAGTTTGTATTGGGATAAGCTCACCAAGACGAATGAGACACTAACTAAATAAGGAATATGTGTTGGAAAACACCATTTTAGCTCTTGAAACTCCATATTTCCATATTCTGAGAGAAAATATATGTATATATATACATATATATATATATATATATATATACACACACTTACAGTACTGTTACAGTACTGTGCTAGTGCTCATTATGGAAAATGTCCATCGATACCATGTGACCACACTTAGTAAAAACCACAGAGCAAGAACAGATTCAGACCTTAATTAATAACTAAAAAGTCAAGATAGATTATTTTAGACCATGGTCTCTAACCATGGAGTCAGTGGACCCCCAGGGTATCTATGGATAGATTTCATGAGGTTAGATGGGGAAAAAAACTAACTTCTTACTTTTTTCTAACCACCATGTGAAATTCAGCATTTCTTTCAATTTAGAATTTTTTAAGGAAACATTATTCTGAGAAGGGGTTCATAGGTTTCACTAGACTGTCGAGAGTGCATGCTAAAACAATGTTTTTTTTTTAAAACCCTGTTTTTAGAGGATGTTGTACATTTCTACTTGAGCCATTTTCATATAAGACTGAATTTCTAGTGATTATATCATGCTTCCTCAAATCATGGAACAGTTTTGGAAATCTAAGCAGTTAGTTGCTGAATTAAGAATAATAGAGAGAAGTTCAATGGTATGTAGTGTTGCATTGAAGTGGAGGTTTCTTGTATGATCAAGACTGTGCAACTGCCCTTTTGAACACATTAAATATTTATATCTACTCTAAACTTTTCTTCATTGACACTTTAAAAATTGAATGTATGTTTAAGTAGTACTGAATAATTTCCATCATTGCTATGCTAATTTTATGCACTGGATTTATATTCTCAATATGGTTTTCTCTCACAGGGCTTCTGTATGTAATGTATTGTTGACTTGCTGCAAAGACAATGTGTGCCGCCTCTGGGTAGAGACTTTTTTACCAAATGATAGTCTTTTATATGAAGGAAATTACAACCATTGGACTGATCCAGTCAATTTAACGAATAACTTTAAGAGGAATGCTTCCAGTAAGGAAAGAGTTCAAAATGCTTTGGAAGTAAGTGCTGTGGTTTAGATGTTTCATTTTACTACAAGCTTTGGGAGCGATTTTTGTAACACGACTTTTAAGTCGTAGAATCAAGATTTGGAAGGACAATCAATAGAGATCACCCAGCTTTAATTCTTTGTTTTATAGATGATTGTTATATGACCTTCATGTTAATTTAAATTAGATTTGACTTAGATAAGTATAAAAATCCAAGACTGAGAAAAAGAAAATGTTGCTACAGATTTTTTAAAGCATTATATTTTTCCAGTGTAGAAAGTAGCTAATTTTAAAAAATTTACCAGATGACTAAAAACACATCAGTAAGCCCTATCGATTAAAATAAAATAAATGAAATCTGAGTACAAGAACTGAGGTTGCCATAGAGTATAGTTTTTCTTTTTAGCTTTTTCTTAGCCTAAAACTTTGAGGTTATGTAATGTCATACCTTAGAGAAATAGTGTTGGAGTTAGCTATATTAACTTGAGGATATTTATAATAATTTATAATAATAATTTATAATTGATCACTTGAGGAGAGAAGGCTCCTGAGCGTTTTCATTCAGTTGTCACTGTATTTGGTAGCTCATAAAACAAACATATTAAGAATATATGTAGTTTATGAGAATAAAGGCCCTCTAAAAACCCAATTTTATCCATACAGGTAAACCTGAGGCATTTTCGCAGAGGACGAAGAAGATCACTTGCGCTTGTTGCACATACTGGCTACCTGCCACATCAGCAGAATCCTCATCAGGTCCACAGGAATGCCCCCCTGCAAGCCAATGCACTTTGCCACTTTCATATTGCAGCCAGCATCAACCCAGCCACAGGTAAATACCCTGGCTCCTCAAAAAAGCCTTATTTAGGGTGAGATATCATGGGACCTTTGTTAGTACTAAATCTGTGCATGTTATACTTTTGCATTCTGTAGGTAACAAAATGTGGAATGTGGGTAGCAATATTGATGCCTTGGAATCCCCCGTCACCACTTTGAACCCTTCCCCAGAGACATCAGCCCCACTGTTCTGCTTATGCAAATTTGCATTAAAAAAGTTGAGCCCTTTTCCTCACAGAAGGGAGGGAGGGAGGCAGGAGAGGAAATGACAGCTTCTGGGGGGTTGGTAGGAAAAGTCTCATGTTGTTGCAGTAGCCCAAAGAGAACCAGATCTGCACCCAGGACGGGTCACTCCTGAGCTTTCACTCGATTCAGGAATAGGTTAGATGTCTCAGTCGGTCCTCCCAGTCGTTCAGGCATTAACCCTTGCTGCAAAGTGTTGTCTCTCCAGCCACCAGGATGCTATACACTCTTAGACCATGTGTTCACTATCGTGTTACCAGATTCCAAGTTATAATGCCTAGATAGCATAGGGAAGAGTATGTGTGTGTGCACATGAATGTATGTAGAGGAATTGTGTGTATAGGCATACTATATATGTATGTATATATGTACACACATGTATATGTAATGGGTATATGTATATATAGATATGTGTATACATCTTTGTACACATGTATGTGTATTGTGTACTAAATCTGTGCATGTTATACTTTTGCATTCTATAGGTAACAAAATGTGGAATGTGGGTACCAAGTACAGTGTATACCAAGTATAGGGTATGGGGTTAAGGATTAATTGGCACAGGAGATAGTGAAGCAGTGGTCAGAGAGATGGTAGGAGAACCAAGAGAGAGAACAGTGTCACAAAACCCCTGAAAGGAGGTAATATATGGACAGAGAGGGTAGTAGACAGTGTTATATGCTGTACAGACATCAAGAAGTTTGAGTTTTGAGTAACAGCTATCAGATTTGGCAATTAAGAGGTCATTGGTAACTTTGGAGGGAGTAATTTTAGATTGGGACATATTATTATTGAACTTTATGTCCAAAACCATATTGTAAATGATTGAGAAGTGGCAGGAGAGGAAGTAGAATTAATGAGTCTAAGCAGGTTTTTCCAGGGTTTTGCTTAGAAGTAATGGTTCGTATCATGTGATTTTTTTTTTTTTTAAGTATGAGGGAATAGCTGTCTTATGAGCCATCTTTCTATTTAACTGTAAGTTCTTCTGTCTTATGGTTTCCTTCACAGTGAGTGGGTTAATATGATTCAGTTCCTCCCTTAGTGTGTCCGTTAATTATTGACAAGGAGCTCACATTTAGGTACCAGTAATTAAGTTAATATGAATCTCGGATTCTTTATCACCATTCTGCCATGGGTACTGCACCAGCAGACCATTGAATACAGGTTTGCCATGATGAAATAATTCATCCCCATGTGGTTGGTTTACTGGAGGTTAGACTTTTGGTGCTTTAGTAATAAGGCTGTTCCTCAGAAAGTAGGCATGTTAGAAGTTATTGAAAGCAACCCCCTCCTTTTATAGATGAAGAAACTGAAGCTCAGGAATCAAGTGACTTGCAGAGGTATAAGTGGCACAGTTGAGATTTGAACCAGGTCTTTTGATTCAAAAATGCCCCATTCTTTCTGCTGTACCACATGATAGAATCATCCAGAATCTGTGTTCTGCCACCATGATTTTTAAAAACTCAGGGTGTTCTGTATACCATGATGTGGACGTAGAGTAGAACTTGGTGGAGCAATCAGCTTTCTGTTGATTAAAAAATAAATAGAAGGAAGTCTTTAAATAAACTCTAGAATTATCACTGAATGAATTAAGGGAAGATGTTTTTAAAATTCAGATTTTATTAATGATATTACTTTCAGAAAATCAAATTCAAATATAGAAATGCTTTAGGGATTTTGGCATGCCAAGCTAGTTTTGAAACATAAACTATAGGTTTTGGGTCTCCAGTCATCAGGTACATTTTTTATTTGGTGTGTCTTTTCCAAGACTTTTTAAAAAATTATTGATAATCTTTAGTTTTTATATCATTTACATTTTTAAATATATCCTTTTACATCCTTTTTCCCCAGCAAGTCATCCTTGTGGCAAAAAAAGAAAAAAAAGTACATCAACAAAAAAAAAACCCCAAAACCCAACAGCTGTGGCTGTTAGTGTGTATAATATTTCCTACCCACATTCCACTTGTCCAGCAAAAGATAGGAGGTGTATTTTTCCCTTTCCTTCTTCTGGGATAAGCTTGATCATTATAATAACACATTCAGTTTCGTTTTGTTGTTCTTTGCATTTATGTATAGTCTTTGGGAGTATTGTTTTCCTTGTTCTTCATTCTGTGTAGTTCATGTAAGTTTAACAGATTATGTTTATCTAAAATCTTCAAATTCATATTCTGTGGCATTTATACACCATCTATTTTAGTCAGCCCTCCTCAGTTGATGGGCAACTGCTTTGTTTCCATTTCTTTGCTGCCATAAGAAAAGGCTGCTGTAAATATTTTAGTGGGGATGGGAAGGAACTTCCTTTCTGTTCTTAATATCTTCAGGCTATGTATATGCCTAGCAGTGGGAGCTCTGGGAAAACAGTTATGGTTTCCTTGCATAATTCCAGATTACTTTGTAGTATGGTTAGATCATTTCTGTGCTGCAAATAGAGTGTGCCTATGTTCCTGTAGCCTCTCCAACATTAACTGTTACAAGAAAAAATGTTTGGTTGCCATCGAATAAATCATTGTCTACTAATTCAAATCCCTTTGAGGTTGTGATGTCATAATTTTGCAGGAGACGGATAATGTTTGTTTTGTATAATTTGTGTAGTTTTTTGAACTCTTATTTGAGAATATATAAATATATTCTTTAATCAAAACAGTTTAGTCCTAACAATATTAATATAGGATTGTTAAACATGTCACATCTTTCAGATGACTTGACTAAAAAATAAAATGCATCCTTAATTAGACTAAAGTTGGCCACATGATTTTAATTTTTCTCTTTAGACTTATTAAAGTAACTACTTATCTCATTACTTAGAGATTGTGAGAGAACCTGTGGAGTGACCTGTGTGTAGGTTACATTTATTTTAAACCTTTCACAATTCTTTATATGACTACCAATGACAAAAGTATGAAGCTTAATTGTTTCCTGTGATCAGGTAGCAAGTAATTAATTTTTGCTATTTTTGCTTTGTAGACATTCCTTTACTTCCTTCTATTACATCTCTCAGTCTTGGTGAAAATGAAGAGAAGAGTGGGCCTTTTGTTGTGCACTGGCTTAACAATAAAGAATTGCATTTTACTTTGTCGATGGAGGTCTTTTTACAGCAGCTTCGAAAGAGTTTTGAACAGCCACCTTCAGAAGCGAGTATGGAAGAATCTAATCAGGTGGATGGAAAATCTGATGAAGGTAATGGTTTAAGAAAAATAAGGAATATGTAAAATAGTTGGATTCAATCAAATTGTTCTTCAGTACATATATGCATTTTTATATCATGAGGAGAACTAATCATATATTTGAATTCTTAATATGTCAATGTACAATATATGGTATTATATGGAATACAAAGAATTGTAACAAAGACTTTGCCATCAAGAAAACAGGAACTAGAATTTTCATTTGTGTAACCAAACTTCCCTTACCTCCCGTGCTTCCTGTCCCCCTCAATCAGTTTCTTCCTTCTCTTTATGACCTCTCACGATATACTTAATGTACTTTGAGGTTCAGCCACTTGCCTGAAATCACTTTTTCCAAGATTAATCAGTGTGTACTTGGCTTCTTCCATTCCTCTTCTTTTTCTTGCTCTCTCTTTAGGTTTGAGCACCATTGACCACACACTCCTCCTATAGCCTAGTTCCATACTGGTTCTTCTTTTTGCTCCTGTGTCACAATTTCTTGTGTCTCTGACTAAACCACTCATTTTTAGTCTCCTTTGGTGGATTACCAATCTATTCTCACAGCTGTGGAGATTCCCCAAAGTTTTGTCCCAGTATCTCTTCTTTTCTTCCTCTAAATCCTTTCTTTGTGATCTCAACTTCCATATGGAGCAGATGATTCTCCGTTCTCTATTTCATATATCTAGGCCTAATCACTCTTGATTAGTTTCACATCTTGTTATTAGTTTTACACCACTATTATTCATCTCTACTTAGATAGCCAGTCTTCTTCTCAATTGATAGGTCCAAATAGAACCCATTATCTTTTCCCCTAAGGTATATACCCTTCCTCCAAACTTACCCTTGTCTCTTGAGGATATCACTATACTTACAGTCAGTCTTAAAGTCCACTTTGACCTTTACCTCACCTCTATATCAATTTCTAGGTCTTGTCCATTCTGCTTCACAATTAATCACATTTATCTGCTTCTCTTCACTCGCTTGGCCACTCCCCTAAATCGGACCCTCCTTACCTCTTGCCTGTACTTTAGAAATTGGCTCCTAATTGGTCTCCCTGTTTCCATTCTATTCACTTTCCAATCCATCTTCCATTCAGCTTCCAGATCTTCTTAAGCCTAAGTTTGATCACATAACTACAATCAATCAGCATTTATCAAAAGACAAGGTCTGTTTGTCTAGATCACACAAGACAGGAGGAGGAAGAAGAGAATACTGGGAAAGGTGGGTTGGGCCCAGATTATGAAGGGCTTTAAAAACTAAACAGCAGTTTTTTATTTGATTCTAGACTTTATTGAGTAGAGGAATGTAAGAAGGGGAAGTAAGACAAATCCCATTGGTTCTGCTGTATATGATCAATTGGTTTCAAGAGGAATTTGAGGCAGGGAGACCAATTAGATGGCTTTTGGAATAATCTAAATAAGGGTAATGAGGCCTCTTCTGAATTAAGGTTGTGACTGAGTAGAGAGATGGTACGATGGTAGAAACAGCAAGATTTGGTCACTGGTTAGATATGTTGGTTGAGGAGGATTTAAGGATGATGCAGACATTACAAAGCTAAAAGGCTGGACAGATGATAGCCTTTAGCAGAAAAGGGAAATTTGGAAGAGAGAAGGATTCCGGCGGAAAATAATGAGTTCTGTCTTGGACATGTTGAATTTCATTTGTCTTCAGTTTTGAAATGTTCCATAGGTATAGATGATTGGGAACTGAAGCTCAGGGGAGAGGCTGAGGCTGGTGATTAAAATCTCTTTATTATCTCCTTAGCTATAACAATTATATTTGGCTTGGTGAGATAGACAGTATAAAGAGAAGATAGTAGAGCACCTAGGTTAGAGTCTTGCCACCCATGGTTAAGGGATTTTGAATGTGGCTGATGAATATGGCAGAGAAGACTGAGGAGTAGTCAGACAGGTAAGAAGAGAATCAGGTGTCATGAAAGCTCAGAAAAGGAGGAAGTATCCAGAGGGAAAGCACTAAGGGAAAAAATAATATTTAGAAATTAAGAGATCGTTGGTAACTTTAAAGAGAACAGCTTCAGCTGGAAAAGGGGCAAAAGTTTGAAGAATTAGTGAGGAGAGAGAAGGAGGCCACTGTTACGCATAGTTTTTCCTAGGAGTTTTTCCAAGAAAGGTAGGAGAGACACAGGAGATAGCTTTAAGGGGTAGTAGGTTCTGGTGAAAGTTTTTTTTAAGAATGACATCTGAGTCTGTTTGAAGGCATCAAAGAAGGAACAAGTATGTAGTGAAAGGTTAAAAAGAGTGTTATCCAGGAAGGAGGAAAGGCCAGGCCCTCATTATCAGAGATGAGAAATGCAAGCAAGTGGGAGGTTATAATCCAGGGGATTTTGAGGTAACAACTTCCTCGTGGTTGGTACGCCATGTCATCATGATATTAGCAGTCACCGTGTTCCCTTTTGAAAATGTTGAGAGATTCCCTGTTATTTCTAGAACAAAATAAAAACTCACCAACATGGGATTTACTCTTCACATGCAGACTGGGGAGGCATATTTTATCAGATTTATTTGTCCTTATTCACTTTCTTGACTTCTTTGTTCTAATTTAGGGTTTCTAGCATTCTCCTGACTCCATGCCTTCATAAGGCTGTCTTGGAGCCTCTACTTAATTCAATTCAATAAACATTTAATAAGTACCTGCTCTGTGCCCGGCACCGTGCTCAGTGTTGACAGTACAAATAAGACAAAGAAAGACAGGCCCTGCCTTCCAGGAGCTTGCAAACTAATGAGAAACTGTTCACAAAAGGAAACTGAAGAGGTGGGAGGGGGGTGGGGCACCAGGGTGACCCAGCTGGGGCATGATGTGCATGGAATTGAAACTGAGCAGAGAGGCCGATAGAAAATGAGGTCACCTGGAAAGTTCTGAACTCTCTCTAAAGGAAGGCTTTGGGAGGAGTCTCTGCTCTCCATTCAGAGGAGAGAGGCAGCTGAGGGGGCCAAGGAGATGTTGAGTATCAGCAACTGAGTCAGTCTTCCTATGATGAGATTTCAGATGATGACCTTCTCGTAAGCACCCAAGATGTTCCTGGAGAGGAAAATGGCTTAGAATGAACTGTCATCTCCACTGCTTAGAATCCTTAGCTTTCTTCAGGGATCATCTCAAGTGCTATCTCTGACATGAAATCTTTAATCCTTTCTGTTGTCAGTATTCTCTCTTCTCAAATCATCTTGTACTTCTTACCTGTTTACAAATTACATCCTCCAGTAGAGTGTGGACTCCTTGAGTAAATGTTATTTTTCACATTTGTCTTTGTATCCTTAGCGCCTAACACAGTGCTTTGTGACAGTTTAGAAAGTATTTCTTGACTTGAATTGTATTAATTTTTTTTAATAAAAAAGTTTGAAAATTGTATGTGTGTGTGTTGTGGCAAATTCAGAAACTATGGTACATCTGACCTAAAACAGATTTATATTTAAAAGTAGTCTTGGGTGCAGTATATTTAGACAAATTTAGAAATGCCCTAGACATTAATCATTGCATATTTTAAAAACTTCTCTTAACTGCTTGCTTAGGTTCACAAAAATCATATCAAAGTACACCTATAATATTGAACTACAAATATCTTAAATTCTTGCTACACTAAGAAAATACATTGATTTTAAATTTTAAAAACTGATGGGTTTGGTTGCAAAGAGTAGATGAAATATTAATTGTAATTGGAGAACATAAGCACTAAAGTAACATTAAAATAGTAGAATAAGAAGATTTCACTTGGCACTCACCTTCCTTAATTAAATCTTTATATGACAACTGAAATGTGATTGAGTGTTGTATCACTTTTCTGATTGTCCTAATGTCTGAAAAGGCCACAACTTTCACATTGATATCCTTTCTTGGAAGGCTGAGTTTGTATTAGGACTAGTGTTGTCTAAGTATTATTTTAGAAACTGATGCCTATAACTCTAAAATGATAAAATTACTAAAAGAAAGCTTTAAAATATTTTACAGGGATGGCCTTAGAGTACTGTACATATCCCTAAAGTAAAAGTTTCCTTTTAAAAAATTTTTTGTTTATGGAACCTAGATACTAACTAATTTAAATTTTATTGCCTGTCTAGTAATTCTCGTTACATTTGTTACTTAATTGCATTTATTTAACTCATTAACACTTTTTTCTACCAGAAACAGATGATGGTGTTGGTGATCCGAAAACAATTCCTGAAAAGAGAGAGTTGAGTAGTGAAAAAAATACACTCCGTTCAGGCTGTGTGCCCTTACCATCTGCTATAATTGATCATCAGATTGAAGTGCTTCTGTCTGAATGGAGTAAAAATGCAGACATGCTTTTCAGTATTCATCCAGTGGATGGCTCTCTGCTGATTTGGCACGTGGATTGGCTGGATGAATACCAGCCTGGTATGTTTCGCCAGGTGCAGGTACTGTTATTATCTCAGCTGGTACC
This sequence comes from Pseudochirops corinnae, assembly GCA_028646515.1. NCBI lineage: Eukaryota > Metazoa > Chordata > Mammalia > Diprotodontia > Pseudocheiridae > Pseudochirops > Pseudochirops corinnae. Next base: position 200,580,566 of record CM053590.1, on the reverse strand, counting down.
CTACTCTGTTGTATAATGTTTTATACACTTGCTTAACCGTAATTCTACTTTTTATATCTTCACAGCCTGTGCATAGTAATACATATATATATGTATATTTTTTAAATCTAGGTGTCATTTGTTTCCAGAATTCCAGTAGCATTCCCTACGGGTGATGCAAATTCTCTCTGCAGAAGCATAGTGATGTATGCTTGTACCAAGAATGTTGACTTGGCTATTCAGCAAGGCAAACAGAAGCCCTCTGGCCTCACACGTTCCACATCAATGCTGATCTCTTCTGGTCACAGTAAATCAACTAATAGTTTAAAATTAAGTATCTTCACTCCTAATGTCATGATGATTTCAAAGCATGCAGATGGATCCTTGAATCAGTGGTTAGTCAGCTTTGCAGAAGAATCTGCATTTTCTACAGTGCTCAGTATTTCCCATAAATCTAGATATTGTGGTCATCGCTTTCATCTTAACGACTTAGCTTGCCATTCAGTATTACCATTGCTACTAACAACATCCCATCATAATGCATTAAGGACACCAGACATTGACAATCTGAAAGAGCCTCATGATGCTTTAAACTCTGAGGAAATTTCGTTAGGAGAGCATAGTAGAAGTACTGTAGATGTAACATTCCAGGATCCAAACGCAGTTTATAGTGAACTTATTCTTTGGAGGGTTGATCCAGTTGGACCATTGTCTTTTTCTGGAGGTGTTTCAGAACTTGCAAGGATTAATTCTCTTCATGTTTCGGCCTTTTCCAACGTGGCATGGTTACCTACCCTCATACCTAGTTACTGTCTAGGTAAGCTTCATATTGTTTTCATTTTTATTCAAGATAATAAAGAATCTAAACACTATCTTTAAATTGCTCAATTTAAATTTTTCATCAATCTTTTTAGGTGCTTATTGTAACTCTCCTAGTGCTTGCTTTGTGGCAAGTGATGGACAATATTTGAGATTGTATGAAGCTGTTACTGATGCCAAAAAACTTTTATATGAGCTTTCCAACCCTGAAATTTCTGTAAGTGAAATGATTATGTGTAAATCTTATAAAATACATGTGATTTTTAATCTGAAATTATTAGATGTACAAATTAAAATAATAGGCATGTTTATTTCTATGTAATAAATGCCTGAAACATAGAAGAAATAATAGATTTTGTTAATTGATAAAACAAGTGAAATGTTAGCATGTAAGTTTTATAAAGCTGTTTGAATTTTCTATCTCATTACATACACAAATATAAGTGATTAGATTTGATCCAGATGTTTTTCTGCTCAACCCAGAAATCACTTAGTATTTATTTTGTATTGTATTTACCCTGTGTTTTCAGATCTCGGAACATTATCCCCTAATGGCCTGGCACGTGTAGGTGCTTAATAGATGCTAATTCATTAAGTAGCTTTCAGATATATTCTTTTAGGATAGTATTCCTAGAATCTACCATAAAAATACTTGGTTCTTCATAAGTTAAAACTTTTTTTGCCTGTCTTTTTATTACCTTCTTTTTCATTTATATATCACTTTAAAATTAGCCATTATGTTTTCATTGAATCTGGGATTTTATCATTGTAGGTAGCTCCCAATGAAGGCACTCTTTTTTTTTTTAACCAGTGCTCACCAGCAATTTGTCTGCATCTTGTAGTCTTAGAATTGCCTCTTAGACATTGAGAAATTTAAGTGACTTGACCAATTTCATATGTCTAGTATATGTTAGAAATAGGACTAGAACCCAAGTTATCCTGACAGCATTCTTTACTACATTTGGCTGTCTTTAATATAGTTATAAAAATAATCTTTTATTACTAGGAAAGAAATATGTAACTTGTTTCCAGAGATCCACCATATTTTACAATCACTGTTTAAACTTCAGTTTATTTGGCCCCTGGAACAGTTCTTTTGATCATTGGGATCAGGTTTATATACTACTGAATGTGAATTTATTTTCCCTAAGTCCAACTAGTCATGACCCTTAATTACTTGATTCTAATTTACTTTGTAGAGCTTGTGACATCTCCAGCAAGGTGCATAGACTAGACTCTTGGAACGGACCTTATGGTTTAGTTGGTTGATTTCTTATAGAACTAAAGAAAATGGGATTTTTCCTCCTATTAACAGATTATTTTTGTAAATGTTGAAAATTTTGAAAAATTGTATAAGCGAGTTAAGAAACTATCTTTATTTTTCTTGAAACAGAAATATGTTGGCGAAGTGTTTAACATTGTAAGCCAGCAATCAACAGCAAGACCAGGATGCATCATTGAGTTGGACCCCATCACTGAGCTTGTAAGTTGACTGGTTTTTCTGACTGTAGACAATTTAGGTAAATGATTGACTTGGCCATTTATGTTGTTATTTATTTATTCACATCCAGCATGGCAGGAAAACCCAGTTACTTCATGTTTTTCAAGAAGACTTCATTTTGAATAGCCTGGAGAAGAAAAGTCTGGGAAAGGACAACATTTTGTCTGATTCTGGTAAAGAAAAAAATTTCATACGTAAAATTATAAAGATATTTAAAATATCCTTTAAATCTATTTGAGAAGTGTGTGTGTGTGTGTGTGTGTGTGTGTGTATTCATGTTAGTGCGTGCATGTGTGGATACTTGGCCTTGCGCATGTGAACGTTTTTGTCCATGGCTTGCATGAAGGCAAAGGTGCCATGCTTAGGAAATTTGCAAATCACATGAAAATGAGGAGGGATAACAGCGAAGACAATTGATAAGTCAAGAGGCAAAAAGGATGAGTGGCAGATCACTTCTAATAAAGACCCATTTAAATAGAATTTAATGTAAATTTGATATAAGATCCTCTCAAAAATCAAGGAACCACTTGCTTAGGGAAGATGTTAGAGAAAGGACGACAGCATTTCATGTGGAAAAGAATTAAGAGTTTTACTTAACTTCCGTCTGAATATGAGTGAAAAGTATGTTATGGTAACTAAAAACACTATTTTAGACTGCCTTGAGAGAGACCTACACTTGCCAGATTGACGAAAATGGTAGTTCTCTTATACTACACTTGAATCAGTGGATCAGTCTATATCAGGAGTATCCTGTTGAGTTAGGGGTTCTTAGCTTTAGGAAGGACATTGCTCAGAGAATGAAAACCAAGATGATGAGGAGATGATGCATATGTGTTTGTCCTTTGTTTTTGAGGAGGAACATGGAATCAGGGAAATGACATTTCTTGCAGTTGACTTTGATTTGAGTGAGGGAGGGCTGAGCAAGGTCAGCAGCCTCCCTTTCTCCTCCAGAGTCATCTAGATCCAGTGACCAGATATTTATCAGGATGACTGGAGATGAATCAGGATGCAATGGGAGACCCTGGCCCTTTTAGGTTAAGGCCTTTTCAGGTACTCACTTAGAGTGAGGCAAAGCCCATTCAGTGAATAGACCTCTTAATTTAAGAAATGAGCCAAAGGATGGCCCCTTTAATTAGAAAAAGAAAAAAAAAATCAAGGTGGGAGGGGTTGCTCTTCCCAAAAGAAACAGTTACCATTGACGTTCACTCTAAACCAGAGAATGAAAACTTGGATGATGAGGAGGATGATGCACATGAAGATTGGTTGAAAGAACCAGAGATCTATTTAACTTGAAGAGACAGAGGCTTAGAAGCAACATATTGCAGGGGTTTTTTTTCAAGTTTTTCATAAGATTTTATAGGAAAGAGAGGGATTAGATGTGTTTGACTTAATCCCAAGTTCCACAAAGGACCACATGACTCTGAGTGGAAGTGATAGAAAGGCAGATTTAGGCTTGATATAATGAAATGGAATCAAGTATCACCGAAACTAAGGGGTCTGTTAATTCTGAAATGTTCTTTTAGGAAAACATATTAATGCTCCTTCTTTGTCATCTAAAAATCATTAAGTGCCTATTTACATGGAACATTATGTTGACTAATTAGGTAATACAAAATTGGCCCTTTTTCCTTCTATACCATGGGGGTGTCCTCCAGAGGTCTAACCAATATAAATTAATTACCATAACATGGAAACCAAAAGACCTCCAAAAGCACCTTAGGCAACATCTCACTTACTTGACAAATGAAGAATGATGACTGCTGCCAATGGTGAGTCTGAGTCATTCTTCATTTAGTAAGCACTTGCCATGGGCCAGGCATTGTGCCTTGTCCCTTGTCCATTGTGCCTTGGGATACAAAGGAAGACATAAGATAGTCCCTGCTTTCAGGGAGAAAGTCAACATATAAGAAGGAGCTGAAAAGCTGGGAGAGGTGGCTTAGAGGGAAGAGAGAGTGAGGTTACCTAGTCAAGGTGCATGATGAAAACCTGCAACTGGGATGGAAATGTTTGGGGAAGTGAAAGTCTCAGAACCGATTTCATCTTACAGAATGGGGATCTAGATAGAGATCATGAAGTCCAGGAAATCAACTGGATTACAATTGATAAGAATTCCCTGAGAGCCAGCCCTCCTTACATGGTGGAGGATGAAGGAACAGTTCCACTTTGCACCTTCTCTGGTCAGAGGGAGGGTTGAGGGTGCTGTGGGGAATAAGGGGTGCTGAAGTAAGTTTCTGGAGATCACAGAGTACAGGAAAGCAGCTACTTTGGGGAGGGGGGGAGAATGATGAAATGATGGCAGCATTGGGTTGAATATAGTCTTCTGTAAAATCTCAGAGAGAAGGATAATGCATAAACATGAGCAACATCATCTCATAAGGCTAAGAGAAGTAGTAGAGAAGCCAGTCTGAAGAAAACGCAACCTGCTGGCTCACTAAGCAGAGTTATCTCATGGGCATCTGATGATGATAATGGAAGTGATATAAACAGAGGAAAAACGGGAAGGATTTTTTAAAAATAGCCAACTATTGTATTTATCAAGAATAGTGGAACCACCATGTTTGGACTGTAACATCACAGTACCTGAGGTGCTTGTTGAAGAGTCCTATGGACTGAAGAGAATAAAGCTGGAGACTTGTATGTGTATTATGTCTGTATACATCTTTACAATGCACACATGCACACATCTCTGTGTGTCACATCTATCTAACATAGACCTATGCTGAAATCAGTACACTTGTGAAGACACCGAGACACTCACACACAAGGAATCTGAAGCAGTGAAAGATGCCAAAGGTGTGGGGAAAAATCTCAGACCTCATTAACATTAACCTAATTATCATTTCACTACCTGCTAGCTAACACGTGTGGCTGCTCTGTTTTCTACACAAAATCTTAACATTCTCTCCCTCTCTAAGCCCTCCTTTACCCATTGAGAAGGTAAGCAATATGGTACCCACTGGACATGTGAAGCCATGCAAAACACTTCCATGTTAGACATATCGTAAAAAACTTTTCTTTAAAAAAAGAAAGTGGAAAAAGAAAAGTATGCTTCAGTTTGTGCTCAGAGTTTGTCCGTTCTCTTTCTGGACATGGATGGCATTTTTCATCATGAATCCTTTGGAATTGTCGCGGATCATTGTGATAATTAGCATAGCTACGTCGTTCACAGTTGATCATCCTTAAAATCTTGTTGTTACTGTCTACACAAAATCTATACAGTTATCCCTTCCACTTCACAGGGGTGAGGCGTACAGCATCTCACAATCTGGAAAATCAATGTGAAATTTTTTGGCCCTCAATTTGTATCAGAGAAGTCTGTTGGCTTCATGGATTTCTCTCTCTTTTTTCTTGATATTATAAAATACTTCACATCTTTTATGCATTTCTGAGTTTCTGAATTTTTTCTGTGTTGTCTCTTGGTTTTTGCATGTCATCTGTAGCTTCTGAAAAACTCCCCCCAAATTCCCATTTAATTTCTTATGCCAACCCATGTTATTTGGAAACTCAATGGGGAAAGTTAAGATGGTGAAGGGAGAATTATATATAAGTCAAAGCCATCCTTGATAATAGAATTAGTAGGAAACCATCAGGCTTCAAAATTAATTGAAAGATGTGGAGAGTATAAAATTCTATTGTGCTTACTATTTATTAATCCCACAAAAAAAAACTGATTTGTTAGAACAAAATGCTGCCACACATCTTTTTTATAACAAGATATCTGCCACCCATACATCAAAATCATTTAAGATTCCTTGGAAGAAAGAACAATTTGAATTAACCTATTCCATGACCCCCTTACAGTAAACATCATTATCATTGCCAAAAGTGTTCAGACCATAATGGCAAATCCAGGCCAGAGTCCAGGTTGAGGAAGAATTCCCTGTGAGTGATAATATTTTCCATATGCCCATTTGCGTATGTCATGGGACTGATTGCATCAAGACCCAGAATGTTGTAGACTCTTGAAAAAGATCTGTAGATGCTCAAAAGAAGTTGGCTTGTCTGTCTACAAAAGTAAAACCAACTGAATGAAGACTCTTAGCTAAATTTCAGCTTGCTTTTGGATGGACACAGTAGAGCTTTATCCAGTACTATGCATATCTGGGACACGGGCAGACAGTAAGCTAATTCCAGAATTGAAGAAGGAGGAAAGGGGGCTGGATTGATTACAGGAAATTACTATTCTTTTACTGATACCAACTTCGCATGAATGCAAAGGCCCAACTCTTCAGTGTAATATGAGATTATACTGCCTCTGAGGAACAAAAAAGTATCACACAGAGGGTAGGGGAGAAGTTTACGGTGGGTCTGAGCAGGCACCAACATATAAGCAAAGTGGTACTCTGGTGTAAGGTGTGTATGACAGAAATTGAAGATGGGTTGGCAAGAACTAGAGTTCACAAGTGGACATCTGCAACACCACACTGGTACCCTTCTGATGTGGGAGGAAGCAAGGAAAGACTCCAGCTCTTTGAGTGGACTGCAGGTCAAACTTTTGCAAAGAACATGGATAATAATTGCACAGGATCTGCAAGCATGGTTGAGATGCTGTCTTTATCAATGATGGGAAATCTCTAATTGATGAGGTCACTGATTCATTTTAGTATTTGGGAAACATGGAAATATGTAGATCATCAGAATATCGGTATTGTGTGAGACTAACCAAAATGTATACCTCCATGAAAACATCCGAAGTACTAATTTAGTCTATCTTAATATTTATGCAACTTAAAGTCTGTATTATCTAGATTTTCCTATATACTATTCCTGGCAAGTAGGTTTATTGATGGCCAGGCTCACAAAGAGATGAAAAGGTTTCAAAAACTACAGACCTATCCTAGTTCCCCTTGTTGCTAATACCTCCCTTTTCTCCTAATTGCTTTGTATTTTCTTATCTGTCTACAAGTTGCTTTCCACTCTTTCCTTAAACCCATGAAAGTAAAGCATCTAGACCAAACTTTCTCTTGAAAATACCTTCTCAATGTTAAGAAAGACTGCTGATAATATGTTGTCTGTCTATCCAGAATGATTGATTTAAAAAGAAAGTTTGCCACTATATGCCAGGCACTATGTTAGGTGCTAGAGATCCAAAGTTAAAAAAAAAAATTCCTGCACTCAAAAAAAAAAAAGCTTACATTCCATAAAGGAAAAACAATTTGTGGACAGAGAAGAAAATATGAAGTAATTTGGAGAACGGGGAGGTGGACAGATGGTTCATTTCTTCTGCTTTGGTATTGAAAAGGAGCAGAGATATGTGACACTAAGTTTACCAGGGAAGTCATAGAAAAGTTCTTTTCTGTAAGTAAGGGTGAGAAAAAACCAATGACTGAGGAGAAATTCCAGATTCATGTAGCAGGAAAATGTCCACTGGGACAGTGTTGTGTGGGAAGCAATGAAAATACCTCACATTTATATAGAGATTTAATACTTAGAAAGCATTGTTTTTACAATAACCTTGTGAGGTAGGCGGGATAAGTACGATCTTGTTTTATTAAATTGAGACTCAACAGTTTGTGACTTTTCTGTTCTTATGACCTATTAAAGGTCTGAATCATGATTTAGAACCAGGGCACTGGTTTCCAAGTCCAGGCTATTATTACATTGCTTCTCAAGGGCATGAATATAGGGTTGAGCCTTTCTGAGGAACAAGTGCGTTGTATGACCAGATGGTAGAAGAGATGGGGAGATGATGCTAATAAGTTATGAGGATTAGAGTAGTGCAGTTGAGGGAGCTCCCTGATGTAGAAATTGTGATCTGTAAATGTTAGAGATTATGGCGTGCAGCTGCGGGTGAATATGTCTGACTGTTTTTAGGAATGCGTACTCCTTGTAACATATTTTGTGGTAAAGAACTTCTTAGAGGATTATGTAAAATGAAATTTATCTGTGCAGATGGTTTTGAACTGATTACAATTTGATCTGAAGCATCTAGAGTTCCAAAATGCTATACTGGTCTAAGTGGAGTTCATGCTGCTCCTATCCAAAAAGTTCTCTCTGTTTAAATTGTGACTCTTAGTTAATTTTCTGACATTTTGCTATAATATCGATATGCATTAAAAGTGTTTTTCATAGTATCAGTAACTTATTTTTAGTTAACTTTAAAAACTCATTCTTTTTATGAAATATAAGCATACTATAGGGATGTTAAATAATTCAGCAAATTTAGATCCTTATTAGAAAGTGGAAAATATGATCATTTTCTTGTGTCCAGTCATCTTTGTTGGAAACCTTTTTTAAAGTACGTTATATAAAAATTTGAAATACTCCTCTTGATTTTTAATTATTTTTAACTTCTATGTTTAAAATGTATCTTTCATTTTCTAAGCTTATACTAAACAAAGCCTCTTAATACCAACAGGTACCCAACCTAATGGATTTTCTGAAAAATTCTACTTAGTTGTAATAGAGTATACTCAAGATAACCGCTCGTTACTTCATATGTGGAATTTACATTTAAAATCCATTCCTGTCTCAGTAGGTAGGTAGTAATTTTTTGAGGTAAAATAAAAATTTTAATATAAAGATAACTAGAACTGTTTTGGTTACCTTCAAACATACATACATACATACATACATACATATATATGTGTATATATATATACACACATATATGTGTGTTTGTGTGTGTATGTATATATATATATATATATATATATATATATATACACATATACATAAACACATACATATATACTTTTGGGCATACTATTCAGTTGGTCTCAAACATTCATTTTCTTGCTGAAATTAAGTTTGATGGGAGTTTTCTTGTTATATTTAGAATGTAACATAAGTAGCTTAATTGAAATTATTTCTCTTTTTACTCACAAACTGTATTAATTTTGCTTTAAAATGTTATAGGATTATGTTATACATATTCTACATTATCTTTCAGATGAGAAAATCGATGTGAGTGTGTCTGGTGCAGTGTTTCAACAAGAAGAGTTATCTTCTTCTCCAGAAAAGATCCAATCTCCTTTTTCAAAGAAATATCAGGCTTGCAGAGCAAATCTTCAAAGTACTAGTAAACTGACTCTTTCTTCAGAAATGGTCTATAGCCAAGAATTGAATTTACCGGAAGGAGTTGAGATAATCAGTGTTAAGCCATCTGCAGGTGTGTGAATCTGAAGGAATGAAAATAGCAGAACCTCGGAATCCATAAGTGTTTCACAAATATATTCCTATATTGTTCTGATGTTCATATGTAACCACTGGTTTTCAAGTGACTACGAAGCAAGAACAGCTAAGATAAAGATAAATAATTTGATCAGGTGCTTTAAGCTCCTTTTATGGTCTTGCCAAGTACTTGTTGATATAATTTGAAATATTTGTAATATTTTTAAAGGTTATGCTGCTACCCTAACTAAATATATTCTCTTGATTAAAACTAAACCTTAGAACACTTTTAAGGGAAGGTTTCTAAGGCACCCATGCAATCAACTCCTAAGCTTTGCAGAAAAAGTTCTCTTAAAAAAAATAAAATCCAATACATACGCACTACAAAACAAAGCTTATTTCTTCCTTCTACTTATGAATATATTTGTACTTAAGTGTTAATGGCTGTTGGCTGCTTGCCCCGCATCAACTGTTGTCATTTCTGGGTATCATTGAATACTTACACAGGGTAATCATTTTAGTTCCCTCTTCTTTCCTGTTTATTTTCTGTAATAAACAGAAGAAAGGAGTTACTGGGGGCATTTTCAAAAGCATAGACATCTTTCTTTTATTTGTAACTCCCCCCATTCAATTTACTAGCTACCAAAATAAATATTCAAATTTTTTAAAAAAATCTATTACATATAACCATAAACTCCAAATTACTCATTATTTTTTAAAAAATGCATATGTTAACCTTGAAGTGGTGTGTGTCAGAGGGAACAAATATACCATTACCTTTCACCCTGAGCTCCTTTTTTTCGCATTTATTTGTGGTGAGTAGGGTGGGGTTGGACAAGAGAGCGGGATTTTGTAATAGCTTAGAAATTCTCTTTTCCAGAATTTTGCATGAAAAATAGAGTT
>CM053590.1:200521348-200560699 GCA_028646515.1 Pseudochirops corinnae | reverse complement strand
CTGTTTTGGGGTGGGGGGGGGGAAAGAGGGGGAGAAAATATGTAACTCAAAATCTTGTGGAAATGAATGATGCAAACTATAATAAAATTAAAAAAAAAGAATTATCGAATTAAAAAATGATCATTAAATATTGTAACAGTACAGATAATAAAAATTAATATAATCATTTAAACATTAAGTTGTTTTTTTTTTTACTTAATCATTAGGTCAAAATTTAGCAGTCAGCAATTTTGTATTTGAATTTTAATAATTCAGTTTTCTTAATAGCACCATTCCCTAATTGCTGATATCTTCTAAATTCCGTTTCATAACAGCATTTGGATCGTTTTTCCCCCTCTTTGTGTTTGAAGTGTTCTGATGCATATAATGTAAGACTGACCTGTCTGACGCTGTACTCTGCCAGGAGTGATTTTCTTAATTGCTGAGAATCAGTTTAAGTTCTTTGACATTTGACTAAAAACATCATAAGAGAATATTCTTATTTTTAAAACTCATAGTACATTGTTCTTTTTGTTGTTGCAGGAATTACTGCCCTTATTTGCCTTTTGAATTCTGCTGGGGAGGAAGCTCAGTCGGGGCTTACGGTTTTGCTTTGTGAAATTCTCACAGCGGTTTATCTTAGTCTCTTCATCCATGGTCTGGCAACGCACTCTAGTAATGTGCTGTTTCGGATTGTGGCCCATCCTCTCAATGACAAGATGTGGTCTGCTGTATTTGGTGGAGGAGTTCACATTCCTAGCAAAGAACAAACATCAGCCAAAGCTGGAACTGGTGAGTTTTCACTTTCTTTAATGCCGAGAGATTCACCGTAATTTTAAATTCTGTGAATTATTCTGATTCCTTTTTAAAGATAAAAGTATTAAATCATTGAGCCCACGTGACTTAGATGTAGTCACTGTTTAGAATCTGCTCTAAAGCAAATTCTTTTCATTCAAGGGGACAGATTGGTTTTGAAGTGGAGAGAACATTTCATATTAAGTGAGGAGTCATGCTATTTTCAGTCCCCAAGCTTGTACTGCTGTTAATGTGTTTAAACTCTTTTAGGATTAAGAATGTAAAAATATGATTTCCTCACCATTTATCAAAAATGTTTAAAGTAATTTCATAAATTGTAAATATTGGCCTTATCTTCCACTACTGTAAGTACAGACTTTCTTTTCTCTTTTGGCAGGAAGATACTTTTCTATGCCTAGTCCACACCAAGTAGTAGTGTTCTCCATGGAGTGTGTGGGGTTTTCCAAAGCTCTTACAGCCATCAGTTCTCATAACACTACCAGTCTTTCAGGCAAGATATTAGATTCAGAAATAGGCTTTTTAGTTCAGTCTGCTGTATGTTTTGGCGGGGAGGGAGGAGGGAAGGGATATGCTATTGTTGCATTTGGCATTTATAGAAAATAGAGCTTCTCCAGAAAATTCCCTTTCAGCAAGCCATGATCTTGATTGCAAAAATCAATTAGCATTTTAACATGACCCAGTATTTTAATCTGTCTCCAGTTATTATTAAAGTACTCATTTGACTTTAAAGATTATGATCATGGCAAACAGTATGGCCTGAAATAATCACAAGTGCATTTCACATGAGGCTGCTTTTTCATATTATGGATGTAGATATCAGGATTTTGGATTTCTAAGTGTTCATAATACCATTTAAAGTGAGTTTTTAACGTGATATTTGGGAAACAATGTAATTGTTTATTGTAGTAAACGATATGCTAAAATTTTTTAAGCTTAGTAATACCAAATTTTACAGAGCTGAATAGCAAAAACTAAAAAAAAATTTTCTCTTATACTGACTTTATTTCAGGATTTAGTGATCCATATATATCTTCTTGTCTATAGCATAATAATATCCTGTTTCTAACCCCCCCCCCCCATAGTTTTTATATTTAGAGTAACTGAAATTTTTAAAATTACCCAATGACCACCTACAACACAATGTCCTCTGTGGAGGAGAAATATAGATTTCTTCATGAATTATTTCGTGAAAATCAAGTTATAACTACTGTTTTATAAAGCTAATTATATATTGAAATGAAACATTTCTGACTTCCAAAGGAGAAGATAAGGTAGGAGGAGTGTCAGGAGAGGGAGGTAAAGGAGAAGGAATTGTTGACAGTGATTGGAGGACTTCGAAGTTGTGAAAAGGGCAAAAGAATTAATTTGAGGAGAAATAATTTTAGAGGACTTCAGGAGAAGGGTTCAGGCCAGTGAGAAAGATCTGAGGAATAGGTGAAGAAACAGGAGAAAGACTTGAGCTCAAGCAGGTGGGGCAAGAATTAGTGCAACACCAGGTGATTGAGAGCAGGAAAATGAAGACAGTTGTTGCCGTCAGGGTGGATATAAAGAGTCTGGAAGTAGCAGAAGAGGCGAGGCAAATGACAGTTGCTGAGTTTTAAATCTGGTACAGAAATTCTGCCATACAAGTTCTGCTGAGTTGCCATTGGGAAAGAAAATAAAATCCAAGATCTCACTTCCGAGTGTGGAGAAAAGGGAAAATTCTGTAGCCCACCTGCGTTGTGTGTGTGTGTTTGTGTTTGTATGTATTTGTGTATATGCACGTATTCTATTTTTATTTCTGCAGTAGTCAGCTGTCTGCTTCTTTGCTCAAAGTGTAGGCCAGGTAGTCAGTTAACAAGCATTTCTTATGTATTACCACATCCTGTGGATTGGCTTCATGCAGATATTAAGTAATCTAAAATATTTACTATGGATTAGCTACTGTGCTAAATACTCGAGGCAAAAACCAACCTTGGTTCTCAAGGAACTCAAGAAAAGCTCAAAGGGCTTGAGAAGGACTCTCTGCTTTCCATATTGTCTGGGATAGTGAATTGTTTCTTGATGACAGATTTCAATGTGGAAACAAAGAAAAAGCATCTGAAGCAGCACTGCTAATGATGGCAAAGCCGACTATGGCTTGAAGTAATCAGAAATGCATCTCAGATTAGGCTGATCTACATCAAGAAGTTTTGAGTATTGAAGTATGTGACACAAGAGAAAGGGATGAAAAATCACTTATTACTTGGAACTAAGAAACAAATTTGAGGTTTCTGAAGGAGGAGTCTAGGTACTTGGCCGTGGTGGTGGTAACTCATTGCGATACCCAGTTAATATTATTGTGCCAACTAATTGTGGAGCTTATAGCAACAGAGAACGTTCCCATCTTAGGGTGCATGTGCAGGGCACGGCAGGGAAGTTCCTCACATTTACTGGTGATTAACACAGGCACAAATGACGTAGCTAGAAGGAACCTAGAAAACATTCCTAATGATTAAGAAACCGTGTGTCCATTAAGACATTAGGGGCATGGGTGATATTTCCATTGCTGCTTTCTATTTAGGGCAAGGGATTCAGAAGACAAAAGCAGATTTGGAAAGTAGACGGCTAGTTTAAAAGATCTAAGCATGGGAACTGGATTTCCATACCATTGCCTTAAAATGTAGGATTGATAAATTTCTGGCAGGTAATGGAGTATGTTTAAGAAAGAATAGAGTGCATTTTTTCCAGACTTTTATAGCTCTTATTAAAAAAAGCTTTGGGCTGAAAAGGAAAGGAGAAATCTACCTAAAGCCTCTTCCACCAAACTAGAAAGATTACAGAGAGATTAGCTATAATGTAGGAAGAAGCAGTTGAGACTCCCAAAAATATAAGAAAGCAGCCAGTGTTTAAAAAAAACCTTGGCATCAGATCCCTATACACATATGTACAAAGTATGGTTATCTGATAAGGTGAACTAGAGAACCTAACACAAATAAGCAAATTTCATTTAATTTATCCGTATCACTGAAATTGTATTTGAGATGAGCAGGGTAGAATTAAATATGTTAGGGTAATATTAAATAGTCAGAAAGATGATACCAGTTAGGCAAGCATGGTGAAGAGCATCTCAGTTTATTTCAGCCGATGTAGAATAAGGTGTGGCGTTGCCACAAAAGTGCGGCACACAAACAGAAAGGAAAAGGCAAGTGGTTTCAGAATTCGATCCCAAACCTAGAGCTACAATAGAGCAGTGATAGTGGACTGCCATTATCCTGGAATATGCTGGAGCTCTTTTTCTCTGCCAAAAGCAGAGCAGATAGTTTCTTCATTTCTTATAGTAATTTTATCCTTCAGATTATGGCAGAACTAAGAAGAGTAGATTTTATTCTGGTTTTGACCAACAGGGAATGCTGAGGTTGAAATGATTATTCTCTCTTGGAGTTTTTTATTTAAAAAAAGAGAAGTGAGAACAGTCTGTCACGTATTCTAAACTTTAGGAGAGCTCATTTCAAAGAATTAGAAGAACAAGTAGAGTTCTGTGTTACTGGGAAATTCAGCTGGAGTAGGGAAGGAAGTGGGGTGGGATACAGAGAACGTTCCGAATGTGAAACCATGAATGGGAGGATGGGGAGAAACTCCAGCAAGAAAGAAAAGGGAAAGTTGTCTAAAGAGGCCAGTGGAAGTGAATGGACCTTTATACATCCTGACAGCAACAGAAAACTTTATTTCCCTTCTCTTAGTAACCTTTTATTCTACCAATTTGCTTTACTTCTCTTGACTTAACAGTTACTTTCTTGACTCTTTGTACTTAGCTCCTGTATTCCTTCTGCTCCAAAACAAGGGGAAAGAGAGAAACTAAAAGGAAGTGATCAACAGTGATGAATCATTCTGAGTGGTCAAATAACATGCGAATTCATAAAAGACTGTTGGATCTGGCATTAAGATCATTGGTCACTTTGGAGAAAACAAGTTCATGTGTATGATAAGGTCAAAAGCCAGATCTCAGAGGGTTTAGAAGAGAAAAGGAAATGTAGGCATCTAGTAGGATAGATGCCTTTCTGAAGCTGATTAGGCAAAACTGGGGGGGACAGATTTAGGATGACAGCTAATAGGCATGATAAGATCAAGTGATCATCTATTAATTAATTTATTTATTTTAAAGATGGGAAATTCAGGTGTGTTTGTAGGCAGCAGGTAGATAGGAAGAGATAGGGAGCCAGTAGATAGGGAGAGATCTGAAGATGAAAGAGAGGAGGGGAAAGGATACTGCCTCCGATCTTCTGGGAAAGCAGGGAGTGTATTCAACAAAGAGTGCGTGTGGAGGGAGGCCCATGACTTGAGAAGATGGCCACTTCTTTAGCAGAGACCAGAATGAAGTAGAAGATAGTGGAGGAAGATATTTGAGTGACTTAGGATGAGGAAAAGGATGGATGGGAGTGTTCTCAGTAAATAGCCCCAAGTTTTTTCAGTGAAGTATGAGGTACGATCCTCAGCAGAGAAGAATGGGTGTTGTAGGAGCCTTACAGATAAATTAAAAGGTCTGGAAAAGCATCTGAGTGAGAGAGTGAATGATTAGGGAGGAGTAGAATGACTGCTTCACTGTAGTGAGGGCTTAGTAGAAATTAGACCACATAAATTTGCAGCAGAGTGAATCAGTACAGCTCCATCATTTTCACTAACTCTTCAGCAGCACAGTAATAGTATCAAAGGAGCAACAGAAAGATATCATCTGTGATAAAAACAAGGGGACAAGAAATTCAGGAGTAGAGGATAGTGTAAAGTTCATCGGGTTCATCATGGGACAAGATAGGGAAGAGAGGAGAGTACATATTGAGCTGGGATGAAGCCCTGCGGAAAGAACTGAGGAGAGAGGAGGGAATGGAGGTTAGATCACAAATAGTCATAGAGGTTGGCTGGCACAGAAGAAGATTCAATGGTGAAAGATTATAACTGGATAGAGAAATTTTAGAGTTGAGACAAAGGGAAGCAGAGATCAAGGTCAGTGCTATAACTTCTTTGTGAAGCTGAGCTGGAGTGGAATACTTAGGTCACAGCTAAGTGGATTGAGCAACTGAGTGTATTGGAGGCATCGTCAGTATGTATGCTGATGTCCCCTGGTGTGAGAGTAGAACTTGTCAAGAGAAAAGCTGTGAGCCAAGCATTGAATTTATTGAGAAAGGACGAAGGGGTTGAGAAATAATAAACAAACACGGGCTAGATTGGGTGATGAATTTAGATAGTGAGGACCTGAAAGGAAAACAGGTTACTGAGTGATGGTGGTGGAAGGAAAGTCTGGGAGTAACACTGAAGAGTCAGGAGTGTTCTGACTGGGACCACTAAGGCTTCCAGGGAATTAGTCATCTGTGACCACCTACCGAGTCGTATGTACACAGAAACTGATAAAGATGATTTTCAGTTAGGTGGCCCAGTGGATAGAGTGCCAGGCCTGGAACACCAAAAGACTGTCTTCATGAACTGGCGATATTATTGCTGAGCCATTATCGATGATCTGTGAAAGACTGTAGAGAATGGGGGGGGGGGGGTCAGTACAAATTTGGAGAAAGGTAAATTGCTTATCTTTAGAAAGTAGAAACATAATGGATTCTGGAAACTCTTGTCCGCTTGACTTTGATTCTGGGTAATGTTCTAATGTTTTGTGAAGGACTAGTCAGAAAGGAAGTGGTGACCCCAGAGAGACTTGTGGCTTTACCAAGGCTACCACTGTACTTAACAAACTAAATTCATTTCTTCTTTTTTTTAAATTGAATTATTAACTAAAGCCAGACCAGGAAAGCCTGGATTCCAAACTTGTTCTGTGGCCATAGGCAAGTAAAATGAGTTAAGGTACATAAGAAAGTGTTTTGCAAACCTTAAAAGTGCTATATAAATGCTAACTATTAAGTCTTTTAACCTCCCTGAGCCCAAGCAAGAAACATTTATCATAAAATTTAATTTTTTTTCAAAGATCAAAAATCTATTTTTCCCTTTTACCCATGTAAGAAAACAAAACAAAAACAAACAAAAATCCCTCCCAGAAATAGATAGTCAAGTAACATATTCCTCTGGTGGCCATGACCTTAAAAATATGTCTTATTTTGCACTTTTCTCTGTTAGGAAGGCAGTATCATGTTTTATACTCTGGAATTTTCTTTGGTTATTGTGCTGATCAGTATTTATGATGTTGTTTTTTTTGCAATACTGTAATCAGCACACATTTGTGAAACACCTACTATGTGCTAGGCACTTTGCAAGTATTAGGAACACAAAATACAAACTTCTTGGCCCTCAAGGAGCCAACATATATAAATAAATATAAAATATATACAAAAACAAATAAAAGGAGATATTTGGTTGGGGGAGTGAGAGGGAGACTCCAGCAGCTCTGAGCTTCAGAAAAGGCTTTATGTAGGAAGTAACATCTCAACTTAGCTTTGAAGGGCTTTTGTATTCTAAGTGCAGAGTTGGGATTAACACATTCCAAGTACATAGAACATCATGGGCAAAGGCATGAAGGCACTCTTTAATCAGTGGAATGTATAAGAATATAATGAAATAAAACTAAAGTGAAAGTCAGGGAGTAAAGGAAAGGATGTCATTTGTGCCCATCAAAGTGCCAACATGGAAAAAAGGAAGAAGGTGAACAACTCACCTCCAGAGGAGATGAGCAAGGTGCATTCCACAGGGAGTCTGCCCCAGTGGTATGCCCTGGGATATAGTCGTAGAATGAGCAGTGTTTCTGCATTGTTCACCTAAGTTTAAAAATCGAACTTCATAATCTAACAATGGAGGTCCCAGTTTGAAAATGGCCTGGAGATTATAAGAACAATATGAGTTCGCTGTGTTGGTGGCTACTGTGAAACGTAATGCATTGTGCCCAGGAGGAAAAGTGTGAGTGTCCTACTGGAACTCTGTCTTGGTCAGATCGTATCCGCAATTGAGTGTTTGGTTCTAAGCAAGATATGGATAAACTAGGAGGCCGATTGGAGGATGGTGAAGGGCCTTGAGTTCGAGTTCATGATCACCCATTGAAGGGACTGAGGATATGTAGCCTAAAGA
The DNA here is from genome assembly GCA_028646515.1 of Pseudochirops corinnae. Classification (NCBI taxonomy): domain Eukaryota; kingdom Metazoa; phylum Chordata; class Mammalia; order Diprotodontia; family Pseudocheiridae; genus Pseudochirops; species Pseudochirops corinnae. The sequence goes on along the minus strand of CM053590.1, from coordinate 200,552,887 downwards.
AGAGAAAATTTGGGGTGTGGGTAGAGGGTTATTATAATTATTTTCATGCATTTGAAAAGCTTTTTTTTTTAATTCCAGGAAGCAGATGTAAAAGAAACAAGAGGCAAATTTAGGTTTAATTTTAAGAACTTCCAGTCAATGAATTATTTAAAATTAGCCTGGTTTTCCTCCCACAGAGCGTCTGCTAAATCCAACTAAGGTTGGATAACCATGTCTTGAAGTGCACAGGATTGCTACTTGTCAAATGTGTGTTCTGTGATTCCTTCCTAACCTGGGAGTATAATTCTGTAACAGGACTTTTAGGATTATCGGCTTTCTGAGGACAAGAAGCCCGAGACTGTGCTGCATGTTGTGGAAGTGTATTTTTGGAGCTATTTGGAGTGGAAGAATATTACTACTTTCTTTTAGTGCCTGAAACCTGTTCTTTCCTTAGCATAGATCTGCTTGGCATTATTATCATCTCTTTCTTCCAGACCTATACTCTTTGGTACATTAAAACAAACAAAAAAAGGAGGGGGAGAGGGATGATTGTATTTACTTTTTAACCAGACGGTGGTTAAGATTTTAAATCCAATTAATTTCTTTGGTTTATTTAAATACAATATATTCGGGCATTTGTCCCCTATAGCTGTCTAGAAACAGTTAAAATAGAAAGCTGACCAATGTAGATAGATAGAACGGGCTACCTGAGATTGAATAAAAACAAATGTCTTAGCTGGCTGATGATGGATGCCTCTCAAAGGCAATCCCGCTGGTGCCAAAGTCTAGAAACATGGGAGAAAGAGTATGAAAAGAAAAAAATTAGAAAAAAGGAAGAAATCAGTGAACGAGGTGTAGTGGTCAAGCTTAGAAGTGGTTGTGGGATTTGCCAGAATCACATCCATTCCAGTGGGAGAAATGGCAGTAGATAAAGGAGAAAGCCACAAGAAAAAAGAGGGAAGAAATGCTGTCTAAAAAATACAAGGGCAAAGAGCTCTTTGGACCACTTTGAGGATATCACCTGTGCCGCACTGAAGGCATGTCAGTTTTTGTAGAACAGTACTCTGGGATGTTCTCTATGTCACAAAGGAGTTGTGTGTACCTCAGTTGCTTCTGAGGTAATTTTTAATATTGTACCATAGTACAATAATGTGCAAATTGAGGAATCAAGATAATTACAGAAACCTTAGTTTATATACTGATTACAGCTTGTCTATGATGGCAGTGACTTTTATAAATATTGCTATACGAGCTTAGTATTTAAAGTATTATTTAGGTGTCTGGATAACTGACTTATTTAGCGCATTACATGCCACCACTACATTGGGTAGCCTTCATGTTTCTGGATTTTAAGATAAAATACTGAAAAAAAAATTTTTTTAAGTCTGACCTAATAAATAGCTCTTTTAAACATGAACTTTTCAAATAATTGGAGAGTGATTGAAAAATCACTAGTTATCATCTTCCTTGATTCAATAAATCAGTTTACTTTCCCTCTCTGTTTACTTCCTAACTTTTACCTTGCAAATTAAAACAACATCTCTCTTTAATATTACCATATGTTACATGCCATTAACTGCTTTTTGAGGGTATAAAATGGAAATCTAATTTGGTTAAGAAAAGTTTGGATTGTTTTAATAGCTGCTGCTTTTGTGGATTAGAAAAAAAGTTATTACTAATTTGGTCATGCAAAATCCTGAAATTTCCTTCAATTTTTTTTCAGTGTTTCTTTAACATGACCATTTTTGTGTAATGAGAGTTCTCAGATTAGCTAAATCCTATGGTGCAGGTCTGTTTGGGGGGGGTATGTGACAGTTGAATTTTTATCATATCTTTTGCTACAATGGCTACTTTTTTAATAATGGACATTCTCTGAGTAGTAATATTCTCATAAAATGCTTAACTTTGCCTCTAGTAACAATTAGAAATCCATAAGTTTTCCTTTTATCCAATTTATCTTTTTTGCTTAAAAAACAAAACCACAAAAGCACTTTTCATTATTTCGGCATTTTATTATACATATTTTAAAAAATCTTTGAATTTCATATTATTGGATCCCTTCAAAAATTTGTAAATTTCCTTGTGATGCTTTGATCTACCCAGTGAATGAAATTCAAAACAAATACTGTATTGTTCTTTGTGGTGTGCATGTCATTTGTTGGAATGCTGTTGGAATGTCAGTGAAGTCCTTTGAAGTTTGCTTGCTTCATGTTTAATATTTTCTCTCTCTCTAAATACAGACCTGTAAATCCAGATGTTTTTATTCATAGCAGTTTCTGAAGATTTTTTAAATTAAATGCTCAATATTATTGACAGAAGTCTTACAACAAAAAATTTCCAGATCAGAAGATGGAATACTTTGACCTATTTTGTCAGCCATTTACATTATTTAAATTTCCAAAAAATATAGTTGACTGTAGATTTATACTTTCAACTTGTGATTTTTTTTTACTGTCGAATTCATTTTTTAAAAAAGCTTTTCAGCTGTGAAATTTAACCATAGCATGAAACTGAGTATACAATCTTGATTTAACTTAGTGACTCTATTAATTTTTTTGCTTTAAAAAATTTTTTTTAATCCTTTTCAAATTCTCTCCCTTCCTCTACCCCTTCTCTCCCCCACTGAGAAGGCAAGAAATACAATACCCAATATAATGAGGTCGCACAAAAAATCTCTGCATTCGCTGTTTTTTGGAGGGGAAAACAAGAAAAATAAACATACTTCAGTCTGTACTGAGTTGTATCAGTTTTGTCTCTACAGGTGGATGGTATTTTTTATCATAAATCCTTTGGAATGGCCATGGATCATTGTATTAATTAGATTAGCCAAGTCTTTCACAGTTAATTGTCATTGGAATATTGCTGTTATTGTGTACAATGTTCACCTAGTTCTGTTTGCTTCACTTTGCATCAGTTCATGTAAGTCTTCCCAGGTTCTTCCTGAAACCATCTCTTTCATCATTTCTTATAGCACAATAGTATTTTATCACAGTCATTCATATAAAAACACACACAGACACACCACAGGTTGTTCAGCCATTCTTTGGTTTCCACTTCTTTGCTACCGCAAAAAGAGTTGCTGTAAATATTTTTGTACATATGGGTCCTTTCCCTTTTTCTTTCATCTCTATGTAGGTAGTGACTTAATGCCACTACATTATATGCAAATAACAGTGCGTTTTGTTTTGTAGTAACACCTACTGGCTTTCACAGTACTGACTTCTTCACAGTTCAGTTGTTGAGGGATTGTTGAGGTGCATGAACCCACAGAAAATTACAAATGCAGATGAATTTGATTTTTTTAAAAAGGAAAAATATAAAATATCCTTTTCCTTTATTTTTAAAATTAAAAATAGGGAAGATACAACTGTGTCATAAATCATTAAATAATATTTAAACTTCAGTTCTGAGTGACTCCTGTTTAAAGGAGAATGCTTTCCCAAGAATCATATTCCAGTGTCTTTTGTATGGAGATGAGCCTGAGTTCCTGAAGACTCTTAGCTGAGACCATGCTCTTACAAATCCTGCCAAATCAATAGGACTTTGGGTGTGAACCTAGGAACAGGTGACCACATGGAGAATAGCCCAACCAGTTTCATAGGGGCTTGTCTTTAGAAGCAGTGGGGAGGGGAGAGGGAAGACAGAAATACATCTCCTAAGAGTTGAATACTACATTAGTGGAAGGAGTCTCCTAAAACTGTGTCCTAAGGGTTGAAGACTGCATTAATGAGTGGAGGGAGTATCCATATTGAAACAATAGATCTTTTGAAGATTTTAAAGAAGTGAGTGAAAGAGGAATAAAAGAGTAGAAGGGCTAAATGGATAGAGACACTTAGAGGGACAGAAAGATAAGGAAAGAAGAGTGGAGGTATATGCCTTTAGGGAAAAGATGTACTATAGGGACACATTTTCATTGTGCTATATTCTGACCTTCTAGCTTCCTGTTTGTTAAAGACAAAGCTGTGCTGTTAGTTTACTACTTATAGGCATAAATAAACACGTATTGACTTTAACTCATGCTATGAAGATTTCTTATTCTGTTGAAAAGAAATTGTCTCAGACCAAGCTTGGAAGTATTAGTAGTAAAAGCGGCATTTGTGTATTCTTGTATTATTCTTGAGGGGATGGATAGATCTGTCCTCTTAAAAGGAAGGATTCCACCTTAGGACATAGTGAAAAGGCCACAAGCCTTATGAAACTTCTTCTTGCTTTCAAGAGTCATTAACCTTACCCAATCTAATGCTATCCATAGCCTTCTCTTTTATGTCTAGTTTTACTGTGATCTAAAGTAAAATACTGTCTATGACTACTTAGTTTTATGAAAGGTACATCCATTAGAGTTGAAAGCAGAGGGAAAGCTATAGTGAACTCTTGGTGTCATTTAATGAACACCCAAACAGATAAGGGGCAGAACGTCCATGCTTGTTCCTTATTTACACCCAGGAACCAAACTTTTTCTAAAAATTTGGTGATAGTTTGTTGTTTTGTAAAGACCTTTTGTCTTTATTGTGCCCAACAATGCATTAAATGTAGCAATAAATGTTGAATTGATGAATCTGTCTTTGGAGAAATGGTATAGATATACCATCATATTCTGTGTTCCCGTTCTCCAAGAACTCTTACCCTTTCCTCTTGCTTTGAAAGCTAGGTGTAAACCTGAAGAAAAATTTAAAGACAGGATAGCTCCTGAACCTTGTTTAAGTTATTATCAGATCATTTTTTCAGGCAACTTTACTTATTTGTATAATCCTAAACTTGGGTAGACATCACAGTTCCCTAAACCTGTGTAGTATTCAACTTTGTTTTGGATTCTCAGTAGCTGTGAAATTCAAATCTGGCTTTAGAATTATAAGTAACTTCTGGCTAATTGAGTAATTTCATACTTAAAGGATCTGTAATTTAATTGGAGTTGGCACACCATTTGTTGCAAAACCTTGATAAATGGTCTTTAATTGTTGGTATGGTCATTGCCTTGATGAGCTTCTCCGAATTCAACTTCATCGGTCTAGTCTTTGGACAAAAGACACATTATCCAAAACTAGTTTGTATCTGAAACCTTTACAATTCGTTAAAACATGTCAGAAATCAAGATTCACCTCCATTCTACTATAAGGCATCAGAGTAAGATATGTAGAACTTAACTCCATAACAGCATTTTAGTTTCTTTGGGTCAGGACAGATATTTAATGTGAAGCACATGGCCTTTTCTTTTACAAAAATTAAATGTCACATGTTAAATGTGACAAATACCAGCTCACTACTAGTCCTTTGAGAACTCTGCCTAAATAATTTTTGTAATTCGTAAGTGATAGAATAAGTTTTTTGGGGCAATCTGAAGAAAAAGAGAAAAATCATGCTTTTTTGTTTACTTCTTCCTACTTTGGATCTCTTCTAATTCATCATCAAAATGAGGAAGGATGAAACAGACGATTGCAAAGATCTGTTTCAACACTGAAATTCTAAGATTGTTCTTTTCCCAAAACATATTATTGTGGTAAATTTGTTTGCCAGAAACGTATTAAGAAATCATTTTGGAGAGTAATTTTGGAAAATTTAACTATCCTTAGACCACGTCAAATTATTCCATTTTCTTTTATTCGGTCTTTTTTCTGATTCAACATCGTATAGCTGGATTCACAGGCTGTTCTTTGAATTGCTTACTCTACAAAAATGTAAACAGCAAAACATCTTCCTAAATTTACCTTCCAACATGTACTTTCAGGTTTTTTGTTATTATGTTTTAATAGTGAAGAAGAATGTCGTCGATATTATTGTTGACAAAAGTTAAGTTTTGTCAGTGATTTTTTATGTCTGTCTTGATATCCATTAAAAAGCAGTCATTTATAAAGTAGGTATTCTTTTTTATACAATATTAGGCCTTAAGGATAACTATTTTGAGAAGGTAAAGAACATTTCCAAATTATAACTATGCGTTAACAAATTAAAATCTAGCAAAACTGTTTTGGAATATATTTAACCACGTCCAGAATAAGTTGGTACCTTTGATTAGCTGAATCTTTTAAGCCAAAAGTTGCTTACCAAAATTAGGCAAAAACATAAAAATAAACATTTTAAAAGTATCTTTCTGATTATTTAAAAGAAAATTAATGATAACATTTAGCTTTTGTACTTAGTGCCCCAGTACTAATATTTCATAGAGTTTCTCTCTTAATTTCCTGTTTTTAATAATCATGTTAAACGTTGCCAAGTTTTGCTTAGAAATGCATGTGCATGCAGTGTTGCAAGTTGATCATCTCTAAACAATAAAATATAGAATAATTATGTTACAGCACAAATATCTACATCCTATTCAAAGGTAAGTTAACCAACTACATAAAGAGGAAAGCATTGTACAGTGATATGGAATGATGTCACTTTTCGGTCAGCTACTTTTTATGACATTCATGATTGGCTAGTAGATTTTGGTGAAATTTATTATAAAATATTTTTAAAGTAACAAAATATACTTAAATGAGTGGAAAAATAAATTAGGTAAAGTATTTACAGTACAGACTCTTTAACCCTTGGGTAACCCCAGTAACTAGCGAGTCATGTTTCCTTTCCATGGCTCTCATTTTTGATTAAGGAAATTAATTTTTATAGTTTTAATCTTATTTTACTATTTTCCCATTTGCTAATGAAAAACATAACTTTTGGACGTATGACCAAGAAGTTACTTAAATCCCCCCGTGAGTTTTTACCTTGCATCCACATTCAGTTGACATCACCAGCTCCACAAGTAGAAATGGGTGATTGCTTAGAGTGGTAAGGTTTTCCCTAGCCACCTTTACTTAAAAAGAAATCCTAATCCTGCATTGGTGATTTCTCAAGATCCTAGAAACAGAAGAATGATGACAAGATTCCCGTGAAGGTTGGTTTTTTCCCCCCTTTCATTTTTCCTTTCTGCTCTCTTAATTAAATAACATGAAGGTTTTGCCACTTGTTCTTACTTTTATTTTTGTTGGAAATAAAATAAAATTAGATCCTATTAAGTAAAAATAAACTGTAAATCTTATTGAACATGAAAATTGTATTTCTTCTTTACTAATAATCTTTTTTTCCTTAATTTTGTTTCGTTTCTTCTCCAGTTGAAGATGGTGAAAAACAGCAGGAACGATCTAGGTCGTCAAAAATATCTTCCAAAGAGCGCCTTCCGCGGGACTCATCCTTGCCTGTAGGAGACCAAGAGTCTTTTACTTATAAGGAAAAGTTTATTCCTCCTGAGCTTAGTATCTGGGATTATTTCATAGCAAAGGTACCTAATGTGATCATGAAGTATTTGTATATTCATTTAAAAACAAGGTTCCATTTGCTTCTGTCTTTAAATATTTTATCAAAACACTTTTTAAAAGATAGTTTTTATTCTGTAGCATGATCACTTTCTAAACTCTTTAAACCTTTTTATAAAAGCCAATACTTGAATGAATTATGGCTTTAGAGATTTCAGAAGGGGGAGTCTACACTTTGATACAAAAAGGATATTGCATATATATACGTTATATAAGTGGAGAAAGCGAAGAGAAGAAGATAGATGTGATGTCAAGGGGATGGAATGATTGAAACCTGCAAAGAGAGGACTGATGCTAATATGTGGAATTTTCAGAGACCAAGCCTTCAGTAATGGGAGGAAGGAAGGAAATATGCATTAGCTAAGCTTTTACTGTGTGCCAAGCACTGTGCTAATGGGCAACGTCCCAGAAGAAAAGTCGGATACTTCAGCTTAAGTGTGAAAGAAGTCATGGACTGATTTCTTTGGTCTTTGCAATTTTTGCTGCAGCCTATTCCCGGAGATACAGGAGTAATGGTATAACATAGACCACCCAAGGAGCACTTATCAGAGATAATACTTCTGACTTACCTGCTTTAGCGTGGAAGGACCATCAGAGAAACAAATCAGTCAGTCAGTGAACATTCATTAAACGCCTCCTATGTGTTAAGCACTGTGCTGACACTGGAGATACAAAAAGGGGCAAAAGATTGGTCTCTGCCCTCAAGGAGATTACAGTCTAATCGGGGAGACAACGTGCAAACGAATATATACAAAACAAGCCACGTACAGGATAATTGGGAAATAATTAACAGGGGAGGCATTGGAATTAAGAGGTGATGAGCAAGACTTCCTGTAGCAGGTCGAATTTTCATTGGCAATAAAGGAAGCCAGGGAGGTCAGTATCCAGAGCAGGTAGACGGGAGAGCCAGAAAATCCTTGGAGCTGAGAGAAGGTCTGTTTTGTTTGTGGAACAGCCAGGAGGGCAGTCACTGGATCAAAGAGTATGTGTTAGGGATTAAGGTATAAGAAGGCTGGAAAGGTAGGTAGGAGCTGGGTTACCAAGGCTTTTGAATGCCCATCAGAGCATTTTGTATTTGCTTCTTGAGGCAATCGTGAGCCCCTGAGATATTATAGGTCCATGACTGGACCTGTCTTTTAGGAAAATCACTTTAGTGGTTTGGCAGAGGATGGATTGTAGTGGGGAGAGACTTGAGGCAGGCCGACCTACCCGTATGCAATAATCAAGATATGAATTGATGAGGACCTGTGTTAGAGTGGTAACGGTGTCAGAGGCAAGAAGGGTTGTGTTCGAGAGACGTTGCTAAGGTGAAACTGAGAGACCTTTGCGACAGCTTGAGTATTAGAAGGGAGAGATAGGGATGAATCCAGGGTGGCCCCTAGTTTGCAAGCCTGAGGGACTTGGGGAGGGTTTAGGGAGAAAGATAATGAATGCCATTTTGGACATACTGAGTTTATGATATCTCCTGGCTATCCAGTGCAAGATTGAGTCTGAAAGGCAGTTGGAGATGCAAGATTGGAGGTCAGCAGAGAGTTTTGGGCAGGATAGGTGAATTTGAGAATCAGCAGCATAGCAATGGTTATGAAATCCACGGGAGCTGGTAAGATACCAAGTGAAGTGTGTAGAGGGAGAAAAGAAGGTAACCCAGGACAGAGCCCAGAGGGATGTTTTTGGCTAGAGAACGTGATATTGATGAGGATCCAGCGAGGGAGAGAGAGAAAGATCTGTCGCACGTGGAGGAGAACCAGGAGAGAGTGGTATTGAGAGAAGAGAGCATCAAGGACGAGAAAGCGATGAACACTATCAAAGGCTACAGAGACATAGAAGAGAATGAGGGTTGAGGAAAGGCCTTACTGCAGAGAGAGCAGTTTCAGTTGAAATATTGATGTGGGAAGCCATATTGTAAGGGATTAAGAAGAAAATGAGAGGATAAAAAGTGGAGGCTCCTGTTTTAGATGGCCTTTTGGAAGCGTTTGGCTACAAATGGCAGAGGTATGTAGAGCAGTGATGAGGGGTTGGAGGGATCCCACGAAAAAGAACCCAGGAAACATTTCAGGTCTGCTGCGGTTCTGTGTCGGAGACAAATGAATTGCTTGGTACAGCGCTGTGCCAAAGCACAAAGGACAGTGGAACAACCAGCATTTATTAAGTTTTTTGTGTGCCAAGCACTGTGTGCTGATGTTGCCTAGTTTCATGTCACCAGCGGTCTTATCCCACCGAAGTCTTCATTTCAGTAGGATTTACAGATGTCTTTCTGCTCCCTCTGTTGCTTGTACCATCCCAGAGTCAGAATGTCTTTTGAATGCTATCAATAGAAGTACCTATAGAAATGTTTTGTAAATGACATAAAATACAACTGTTTGGATATATATTTGGATGTCTTGGTTAACATGTTTGGATTATGAATTCTATAAAATTTTATTTTAGCCTTTTTTACCACCTTCCCAAAGTAGAGCAGAATATGATTCAGAAGAGAGTCAGGAAAGTGGTGATGATGAGGATGAGGATGGTGATGAAGATGTTTTAACTTCAAATTATCAACTCCAAGAGCATGCTAATTCAAATTCATACAGGTATAAAATATGTATTTTAAGTTTCTTTGGGACATTTTTGTTTCTAAAGAATTGCAAGTACTTGATCATTTATGTTAGAGTTTTAATCTTTATACAACATTATAGGAAAACTAGTTAGCTTATATTTCTGCCTCTGCTTTTCAATGTCTGGGCCCTCAGTTCCTTATAATCTGCCTTTTCTCCTCTATTACTCATTCTATTGAAACTACTCTGCCTAGCCTTTAGAAAACTTTATGGTGTTGCTTATCACAAAATTAAGGACCTTCTCCTTGATCTCCCTCCAACATCTTATACTATTAACCATACCCTTTTAATATTAATTTAATCCTAAGAGACTGAGATACCCAGATCTTGACAGTTTTCCTTCCTGTCTTATTTTTTACTTTGTCTCCATTGCTTCCCTCCTGCTACTGCCATCAACTAAACATGGGCCTTCTCTCAGTGAACTCCTTCATTCCTATAACTTTTATTTTTTCTATGCAAATGATTTATCTGTAGGTCCAGACCTGACCTATGCTGAGCTCCATTCTCACATTTCTATCTAGTCGCTATATATCTCTACCTGTATCAATAACTCAGATTATCATTTCCTAAACTGAATTTATCTTCCTCCTTATCTTGGACCCACCTGCAAAATTTGACCTTCTAGTAGCTAGTAAATTGCCATCATTGAGTCTACTTTATTATCTCTTGTCTAGTTCCCCTACTGGTAGTTTCCCTCCTCTCCAATCTGTTCTTCACACTGTTCACAGAGGGAACTTGTTAATGCACAGGTCTCATTTGTACCTCAAGTAAAATGCAAACACATTAGACTGATTTTTAAGGGTATCCTAAGGAAATGTCTAGTTAAGGCAGTAGGTATGACCGTTTACTTCAAGTGAAATAAATGCCTGTTTAGATTGCTCTGGTAGATTATTCAGACTTATACAATCAAGTTCCTCTGTGTACTTCCAGTGAGGTGGCACAGCAGATCATAAGAATTTACTAGAATAATGAAGTTAGAGTATTGGTATTCGTATAGTTTCAGGGTAAGAGTTGGAGAAATGAGGATTATAATTCTTAACATGGTTTTGTGATGATCCAGTGAAATAATACATTTTGATTACTTTGTAAATTGATTTATAAAATCAGAATTTATTTTATTTCTCTATGCATCTTGAAAATCAGTAGTTCAACTAAAACACCAGTGACATATATAAAAGCATAGATTAATCAGTCAAAAAGGATATTTTAACCAGGTCCTGAGGGCCAGGTGCTGGGATGCAAAGAAAAATGGAATAGTCCTTGTGCTCAATGAGCTTAAATGAAGGGGAAGGCTCCTAGGTTCTCAAACTACTCTTGTCTTGACTCATTCAACAGAAACATCTCTACAGAGTTACCACTGATCTCTTAATTGCAAATCTGATCATGTTTTCACAAGTCTTCATCTTCATTGATGTTTCTGCAGCATTTAACCCTGTTAGACCATCCCTCTCTCCTCTCTTCATTGTCCTCAGATTGCTTTCCCTTAATGTTCTCACTACCTTTCTAACTGTTCCTCCTTCTCCTTCACTAAATCATCACCCGTATCACATGCCATAAAGTTTGGGTTTGCCACGTTCTGTCTTGGGCCTTCTTTCCTCTGCATACTTTCTCACTTGATGACTTCATCATCCCAGTGGTTTTAATTTTCTCTCTATGCAGATCTATATACTCAGCCCTATTTTTTCTTCTCAACTCCAGTCTTACATCAAGTGTAGTAAATGTTTGACACATAGCTTCTACCTAAACCCACCCCGTCCCCTAGCTCCTGGGACACATGGCACACTTCATTATTAAGACTGTAGAATCAACAGTAAAACAAGCTGACTCTAGCACACCCCTGCCTATCACACCCTCTATCACAATTACTTTCTGGATATCTTAAATTAGTTGTCTTGTAGACATTGCAAACTTAAGGTGTCCAAAACAATATCCATTACTTTAATCCCTCAGATTCATTCTTCTTCTGAATTTCTCTGTTTTTCTTGAGAGTACTACCATCCCTATGATCCAGTCTCAAACTTGGCTTTATCCTTTACTCTTCATTTTCTCTCTCACCCCATGCATACACGAAGTTGCTAAGTCTTCTCATTTCTACCTTCACAACATCTTTCATATCTATTCTCTTTTCTCTACTCAAACAATTACACCCTCACTTTCTCCTCCTCACCACCGCCCTTCCCAGTTCAAGGCCTCATCACCTGTCAGCTGTCAGTCTCAAGTCTTTCCTCTCTCCACTTCATCCTTTATATAACTGCTAAAGTGATTTTCCTAAAATAGGTCTAACCAAGTCACTCATTAAATTCCAGTTGGCTACCTATTTTCTCCATGATTAGCTCTTATTCCATCATTATCTCATTCTTTTTAAAGGGCTGTATTTTATCTAAGCTTTATAATGATATGATTATTAGTGTAATTTTACATTTGTATAATTAATAAATAAGCACGTGTATATTGGGATTACATCAGCAATAGGTATGCTCTCAAAAAACTTTGGATTCCATTAGACCAGAGGAGCTCTAATATCCTTGCTAGCTCAAAAATCTAGGATCATAGAATCACCAAAAGACGGTTGGGTATTTTTTTTTTTTGGCCACATTAACACATGAAATAAACAAAAATATAAAGCAACCATTATTCTTATGTGGCTATCTTTTGCAGTGATAAGAGGCACAATGTTGGGGATGAGGGCAAAAAGGTCTAAGAATCTCAAAGTTCTTAGAAGCACAAGGAAAGGACGTGGACAGGAATTACAAAGGATAGGAAGTCTGTGAAGGGATTCAGATCTGCACCGGTGGTAGGAGTGCTCAATCAGTGATAAGAGAGATCCATCCATAGACCCTGAGAACAGCGCATCAGTCTAACTTACAGGTTTTTACTTGGTGTCTGAGAAGTCTGATAATTTGGTTTTTCCTATTTTAATGACTATTTCAGTATAACTGTTTTGTTTTGTAATGCTACGTATTTTTTAAAATACATTTAAACATTATTCTGAGAAGGGGACCAGAGGCTTCACCATACTGAATCTGGGTCTGTGACATAAAAAAGATTACGAAATCCTGGTCTAATAGATTTATCTTTATATACAGTCATTAAGTGCTTACTATGTGTAATACACAAGACACAGGCACACAAAGACAGAATCAAAACCAAAATAGTCCCTGCCCTTGAGATCACAAGACATTGATCAAGTTTCACCTACCCTTTTGTTTCTGTGCTAAAAAGATCATTAGTCTTTCTTTTTTGGAATCTCTTTTGTCTCATTAATGATTTTTGTTGCCTTCTATAAATTCTCAGAAAAGTTTGTGTTTGGAATATATTCACAGCGTAATGAAGAAAAATAGACATGATATAAGAAAGAATTAATGTGGTGCAGTGGCCAGCATGTTAAATTTATAGTCAGGCAACTTGGTTTCAAATCCTAACCCTACCACTTATATCAGTATGATCTTTAACTCATTTAACCTTTCTGAAGCCCTTGTTGGTTGTTATCTATAAAATGAGATGGTTGTCTGGATAAAGTTTCCTTTTAGTTCTAAATCTATAATTCTATGATCAATTCTTGTTTTCTACACTTTAGTAGAGTTAATAGGATTTGGGGCATCCATTTGTCCACCCTTCTCATTTTATAGGTCACAATACTGAAATGAAATTATTTAAGTCATATGGGTAGCTAGTTGCATTCAATGTTACAATGGACATTTAGATTTAAAGTCCACCTTATATGAGGGAAAACAAACATTTTTATATTATAAAATTGTAAAGTGACTACACCTACTACCAAAATTTTACATTTTAAAAGCTGTCTTATAAAAAGTCTTAAAAAGCAGTGGAAATTAAAACATACTGCAAATACAGGATTGAAAAGATTAGATACAAATGGGAAACCTTAGATGTATATTTTGCAATAGTTAGAATTGCTGTGGTTTATTTGAACCTCAGAGACATATCTTTAATGATGACTAAGAAATGACTGGGATCGTGAATCCGGTGAGACATAGATGGAGAGCCAGAACAGTGTAGTGTCATGGAGGTCAAGGAAAGAAAATGAGAAAACCTATACATGTGTCTTCTAATGAGAGCTGGCCCCTAGTCCTACAGTTGGAGAAGGCATAGGACCCTTCGTGATAATGCCTAGCATTTTGACAGAAGCAATATATTATTTTCAAGGAATGATCTAAAAGGACATCTGTAAAATGACAAGGTTGGATTTAATGGTCTCTGAGATCCCTTTCAATCCTAGATCTGTGAACCTAAGCTTTTTTTTTTTCCTGCAATTGAAAATTTTTTCCGAGTGCAGTCTGAAAACTCATTTCATGCTCCATGCCCCGCTGAATTATTTTAATATAAGATGTCTAGATGAGGTCTGCAATAATAGTACCGAAAGCTGCTTTTGTGGGTTGACCAAAAAATGTCTTATTCTCTTCCTGATTTATAGGTTTATAACAAATACCTGCCAGTATGTGAACCTTAATATTCTGTTTCTTTTATTTATATTCATACCATTTTCTTCTAATATGTGCAAATATAACTGGTGTGCAATGTGGTTTTTTAACAGTATTTTATTTCCAGAAACACTTAATCTTTCTAATCCAACACTATGGAAATGAGTGATATTTTATTAATATTATGAACTTGAGCTTCAACTTTAATAACTTTGACTTATTTCCCTTTCTCCTTACTTTTAAACAAAAATGTTTCATGAGAGAACCATGTATTTTGTTTTCCATTTGATTTTTTTATTATTGTAATTTTGTCTTTTGGGACTTTTTTTTGGTCCAGTAACTGTGTTTTAATTGATTTAGGGAACTCATAGTGACGAGGCTCCCTCTGATAATGCAGATCATTGGCTGTTCTGCAGTTTATATAGTCTTAGGGAGTTGCCAAAGCTACTTGAAGATGAAATGACTTCCTCAAGGTCACACAGCCTCTACCTTTGAGACAGGGTTCAAATCTAGGTATTCTTGACTCCAAGGATTGCTCTCTCATTCTTTCCTAGTTAACATATTTCTAGTTAATTTATTCTCATCAAACCTAGTTAACCCAATTTTTTGCTACTAAAGAAATTCAGCCTTCATAGGAAAAGTTCAAGACAAGATAGATGAAAACAGATTAAGATTAAGATGATGATGTGTCTGTCAGAAGAAACAAGTAGCAGATACCGTTTAAACTAAAATGAGAAAATCTTATCGATGTATTCTAATATTATAAATACATTTATAAATAATTCACTGGTATTATTTCTAGTTGGTCATTGATGCGCTTGGCCATGGTGCAGTTGGTGCTGCATAATTTGAAGACATTCTATCCATTGGCTGGTCATGATCTTTCAGGTAATAAATTCTTTAATATCAATTACTATCTTTACTTGAATTGACTAGAGCCTTTCTGATGAACAGAATAATTAATAGTTTTTTAGATCCATCTTAGCAGACTTTTTAACCGTTTGATGAATATTTCAAAAATTTTATGTTTCTATGAGTATTTTTTATAAATTTATATGAGTAATTATTTGTATGAGTAATTATATTGAGACCTATTTAATTACTTATGAATTCAATCTACAGAAACATTGAATTCTTGTTATATACAAAACCTTGCAAAATACTAGGAGAGATGCAGAAATAATTTTGATACAAAATCTGGAGTTTACAGGCTAGGAGAGAGGAACAACTTAGAAATAACACATATGACATAGCTCATGAAAGCACATATATAGTGTTACTCAAAGTATAAGAAAGAAAAGATCGTTTTTGACTAGAGAGTTTGTTTTAGAAAAGGTAGAAGGAAGAATCCATTTTGGCAAAATAAGAGTTAAGTCTTAGAATGTACTTTATGGGTTGTCAGAAAGATGTCCAAATAGAGGTAGACTGTGGGCACTGGAAAATATAAATAGAGAGCTAAAGATGAAGATATGTCTGGTGATAAACATTTAGAGTTATTTGTGTAGAGCTGGTAGTCAAAACCATGAGAGTAGAAGGTAGAGATAGGACCAAAGTCAGAACCTTGAGAACCACAAGTATTAAGTAAGCAAAGGAGACAAAGGAATTAGAGAAGTAGGAGAAAAACCAGGAAAGTATGGCATGAAGAAACCATAAGAGAGTACAGAGGAAATTAAGGTTATCAGGGACATGTTGTCTTCATTGCTTTGGAATTTGCTGCTATTTTAGAAAAATTTGTCTTGGAGTCATTAGCAAAGTATCTTGAATTGTCAGCTACCTGGGAAAGTAGTTTATCTGACGATCCAAAAGGTCTTTATCCTATTTTGCTAACCAACAATTCTTCCAGAACAAATTTTTTTCCTTACTCCATTCTCATTATAATGTAATTTGATTCCTTTACTATTGGTAGGCCATGATGTGATCCTAGATTATCTTTTTGTAGTTTTATAAGATATTTCCCTCTTGTTTTTAGATGCTGTAAATATCAAAGATGTGCGTACTTTAAAACCCTTTGGATTTTTCCAAGAAAAGAAGAGCATATGTTAATATTTAATGTCAGAAAACCATTTTTAGAATCAAAGGATTAAAGTGTAACTAGAGCTACTTTGTTTTCTATTTAGAGCTTCCAGTTAGCTCCCCACTGTGTCACGCAGTTCTGAAAGCTCTTCAGTGCTGGGAGCAAGTCCTCCTGCGAAGACTTGAAATACATGGTGGGCCACCTCAAAATTATATTTCAGTTCATACGTCTGAGGAGAGTTTGTCAGCAGGTCCTGCAATTCTTCGCCACAAAGCTTTGCTTGAGCCAACAAACACCCCTTTCAAGTATGTAGTTTTAAAAATATTGTCTTGCTTTCTTGAAGAATTTTGTGGTTGATTACTGTCTTTAGTAAAATGTTTAAAGTTCTCCATGTATATAATGCTGCTTTGGTAAGTAACTGCCTATATCTATATATACAGCAATACTTACTGAAGAGAAAATATCTGTGAATTACTCATTCAGTGGGAAGAAAGAAGGTTTTCCTTGTGTCTGCCATGTCTGATTTTTCTTCCATTCCATTTTGTGGTCTAAAACTACTAAGTTCCTGAGATTACTAGGTGTTTGTTTAGTTTAAAAGTAAATCTTTTCAGACAGCTAGGTGACAGAGTGTATAGAGCACTCCTCTTAGAGTCAGGAAGACCTGAGTTCGAATCTAGCTGCAGACACTAGTTGTGTCAACTTGAGAAAGTCATTTAATCCTCTTTGCCTCAGTGTCCTCATCTGTAAAATGAACTGGAGAAGTAGATGGCAAACCACTCCAATAACTTTGCCAAACCCAGAATGGGGTCACAAAGAGCCAAAAATGATTCCACAGGGCTGAACAACAACAACAGATGTGGTCATTGTCCCTTAAAACATCGATACAACTATAATGTTATGGGTGCGTGTTTTTGTTCTTTAGACGTCGACCACCACAGTCTCGTGAGTTTTCTCTTTGGGAAGATAATAATGCGTTTCCTTTAAAGCTGCGCAATTGATTTGTCTCAGTGATATTCCTCGTCTCCCTTCACCCCCAGCAGCGTCTCTAGTACGTGCAGTGGAAAATAGAGTTCAGTTAACATTTAGAAGAAAATCTGTGCTCATGTGTCCTCTAAAATCCTCTTCCGTTTGCTTTGAATGTCAGTACCGAGTTATTTGCCTGTTTTCTACCAATGGAAGCTTTTTGAGGGGCGGGGCACATTTTTGCCTTTTTGTTCAAATAAACGTTTGTATCCTTAGAACTTAGCACAGTGCCTAACTTGGAGTAAACACTTGATAAATATCTGTTGACTGTGTATTAAGTATAGTATATTAGTTAACTTTTGTAATTGCTGGAGGAAAGAATGACAGTTGACAAATTTATAACTTTTTAAATTTATCTAGTATGCATAATAAAAGGCCAGTGTAGGCTACTCTATAACTTTTTAAAATTGTGGTTGATTTAAACATTTGATTGTTTTATTTGAAATTAATAATTTTAGAATCCTTCAATTTTGTGGCATTTATACAATTTATTTTGTATGCATTCAGCAGATAATTTACTTGTTAATCACTTGTACATTTTTGTGTGAACCTGGCACAGATGTTTCATATGCTTGTTATGAGGGTTGGTGTAAATATCCCTTTCCCCCTTTTACTCCTTCATAGTTCATTTTGTATCCTAGCAACCTTGGTAGATATTATACTCTCCTTACTTCATCTGTAGCTAGATTTCATCAGACTTTGGGAGCAATACTTCTTCTTACTTTCATTGAAGCTAAGAGAATGATTTGTTTAAATAGTGCTTGGGATAATATAACCACCTGCTAACAAATTAATAATCACTTTTTGTTTAACTATATCTGCCTGTCTACAGATCTAAACATCATCTGGCACTGTCTGTGAAGAGACTTTGGCAGTACTTGGTGAAACAGGAAGAAATTCAAGAAACTTTTATTAGAAATATATTTACTAAGAAGAGATGCCTAAATGAGGTAGAATTTAAAATTTATTTGTTTTAATGAAAGTTGTTTTGAATTAAAGAGCTTCAAGATTTGTTTTAACATTTCATTTCAAGCAAATTATTGGTGGAAAATTAGATTCTAATATGAATATTTAAAGAATAAACAAAGAATACTTAAAGAAGTGAGGGGAAAGATGATGTAATCCCAATTGTTGAAAGCTTTTGGGGTGGGAAGGGTCTAGAGATTTTTTGTTTTTTGTAGAAGGTGTTCTGAACTATGCAGCTCTCAGAGTTTTTGATTAGGGGGTATATTTACCTGTTAAGAAGTACTGGAATTTTTAAAAAGATCACTTGATGAGGTTTTCAAGTATTTCAGCAATTCTCATTTTTAAATTTTTTGGACAAACACTGCATTGTGTCCTTATCTTCCTCATTAACAAATGCTTTTATCTACTTGACTAATTTCTATTTCTTGTTCCTTGTCTTCTCTTTTCATGATTCTGTGTATATAGTGTTTGATCCTGAAGGTCTCATAAGTATAGTCATTACCGGTAACCTGCCTTTGCCTTAGTGTTAAATTATTATTCTGAAATAAGTGAGACTTGAACCGAAAGGATGCAGTGGTTTTGGAAATAGAAATGGAAATCACTGAACAACTGTAATTGAGCTCAGTATTTTCTTAAGCGATCTGTGCGAGGTAGATGAAATAAAGCTCAGAAAGCAATTGAATCACAAGGAATCAGAGTAGCAGACATGGGTAGAATGCATGTTTTTATATATGCTAAAATTCGATTTATGTTTGACCCCAGTTTTCCATAGACAGGAACATAATTTCAAAATTATATGGATTATATAAATGTGTGCAATTGACTTCATATTAATTAATCAATTTTCATACAGAAACATTGGGTATTTTTGTGGAAAATACTATTATTGATGTTTCATTTTCCTTGTTTGTTTGAAAAACAGCGTAGATAATTTCTTCATCTTGTTTCTCATGGTTCTGGTACTTTAGTAGATTTTAATCTGTATGTTATATTTCCTTTTTGTTCCTAAGAATATAAGATTCCCTCCCCAAGCAAGGGGTGGAGTGTAGATTGTGAATTGGTATGTAAAGGTAAATTTGGAAGTATTTGAGTCCCGTGTAAATCATTTCAGATTCTTTCATCTTCAAAGCTCCTCCTTTTCAGTAGTTTTTTATTTCTTCCAAAAGCATTAGGGAGAGAATCTCAATAACAACCTGTAATCATCATTTAAACAATTGGAATCAACCAAATCAAGTACAGACATTAGAAGGCTGGAGAATCACTAGGGAGAAGTCATTGAGTGGTCAAAACTTTCTTCATGAGAGTTTGCTGTATATGCAAATACTCCAAATTATATTGCATATGAAGCAATACTTCTGGAAATAGAATCTAACAGCGTATAAGCAAACTACTAATAGATCTGACTTTAAAACTAATGCTTCTTAATTCCTCCTGTTCTCCTGCAGAGCTTCTTAACCTTGTGTCATGGACCCTTTTGGCAGTCAACAGACGCCTTTGTATCCCTTCTCAGAATAATGGTTCTAAATGTATAAAATAAAATAAGATTTCAAAGAAAACCAATTATTTTGAAATACCGTGATCAAAATATTAAGAAAACAAATTCACAGACCCCAGGTTAAGAATCTTTTCTCTAATGTGATATTAACATCAGACTTAATTAAATGAATGGAATAATTTAAGATGTAAAATAAGTATTTTTAATGACAGATTCTTCAGTTTTGAAGGATTTTTTAACAACACTAAGTATTTATAAATATTTTCAGCAGTAACTAGTTGCAGTGGGCACTTATTTTTCTGCTTTGGTAAAATAAACTTAGATTTTTAAACTATTCCCAGTAACCTTGCATGTTACATCTTATCTTTACTCTGTCATGTGGTTATTTTTTTTTTTGATGAAGTCATTAGAGGACCACAGTGAAACCATCAAAAATTCTATAATGGAGGAGCCAAACTTCAACAAGGTACAAAATAACATTGAGCTGAAATTTAAAATTTCATTCCTCAGCAACACTTTGCCTTTTTTTCATTCTTTCTTTTTCTTTCTTTTTTTTTCTTTGATGCAACAATTCCCCAGAAAACCACTAACCCATTAAACTTGAGTATTGCATTGCTAATCAGTTTAATGGTTTTTTATTTGATTTGATTGTTTGGTTAAATAAGAGAATGCATTTTTCTTTTTTTTCCTTTTTGTGGTGAGGTGGGCGGGCAGGGCAAAGCACAGGTTGAGGTGACTTGCCCAGGATCACACAGCTAGAGAATTCAGTCATAATGGAAGCTGAATGCATCCTATTTTATGGCCACATTTGTTTTCTGGTACAGGCATAAGTATAAACTATAACTATGACTCAGTAAAGCTTCAGAAAATGAACAATATAAAGTACCGACGATCGTATTTTATTTTTAAACGTTCATAAAAATTGTGTGTTGTAAGATAATTTACGCAATATAATGGCATTTATTTTCTGATAAGAAAACAAAGCTACAGAAGTTAAGAACTTCTGTATTTACATTGAAAAGCAGTCATCTCAACAAAAAAAATTGTTGCTTAACTTCAGTATACAATAAAAGACTGGAACTTATGTTTTGAGCATGGTGTCTAGACTTTTAGCAGTGTTTCACATGGATTTAGAGGGCGGAAAAACACCATTGCTGAGTTTTTTCCTTTTAGTTTTGGACATCCATGACTATGTGACTGAATAAAATCGTATAAGACAATGGGTTTAAGAACAAGAATTATCTTTATTTTTTGCTTTACAACCTTAAAATTCCAAGATCATTAGGCAGCTAGGTGGAGTGGTGCAGAGTATTGGAGTTTAGATCCTGACTCTAGTACTTACTGGTGTGATCCTAGGATTGACTGAACCTCTCCCTCAATTTCCTCATCTGTAAAAATGGGGATGATAATAGCATTCACTTACCAGGGCTCTTGTTTTTAATTATCAGATTAATGCATGTAAAGTGCTTTGCAAATCTTAATGCTAATTTATATATGTTAGTTCTGAATAAACTTGTATAACCTACATTCTTTTCCAAAAATTCTACTCGTCCTTGAAAGTTTAGGGACTGAATTATGTGAGATATAAATCGTGGAGGATATAAAGTAATACATGACTGTGTCCCCTCGTTGTGTTTTGCCTGAGTAAGTCTTCATATCATTCTTGAACTAAATCAGTTAAGCGCCTGTGAAACAGCACTGCTGCTGTGCCTGATTTTGGAGATTAGGGGCCAGGTTCTGAATCTCATTTCTGATATTTACCAGCTCTGTATTGTATGACTCATGCATAAGTCATCTCATTTATCTGAATCTCAGCATCATCTGTCCACAAACATGAAGTGCCTACTGTGTGCTAGGCACTGTGGTGATGATAAGATACAGTACAGAATGAATTGCAGAATAGGTGCCAGGTGGTGAGGGAAGAAGGGCTTTCACTCTTGGGGGTCAGGGAAAGGCTTCACAGTTGTGGTGCTTGAGCAGAATCTTGTCAATATAATTTACGTGAGATTCTAAGATGCTAAGAGGATCTGTGTAAAGCATGATTTGGACTTAAATCAGAGGTGTCAAACTCACTGCTCTTCAGACTTACAGCCTGGTTTAGATTAAAATGTAACTGGGAAATGTTTAACAAACTAAATAGAAATGCAATACAACATAGATAATGTTAATGTGTGGTTTTCTAATTCA
This sequence comes from Pseudochirops corinnae, assembly GCA_028646515.1. NCBI lineage: Eukaryota > Metazoa > Chordata > Mammalia > Diprotodontia > Pseudocheiridae > Pseudochirops > Pseudochirops corinnae. Next base: position 200,530,895 of record CM053590.1, on the reverse strand, counting down.
TCTCTAGGGCAGCTAGGTGACACAGTGAATAGAGTGCTGGGCCTGGAGTCAGAAAGACTTCTCTTCCTGACTTCAAATCCGTCCTTAGACACTCACTAGCTGTGTGACCCTGGGCAAGTCACTTAACTCTCTTTGCCTTAGTTCCTCATCTGTAAGTAAGCTGAAAAAGGAAATGGCAAACCATATGGTATCTTTGGCAAGAAAACTCCTAAACGAGGGTGTGAAGAGTCAGATGTGCCTGAAGTGACCGAACAGCCACAGAGTCCCTCTCTCCTCCCCCCGCATTGTTTGTGATTGAGTTTGATTCCATTGCCTTTAAGTCCAATAAAGGCATTTTGAGGTTTGGAAAGCACTTTATATGTAATAATAACCGCGTTTAATCTTCATAACAACCCTGTGTACTCAACGCTGTTATTATCCCCACTTTACGAATGAGATGCCTGAGTCTGAAAGAGGCTGAGTGACCCAGAGTTACAAAGTTATAAGAGTGTAAGAGAGAATTTGAAGTCAGGTCTTCAGTCCAAATCTAATGCTTCATCCAGGCTCGAAGTCTTACTTGGGTCACTGGAAAGGTTTCTTGACTTGGCCAGCGTCAAAGGTAGAACCACAGCTAACTGCTCTCCAGCCACTGTGATGTGCTGCCTTAATACAGTTCCCTAAGACTCTAAGTTGTAGAACTGTTGCTGGTCTTCTTTTTTCAATTAATCTCTTAATTGAGATTAAATATCATAAGTCTGTAGTGGACCCAGCGCTCCTGCATTTTGTCCAATGGCCTTCTGTAACACCCAAGTTGATGCAAAGTAGGATGATAAGGAATCATCTGTGAAGCTTCTGGTTCCAGAAACAATAGAATAGGACAAAAGATTCAAGGGTCTTAGGTCTTACTTAAGTTTCATATTACATTGCTCAGATATCTTTCTTATTATCCCATCACAGTGAAACTGAACCTTAGAATTTTAAGATCGTTGTAGCCTCTTTTAGCAGATCCGAACATTGTATATAGATTTTAGCTAATAGAACTTTTGCTGGCTATGGAGTTTAGTGGCAAATGAATAATAAGCCACTTAGTTCAAAGATGGCACTTTGAATTAGTCCTTTGGCAGTGAAGCTTTTAAAATTTTTTTTGGAAGGATATCTTAGTTGCAAATTTATTAGGTGTAGAATGCTTTGTGACCATGGTGATTTTTAAGGTAAATGATAATTTATATAGTTTTTCAGATGTATTATATAGCTAGCCCTGTCAAACCCATTGAGTTGCAGTTAAATTATGATGTCTAGCTTTGTTTCTTAATGTTAAGGAAAGAAGTCAATTTATTAATAGCATGGACATCAGATAGCCTTTGTAGTGATGTTCAAGCCAAGGAAGTCCCAAGGCCACACTACAAATATAGAGATTTACACTATTATAAGTTGGCATAGAAGCAGGTAATTGGAAATATTATTTGATGAAAAATGAACAGCTTTAATGTCAGGTTTGGAGAAGAATTATTCACATGGTTTGACAAAAATTATTTTAGTTAATTGCATTTAGATACCTCAGTTTTTCACTTGATGAAAAAATTTATATTGTACAAAATTCTACAGACATAATTTTGTACTTCAAAATAGCTTTGATTTTAAATCTCCCTTTAAAAATGGTTCAGATCCCAAACCACCAGTACTTCATTATGTACAGTTCTTACCCATGCCCTTCTATTAATGTATTATTTATATAAAATGCCAGAAGCCATCCTCTTTCTTTTATTATTCATGTATTGGATACCAGAATAACATGCAAGCTTTCTAACTGTTATGTGCGCCTCCTTTTGTAGTCATAGATGTTGATGTTTTATCCCATTTTTCAAACATCATTTTTGGTTAGTAATATGATATGGTCTACATACATCCACCTAACATTTTAATGTTGTTCTCTGGGTTAATTATGGTGTTTTGTCATTCACGTAGTATAACATCACTGAGAGATTCTGCGTGACCAACTGGGTAAAATGTGGGAATATTGAATGTACCTTGAAATTTCTTAAATATGACCTTTCTTGACTCTCTCCCTGTTCATTTCTGGGGCTAGTTCATTACCCATCAGTATTGCCAGTTTCTAATATATGTACTAATGTCCTGATTTGATGGGCTGATCATATCGTGATGTGTCATAACATGAGCAATGTGTATTTTCCACCCAGTTGCTAAGGAAAGATGGCTAGACCAGTCTTGAGTGGATCTCACTGAGTCAGTCCTGTAGAGTTCCGCCCTTGGGTTTATGGTGATCAATAAAATGACAGCGAGAGCAGATCCATTGCCTTCCAGCTCTCTTGTTGGAAAAAAATATTCATACTGTGGAATGTGGGGACTTTGAAGTTTTGGCATCTTTTATTCCTTACTCCTAAACTTGTTTCCAACATATTTTTTATCATCTTCCTCTTTGTTATCCACCTTCTCATTGAACTTATATTATAAGTACTAGGGCATATGTTTGACTTGGTATATAGGATCTTGTTGAGTACTTCATGGAGTTTCTTCTATATCCGCATGTCAGTGGTAGAAGTAAATTTTGCTTCCTTTTGTAGTAGTTATGAGCACTACAAAGTCAGATTGTTAAATATTCTATGAAATGTTATTTCTTGTTCCCTTTGGGTTCAGTGAAACCAGCTCCTTTGTTTCCCTTTCTTAAGTGAACCAATGAGCTGTTCTTTTGTTTGTCTGCAACTTTTTTCCTTCTGATTTTATGTATAAAATATTAAATTGTCTGGCAGTGATTGGTTGTAGATATTTTGACGTCACCAATTAAATTAATGTTTTCAGACAATAGTTTTTATTACTCTGGCCCCCTTTTCTGCCAAAAAGGAATAAGCACCCATATCATGCCTACTGTGTGCCAGCACTGGGCTAAGTGCTTTCTAAATACTGTCTCATTTGACCCTCACAACAGCCTTTTGAGGTAAGTACTGTTGTTTTACAGTTGAAGAAGTTGAGTTAGACAGAAGTTAGATAACTTGCCTACGGTCCCTTAGTCAGTCAGTGTCTGGGGCCAGATTTTAACTCAGATTTTCCTGACTTCAGGCCCCAGTTGCACTTAGTTGACAGTTCGATAAATGAAATTTCAGTAAGTCTCACACTCATATTGTTTATTTTTCACCGTTTTGAATTAAACATTATGATCAATAGAGGCAGTTATGATGACGCTGGGAAATGTGCCAGCAGTTTGTTATATTTGAGGTTCTGCTCTTGGTATGTTGGTATTCTTTTGGAGTACTGCTTGTATATGCCTTGGAGGATGTTAAACCAGGGCGTGTATGTGAATTATTAAGAGGTGAACCTTTCTATATGAATCTTTTGTTTCACCTTTTTTACCTAGTCATTGAAAAGACAGAGTTATAATACTCTCAGTTTATTGAGACTTTATTCCAGAGATGTTGCTTCGATATTTTGTTAGTTTTTCCTTTTTAAAAGTGCTATTGGCCTGCTTTTTTTTTTTACAACACTGTGACTTACAGTTTCCTTGCCCTCCTCTCTACAATGGATCCTTCTCTCGTAGCAAATAAGTCCTGTGGAGCAACAGAAATCAGTACAGTGTCTGCATTTGAAGGTGTGTGCCCTCTTCCTTGCCTGTATTTCTCCATCTCTTTGCCAGAAGATCAGATTCCTTATTGCATTGATTAGGGTTCGGGAGTCTTGTGGTCCTGCGTTTCTTTACGTTGCTGTGAACGTTAGACAGATCGCTGTCTTAGGCTTTCTGCCTCTTTCTCGGCCCTAATTCATACAGGCCTTGCCGAGTTTCTTCGAATTCTCTATTTGTCATTTCTTGTTGTGCCATGATCTTTCAGTAATTTGGCATACCGCAGTTTGTTTATTCGTTCCCAAATTGATGGATGACCACCTTGCTAATAAAAGGCGCTGCTAAATGTTTGTGATTGTACCGCATGTTGTTCAAAAACGGACAGGGAAGGTCTCGTGTTTTATTTATAGTTAGATATAGTTATGAAAAAGTAGGCCATTGACCAGCTTGGGCTGTATGTATATCCCAAATAGTCATATTGCTGGGTAAAAGCGTAGATCGTAGTTTTCTTCCTTCTTTTCTTGTTAGAACAATTTCAGATTGTTCTCCAGAACTGTTCTACCAGGTCACAACTCCACCAGCAATTCGTTGGTGTTCCTGTCTTCCCAGAGCCTATCCAGTATGGATCATATTATCTTTGGATCCATTGCTTTTACATAATGCTCAGTTTTTCCTAGTACCTTATTATTGGTAGAAATGGGACTGGGACTAAATCTCCTGACTTGAATCCAATGGTTCATTTTGCATTGCTTCTCTCTTGCTCTTTCATGAAATATCTGCTAAGTAGAAAAATGGTACAGTAAGATGTTTTCTTTAAGATTTCAACTTTGCTCATGTTGAGTATTTTAGTCCTTGTTGGTGATAATATTGTCTCATGCTTTCAGTGACACAAGAAGCCCATCTTTTCTGCTAAAGAACATTTTTTTCCTTAATATTTATCATGATGACTTAAATATTCTGAGTAAGGTATATTGGTGTTTTATGGTGCCCCATGGTTGTTGCAATGATTGGCAAGTGAGCATAATGAGTTAAGCTGCAAAAACGTAGGAGATGATTCAGTTAACATCAGTGTTCATAAATGTAGTTTATGTCTGAGTTTAATTTCATTCCATATAACCTTATTTACTTCATATCTAAACATTTCTATTTCTTATGAGCGTTTTGACCATTTTATTAGATCTTTGTGCAGTTTCTGGTGCCTCGTTTCAAGTATAAACATATCATCTCTTTTTTTTAATCACCTATTCATTCAGTTATTGAGCATCTGAGGTGGTTTCCTGCCATTTTATATTGACTTTTAGGTTTTTGTATAATTTATAATATTTATTCACCAGTTGACATAAACTTCATAATCTGACTGTGACTAAAGTTGCCTCTTTTTAATTTTTTTTGCCACTTCACATGTTTTTAGTTGTGTTTCTGAAGGTGGTTCTTTTATATAAGTATTTAGAATGAAAATTGTAGCTATTAACAACAGTATTTAGCAGTACTCGTTTTATGCTAGGCAATAAAACAGCAATGCAAAAAGCTGGATTGAATATCACTTGACAAGCTAAGGCCAAGAACCCCTTTGTAAATGGATAGTCACTGTTCACGAGATCATCGTGGATTCAGAGCCAACCTTTGGGATCATCTCTTAGCACTCCCTCATTTCACAAATGAGACTCAGGGAGCTTAAATGACTTGTCTGATTTGCGGAGTCAGTAAAGAGAGCCAGGATTGGCTGACGTGGAACCCAGTGGTTTTTCTACCATACTGTACAGGGAGAAACTACTTGTATGTTCTAGGCAGCCGTTAATCCTAATAGCTTTCTTGAAGTCATAGATGAAGACGAGGTATATGAACATTCAGACAAATATAGTTTTTAAATTGAGTGTTAGCACTCAGTCTATACAAAATGCAATTTTGTGGGGAATAGATTTAGACCTACAGCTTATTTCTTAGGCCACTGTGAATTCTACCTGAATGGTAGATTTAAACTTTTTTTTTTAAAGTAATAATTTGCTTTTCTTTTGTAAACAGGAGACATTTTCTTCTGTTTAGGAGAAAAAGTTAATAGGGACACATCCTTGGGACATTAAAAAAATTCTATACAACATAAAACAATATAATTAAAAGTTTAAAAAAAGATTAAAAGTTAAAAAAACAGAAAGTATACTAAATGTGACATAAAAACTGGATCTTTATAATATATAAGGAATTGTCGATATTTACATATTTTTACAGTGGATAAATGGTCAGAAATAAATGGATAACTCCAGAAGAGGAAATTCATTGTCGATATTCACATGAAAAATGGCCACCATTAACGACCAAGAGATGCACTTTTTTAAAGTTTTAAAATACCAATCAGATTTGCAAAGAAATAAATAAATAACCCTTCTAAGCAATGAAAACTAGTGCATGGCAGAGGAGGAGGGTGAAACAGATACACGCATTGATTTCTGTGAGAATCACAAATTTGTTTTATCTTTTTAGAGAGAACCCTACTAGGATGAAGCAAAATTCACAGAAATAATTAGCCTTTAATTCAGTTATTGCATTCTTGGGAATTATGATGAAAATATTATTTATTTAGGAAAAAACTGATCTCTTCAAAGTTTTCATAATAGCTTTATTTAGCATTTCAAAGCTTCAGGCAACATAAAATACCCCCCAAGCCATGGAATAATGCATTAATTATTAACACTAAATTGTCTATTAATTAATGGGATAATATAGTGAAGATCAACAAGAAAGAGAAATAGGAAAAAAATCTAGTTAAACCTTTTTGAAATCATACAAAACTAAAAAAGCGTAATAAGGACATAACATACACTAACTTGGATCACGTTAGAATGGGAAAGGAATATCTAGATGTTCCTTATAGAAATTTAGAAGGAGTGATGGAAAAGCTCCTACTTTTTATGTGTAGAAATTCATTTGATTTGTTTAAGTCATTCTCAGGAAAGTATAATTAGTAGCATTCTTGTTTGACATTGAGTTTATGATAATTTTTTTAAATACTCTGAGTCATAGGAGAACTATCACAGAGCTCCTCTGACTTCTGTTGTTTTAAGCCTTGGCTTATTGCACAAGCTGTCTAAATACAAAAATTAAGAATTTTTCTTTCTTGGCTGTCTAATCTTAGATTCGATTAGATTTGCTAATCTAATCTCTTCTCTCCCTTATCCTCTACCCTCCATTATACCAGAGACATGGCTGCCATTTTATGCCAATAGGGACAGATCTTTCCCTTTACAACCTCCTACCCAATTATAGTGAATCCATGGTGAATAAGATTTACCTAATTTATTGATTCTTGGGTAGTAGTAGCCTGTTGGTTGTTTTTAAAAAATCTATTCTATATTCCTAACCATTCAAAAAGTTGCCCCTCCTTTCTGTTGGGCCCTGACTCTACTCTCATAGCTTCCCAAACTGTCAGTAAGCTGTGTTGTTTTCTGTGCCATGGTCTGTTCTCCATGGGGTGGGGATAAGAGGCAGAGTGCCGAATGCCCCTTTGCATGCATAATCAGGTTATGGCAGTATCCCATTTCGCATAAGAATAAGTCTTCCTCCAAAATAAGAATTCACAAAGATACCTCAGTTTTCTTTTTTTTTTTAATTTATATTCCCCTACTTCTAAGTATTTTTATGTATAAGCAACATACTGCAATGAAGTATGTTACATACTTGGATGGAAATCCGTTTTTCTCTGCTTGCCAGATTCATGTTAAATTTCTTTTGAAAGTTTCTTGGTGGAAACCATAAGCTGCAAATGCCAAATGATAGGATTACCGAACAGAGAGTGATATTTTCAAACGTCCTTTTTCCTGTAATCTTTCCTGCACTCCGAATTATTCCATTTTCTCGTATGTTCTTTCCCCTTCTGTACAGACTGAAGCTGAGTGGGGTTTCCCAGGAGGCAAAGCGAGGATTATCCACAAAGAGTCGGACATTATTACTGCGTTCGCTGTTAATAGAGTGAGTATTGTTTTAAGGGCTCTTTGAGTCATATTTGCTCATTGAGAAATAACCTTTTTGTCTTCTTTTTATACTCTTGGTTTTCTCATCTGATTTCTTTGCTTTCCACTTGACATCCTTGTTTTTATGTTCCTAGAACGTAGTAGAGTATATAGTAATCACTTCATATGGACTTGCTGAATTGAATTAATCCTATTTGGCAGGCAGCATAAGTAAATAGTAGATAAAATTCTGAACTTGGAAATAGAAAGATCTGGGTCTAAAACCTGCCTTTAACACTAGTTATGTGATACGGGTCATGTCATTTAACCTCTGTGAGCTAGTTCCTCATTTATTTAAAAAAATGAAGATAATAATGCCTGGAGTACAATACCATAATTTAAATAAAAAGCAGTTAGAAAACGTTAATATACGGTAAAAAAAGTCACCTAAGAATATCTGTATTGGCTACTCTAGGGGTGGGGAACCCGTGGCCTTGGCCTGGAGGCCTCATGTGGTCTTCTAGGTCCTTGGGTGTGATTTTTTTGACTGAATCTAAGCTTTATAGAACAAATCCTATTACTAAGAGGATTTGTTCTGTGGAGTTTGCATTCAGTCAGAGGGTTGCATTTGAGGGCCTAGAGGACCACACGTGACCTGAAGGCTGAAGATTCCCCACTCCTAGGCTGCTCCATGATAAGCTTTTGAAGAAAAGTTGGTCTGAGGAAGATGGTGGCATCGTCAAGAGTTTGTCTTGGTCTGACCTAATTCCTTTTCATACACTACTCACTGTCATGCCTTTCTGTTATCATCCTCCTTCCTTTCCCTGGACTCCTGATGAAAGGGACGACTCCTTTGAGCTCTGGGTTTGTGTGTGTTTCTTTCCAGAGCTTGTTTCAGCCCTTTAATCTGATAAGGGGCAGAGTTGTGTTGGGTAATTATTCTTAGGTCTGTCTCGCTTATGTCAGCCCCCATAAATTCAGAAGTTTGTTGAACGCCTCATGTCTTCAGGCCAGTGTTGGAAGCATTCTTTTTTTCCAAAACTTTTTTGTAATTTTTAGTTTTCAACATTCATTTCCTAAGATTTTGAGTTACAAATTTTCTCCCTGTCTTTCCCCTACACCCCACCCAAAGACAGTGAGCCTACTGAATACCCCTCCCCCAATCTCTCTCTTACATTCCCCCCCCAGCTTTCTAGCAGGGCGAGATGGATTTCTGTACCCCAGTGCTTGCATGTCTTATTTCCCAGCTGCATGGAAAAAACCAATTAAAAAAATTTTTTTTTTACCATTTGCTTTTAAAACTTGGATTTCCAGATTCTTTCCCTTCTTCCCTCCTCACCCAGCCCCACTGGGAGGATAAGCAATTCAATACAGGTTGTACATGTGTAGTTACACAAAACCTTTCCACAGTAGTTATATTGTGAAAGACTAACTATATTTCCCTCCATCCTATCCTGCCTCACCATTTATTCTGTTTTCTACTTTGACCTTATCCCTTTTCAAAAGTGTTTGCTTCTAACTACCCTCTCCCCCAGTCTGCCCTCCCTTCTTTCATCCCATCTCTTATCCCCTTCCCCCCTATTTCCTATTAGGGTAACATACCCAAATGAGTGTGTGTTATTCCCTTCTTAAACCAAACTCAATGAGAGTAAGGTTGACCCATTCCCTTTCACCTTCCTGCCCTTCCCCTCCATTGTAACAGTTTTCTCTTGCCTCTTTTATATGAGATATTCTATCTCTCCCTTTCTCCTTCTCTAATTATATTCCTCTCTCACCTTTTAATTTTATTTTTAGCTATCATCCCTTCCTATTCAACTGATCCTGTGCCTTCTGTTTATATATACACATACACATATATACACACTCACATATATGTTTATATACACATATACCCTCCTATACATATATATGTATATGTATATATATGCATACATATATATATTCTCTTCAACTGTGCTTATACTAAGAAAAGTCTCATGAATTACAATTATCATTTTTCCATGTAGTAATGTAAATAGTTCAACTTTAATAAGTTCCTTATGATTTCTCTTTC
>CM053590.1:200471412-200520848 GCA_028646515.1 Pseudochirops corinnae | reverse complement strand
ATCATTTTTCCATGTAGTAATGTAAATAGTTCAACTTTAATAAGTTCCTTATGATTTCTCTTTCCTGTTTACTTTCATATTATTCTCTTGCTTCTTGTATTTGAAAGTCAGATTTTCTGTTCAGCTCTGGTTTTTTCATCAAGAATGCTTGAAAGTCCTCTATTTCATTGAATGGCCATATTTTCCCCTGATGCGTTATACTCAGTTTTGCTGGGTAGGCAATTCTTGGTTTTAATCCTAGCTCCTTTGACCTCCAGAATATCATATTCCAAGCCCTTCGATCCCTTAGTGTAGAAGCTGCTAGATCGTGTGTTATCCTGATTGTGTTTCCACAATACTCAGATTGTTGCTTGTAATATTTTTTTCCTTGATCTGGGAACTCCAGAACCTGGCTATAACATTCCTAGGAGTTTTCTTTTAGGGATCTTTTTCAATAGGTGATTGGTGAATTCTTTCAATTTCTATTTTGCCCTCTGGTTCTAAAATATCAGGGCAATTTTCCTTGAGAATTTCTTGAAGGATGATTTCTAGGTTCTTTTTTTGATCATGGCTTTCAGGTATCCAATAATTTTCAAATTATCTCTCCTAGATCTATTTTCCAGGTCAGTGGTTTTTCCAGTGAGATATTTCACATTGCCTTCTATTTTTTCATTTATTTGGATCTGTTTAATAGTATCTTGATTTCTCATAAAGTCATTTGCTTCCATTTGCTCCAGTCTAATTCTGAAGGAATTATTCTCTTCACTGAGCTTTTGAAATTTCTTTTCCATGTGGGCAATTTGGCTTTTTAAGGCATTCTTCTCCTCATTGGCTTTTTGGGCCTCTTTTGCTATATGAGTTAATCCATTTTTTAAGGTATTATTTTCTTCAGTATTTTTTGGATCTCCTTTAGCAGGCTGTTGACTTGCTTGTCATGATTTTCTTGCATCATTCTCATTTCTCTTCCCAATTTTTCCTCCACTTCTCTTACTTGATTTTCAGAATCCTTCTTGAGCTCCTCCACAGCCTGTACCCAGTTAATATTTTTCCTGGAAGCTTTTGATACGGGAGTTTTGACTTTGTTGACTTCTGCTTCTGTGTGATGCTTTTTGTCCCCAAATAAAGGGTTCTATGGTCTGATTGCACTTCCTCTGCTTGCTCATCTTGCCAGCCAGTTACTTGACTTTTGAGCTCTTTGCCATGGTGGAACTCTGCTTCCAGAGTGGAGAGAGCTATGTCCCAAATTGCTGGTGTTTTCACAAATGTTGTCAGAGCTATGAGGAGGGCACCCTCTCTACAGCCACCCCAAGCTCTGGCCCACTGGCCACATACCCCAGGACTACCACCCAAGACCACAATCCAGATCCAAGCAGGTCAAAACAAGTGCAATTACCCTCTGAATGGTTGTTTGGTCCCCCAACAATCTGCAGGCAAGGAGCTCCAGAGGCAGCCATGTGGCAACATGCCTCTGCCACCTCTCACCCTGGGGGCAGGAGCCAGACAGTGTTCTTTTGTCACCCAGTTCCAACAGAGTTCCCTACTGACCTTTTACTCTCTCTTTGGCATTTATGGCTTGAGAAGTCTGGAAACCACCACAGCTGCTGGTGATTCACTCTCCTGAATTCTTCTCTGGCTGGTCTGTGCCACTGGTTGGGGTGCCCCAGGCTGGTGGAGCTCATGCAATACTATATGCTTGACTCCCAGCTTGGTGCAATAGATCCTTCCTGTACACCTGCCAGGCTGCCTTCAGCAGGAGATTTGTTCTCTCTGTCACTTTGTGGGTTCTGTAGCTCTAAAATTTGTTTAGAGTCATATTTTACAGGTATTGGAAATGGCTGGAACAAGAGCTCAGAGAATTTCCTGCTTTTACTCTGCCATCTTGGCTCCACCCTCCTTGAGGCACTCTTTATGTCCCTCAAACTGGGGGTGATCTAAACAATGAAGGTCTTAACTTACTAAAAAACAATGGCCTTTCTATTTGTCCACCTTTTTTTTCTTCATTTATGTATCTTGATGAGTGAGAGGTGTTCAGCAGACAAAAAGATGGTATAGGAAGCTGGGCGCTAAGGGGGAAGTGAGAGTAGCTGAATTAACATTCATCGCTCCCATTCTTCTGTCTGAGAACTCAGACTGTCATGGTCATTAAAAGGAAGAGTTTGTCCAGCAAACCAAAGTAATTTGTGGTGCGTTGTTTTAGTGGTCTTCTACCAGTAACTGTCGTTTATAGAACAAATGACTGGTTAGTTTTTGTCAATGAATTTATTTTTTAATTGTCATTTAAGATTTTGTGATAGTTCATTATTGTGTTTCAGGCAAATAGAAACTGCATAGCAATAGCTTCCAGTCATGACATTCAAGAACTGGACGTGTCTGGAATTCTGGCAACACAGATCTACACGTGGGTGGACGATGAGATGGAACTCGAGACAAAAGGGTATGTTTTTGTTTCATTTTGGTTAAATTACTTTGTAGTATTAGAGACAATAGTAATGAAATTTAAAAATTCAAAGACTTGCTAAATGATGCACAGTGAGTTAATTTTTATTTAAGTTCTGAAAGTGGAGAACCTTTATAAGTAAGGTGTCAGGGACAGAGATAAGGACGGATGGAAGGAATAGTTTTTAGTATGAAAATATTAGTAGAAGGTAGACTAAGAGCAAGGATTTTTGGAGTATTTTGGGTTTCTAGACATTTGTAGTTCATTCTGTTTTGTTTTGTTTTTTGCTTTTTGGAGGGGGGAAGGGCAGGGCAGTTGGCGTTAAGTGACTTGCCCAAGGTCATACAGCTAGTAAGTATCAAATGTCTGAGGCCGCATTTGAATTCAGGTCCTCCTGACTCCACGGCCGGTGCTCTTTTCACTGTGCCACCTAGCCACTCCATTTGCAGTTTATTCTAAAAGAATTTTAAAAATCTAAAAGAAAATAAATTTAAAGGCTATTTTAAAATGATCGATAAACCAGATCAGTAAGTTGAAAAACTAGGATCTGATTTAGCGTTTTGGCTTTGGTGGATGTCCACTTGTAGGTCTGATGATTTCTTAGTTATACACGCTCGTGATGATCTGGCATCTGTACAAGGCACTACGCCATATACGCATAGCAATCCTGGAACTCCAATCAACATGCCTTGGCTTGGTAGCACACAGACTGGCAGAGGGGCATCCGTGGTGAGTAAGAACATCAGCACTACTAATAACTGATAATTAGGATTAATTATAGCCACCACCACATAGGGCTAAGTGCAAGGAACAAATGAAATAATATATGTGAAGTCTTTTGCAAACGTGTGGAACTCTGTATAAATGTATGGTGCTAATATTATTATCATGCAACATGTAAGCCTCAGAAACAACCCTATGAGGTGGCTGCTACACGTATTATTCCCATTGTATAAGTGAGGAAATGGAGAGCCAGAGAAATTAATTACAAGGGCCGAATGTGAATCCAGGCCTTCCTGATTTCAAGTCAGATGGTACTTACCGTACTGTTATGACTCTTGATAATTGAGTGTTTTTCAAGAGTCCTTTTCTGAATTATTTTCTTTACACATAGAGGGAAATGCTTTTATTAATAATTTTAAAAGTTTTACCAGTCTAAATGTGACTTTGACACCAGAAATTCTACCTTGGAAATTAGCATAAAGTATTTGAAAATTACTATAAAATTGTATTTTTACCAAGACTTTTTCTGCATAATTATCTTCCTATTTGGTATCCTCAAAACTAATGGACTAAATAATCAATTTAAAAGATTTGTTAAGTACCTAGTATGTACTTAGCCCTGTATTTGGCACTGTGGATAGAACACGAAAAGAGAATCAGTGACTACTAGCCAGGAGTTGGTGATCTACCTGGAAAGAGAAGCATGCGAATTATTGGTTGGAGGGAGGACATTAGCAGGTATCATCGCCCTGTCCTTCTAACTGCATTTAGTAGCATGTTGGCAGAAGTGGAGGAAGAAGGTGGAAACCAAAGCTGAGGTTTACTCTGGGGTTAGAGAGCAGTAAGAAATGAGAGTGGAAGATTCAAAGTGTGATTTTGAAGGTTTGAGATTGAGACAAGAAGAAAGTGAACCTAGAAGCAGGCATAATGGCCTGACAAAAAAGAGGGATTATAGGTCCAATGAGGACAATGAATAAGTTTTATAGGGATGAGGCATGGGGCAGACAGTATGTTGTTGGGAGGTTTTTGTCAGAGAAAGTTTTCATTAAGGAAGTGGAACACGTGGGAAATGTTGAGATCTAGAACAGGGCCCTCCTTGCAGATTGCTGAGGTAGATTGCTGAAGTAGATGGGATAGGTCATGGATTTTAAGAAACTAAGAAATCAGGGACGGCTAGCTGGCGCAATGAATAGAGCACTGGCCCTGGGATCAGGAAGACCTAAGTTCAAACCCAGCCTCAGACAGTTAACACTTACTAGCTGTGTGACCTTGGGCAAGTCACTTAACCCCAATTGCCCTGCCCTCCAAAAAAAAACCTGAGAAATCCGAAGGTCAGATTTTTAGGGATTATCAATATGAATGTAGAAGTTTACTAGTCTAAATGTAAGAATTGGTAAAAGGATTGAAAACTAAAAATAAATAAGTTAATAATTTTTTTTTAATTGGTAAAAGGAAGAAGACAGAGCCTGGTACATACCAGCTACTATGATTCGAATAGGGTAGAAAATTTTAATCACATACACTTAAAAGCAAGAGAAATTGCTAATTACAACAGCAAAGAGAGGATCTGAAAGTCCCCTCCAGGACCAGTGTGTAGTGGGGTGCGAGTGCAGGTACAGACAACGTTGGGGAAGCTGTCCAGAGATACAGTGACACGGAGCTAGAGTCAGGTCTTGTGAGAGCATGAGTGTAAGAAAGTAAGAGTACAGGAGTAAGAAAGAGGCACCGAATGTAAAATGTATTTGTTTACTGTGGAACAGGATTTACAGAAGGCACAGGAAAAGAGGGGGGCAGGATTGGCCTTGGGACAGAGGCGGGCTAGGACAGAGGAAAATGGGATGAGAAGATGGGAAAGTTGGGAATAACTTGCCCCAAGTACCTGCAATGGAGTAGTGCAGTGACAGGATGAAAAACACGTAGCAGGAGATTTCTTAGCTCTCGGGGCAGATAAATAAGAAGGCTACAGTCTCACGGGGATGTTGCTAGAGAACTTCCTGGAGGCAGTGGGTGGAACCCTGCACCTGGAATCAGAAGGACCTGAGTTCAGATTTGACCTCAGACACTTTATGAGCTATTGTGTGACCTGGGCAGGTCACTTATCTTCTGCCTCAACTTCTCCAACTCTGAAATGGGGATAGTAATAGCACCCAACTCCCAGGGTTGTGAAGATCAAATGAAATCATGTTTGTAAAGTGCTGAGCACCCAGCCTGACACATGGTGAGCACTTAAGTTCTTATTTCTCTCCTTCCTTTGGCTAGGAGGGTAGGGCCAGAGTGCTCTGCTTCGTGCTCCAAAACTAACAGTGAGGAGCTGTTCTTGCAGCCCAGGTGCAGCCGGTACTGAGTGGTAACCAAGCAGTCTTCAGTATTAAATATAATCATTATTTTGAATGTTAATCAAGAAATATTTAATATTTTTCAAACTTACTTTTTTAAACCAAGTTAAAATGTATGAAACTGAAGAAAAGCACGGATGCACTCATGCAAGATTTGTCTATGTGTGATTAGGGGGTTGACAGATCCGTGTTTATGTCAGCTCTGATCTTTCCAAGGGTCTCCTTTATTGGCATCGAAGACTGGAGACTCAGAGGTCAGAGAAATCCATACTACTAACTTTTACTTAGACATTTTTGCGTTAAACAGTATGTGTGTTGTGTAATGTCCATGTAGAGCAGTTATTTAGCACTGCTCCTGAATAGCAGTCCCTTATTTGTTGTATAACATAGCATTTTATATTTGTCATAACCTTTCCTGGGCATCATCATCCTTAACCCTTTCTAGCCACCCTGTAGGGTGGGCATTATTACTTTTTCTGCCCATTTCGTAGATGAGGAAACTCATGCCCAAAATGGTTACGGGACTTTAAGATGCACAACACATTAGTGAAAAAACTATTATACTTCAAGTCTGAAGGCCCATCACTCCTAAATAGAAATATTTTAGGCGTTAAATTCTAGACCCAGTTACGGTAATTTCTGAGCTAACGATGAAATAATTTCCTCGTTCACTCTTAAGATATAAATTCCTTTAATTTATATTTTAATAGATCCATTATTTCTTCTTTAAGTGTATATCCTTTATCAGCACAGATCACAACTCCCTCCCAACTTAGTGTACTGTCTTCATGAGCTGCCATGTCCCCCAAAAAACACGAGCATGGTTAGCTCCTCACGAGCCATTCAGGATATGGATTTTCATCTGGCGATAGATACCTCGTGCAAGCGGTCGTTTCGGCTGTCTGACTCTTCATGACTCCATTTGGAGTTTTCTTAGCACATAGAGTGGAGTGGTTCACCATTTCCTTCTCCAGATCGTTTTGCAGATGAAGAAACTGAGGCAAACAGGCTACAGTGACTTACCCAGGGTCACACAGCTAGTGAGTGTCTGAGGCCAGATTTGAATCAAGGAAGATAAGTCTTCCTGACTCCAGGCCCAGCGCTCTGTCCATTGTGCCACATAGTTGCCCTTCTAAAATCCTCTGACAGTAGTTCAGAATTGTTACTTTTCCAATCAGAAGGTGAGTTGGAAATTATAGATTTGATTATTTCCTTCTCTGCTTGCTTAACACATGATGTCTGTGGGAGAAAAGTGTTATCTTTACGATTTTTTTGTGGCCATATTTTCCCATTGCTTCTTCATTATGCAGGGAAGCACATTCCTCTCTGCCACTGATCTCCTGGTTTGGAAAACTGAGTTCAGTCAGAGGAGTGTTGCAAGTGACAAATGTGCACACATAAACTTAAAAGTGTATTCAATTTTCATTACATATTCTGTGGATCTTAATTATAGATTCTCTTCTGATACTCTAGAACAGCTTTGCATCATTCTTTACCTTGAAATTTCCATTTTTGTTCTCTCTTCACCTGTATTTCCTCCCCTGTCGCTGTGTGTGTTTTCTGTGGTGCCTTAGGCAGTGCCGGTAAATTCTTGTTGACTTTCTTCCACCCACTTTTTTTCCCCTGAGGCTAACAAGGTTAAGTGACTTGCCCAGGCTCATACGGCTAGTAAGTGTCTGAGGCAGGATTTGAACTTAGGTCCTCCTGACTCCATCCACTGCCCCACCTAGTTGCCCCTCTTGTTGACTTGCAAAGAAAGATTTAGTTGAAAACTTTAAAACATTTTTTTATTACCAAATCCTCTTATATTGTTTTAGAGGAAACTTAAAAACTCCAAACATAGATCCTAACATTAGAAAATTCCTAATTTTGAAATCAGAAGGAATATAGTTTCCCTCATTTTAATTATCATTATTGAAAAAGAGCCAAAACCCATTGGACAGTAAGAGACAGCTACAGACAGCTTTGGCTGTTTGGGAAAACGCGCAGCCACCATCGTTACTTTATCTCTGTTGTTAGGTAGCATCCTTGTTGTTGCTACTGTCCTCTTACCATTAGTGTTGGTCTAGACCAGCGGCCCTCAAACTGTGGGTCGCAGCCCCTTTGGGGGTCGAACGACCCTTTCACAGAGGTCACAGGGGTTCCTAAGACCATCGAAAACACGTATGTCTGATGGTCTTAGGAACCTCCTCTATCTGTCTCCAGGCCGGTCCGCCCACATGCAGATACGCCCACATCCAAGTATTAAAGGGTCCCGGCATTAGGAAGGTTGAGAACCACTGGCCTAGACTTTTATCCTCTACTTTAGACAGTCATAAAATTTAAAACAAAAAGACTTGCATAACCTAAATGCAATTATATGCACATAATATTTACCACCATTCCCCATGTAAACCTTAAACACCCCTTTATTTTGATATATTTTCTTACTGTTACCTGACAGGCTTCTAAAATAATTCAGACACTGGTAAATAAATGACTTCCAAACTGATACACCCAAACAATTTTAAAAACCACATCTTTTTAAAAATTAAATTCTCTATTTACCTCTTTTTTTTTTACATGCTTCTGCCTGTCTTTCTTATCTTACAATATTCAGGAATATGCCAATAAATTTAATGGAATCAGAAAGGAATTGGCAAGAAAGGAGGTAAGACTAAATTATGGAGGAGAATTTATGCTTCGATTCTTAGTCAGTGAAGCAAAGAGTTTATGCCAACTTAAATGTAAAATCTATGCTGGAGGTTTAATTTCTGTTGTTATTTCTAAGCATTTTCAGTACCCCCAATGGTAGTTCTGGAGTCAAAGAGAAATTATATAATTATTGAATTACTTGTCACGCTTTCATTTTAATTACTATGACTTTTTTTTGTTATATACTTAACAAAACACAAACAATCCTTGTATGTCAACAGATGATTAAGAAAACTATTAATAACGTCAGAAGAATGGCTTCACATCCAACACTACCTTATTGTAAGTCAATTGGTTAATATTCAGTTCTTTACCATTTATACTAATCTTCCTGTTTCAAATATCATGCTTTCTTTGTGATTTTTTAAAATGAATTTTTCTCATGTAATTGATATAAAACTTTATGTACTAAAGAAAAATAAGACATTGCAGACACTTAACATTTCATTTTATTTTTCTTAACAAAGCTGCGAGTAAAATCAAAATCTTACCAATGTCTTTTACAAAAGCAAAAGCAAAAAAATACACTTTGAGTATTTAGAATAGGTTCAAGTAAGTTTGAGACATATGCTTTTCTAAGTAATCTAATTTTAGTTGAAAAATTCCTGGAGACCTTAAATGATTAACTTCAGTTTTGGAGGAATAATTATGTGACCACAATGGGTTATAAAGCAAAGAAGCCCAAGCCTAATTATCGTAGCACTTTTGCTTGGCATTAGTTTGATCCGTATTATTATTTGTTCAGAGGTTCACTTTTATAAAACTTTACATTCGTAAACAAAATATCATAGGAAACACTTACTATATTCTAAGAAAGGATAGATTTGTTTTCAGTTAATCTTCCTAGGAAGCTTAAAAGTAGGCCTGCATAAAAAAAGAGCATTTGGTTAATGGGCATATATTGGAAATATTGGAGCAATGAAAAAAGATTCTAGACAATATTTTAAAATTAACTGGTGGATTGGCCTCAGTACTCATATTGTCATGTGAGCACCTGATTATAGCTTACTTTTTCATGATTTGATATAAAAAATGTGTCAAGAACATCCATATAAAAATATCACATTCTCATGGACTCTATTGTAGTAAAATGAATCAATCTAGCATTCCTCTCTTCGTAATGTAAATGTTTTAATTGGCTATTTCCACAGGTGAAGTCACTTTTATATGCAAATTAAGCCAAATTCTTTTTAAGGAGCACCAATCTAGCATATTGAATAATTGTGATCAAAGTGGTCTATACATAATGGCAAAACAGGAAGCACCCAGCCCATCTGTCTTCATGTGCTCACTTCTAAAGTGAGAACGCCGATGCTGCCTCACATTTTATAGATCACTTTTAGGTTGTAGAAAGCTCTTGCCGCCCACATAGAGCAGTTGTCAGGAAGTGTAAATATTATCATTCATGTTTTCTCAGTGAGGAAATGGAGTTGTAGAGAATTTACATGACTAATCCCGGCCTAACAACGTCTAAGTTTCAGGGTTAGAATTTGAACCTCAGTTTGTGGACGCTTGTCGCCCTCTTCCTGGCCTCCCTGCCTTTTTCCTCTATCCTGGGAAGCTCTATCAGTAATACCAGAATTGTGGAGTGAAACAAATATCCAGTATTACTAACCTGTTTTGATCTCCCCTATAAAGCGCAAATTGTTCAAAGCGCAGATATCAGCTAACCTTAGGTCACTGTGAGCTCTGGCAACCAAGGGACAGATCTGAGGATTGAAGAAGACTTTAGGGAAAGTATTTTTTTAGAAGCGGTCGTTGGCCATGTTTATAACATCTGTTTGTGCCCCCAAACTTTATGACATCACCTATCGTGGCACATAGTTCTGCTCTGTCCGTTGTCATACTCCAGTGGGATTTAATTACTGCAAGTGCTGAGAAGAATCTCATCGCACAGTTGTATAGTGTAGACCTCGGTTTTGTATTGTCGTTAGAGAATGCCACATCTTGCTCCTCCACTGCCACGCCATTGTAGCTTTCCAACGTCACAAACTGACCTAGAGTCAACATGCATTTTCTGAGCCTGTTTATCCCCTACTCCCCCAAAATCTTAGTCAGGAAGCTCTAAAACCTAAAAGAGAGGGACTCTCTCTGAAAGTAAGCTCCTGTACTGCTTTGGAGTAATGCTTCATGCCACCTATTTAATTGGGTTTTTTAAGGGTAGTACAATTGAGGGAGCAAAAGAGTCCCAAAGAAGCTCTAAGACACGAGACTTCAAGAATTTAATATGGATTTAAGTAATAATTGAAAAGATTTTCTCCTGTTTTAATAATCATATAAAACCTATAGACAGCAATATAGATTTAATTTTAAACATTTTTATTCACACCAACATTGTGAAGTGTGATGTTCATATATATGTATGTGTGAATATGTGTGTATTCTCCATATGATAAATTAAGTGCTTTGTTCACATTTTTTAAAAACCCAACAGAAGGTAGGAACAAATATATTTTAAACCAATATATATATATATATACTCCTCTATCCCAGGTAAGATTTGAAACAATGATTTAGAGGATTCTGTCCATCTCTTTAACTTTATAAGTGAAGAAATTGAAGCTCAGCGATTTTGTGTTTTTGCTCAGTCACATACCTAGTCGGTGATAGTAAGGACTTAGGAGCAAGGTCACACAGGCTGAGGTTCTTTCTGTAACACTTTGTTTTTCAGTCATTTTCTCTAAAGGGGTGGCATTATAGAAATGTCCATGTTAAAAATTATTCAGATTGTGCTTTTATATGCATTTAGATATTTACAAAAATGTCTTCTAATGAAAAAGTAAATTATAAGTGAATGTACATGAATTTATGGATATTTCATCTAATTCTCCCTCCTGTTGTTTGGTAGGGAAATGTTGTTTCTAGCCAATCACAGGATCAGTAGATGATAGAAATGTAGTTTTAGAGCTAGAAGAGACCTTTAATGTCATTTGGTCCAGTGCTCTCCTTTTATAGATGAAGAGACTGAAGTCTAGCGATGTTGTATTTGCCCAGGATCTCACAGCTAAAATGAATGTCCAATTTTAACTTAATTCATCTCGATTATAAGCCCAACACTCTCTCCACTGTGGCACCTAACTACTCCTTTAGTAATTACAAGTTTCCTGTTTGCCTTTCTCAGTTTTTAAATGATTCTGCTTCTCCCAAATTCACAAGTCAAATAATTGTTCATCAGTGACAAGTTTTTGAAATTATCAGTCTCTCCTAATTTGAGACTATTCAGCCTTTCAGCCTTTAATAAGTATCTTTAGCCACTTTATTTCCTAATCAAATTTGACTCATAACATTCTTTTAATATGTTATTTCAGTCTTATTATATTAGCCTTTTTTAATCTAAATTTAGAAAAGTGCTAAGAATATCTTTTTTAATAGTCACCTACTAACAATATAAACTTTTTTCAAAGCATGGAAATAAAAACAGAATGCCAAGGAAAATATTGGGGGAAAAAACCTTTTATTCAATATGGAAATATAATAATATATCAAACCATTCTAGTTCAGTCAGTAAGAATTTAAATACTTGCCACGTGCAGGGCACCGTGCCAACTGCTAGGAATACAAAGAAAGGCAAAAGACCATCCTGCTGTCAAGCTCACAATCTAATGAGAGAGACAAAATGCAAATCACTACATTCAAACAAAACTATAAGCAAGATAAATAGGAGATAAGTAATAGACTAAGATAGCAGAAATAATGGGGATTGAAAATGGCTTCCTGTAGACGGCGAGATTTTAGCTGAAACTTGAAGGAAACTAATGAAGGCAGGAGACAGAAATGAGGAGGGAGAGCATTCTAGGTATGGGGCACAGCCAGTGAAAATGCCCAGAGCTAAGAGATGGAGTGTGTTTTTCGAGGAACAGTAAGGAGGCACTGCCACTGAACTGAGGAATATGAAGTGATAGGTGGGATACAACACTGGAGAGGTTGGAGCAAAGTGCTAGGTTGTGATGGGCTGGAGCTGATAGGGAGGAGCAGCTTGCATTTATTGAGTATTCAGAGGTCACGGTCAGATCCATTTGGCAACTGAATAGAGCATGATCTAGAGTGGGAGAGACTTGTGGCAAGCAAACCAATAAGGTAGCTATTGCAATGGTCCAGGCATGAAGAGATGAGAGCCTGCACCAAAGTGCTAGCATTGTCAGAGGAGAAAGGGGGGTTGGAATATTTTAGAGACCTTGCGAAATTGTGATTGAGAGGCCTTGGCAACATCAGATTAGAAGGGGGAGAAGGACTAAGGGATAGTGAAGAGTAAATGATGACTTGTAGCCTGGAGGACTGGGAGGGCGGTGGTATCCTCAACAGTAATAGGGAAGTTTGGAAGGGAAGAGGGTTTGGGGGGAAAGATAACAATAAATTCAGTTTTGGACGTATTGAGTTTAAAAAGTCTACAGAATATCCAATTTGAGATGTCTGGAATGCAATTGTAGATGTGAAACTAGAGACCAGCAGGGACATTAGGACTGCATAAGAAGATTAGAGAATCATCGGCATAGAGGTGATAATTGAATCCATGAGTGTTTTTGAGATCACCAAATAAAATAATTTGGTAGGAGAAAAGAGCCTGGCTCAGACGTCTGAGGGACACCAACAGTTAGCAAACATGACCTGGATGAATCTAGCAAGGGAAACTGAGAAGGAACAGTCAGAAGGAGAACCAGGAGAGAGTGTTGCCCCAAAAAGTTAGAGAAGAGAAAATCAAGAAGAAGATGATGATTGACAGTGTTGAAAGCTGTGATGAGGTAAAGGAGAAGGAGGATTCAGAAGACTTGGATTTGGCAGTTAAGAGATCATTGGTAACTTCAGACATATCAGTTTCAACTGACTCACGAGGTAGAAAGCCAGACTACACAGTGTTAAGAAGAATGTGAGAGGAAAGTAAATGGAGCTATTGATTATAGGCAGCCTTTTCAAGTAGTTTCACCACAAAGATGAGAGGAAATATGGAACAACAATTAGCAAGGATCAAACAAGGGCTTTTTATGGTTGGGAGAAACAGGCATGTTTGGGGCAATAAGGATGCAACCAATAGACTGATGATAAGTGAGAGTGGGGATGAAGAAGGGAACAGTCTTCTGGAGAAGAAAAGATGGAATGTAATTACTTGTACAGGTGGAGAGGTTTGTTTTGGCAAGAAAAAGACCTACCTCTTCATGTGAGATAAGACTGAAGGAAGAAATAGTGGCAAAGGTTATCTAAGTTAAATGAAATGAGGAAGAGGGGAGAAGGTGAAAGACTTACTTTTTTTCATAAAATATGAAGTAAGGTTCTCAGCTGAGAGGGCATAGGGGTGCAGTAGAGGGTAGGGAAGGCTTGAGGAGATATTAAAAGGTATGGAAGAATCACTGTGCTAAGTGGAATATGACTTAGGGAGACATAGAAGGATTGCGTAGCAGCAGTGAATGCCTAGTTGAGGTTATAAAATGTGAATTTGTAGTGGGACCCAGTCAGATGATTGCATGACTTTCTTCACCATCATTTAGTAGTACATGTAAGGCAAAGGCAGCAGATGGTGGGAGTAATTCAAAACCGAGACTTGCTAGGACACAATTGGTGGTGTGGTAAAAGTGGGACAAGCAACTCGAGGAGAATATGAAGTTTAATTAGTTCACCAAGGAGTTAAGATGAGGAAAGGAGAGCATCGGTAAGGTAAGGGTAATAACCTGAAAGAGAACCGAGGTTGTGAGGTCACAAGGTAACCAAAAGCAGGGTTGGATATTGAGAGGTGGAAAAGCAATAGATTGTGATCAACCAAGGCAAGTTCTGACTTAGTGAACATGAAAGTGGTGTACTTGTGGATGATGGCAAGATCAAGGGTCTCTGTGTGTGGCCGAACAGGGGTGGAGTAGAGTTGGTCAAGGGAAATTAGTAAGTTGTTGGAGGGAATATCAATATATTAATGCTGAAGTTGTAATGAGTAATATTTTAAAATATTTAGTATCATATATTATACAGGTTTAATGAGTATTCTGCTATTTATATATAAAGTCATATACCAAGATATTAGATCATTTAGACTAAAATTTGAAATCTTGTGTAATTTGAGTCTTAAGAGTCAAATATGGAGATTAAAACATTATTGTTATTCCTTCCACAACATGGGGGATGGGCAGTGTGGTACCCCCACGATCTGGAAAATTCGTGTCCAATTTTTTGGCTCCCTTACTACCAGAGAAGGGAGTTTGAGGGTTTTTTTTCTTTTATGGGGTGTTTACCTTATTATAAAATTTGGGTTGATATCATATAATACTCCACATATATTTTATGCATTCCTGAATTTCTGAACTTTTTTCTGGGTTTTCTGCTGGTCTTCATGTATCCTCTGTGGCTTCCACAGAACTCCCTCACAAATTCCTATTTAATTTCTTATGTTGACCTGTGATATATTGAAACTGTGGTAGGGAAAGTCAACTAATTTCTTTTCATTATTAGTGACGAGATCCTTATTGATGCAAAAGATTTCTTAATACTAAAAAGTTGTCTTAGAAAGTTATTTACACATAAAATTATTAAAAATTAAGTAGGATTTTTTTTAAAAGGGTACACTTGGTTATTCTGTTATTACTGTCTAGTTTGTTATAAGCTCCATATATGTGTTTTATGGTATGACAACAATTTTATTCAAATTCTAGATTTATACAAATTGTATACGATTCATTACAATTTTTCCTGTATTAGATTTTTTTCAAAACAATGATTTCAAAGAATTTTCAAAAAAAGATTTTAAATCTTTGTCTTCTTTTTTATAAAGATCTGACAGGAGCCCAGGATGGAAGTGTCAGGATGTTTGAGTGGGGTCATTCCCAACAGATAACCTGTTTTCGGTCTGGCGGCAATTCCCGGGTGACAAGAATGAGATTTAACCATCAAGGGAACAAGGTAGTGCAAGAGTGTAGCTGCTGCACATATCTGTGTTGTAGAGACATTAATCTCATCGTGTGCCTTCTTAGAATGGACATTGTGGGACACACTTCTACTATCTCAGACAGTTGTTCTCTACCAGAAAGTGTACTTTATTATAAATTTTCTTTTTTTGTTATTTTAAAATATTTTGTTTTAAACAGGCCTTCCTGCTGAAATTATTTTCAGTGTTCCAACTCATAAGTGAATATTTTGCTTAAATTATACATTAGTGTTAGTAAACTACTTCCCATCTCTTCACCACAAAGAACAAAGACTCTGTTAACCACTGGTTAGTGAAAACACCAAACCCAACTAATTTCTACTGGTAGTCTCTTCCCCACATTTTACCTTTTTAAGCATTGAGTAATGGAGCACAAATCTAGAACTAGGGTTAGCACAAGGTCTATTATCTGGTAGCAGCTACCCATGACTCCCAGGGGCCATCACTAGCCCCTATCATCTTAGGACAGTGGTTCTCAACCTGTGGGTTGCAACCCCTTTGGGTGTTGAACGACCCTTTCACAGGGGTCACAGGGATCTCCTAAGACCATTGGAAAACACATATTTCTGATGGTCTTAGAAACTGAGACAGCACTCCTCTATCCACACCGCTCCTCTGTCCATCTCCAGGCAGGTCCGCCCACATGCAGACACGCCCACATAAGAGTATTGAAGGATAGGGTGTTAGGAAGGTTGAGAACCACTGCCTTAGGACTATTACACAATTTCAGATGGAGAGCAAAGTATATTCTTCACACCAAAATATTTAAGAGGAATGATAATTTTAGAGATTTAGGAGCAAGAATCAAGGAAATTAATGAATTTTATTTTTATTGTGGATTTTAGTATTTAAATCTAATACTTAGTTTAGTTAACTTAGACTATGTTAGAAAGAGTCTTAGGCTAGCAGGGGAATGATTTGGATATTTTGTCTGAAACCCACTTTCAGGGTCAGCCTTGTCATCGGTAGAATAGGTAGCCAGCCAGCCAATTATTAACAAATTGAACATTTAGGGATTTGTGAGTATTAAGTATGTTCCTTAGAGAGTTGCAGTTTCATGCATAATATTCTTTTGAAGGAATTATAATTTGAATGTGAGATTTTGAATTGTTTTTGGCATTTAATTCAGAATTTTAAAAGCATTTAAGTTCATATAAAAAGAGAGTCTTCATAGGGTCTTAGGGTTGAGATGATCTAACTTAAAAACAACTCATGGGCCAGTTCATCTGGAGTCTAAGGTGACTGCTGTCATTGCCAAAAGAGGGAAGGGTTCGAGTTGTTGGGAGAATCAGAATCCTGTGAGGTAGATAGTGCAATTATTCTTATCCTCATGTTTAAAGTTCAGTCTATCAACACATACAACAGTCCGACAACAAACACAACAGTCCAACAACACATACAACAGTCTGACAACACATACAAAAGGAAGCAAGAAAATCAGTCTTCTCTTTCCCTTACCTTTTTCTCCCCCCTGCCCCTGGAACTTAGAGTATTTTGAAGGGAATAGCAGCTGGGTGAATCCTGAAAGATCTTATGTAAAATGTAGAAGTTCTTGAGCCTTGAAGGAAACTCGAGCTTATAAAGAGAGAGAGAGTTCAGACAGGAAATAGAGTGCCATGAGTGCCATGTGTGCAAACAGTAAGAAGGCAGATTTGGCAGTGCCACAGTGTATATAAAGGGGAGTAATATATTCAGCTAGGTCAATACGTTGGGACCAGGTTGTAAAGGACTTTAAATGCCCAACAAAAGAGTTAACCAAAGCTGTAGGTAATAGGTAGGTACTGGAGTTTATTGAGAAAGAAAGAGGATAATGGTGAGAGTGACACTGTAGGAACATTACATTACAGCTATGGGAAGAATGGTTTCAGTGGAGAGGAAAGACTTGAAGCACAAAACAATTTAGGAGACTTGGAATAGTCTTGGTTAAAGATGTTCAGTTGTTTTCAGGCATTTCTGGCTCTTATGACCGCATTTGGGGTTTTCTTGGCAAAGACACTAGAGTGGTTTCCTATTTCCTTCTTCAGCTTATTTTACAGATGAGGAAACTTAGGCAGACAAGGTTTAGTGACTTGCTCTGTGTCACACAACTAGTAAGTGTCGAACTTCGGAAGATTTGGACCTGGCACCATGCAGGCCCACTTAGCTGCTCATTAACAGCGATGAGGCCTTAAAACTGAGGCAGTTGGCTCTCTGAGTAAGGAGATGGGAACACATGTGAGAGATGTTATAAAGACCAAAATGATAAGATCTGGCAACTGAGTGGATATGTGGAGTGAGTGAGAGTTAGTATTGGAGGCCGATACCTAAGTTGTGAGATCCTGGGTAACCACAAAGCTGTTGTCCTTAGTAGAAACAAAAAGGTTTGGAGGATCAGTATATTTAGGTGAAAGACACTAAGTTATGCTTTAATAATCTCAACTGGGTCTTCTTTCAGCAAGGCAGTTATTTTATTCTTTGCCTACCAATTCTACATCCCATTCTGAGAAAATACAGGTCTTTTGTTGTGAGCGCCATCCCATTTTGCACAACTCAGACCCTGGCTAACATTTCCCAGCCTCTCTTTTTTTCATTCGGTCCCTGATGATGAGGTGGCCTCTACTTCAATAACGCACCCTTTATATGTGCTCTTGATTCCATCCCCTTCCATCTTCTAAATTGTGCCCCACAATCTTCCCCCCTCTCTCCAGTACTTAGGATCCCCATATCTACTGACTCCTTTCCTGCTACCTACAGAATACCTAATCTCACCAAAATCTCACTATTCCCTCTAGTTTTATCTTATATCTCTGTGTATCTGCTTCTTTCTCACCTCTTCTACTACTGTTTACATCAGAATTTCCTGATTCCCCCTCTACTATAGAACTCATCTCTCAGCCAGCACCCAAATCATCCTATATCCATTTTGACGACATCTATCTACCTATCTATGTATGTGTTGACCAATGGCACGTAAGCTTTTTGAGAACAAGACTCTCCCTTCTGCCTTGTATTCCCTGCATCGTGCACAATTCCCAATACACAAATACTGAAAAGCCTGTTGGTCCCCCTGCCACCAGCCTCTCCCACTCGAGGGCACCCATAACTGGTGTCAGTGTGATCTTCCCACTTCATCATCTTACTCAGTAGACTCCAGTGGTTCCCTGTCACCGCCAGGATCAAATGTAAAATCTGGGTTTGGCACTCAAAGCCGTTCATAATCTGATTCAGAAAACAAGATGTGCTGTTTTAAAGCACTTGCTAATAGGGATTCGAGATGTCCGGGTCCTCGCTCCCATCACAAGCTCCTTGGGAGCAGAGACTGTCTCTCCTTTCTTTGCATCCCTGGTGCTTAACCCCGTGCCGGGCACTTCAGAAATGTTTGTTGACTAACTGACGTGACGCTGTCTCAGTCTTCAGACGTTTTGGGGGGTGGGTAGGAAGTAGAAGGACCCTGACCTGAAAGAGGAAACTTTGGACAGTTTGGCAAAACTGTTTCCTTATTTAATAATCCCCATTACTGTGTCACCCGCTGCTTTCCATTTCGCCTAAGATCACCTTAACTCTCAGATTAGGGCACCTCTACAAATATACCGACTATTCTGGGCCTCTGGCTGCTAATCTAGGGAATTATCAGTTAGGCTTTCCATCGTTCTGCATTAGTTGGGAGACAATACTGCAGGAATCCGCTTTAATAAAGTAGTATTTATTATTAGAGGAATGCTTGGTTTTCATAAGGCAACATCTGCCTGCTGGGTTGGAGCTGCGCCAGAACTTCAGTGGACCTATGGACCAGTGATTTGAAACTCAGATAGAAAGGAATCCCTGCACTTTGCATAGTGACTAAGAAAGTGACACATTTACATTATCTATGTCATATCGTCTTTTTCTTTAATTTTTAAAAATACATTTCCCAAATACATTTTAATCTGGTTCCAGCATCACTCATGAATTTGGGGCACGTTTAAGCCTTGGGCAGTGAGTTTGACACCTCTGACAAAGAATAGATGGTAAGGTTCTCCAGAGTTTACCCAAAGTATCAGGAATATGGCTCATGAAGGACCCTCCATAGTCTGGTAACAACATCAAGTACTCTTGAAATTACCCTGCTAACTTTATTTAAGCCCATACTTGGAGGTTTGATTTTGCTTAGGGATACAGGTTCTGCTCAGGTTCTACCTTCAATCATTATTCCAATTTCTGTTTATCATACATTGAAATGTAATAGGATATAGGTATTTTAATTGTAATTTTGTAGAAAAATTCACCAGCATGCCACTGTACATTTTAAAAGTATATATGTCAACATGTGTACTTAAATCCTTCCTTTAACATCTTCTCTCCAAGTTTGGAATCGTTGATGCTGATGGATATATAAGTTTGTATCAGACCAACTGGAAGTGTTGCCCAGTTACTGGAAATACTCCTAAGCCATATTTGGTAAGCTAAGAATTTTTACTTTAAAAAAAATCAACTAACTTTATTAAAGTTAGACATGTTTCGTTGGGTTTTGATGCCTAGTCTTGCTTCATTGTTTTCTCTAAGTCATTTCCCTGCTAGAGAGAGTTTGTTTTGCGTTCTTACATGTCTCAGGTGACCGTAAGCCATCATTTACAGAATGGCAGTGATGGTTAGCTGACTTGCTCAGGGTCTCACCGTTAGTGGAAGTTCTTCCTTACTCCTCCTTTCTTCCTTTTTCCAAGGCTACTTTCCTATTCACTGTCTACATTTGATTTCTTTATCACGTATAAGTATGGAGCAATGTTCTGAATTATTAGTTTTGGTCTTGAGTATTTTACAAATTTTTATGGGCTTTTGTACTTCATAAGCTATTATTTAAGAACAAAGTATTTCTTAATAAAACAACTTTTTATTACCTCTGAGGTAGATAAAGGTAACCCAGATAATTGAAACATACATATAATTTGAAATCTGTTTTGAAGTTTCTTATCCAATAATTCTTTTATTACTGATACTGAGTGAGAGTATTTGAATGGTTTATTCTTTTATTTAGCACAATTTGATACAGTGTTGAAGGGGAAACCTAGAGTTTCTGATAAGCTATTCATGAAAGAATTAGCCACTGAATGTTACATATGACTGGATCAAATCTTTTTATACTTGTATAAAAATTATTCCTATTTTTTGACCATTTCAGACGTGGCAGTGTCATAACAAAACAGCCAATGATTTTGTTTTCATCAGTTCCTCTTCTTTGATAGCCACAGCAGGTCTCTCAACTGATAACAGGTAAGATTTTTCTCCTAAATTCTGTATGTGGGTATAACCAGTCTTTTGGAAAAATTATTATTGTTGTTGCTTCATTATTATCTTTTGTCTTACGTGTTTTTATAAATCCTCCAGTTATCTTAAAAGGTCCATTCCCTGTACTTAACATTGGCAGTAGTTTACCATACACAAAACTATAGAAATTTTAGTATTATGAGAAACAATCCATTCTAATTCTGTTTCTAATGTTCTGTCTCTGAAATTCATGTCTAGGCTCAGAGTCATAGTGAATAATCTCTTACTGAATTCTTGCCAATGGAATAAAATTACCACAAAAATTATTTTCCCAGTTTATCTTATGGGTTAGGAAACAGATCATTTGGAGCATGGAGTGAAGAGAGAGAGTTCTTATTGTACATCATAGATCAAATGTGATGATTTATGTAAAGGGCTTTGGAAATTATAACATGAAATACATAGCAGCTTGTAGTAATAGTAGAATAAGCATTTAAAAGGGCTGAACTTTGTGGTACTTTTAACCTAAGACAGCCTTGACTCAGACTTCTCTGATTCCCATACAGTTCTCAAAATAAGCAAAGTGCAAACTGTAGAGTATTTTATTCTGTGTCCCAAAAGGCCATTCAGGGAATTCCCAGATCCCCTGCCACCTGCTGTGGGTCACTGAATGGAGGATGTTGCTTGGAATTCTCATACAAGCCTATATATCCTTCCATGCATGCATCACAGCCATTTTAGGGCTGGAAAATAAACTGATGATGCTTCTTCCTCTTCTGGTTTTTTAAAATGCTTTAATGTACTTTCCTTTATTTATTGGCATTCTGTTCTTTTAAAATTTTAAGTTCCAAATTCTTTCCTACTTTCTCCCACACCCTCTGCATATGGTCAGTGGGATTGCCAGTCAGCACCAACTACACTCAGGGCCAGCACAGGGTCCCCTGTAATCTCTTTCTGACCAGTTGTCTGACTCCCTCACCATCTCTGGGCTGAGAGCTTCAGAAGCTCTCAGCTACCACCACTGCTGCTGCCACTGTCCCCTCATGTGTAGGTTCCAGACAGGCCTCCACCCCCATGCCATGGACTTCTCCTGCTGACATCTTAAGGTTTCTTAGGCCAGGAAAACTTCTCATCCTGACTTTTTGTTGGCTCTGCCACTCTAAAATTTGATTTGAGGTATTATTTTAAAGTTATTTGGAGAGGAATGTTGGAAGAACTCAGCTAGGAGGTTGCCCTTGATCCATCATTTTGGCTCATGTGTATCACTATTTTCCTCTCAGCAAATTATCATTATCATTGAACAGTATGCATAAATGGATTATCTCAAATCCCTATAGAATTAGGAGTATTTTAAATTGTGAATAAAATTACATGAAAATTCCATCACATATAAATATTTTAGTGATCTTTATGAAATTTGATAAAATTTTAAATATACACTGGAAGAAGATCATAATATCATGAAATATATTTGCTCTTAGATAGATAATTTCTTAAAATACTCATATAAAAATTAGTGACAAAATTATTTTTTTTTCCAGAAATATTTGTTTGTGGGATACTCTTGTGGCACCTGCAAATAGCTTGGTACATCGTAAGTAAATGGTTTTTGTGAATAACAAAATGAATAAGGTTTAAATGGCTTTGTTTTTTAAGCCCTGGTGTAAATCTTCATGTCATGATTACATTGGGATAGTGACATTTCTTTACAACCATACAAGGTTTGGGTTCAGGAAGAAGTGAGAATGTCGCATGTTACCTACCCCTGAACCCTGCTCACATCTTCCCTGTGGGAGGACTGGGTAGCAAAGACCTGATCAGAATGTGGCCTCGCAAACCTTCTCAGCAGCAGACAGAGAGTTCAGTTTAGATTCAGAAGACCCTGTTCATAGCTGTGTGACCCTGGGCAAGTCATTTAATCTTTCTCAGTTTTCTTACCTGTAAAATAGAAATAATAATAATACCACAGGTTGTTGGGAAGATCAAATGAGATGTCTCTAAAGCTCTTTGCAAACCTTAACGTAATCTATAAATGCTAGCCATTGTTACTGTTATTGTTATCATTATTATTGTTAAATGTTTGACTCGGAGCATCATTACAGAAATGTAGGCTGTAAATAGCATGAGAGTGTTGAGAGCTGCGAGTGCAAATAGAGCAGATACTGCTGTTAGGTAAGAAGGGATCAGCAAAGCAGAGCAGATTTGTGCTTTGTGATTCCCATTTTCTATTATTTGGGGTTACCATAGGTGTCTCTTTGGTAACCCTACGAACAAGCTACCTGTCTTTGTTCCCCTGGCCCTGGTCTCAGTCTGGTTTCTGTTTAATAGACCAAACACAAGAGATCATATAGTCAGGGAGATGGCTGAAGATGTTTCCATACTAACACTTTTATCTCAAGGTAGCTCTGGAGTTGTCTAATAAATTGCTTTATGATCCTCAAATAAGTCTACATTTCTAAAATTTCCTTTTACCATAGAAATAAAACAGAAAACAGGATAGATAATGGGTTTATTTGTTTTTTTTTAACAATTATGCATTACATTTTGTGGCAATTAAACACAAGTACAATTAGGTGTGCTAAAAGTTTTATTCCTTGAAACCTGTGTATTCAGCATGCTTAAGAATAGTTAAAATACTCATAATTCCACTCATTTCTGGCAATACTTAATTCATATCTACTTGCTACGAGGTCCATTCTAGCTCTAGATATATGGCTTTTTTAACAGCATCCTCAAAACAAGTTATATCTTTGTCAGCTGATGACAACTTATAGGCCTGCTGTCTTCTAGAAACATATATCTGGGACATGACAGCCTTCTAGAAATTATATTGATTCACACAATGAAAAAGATACCACCAAAAGGAATCTAAAAGTGTTGAACTACTATCAAATCTCAAGCAAAATACTGAAAACAGAGACACAGGTTGTGTTTTCAACTCTATTACAGATTAAAGGAAGGGTTTCAGAAGATTTGGGAACTGAACACTGATTACAAAAGTTGTGTTTTTTATTCTAGACCACAGCTTAAAATATAGAAATTAAGGGCTGCTGCCAAGGGATGTAATGTGACCTAACAAAGTCTAATAAAACGATATTTGTTTGTAACCTTGGAAATTTACTCAAAGCTTTCACTGAAAAGGAGGCAGCTTCCTAAGCTATAAGGAAGAGCAAACAGGCTGCCTGGGGCTGTAGGTACATCTCCAAAGCCTCTCTTAGTTCAGGTTTGATGTTAAAACAAAACAGAGGAACCCACAGGGCAGTGAATGTTTAACAAAGGAGGAGGCTTACTTTGCCCTAACCCAGCAGCATGTACTAGAAGGACACACAGCAGGTCTACTGAGGCACTACCTTTTGTGGATGTAGTCCCTCTGCTCCTCTCCATCTGGAAACAAGTCTTGTCATTTAGTCATCAGTCTGTAGCAACTCCTGCAGTCTAGGGCACCTATCACGGATGGCAGCTCTCAGGCTCACGTGAGTGGGGCTTTTTTATGGGCCCTTGACCTAGAAGCTCCTGAGGGGAGGAAGTTTTGAAGCTCCACCAGGGACACCACTAGAGAAGCTGTAATCAAGATATTTGTGTGGAGAGAAAGCTACATCAGATAAGGGGAGCTAGGACAAGAAACAACTGCCTGCTAGAGAGGGAAGAGGGTAGAGCACTAGGCTTGGAATCAGTAAGATCTGGATTTAAAACATAACTCAGAAATTTAATAGCTGTGCAACTTAATCTTCAACTTCCTCCTCTGTATATAATTAGGAGATTGGACTAGATGACCTCTGAGGTCATCCAATTCTAATTCTATGGTCATATGATAAATACATTAGAAGAATGATAGAGAACAAGTAATTGACAACAGTCAAATCCAGAGCCTCAGATGTTCCTATGTGAATATTAAATTGAGATGAGTTTTAGATAAATAGTACAACTATCATGACCCTCAGTTTTTATGTGAGGAAATAGATTGTGGGATCATGGGTTAATACTTAACTTTTCACAATCAGTGACTAAAAAATTCAATTCCAGACTTTTTGACCAAGTCCAATTAATCTGTCTGCCCACAACATCACTCTGGCCCTCATAATAACTCAAAGGCCCTTTGAGTTAGTTGTCATCTTAATTTTCCTAAAATCATGTTGTTTCATGATTGATTAACAAATAGTATCTCTGGAAGAATATTGGTTTTAGAGACTTGGGAACAAGCCTTTTGGTATCCTAGAAAATAATCAGTTTCCCAAATATGGTCCATGCTTGAGATCCCTGTGACCTCCTACTCTATTCTGAGTGCCATGTTCTTTGTCAATCTGTAATGATTGTCCAGGATTTAAAATGTTGATGGATTAATACATGGGGCTCTTCATCCAGCTATGTATCATCTAGGTTTCATGCATTTTTCTTCCACTTTGTTGTGGATGTTTAAAATAATCGCTTTATCATGGATTATCATGGATTACTCTGTAGAGGAATAGTGGTTTGAGGCTTAATGTAATTACTCCATTGTGAGTAGAAACATTTGGAGAACCTTGCCATCTGTATGTGTTTCTTATGTCTTAATTTTTGCAAAGATCATTTTCTAGGACATTGACAAATATTTTAGGTATATACTTATTTAACACTTTAGTTAATGTTCAGAAGATCATTGAAGGTTATCTTCATAGTCAGATGTGTCATTGATACTTGTGTGATTATGGGAAACATCTTATCGGTGGAAAGCTTTTACATCTGCAGTTTGCTCTACCAAATCTAGTGCCTTTTAACAATTTTACTAATTTCTTTAAAGTTATCATTTTATTGATATTTTTTGTTTTTATATCACATGTATTTCTGAATCAGTCCTTCTTCCCTTCCCTACCCAGCAAGCTATTCCTTGCAACAAAGATTTAAAAAGAAGGGAAAAAACAACTTATCAAAACTGACACACTGACCATGTCCAACAGCCTGAGCCATGCTACCTACCCATGCTCCCCAACCTATGATCAGCATAATTACACAATGTTCAGTTTTTGTTCTACTTTCTGTGTGAAATACTTTTCTTAAGACCAATAAACACAGCGGTCACATGTTCTTATGCCTCTGCCAAGTCGTATGACCTTAAAGATGTCTTTAATTGTAGAGAATCATCTTTGAAGTCCTGCCTCACCTCATCTTCCTCAATAATGCTTATTAATAATACCTCATACAAAGACATACTTTATGAAGATAGGAAGGCAAGTTTCTAGCTGTGGATGAATTGCTGATTTCTCGTAGTTCACTTTTTGGGGGCAAGCCCCAAATACCACTAACATTTTCCATTCTTTTAGGAAGCATCCCATGCTTCCATGGAGAGGGAGGGGAATCATGAATAATTATCTCGTGTGCCCAAAGACAACAGGAACATCAATTAATGGGATACTTAGTGATCTCCAATTGTAGGACTCACAACTATATAAGCAGTTTACTTGTCCTCTTCCATTTAAGAGGGTAAAGACATACAGAAGTTTCAGAATGAACTTGGTGAGATTCTCTAAACAAAGCCAATATGTGCTTTAATACTCAATGACTTCAGTGTGAAAGTAAAAATTAATTGGAAATCAATTTGGGATCAAGAAGTTAAACAGTCTAATGGGATTCAGACTACTGGGAAGCCTCATGCCTTTTTCATAATAAATAAGAAATTCTTTTTAAAGGGTAATAGGAATTTGCACAAAGTGGTAACAACTAAATAGCAACATTAAAATGAAATTTCTTCTATCTCAGCAGCTGGGAAACAGCTTCTTAGGGACATTCCAGTCATTAGAGAACCAGCTGATTCTGTAGACAAATCAGCTGGTCAGGGTCAAGGACAAAGTGAGTGCTACACTAGCAAAAGAGCTACAGGTGGAAATAAAATACTAAACCTAATTATATTGGCACCAAGCCTAACCTGTTCAGTAAGAAACAGACAAAACTAAAAACTTTGACTTTATTTTAATTTATTAGGGAAGCTTAAGGAATGCAAAGTAGTTGCCACCAGGAGGTGGCAGAAAAACCAATAACTGACTCAGCCAGCAAATGATCTCCACTCAGATGCATACACACAAACGCAAAGATGTTGCATCCACAGGCAAAAACTATTTCTCATACAAACATTTGTAGAACACTATGGAAGAGTAGTCTGGATTCTCAGGAGCTGGATCCTGAGCTAGGCTGGAAGTGATGGCTAGTTTGGGTCTTTCTTCAAATGAGGCACGTCCTTCCACCGGATACTCTGGGTCTGCTGCTTTTTTTTTTTTTTTTTTTTTTTTTTTTGGCCTTTTGGAGGGGGGAAGGTAGGGAAATTGGGGTTAAGTGACTTGCTCAAGGTCACATGGCATTTTCTATTTAGTGTCTGAGGTTGGATTTGAACTCAGGTCTTCCTGACTCCAGGGCTGGTGCTGTATTCACTGAGCCACCTAACCACCCCTGGGTCTGCTACTTTTTTCAGGATCAGTTTAGATTCCACTTGTGCCCTGTAATAGGGTGAGGAAGTGGTAATGAAAGGCATTTGAGAAGGCTTTAGGAGCTTAGTAAATAGATTTTAAAAAAAACATTCGGTACTCAGCAGTTTTAATGAACTCAAGAAACATTTGTATTAATGGAATTTGTTACAGACTGGATTTTTTATAAGAGAAAGTGAATCTTGGTGTCTTTATAATGTCCTTTAATTTCAGCTTTTACCTGCCATGATAGTGGTGCTACAGTGCTGGTGTATGCTCCAAAACATCAGGTGTTAATATCAGGTGGCAGAAAAGGTTTTACGTCAGTATTTGATCTTCGCCAGAGACAGCAGAGACAGTTTTTCCAAAGCCATGACTCTCCAGTAAAAGCAATTGCTGTAGATCCAACTGAAGAATTCTTTGTCACAGGATCTGCAGAAGGCAATATAAAGGTTTGTAAAATGTAATGCCTTGAAATCATTCATTATTCTTACATTAAGTAGCTGCTTATCCTGACTTTCTGTAAACCAGACTAGCTTATTTTATCATGTACTTCAAAGCCTAATAAATGTTCCAAATTAATATTAACAGAGTAGTTCTGTTTGCAGATAGCCTTACAGATGCCCTTATTTGGGGGTGAGTGACATCAGATGGCAAGTAGTTCCCTTCTTTGCTTTGGGCTAGGTTAATTATCTTGATTTTTACAGAGGAGGGCCTGAATCACCACAGTACAACTGACATAGCTTTGTCTAGAGAGGGGAGATACAAGGTGTGCACATCAGGTCTAGGGCCTACCCTCCCACTAACTTGGAATGCTACCTGGAACTGGTCACTTACTATAGCCAGGCTTTTGTTTGTTCCTTTGTAAAATGCCATCAGTAATATCAAACCCTTTCCTACAGGGTTTTTGCAAAGAAGAACAATAATAAATAGGTTTGAAAGAAGCTTTTGTTCAGATATAAGGCAGCATCTTCATTTTGGTCATGTATCTTGTTTGCTCGACATTTCTTCTCAAGTTAAATTTAGTTCTTCCTTAGTAGTGCTGGTTTCAAATACATTTTAAACATGTTTCCCTAGACGAATTACTGTTCATTCTGATGGTGTTCTAATACTTTTCAGATTTGGAGCCTGTCTACCTTTAACCTTCTGCACACTTTTATCAATGAACATGCTCGGCAGTCCATTTTCAGAAACATTGGAACTGGAGTGATGCAGATTGAGACAGGACCCGCCAATCACATTTTCTCTTGTGGAGCCGATGGAACGGTGAAGATGAGAATCCTACCTGATCGGTTTAGTCCATTAAGTGAAATGCTGAAAAATGACGTGAAGTTCATGCTCTAGCATTTTTTCAAGAATATAAATTCTCCTTGACATATTTCACAGACGTGGCCGGCAGGTGTAACGTACTGTGACTCCTCTGTAGTTGTTGCCACAAAATAAGCTTTTGCTCCCTTGTGTTTATATTTATTTCATGGACCTTTGCCCTTGATGCACTGATGCCTTAAAAAGTAACAAGGTCAATCAGAATTTGATTATATTGCCTAGTCTGTATAAGCGACTGCAATAATATATATGCATATGTATTTATGGTATATGTGGTGTGGTGTTAAAAATGGTTTTGTTTTGGGAGGGGGGAAGAAACAGCAAACTTTCTGCAGGCATCTGTGCAGGGAATCCCTTATTTTTCTTTGAAAATCAGCCTTTTTCTCTGAAGGCTGAAACACTTAATAAACATCACCACCAACCACTTGTTTCCTTTTCCAGTTCCTAAATCCCCGTTTTCCCTCTTCCTGATTGGTAGTAGAGTAGGGTTTGGCTGAGAATCAAGCAAATGAACACCTTTGATGAAGATGTTAGTAACACCTTAGTGACATGGCAACTGGGGGCCTCCCTGCATCCCTTTGTCTTCTCTAGGACCCAGGTTTTATTACCTGCACAACTCATTTGAGTTCAATCTGTGTATTCAATAGAGGCTGAAAATCTTTTAATACTTTTTCTGCTGTGATTAAAAATCTACTGCTACCAGAATGGCAGTTTTTTAGTAACAATGTAATTGCCTACTTTTTTTAACTTTTGACCCTTCCACCAGAGATATACAAATATTGCAAATAAATACCCCAAAACATTGGAAATTATTATTAACAAGATTATATCGACAAACAATAGTTTTAGACGTTAATAAGGATACAATAGTGATGTGTATGGATTTCACAAAAGAGGATATTTGTTTTAGGAGACTATCAAAAGAACATAATTTTATTTGCATTTTTCTTTGTGGCCTTTATGTTGTTCAGCCCAAAAATGCTGAAATA
The DNA here is from genome assembly GCA_028646515.1 of Pseudochirops corinnae. Taxonomy (NCBI): domain Eukaryota; kingdom Metazoa; phylum Chordata; class Mammalia; order Diprotodontia; family Pseudocheiridae; genus Pseudochirops; species Pseudochirops corinnae. The sequence continues at coordinate 200,491,812 of CM053590.1, read as the reverse complement.
TTTGCAGCAAATTTTTACTTTGCCTTCAGATTCATGTTTAAATATAGTAGAGCTTGATTGTCTAACATTTTACATTCAAAATACACTATTCTACCTTCAGAAAAAAAAATCATCTTTGGGGATTTTTCTTTTTGCCAAAATAAACAGTTTCACAATTTAAATGTTCTGAACAAAATATATATAAAAAAAAAAACACAAAGCCTTTAACTTTTAAAATGTGCTAACATTGTTTCTGTAACTATTTTGTGCTAAATCTTGAATTATAGAAAGCTTGATAAATACTTGAATTTTACCAATGAGACTGGAGGCCGATGTTGCATATGTGAAAATTCTATAGTGGTTTTGCTAAAAGTTATTTTGTGAAACAGGAACTATGAAAGGAGATATCATCTTGAAGATTAGTGGCAAAGAATTGAAGGGCTGGTAAAATGAATTTTGTAATATTCTCAGGATACTTTTATCTTAAAAGTATATTGTTAACGATTTTGTAAATTGTATTACATAATTTTAAATGTGTTGAGCAAGTTGCAGTGCAAACACTATAGATAGTTGAAGGTTCTATGCACATAACCTGAACTTATAAATTGTGCAATAACAAAATTTGGGCATATTTTGCCATGAAGAAATCTGTGATAACATTGCAGAGAACCAATATGGTTGTTTGATGTAGTAAAACTTAATTCTTCATCAATATTTTATTTGTGTAAGCATCAAGACTTTAAAAAGCTTTAAACATTTTATTTTAATTTACTGAAGAAATTTACTATTGTGCTTATAAGAAAAAAAAAAAGCAATGTGTTGGGAAAATTCCATGTTTCAATTAAGCATTATATTAACCCCTAAAATGATGTAAAGTACTTCTGTATTTTACCCCAGAGACATAGTATTTTAAATAAACAATCATGCAGAGACTTGTCTGTTTAACACACCATTGTTTTAAAACTGTTTATGCCACGTTGACTGACTTAATTCTCCCCTTGATCTGTATTTCCAAGAGCTTCTGAATTTGCATTCAGCATGTTTAAGGATGACTATTTACTCTGAAATGTTAGAGATTTGCTCAATGCCTGATTCTTCAGAACTTCATAGATGAGAATTATTCACACAGAATATTCGTGACACTTTGTATAAATGATGTTTGGCAGGTAGCCAACTCGGTTGTCTTTAGTAATGGAGGTGATAAGTACTTTTGGAAAACCAATATAACACATTTTCAAAATAATTTACTTTTAGTCTTAGGATGTACTTTTGAACCCATTTGAAAGTCTGTATTTAAGGATCTAGGAATTTAGATGAAGTAATAGTCACAGTGTGAAAATCTGATTAAGATAAAACCTAGAAAGTCGACCAGTTCACCTTTCTTGGCATGCAACCTCACCTCTTTTGGCCTTAGTGTTGTCACCTATAAAATGAGAGGGTTGGATTTCGTGGATTGAATGGTAGCTATTTTCAAGTATCTGAATGGTGTACCCAAGGGCAGAATTAGGACTAATGCATAAAAGTTGTAGAGGTGAATTCAGGCTTGATGTAAGAAAACCTTTCTGCTACTTGGAGTTAACTGTGGAATGGTCAGCCTTAGGAAGACTTTGTTGGAAGCCTTCATCAGGATTATTGTAGAGGGAATTCTTTTTTAGTTATAGGTTGGAATCGATGTCCACTGTGGTGTCTGTGAAATCTGAAATTCTGTACTAACTAGATGACCTCTCACATCCCTTCTAGCTCAAAAGTTAGGATCCTATGAAGTGGAGGAAACATGGTAACTGACTTTTTGGGAAAGGTTCTTGTATAGTATATAACAGTGGAAATTGGAAAACTAGATGCTGTTTGTTATATGGAAACTCTTCCTAAAAACCAGAGCTGTCCAAAAGTAGAATTGGTTGCTTCAGAAGATTTTCAAATAAAGGTTGCATTAATATATCGTAGATGTTATGCCCAACCATACTTAGGAATATATTGGAATAGATGGCTTTGAAGGATGTATGGAGTTACAACTTAGTACCCACATGGCTAAGACCACAGATTCATATAAATTAGCTGGACTTTGAGGATCCCTTGCAACTCTGAGGTTCCATGACGTGGTAATACTTACATAGATAACTATATGCGGTATTGGTACTAGAATTTGAGAATTTTCTACAAATCAGAAGGGTGAACAAGCCCTAAATACCTCTATTCAGTTTAAGACTTTAGATTAAGAGCAAAGTTTTTTGATGAAACAGAGGGCCCAGCTTTAGAAGATACTGGAGTTAGAGCACACGGACTACATTCACCATTTAGCAGCTTAGCAAAAACAAGTGGTTAAAACAGAAAACTACCAGATAACTGACTGGGGTAAATTTCCTCCATGCATGCACAACCTACGGGGCAGTCAGGGTCTTTTTCTCTCATCCCTTTACCTGAGCCACTGAGAGAACACCATTCAGGTTGGGTGGAAACATTCCTCTGGGAACTACCCTCAGAGAGTTTATATTGTCTAAATGAGACAGGCTTTGGTTTTTTCATGTAGACTGATAACCCCTACTAATATGTATTTTAAACTACTGTAAAAAGGATGTAATGAGGATTATAAATTTCAGCTCCGTAATCAATCAGAATTTAAGTGCCTACCTTGTTCTAGGCACTGCTACCCATCTAACAACGCCTGTAGACAGTAAGAAAGTTGGTTGCTTTTGGACCCAAATAATCCCGGCATTTAGATCAATCCATCGCAGAAACTTTTGGCTTGCTATATAGGTGTATAACAGAATGCTTTTTTGTTTGAATGGTTACACTTCTTTTCAGCCCAAGTTGCAAATGAAACCTAAGCAGAAATGCTAGCTTGGAGCCATGCTTGTCAGTACTTCATAAATATTGTGATTTAAGTACCAATTTGAGACAAATCAAGCTACTCCTGCACCTGATCACAAACACGATAAGCTTTTTGTTTTTTAGTTACAAAAAAACCTCAAAGAAGTATCTCCTTGCACTGCTAAGATTATAGAAAAAATGCATCAAATGCTAGAATGTCTAATATACCAGAAGACAAACTGACCCTTACAGAAAGCCGGAGGGGGGGGGGACGGGTAGGGAGAGATTTAGTCAAGGTTAGGAGAGTTTGGGGAGGGGCCAGATCTGTTCTGACTGTAAACTAAGTAAAGAAAGAGGACCCGAGTTGCGGTTCCTGGTCCTGGAAGATGCAAGGGAGTGTATACTGCGGGGGAGGCTGGAGTTGGGGGAGGAAGGGAATAGGGCCCAGCCTATTTATTTAGAGCTGAATGTAAAGAACTGAGTCCCATCCTTTCCTAGAGGATTATACTATACTATATTATATTATATTATATTATATTATATTATATTATATTATATTATATTATATTGTATTGTATTGTATTGTATTATATTATATTGTATTGTATTGTATTGTATTGTATTGTATTGTATTGTATTATATATAATCCTAGTGTTTATATTGGTCAGAGAAGCGGAACAATTGAGACTTCTCTAGGATGCGACGGTCAGTGCAAAGTCCACAACATCTGGCCGAAGGCAGGCAGGATAGCAAAGTCCCTCAGCAAAGACACACACACTGAGTTCTCTGATTGGTGCACCTGGCTCCTGCCACCCAATGGAAACTGGAAACGCGATGGCGTCATCGGTAGCGCCCTTGAACCGAGGTGTCAGTTACAAGAGGGAAAATTGAACAGCCAGTCTGCGGGGAGGCCGGGCGGGGGGTGGTGGCGTGCAGGTGGGGGTTGAGGTCGGTGCCCAGCGCGGTCTTCTCGGATTGCTGACGACGGGACCAGCGGGAACGGGGATGAGGGCTGGGATGACCCTAGACCAGATGACTCCCAGATCCCTCGCCTCTGCCTTTGTCCCCCACGAGCGCCCACCCCAGCCCGTTAGACACGCTGCCCCAGTGCGCGTCTTCCCCTCTAAACTAGAGAGACACGAAACACAGGCTCCCTTCGGGCATAGGAGGCCCCCTACCAGTCACGCTTTCTGAAGCGCCTACTTCGTGCTCGCCGAGGCTCTGCCAGTAGGAACAGTCCTTCAAAGAGCTTTCATTCCAAGTTTCAAACCTACTTCTTTTTTTTATTTCTGCAGTGAATTCCCAGAATCAGGCCGGGGCCAGATGACAATCCTTGGAGGAGAAAGGGAACTTTCCTTTAAAAGAAACAATCCTGGAGGCGGGGACAGAGGTTGAGGAGGTGGAGAACGGAGAGTCTAGTTCTAATCCAAACTAACTTGCAGGGCTTTCCCCAGATAAGCCTAAGAGCACCCCACAATTCTCCCGGGGGCTCCCTTGAGTTCCGTTCGCTCCTCTGCCCTCCCGTGCAAGCTCCTGGCCTCAGATCCTCAGCGGAGCTGGCTTCCTCCCCGCACACGGTCCACGTGCCGCCCCCTTCCTTCCCTCCCCCTCTCTTCCCTCCCTATACTCCTGGGTCCCTCTCCCCTCCCGGTCTCTCACCCCCACCCCTTCCCTGCCCTGCCCTCCCCTCCAGCCTTAGGCGTGTAGCTCCGCCCAGGCCCGGACAGCCGCTCGCCAAGTCTGGGGCAGGAAGACTCCTCCCCTAGAGGCCCCAGAGTACACCCTTCCCCGCCCCATTCCGGCCCGCGCCGCAGCTAATCTGGGCCAAGTGAGAGTCCCGATCGCTCGGAACCCCTGCCGCGCTGCTACCGTTAGGAGCCTGAGTGCATCGCGTGGTGCCGCTGCCGCTGCCCCTCAGTCTGAGTAAGTGATCGAGCCTATCTCCTTCCTCCCCCAGCCAGGGGAGGGGAGAAAGCAGGGGGGCTTACGCGAAGGAGCAGTGCTCCCCTCCCAGACCCTTGCCCGGTGTGTTTCCTTCTCTTCCCTCCTTCCGTCGGCTTCCCTGCCCCATGCTACCCCTCGATTGCTTTTCTGTGTGCCTTTGGCAAAGTCTCAGGCTGATGAGTTCGTTCTGAAGTTGTCAGGCGTTTGGTTCTGCATCTCGCTTTTAAGACAGCAATCGTCAGCCTTCTTTCTGCCTTTCACGGACTCGCGTGCTCTTTTTAGCCCACCGACTACTCTTTCCCTCCTTCTGCTGTTTTCCTTCTGCTTTCTCCAAGAAGCCGTTTCTGGTGTCACTCTCACTCGCCAACCACATGTACGTGGCCAGGTAGTCCACTCCCACTTTCTTTATTGCTGATCAAATGATGGAAATAATTCTCTAGTGAAAACGAGCAGGGAGGCGTAGCTGCCGTTTTGGACCATTTGGTGTAGGGCTCTGGTGTAGGCACTAGTGTGTGAAAGTTGGGTAGTCAACACCTGTTAAACGGGCACTCCTAGCTTCTTACACAGCGTACACAAGGAAAGATAAGAAATCGGACTAGGTTCGATTACAAGTCTGCCTGTGGATTTAAAAAAAAAATTAATGTTGAATGTGTTTTGGACAGTCCTATTTCTGTTAAACACGGTTCCTCTCATTTTAGCTCTAAATTCTATGATTCTTTAAATGATACGAGGTCAAAATGAGTTTTCAGTGAGAAGACCAAGCATTATACAAGCAGGAAATAGAAAGTTTACTGGAATCCTGTGAGTAGAAACAAAACTTCTGTATTAAGATTTATTATCTAGTCATTTTCAAATGTCAGTGCAAGACATTTCTGCTACTAAGTTAATCAGACCTTAATCAGGTGTGTTATCACAGCTGTACTCAATTCCTCTATATGTCTTTTGCTTCATATATAAGGCTGTGGCATCTCATTTGATTCTCAGTGTTTCTGTGGTGAATATGGGATAGCCACTTTTATCATTAGTTACATATGAGTAAATGACCTTTTGTAATGATGTCGCTTGGATATTGCTTTTATCCAGACTGTTTGTTGAGGTAAGACTCTGGAGGCAGTACCATAAAATTGAAAAGCTGAAAGAGCTGGCAATTAGTCCAGCCTTTCATTTTAAAGATGGGGAAACTGTACCCCAAAGAGATAACACAGACAGAATTCAGATGTCTTTCCACTATATATTGATGCTTCACAAGTGAAAGGTCAGATATAAGGTCTCCTTGGACTTTAGCATGGGAACTGAGTGAGCATGTGATTTCATTGACATAGGAAACTCTCACCCAGGCAAGTTGGACACCTCTGCACCTTGTAGTCTTAGTTACTTAAGTGACAGGCAAACCACAAGTCTGTCAGAGGCAGGATTTGAAGCCAGGCTTTTCTTGCTTAGAGGTTGTCTTCCCATTATTCTGTGTCATCTTCTATACCTGTATTTTAAAATGCTCAAGTTAAAGTTGTTTGAAGTGCTGCTTAAAACAACAGCGTTTTTCTCCCTGGTTTGATAACTATCTTTTTTTTAAAAAATTTCCTCCCAGGATTTTTGCTTAAATACTTTCTTCAGTGAAAACATATTACTTCAACCATCTTTGAGAGAGAAATAATTATCACACTTATTAAACACACGCAAACATTTGTTACTGTCTTCTAGATCTGTTGGAGATAACTGAGTCAGCAAAGTTCTTGCTAATGTTAAGTGATTAGATTTTTCACAATGTTAACTTAAGTCTCCCACTCATATACACAGCCACTGTTAATGTAATTTTCTACTTTTTTCCCCTGAGATTTTAATGTACAGGTGTGTCCCTAAAGTCTGGCCACATAGGAAATCTCATTTAACTATGTATATTTCCAAGAAATGAAATGAATGAAATTCTCAACATTTTATTTAATTAGCATAAATTTTAGCCATGACAATTTCATATGGAATAAAAGCTTTCATTAGCTATTGGGGACTATTTTCCATATTAATGAAATTATTTTAATATAATTAATGAGATTTCCTATGTCTTCCTATGAAATCTCATTTAGGCTAATTACTGGTAATTGGAAAATAACCTGTCAATTGTCTGATACACATAGGAATTCTCACTGAAAAGAGCAGCAAGTGTGCAAGAACCACCTTTTAAAGTGACTTTTACTCATGGATCCCTCAATTCAAATCTGTTTAATGTGAAAAGGATCTTTGTTTAAATTTTTTCTCATGTCTTCAACTTCATTTAGTCTGTTGAGAGTTTGGCTATGTTGTTGAATTGCAAAACCAGTCCCCCCCAAAGTACCTTGAACTGGTATCATCTCAGGACACTTCTTAGTTGATTCAACAGACTCAGGACACTTCTTAGTTGATTCAACAGATGTTCATTATACTACATGCAAGACATTGGGCAAAATTTCTTGAGTAGATCTAAACACTAAGCCATACATTGTAGATACTGATGGTGACATTGGAAAAAGCTGGAATAGAAGCTGTTGACAAGGACCTGATTCTGTTTTAAACTATACAACTATTCTCTATTGACCAAAATTGGAAGGTTCCAAGTAGGAAACTTACTGTGTCCAGTTCTTGTTTCTTAGGAAGAAAAAAATCCTTTACATAGATAAATTTTATTGTCTCGTAGGCTGCTCTTTAGTATGTTAATTATACATGAATAAAGTCCATTGTCATAAAAGACTTGATTGATATTTTTGTCATTTGAAATGGCAGAGAGCACCAGGGTGGAGCCAGGAAGACCCGAGTTCCAATTTTGCCTCAGACACATAACTAGTAGTGAAGTTGTAAAACCCTGGGCAAGTGTCTCAGATTTTCCCTCTTTCTACGTCTACTTCACTGGGTTGTTGTATGGATCAAATGAGCTAATGTATGTAAAGTGCTTTGCAAATCTGAAAAAGTTACATAATTGCTAACCATTACTATGCTTTATCTTAGAAAGAAAACAGCATTTCCTTTAGAAAGTTTCATCCTTAAGGACTGAGACTAATTTTTAAATAGTTTTTATTATAAAAATATAATAAGATGAAATTTTTCTGTTTGCTTTTTCTTGAAGTAATGAAAAAATAAATCCCAGTGGGGAACTTTAGGTACAAATACACTGCCTCATTTAACAGGAATATCTTCAAAGCCATTTCTAGAGAGTTGTAGTGAAATGGCAAGTCTTAACAAAGTGACCACGGAGTCCGAATAAAAAGTTTTAGGAGCTTTTATTAGCCAGCTGGTGGCTGTCCTTCTCGTGCCAATCTGAAGGAATCGGCGGATAGCTCAGGGGTGCAGAATCTTTTATACAGTACAGCTTCATTGTTTGGAGGGGCAAGTAAGTTGCTGAGGCAAGGGGGGTTTGTGATTACAGGACATAATGACCAAGAAGGAAGACGAATGAAGAATAGGCAAGAGGGGTTTGTGATTACATCTGTAGGTAGGGGGTTGTAGGGTAAGCAGAGAGGGGCACAGGGCATGACCACTGAGAAGAAAAACAAATGGAGAAGAGACAAATTACTCTAGGCCAGTTTCTTGACTCCTATCTTAAGTCCATGAAGTTTCTACTTAACTAGTTCCTGGCCACTTCAGTAGTCTACAGCATAAGAAGGTTTTTCATGCTCCCCTGATAAATATAGTTGATCTTAACCGATTTCTTTTTTAATTTCATGGACTTCTTAATGCTTCCATTTTTATCAGCAAAATGGAGAAATCGATTTGCAGGATGGGGGGAGTGTCCAGATGAATAGTATTCTAGAAAATTACCAATGGTGATATGGGTGGGGTCTGCCAGAAGAGAAATCTTGTTAGACATAAGAGCTGGTAGAGCAAGGCAATGCCAAAGGCCTTTGATAGAATCTCTCATGTTGTCATTGTAGAGGAGATGAAGCAATGTGCACCAGATGGTAGCATATTTAAGTAAATTTGAAACTAGTTGAACAGAACTTCCAAAATAGAGTGGTGGGGTATGCTGCTTACTGGACTGCCAAATACCCCATCCTGTATTCTGTACTGATCCACATTCTTATCATTGACTTACATGGAAGGCATTGATGTCATGCTTAGCGAGTTTGAGGATGAAGTGGAAAAGATGTTGTTCAATCATGTCCAACTCTTTGTAATCCCAGTGTGGGGTTTTCTTACTGGGGTACTTTGCTATGCCTTTCTCTGGCTCATTCTACAGATGAGAAAGCTGAAGCCAAACAGGGTTGAGTGACTTGCCCAGGGTCACACAGCTGGTAAGTATCTGAGGCTGGATTTGAAGTCAAGTCCTTCTGACTCCAGGCCCAGCACTCTTATCTACTGCATCACCTAGCTGTCCTTGAAAGAATAGTTATCAAATAATAGAATTGGAATCTCCAGTAGTCTTAACATATTCAATGTAGTGGAAGAAAGATGACATTTAATAGGCAGCTAGGTGGATAGACCCCTGCTCCTGGGAATCAGGAAGACCTGAGTTCAAATCCATCCTCAGATACTTACAAGATCCTGGTGAAATCACTTTTTGTCTCAGTTTCCTCATCTGTAAAATGGGAATTAAAATTACACTTACTTCTGGAAAGTTTTTCTAGAGGATCTAAAGATATAGTGTAAAGTGCTTTGCACATACTAAGAACTGTATAAATTATTATTGTAAATATTAAGTATTAACAATCAATTGCAGGAATTCAAGATTAGGGAGAAGTGTCTAGATTATCAGTACTTTGAAAACAAAGGAGAGGTTTTAGTGGACTCTGAGTAAGTGAGTCAGCCTCTGCCCTACAGGTAGCTGCCGAAGGCTTTGTTGCTGTCTTAACTACTCCCAGTGAGGAGAACCAGTTGTGTCACTGTACTCTGCCCTGGTCTGATCAGAGCTGGCCCCTAGTCCTTTGACAAACTAGTTAAAGGTGAGGAAGGAAGGGTGGAGATTGCAAATGCTATTTTGTTTGTAAAGGAAGTTAAGAGGGTCTTGATTACTTACTCAAAGACTTGATTACTTACTCAAAGACAATTGTGGAAGAGATTAGGCATTCTTTGTAACTTGCTAAAGGTAGAACCTGGGACCAGTAGGTAGAAATTATACATTGTGTCCCAAAATTCTTAGTGCGGAAGACTGTGTAAGGACGACCTTTCTATTAATAAAAGCAACTCCAAAATGGTATGGATAACGTTGTAAAATTTTCATAATTCTAGCTAGCGTTTATATGATAAGTTAAATAACCTTAACATTTGCAAAACTCTTTACCTATTTTTTTTTCTTTGATCGGCACAACAACTCTGGAACTCTTAAGGTTATTATCAACCCCATTTTCTATATGAGGAAACTTAAGATAAAAAAAAAACCCAACAGCACAAAGATCTTGGCAATTGGTCCCATCGCTTCCTGGCTAATAGTTGGGGAAGAAATGGAACTAGTGTCAAATTTTGTATTCTTTGGCTCAGAGTTCACTGTGGATAGATAGTGACTGCAGCCATGAAATTAAAAGACTGCTCCTTGGAAGAAAAGCTTTGACAAATCTGAACAGCATACTAAAACATAATGACATCACCTTGACAACAAACGTTCGTATAATCAAAGCTATGATTTTTTTAGTGCAATGTTTGTATGACTGTGAGAGCTGGACTCTGAGGAAAGCTGAGCACCAGAGAATCCACCCTTTCTGATTATGGTGCTGGAGAAGACTTGGGAATTCCTTGGACGGCAAGGAGATCAAATCAATGAATTCAGGCTATTCACTAGAAGATTAAATACTGAAACTGAAGGTTAAATACTTGGGCCACATAATGAGAAGATGGGAAGGCATTGGAAAAGTCCCTGATTCTGGGAAAGATTGGAAGCTAGAGGAAAAGGAGATGGCAGAGGATGAGATGGATAGATAGTGTCATGGAAACAATGCACATGAACTTGGGGCACACTTACAGAGAAAGATCCGGTGTGCTATGGTCCACAGGGTCATGAAGAGCTGAACACAATCAAACAAATGTCTTTACAAAGTAAAAAGAAAATGATTTAAAGCAAAGCACATGTCAACTTATTGCAAATGGGAATTGTTTCACTCTTTGTAATAATAATAGCTATTATGTATATGGTTTGCAAAGTACTTTACAAATATTATCACATTTGATCCTCACAACAACCCAGGTGAGTTAGGTGGTATTATTATCCCTATTTTACTGATGAGGAAACTGAGGTAGTTAAGTGACTTGCCCAGAGTCACACACTAAGTGTCTGATGTTGAGTTTTGAACTCAGGTCTTCCTTATTCCAGGTCCAGGACTCTTATCTACTTGCACATCAACCTGTACTTGTATCTCTAGCACCTGGTACATATTAGGCTCTCCAACTTTGCTAAATCATTTAAATTAGATCTTAAGAAGAATGTCGATAGTAGGTTGTGGGATTACTAGAATGAGTTATAGAATTTCCTTCTTTGAGGATTAAGAATATGAGAGATTCCTATCTGACCTTGGCAGAGTGATAGAACAGGTAAAATTTCAAGCCTCTTCCTGCTTTAGTTAGATTCAGTGAGTCAATCTAAATCACTCTGTCCAGGTCTGCTATGTAAGAAACAGATTGCCTGAGAGAGAAAAAACAAAATATACTTGCTTCTAAAGAAGATGAAACTTATGTTTACTTCAGATAACCAGTAAGCAGGAAGGCTGCCATAAACCTAGTTCCACTGGGCTATATGTTTTTGTGTTTTCAAAAGCTGAGAGTTTTGTTTTTAATTTTCACACTGGCTCCACAGTTACTGGGTAATGTGCTAATTGTGAAAAGTCTGTCTCTTCTTCTCTCCTCCCTTCACCAAATTTCTCTGCTGTTTGGTGGAGTTTTGAAGGTTAGAAGGAAAACACATTTATGATAAAGCATATTGAAGTGGAAAGGAGTTTTGTCTTTCTTTTTCAGTGCAAGCTTTTGCCATAAGTAATACAAAGCTGTTCTAAATGGATTAACTAGTGATCAAAGAACTGCCTGGGTTGAGAACCAAAGTTGATCATCTACTGGCACCAGAAGGAGGTGATAGGCCCTGGGAATTTGACCACATTCAATGGATTACTCTCATTATAACCTAAAAGCAAATGTAGAAATAGGTATTTTTAATATACCAAAGAGTTAAAGTTAAAACTTGAGATGAATTAAAATAGAGACTAGATTTCCAGTAAGGTTCTGTTTGCTATAATTACCCTTAACGGACATGATGAAAAAGACTCTCTCAGCCTATCCCAAAATGAAGCTCTACCCATGCTAGTGGTATGACAGACTTTGAGAGAAGGTGAACCTGAGGTCCAGGTAACATTTGTACTGTGTAATACAGCATACAGAAGAGCAGTAACCTTTGCCATATGTTCATTTAGCCTGAGTTCTATTTTTTATTTAAGTCTGTGAAAGAAGTTCCATAAGGATGGAATAAGGTAGATAGAGTACAATTGAGATGGTTCCCAGCTGCAAAAGGATCTGATTCCATAAGGAAAGCCTTATTCTCTAGTTAATGATATATGAATTGTGCCAGCTTTTAATAAAAATAGTACTTGGGTTTTGTAGAGGTCTTTTGTGTGTAGAATCATAAAAAAAGAGCTATGGTATCCATTAAGTAATCCAACTAGGGAAATTTTTTAAAGAACCCAATACAATTATGGTTTGGCTAATGGATTGCTCTTTAACCTTTGGGGACACTTGTTTTAAAAAGCTAAGGGACAAAAGAAAGTTATGTGAGATATGATTGAAAGAAAATGGACACTGGGGCAGGATCTATAGGAATGAAAAAGAACACGTGTTGTCCTGATTTCCCAAAAAGTAATGAATATAGCACCTAAACTGTATGTCCACTAACTAGAATTCAATTCTTGGCAAAATTTAGAATATATTATTAAAGGAATAATTTATCCATATCTAGAAAAGGAAGCAATGATTACCAAGAAGCAACTTTAGCTTCACCTAAAGTAAGTCAAACCAAACAAAACTAATTTCTCTTTTTTTACCAGTGTTATTAGTAGGTCAAGGGATTACTGCAGGTATAGTTTACCTTGATTTTGGTAAAAAAAAAAATATGATGGAGCCACTAATACCTTCCTTGTGGATAACATGGAAAGATATTGTCTAGATAACTAGCTAGGGGGATTTAGTTCTGATTCAGTGACTGTTTAGGCAGCTAAAAAGTAGTCATTAATGATTTGATGTTACATTGAAGGGAGGCATCTAGTGGAGCTACCCAGGGATCTGACCCTGGCCAAGTGCCAAATCATACATGTCTTGGATGGAGGCATAAATGTTATGCCCACCAGAGTGTGCTGGAGTCAGCTTAAACCTTTAGCATCAGCATTTACTCCTTGTAAATTGGCAAATGCTGTAAATCAGGGCTTGATTTCTTTTTTTGTTGATTGTCTGGAGTTAAGAAAGTAATGCAGAAGATGTTAATGATGCGGATTAAACTTAAAATGTGTTGGATGTCCTTTTTTTAAAACCAGGTTGTTAAACATTTGTCAGCACACCACTATGTGCTCATCAGATTTTCAGATGGCGTAAAGATGAAAGGAATAGGTAGCCAAACACCTAAGACTGCCTACAATGTTGGGCCAAATCTTAAAACAAGAGATTTAATAGGGACAAATATAAAATCTTATTCTTGGTGTCAAAAAATCAATGGCACAAGTATATGTAACAGAACTGTTGTTGTTCAGTTGTTATCAGGCATCTCTGACTCTTGGGACTGCGTTTGGAGTTTTCTTAGTTTTTTTATTATTTTTATTTATAATGTTTTCAATTCATTGCCATAAGTTTTAATTTTTATCCCCCCCCCCCCCCCCCGAGATAGCAGGCTCTCCACATACATTCCTATTAAACACATTTTCACATCAGTCATGTCGCATAGAATAATTATAATGAACAAAACAAAAAACAAAATAGTCTGCTTCACTCTGCGTTCCAACTCCATTGTTCTTTTTCAGGATGTGGATGGCATTTTCCATCATGTCTGGAATTGTTTTAGGACTTTGCGTTGCTGGGAAGGGTTAAGTCTGGCACAATCAGTCATCGCACACTGTAGCTCTTTCTGTGAACAGAGTTCTCCTGGCTCTGCTTACTTCATTCAGCATCAGTTCACATAAGTCTTTCCAGGATTTTCTGAAGTCTTCCTATTCATCATTTCTTATAGTACAATAGTATTCCATTACATTCATTTACAACAACTTGTTCAGCCATTCTCCAATTGATGAGCATCCCCCCAGTTTCCAGTTTTTGGCCACCACAAAGAGAGCTGCTGTCAATATTTCTGTACATGTGGATCCTTTTTCCCATTTTTATGATGTCTTTGGGAAATAGCCCTAGAAGCAATGTTGCTGGTTCAAGGGGTATGCACCTTTTTATAGCTCTTTGGACATAGATACTGGAGTCTTTTGCCATTTCCTTCTCCAGTTGATTTTACAGATGGGGAAACTGAGGCAAACAAGGTAAAGTGACTTGCCCAGGGTCACACAGCTAGTAAGTGTCTAAGGCCAGACAAGCAGAGCTAAATTGCTGTGGGATTATTCAAGGAGACCAGTTAGGGGATGTTGCAATAATTGAGACATGAGGTAGACCTAAACTAATGTGATAACTTTGTGAATAGAATGAAATGGTCTGATAAAAGAAGTTATCGAGGTAAAAACAGCAAGATGTGGCAACTGCTTAGCTGTGGGGGGTGATAGAGAGTAGGGAGTTGGGAATAATGCTTATCACGAACCAGGGAAATGGGAAGGATGGTGGCACGTTTAACAGAAATAGCAGAAGGAAAAGGGTTTGGGGAAAAGATAATGGGCTCAGTTTTAGACATGGTCAGTTTAAAATGTCCACAGGACATCCAGTGACAAATGTCTAAATAGGCAATTAATTGTTGTTGTGAGACTGAAACTCAAGTGGGAGACTGAGGTTGGCTATAGAAGTGTGGGCCTCATCTGCATAGAGATGACAATTTAAAAATCACGAGAATTGATACAATTACTGAGAGTGAGAAAGAAAAGTGGACCCAGCTCAGAACATTGACAGTACTCGTCGTTGGGAGGCATGGAAAAACATTTTTTCTTTTTGTAAAAATCAGAAAGCTTCCTCTGAAATGGAGGGTATTTTAGTTCAATGTTTCTCAGAAGTGAGATTACATGTCACTGTGCCTTTCTTAAAGAATAGAGAATTAGCTGAAGGATTCCTTTTACCTGAACTCAGAAGTTAGGCCTTAATGACTCATTGTGATAGAAACTTTAGAAGGAAGTGATCTCAAGTGTGTCTTCTGACCCAGATGAGTAAACAGTGATGGTCTCAATGCACACAAATCTGGTCATTTTGCTCCCTTCTTTTTATGGCAATAAGGGAGCGCCTTTCCTGGAAGAAATGACTGTGGTTGGATATAGACAGGGAGTCTCCCAATTAAGTGTGTATACCTGTGAAACTTATCTCCTTTTGATCAGAAAGCTTTTCCTAAACAGGAGAGAATAAATACTCTGATTTATAAAATGGTGATAATTTCATAGCTTTAATATCAAGCCTGGTGTTTAAGATATTTGCCTGAACTTTCAGAAATATCCCCTCTGATCCTACATGTTTTATTAGGACAGTCTCACATCCGGAGCTTCTCGGTATAGCAGGGGCTCTTAGGTTTTTGTATATCATGGATGCCATTTGGCAAACTGGTGCAGCCTATGGACCCCTTCTTAGAAAAATGTTTTCAAATTCGCAAAGGAAATTAATTAGATTTTAAAAGTTAATTTTTTTTTTAAGTTTACATTCCCCAGGTCAAGAACCTCTACCCTATTTTAAAAAAAGAAGTCCAGCATCGCTGTGCCAGGCATGATGCTAAGTGCTAGGATATAAAGAAGGCAAAGACAACAGCAACAACAAAATGGATATGAATAAATACAAGGTCACATGGCAAGTAACAGCAAGCTGAGATATGAACCCAGGTTTTCCAAGCCACGTGCTCTCTCCAACATCGGATCATTTAGGCTTTTTTTTTGCGTGTGCTATAACAGTACAATATGTGTATGTGTATGTGTGCATGTGTGTGCTAGCTGATTCTTAATTCAGTTGGTAAATAGAGGCCATGGGAAACATATATTTTTAAAAATAATTTTTTAAAAGTGCTGCTAATCTTGCTCTAGGCCTAAGCCTTTTATCTGATTTGAGGCACCATTTCTCCCTTTCCAGCCATCTGTGCTGCAGAATCACAGAAGGCAGGGCCAAATCAGGACTTGTCTCCAGCCTTGAGTCCTGGGGGGGCTGTAGTCATTGACTCAGGAAGACAGGGAATAGAGGCAGAAGCAAAGTGGTCAGATTGTGGGTCCTGCCTTTTCCACACACAATTTGTAACATTCTCCCTTTGAAGCTGCTTTTGATATTCATCTCATTCTAACTTTACCTGCTTATACTCCTTAGAGTAGTGGAAAAGAAATCCATAATATAAATGTTTTTTACTCCAGACTGAATAGGATTGGCTCAGGTGGTGGGTAAAAGAGCCCCTATTACTTCAGGTAATACAATTTCCCTCATTGGCATTGAGGAATTGGCCCTCAGGTCATAGAAACCTTGCATAGGTGAACCTGAAAACCATGCCAGTGAGAATGGAAGGAATTCTTATTAGCAATGTCCCCCTCTCCCCCAGTAGAAGGATATGGCATTTTCTGTAAAGAGAAACTCTTAAGTTTAGTAGGAATTCTGTAGTTGAATTCATAAGGCTTTCTTATCAACTACTACTTTCTTATCAAGTATAAGTGTTCTTGATACTTTTGGGAACATGAAGTAGCTCTTCAAGACACAATAAAATTTAGTGAAATGTCTTTTTACTAAGAAAAAAAAGCTTTCTACTCTAAAGTTTACTAAAGTAAAATTTCCCAAACCTTCAAAGAACTCTATCCTTCCATTACACTGTTTTACTCCATGTTTTTATGTTGCTATTTTATGCTGTGAATTCTTATATCTTCATGACACGGTTGTATCACTGCTGTGGGACTGAGGAGATTCCAAGTCTAACTGTCTGTGGTAGGAACACTGCTAACATCCCAGCTGTGTAGATTAGTTTAGTTTTTCTCTAGGAGGCAATGAAATGGTCTGATGACTGCTTAGTTCTGGGCACTAAGGCTTGAACCACTGAGGCTTCCTAGCCACCTAAGTACAAAAGCCCAGCATAGGAGGAATCCAGATCTCCTCAGACTTGACCCGTGCTTCTGATCAGTAATGCCATCATGTAAAGGCAAATTCAGAGTCAAGGTAGCTACGTTCAACTAAACCGTTGCTTTAACTTTGCTCAATATCCTTTCTGTGTTATTATTAAATAAGCTTCATTTTCTTTAATGCCAGATGGTTTAGGAATATTTCATTTCATTCTAATCCTGAACCTGAGTCAGACCCCACATGAACTACTATCTAGCATGTCCCTTCCCAAACTCATATTTGTGAAGGTAATTTTAAAAATCCAAATGTGTCTTTACATTTAGCCTGTTAGATTTAATTTGATTAAACTTAGCCCAATGCCTATAGCCTATTAGGATCTTTCTAGATTCTGTCATCCAGTGTGCTAGTCTTTCCTCCTAGCTTTTTTTCATCTGTACCTTTGATAAACATGGTACATATGCAGTTAACCATGATAAGCATATTAAGCAATACAGCCCTAAATACAGACTCTCTAATAGTATTCCACTGGAGAATTTCTTCTGTTTAATGACATTTGTAAGGAAAGAAAATTTTTTAGAAAATGAGTTAATTCCAGTAGAGCTGATATTATAAACTAATTCTTCCTTAGTTAAGAGATTTGAAGAGAGAATTTGTTGAAACAGAGGCTCTTTATTTACTAAGAATCACAGGGAACTATGGGAAAGAGCATATTCTTATCAGCAGGTTTAGATTACACAAGACCCCCAATAGTTATTTAATTCTCATAGTGAATTTAGTGTCTCTCCTTACTTTTAAGCTGAGAGACAGAAACAGAAATAGAGAAGCATAGATCATATCCCTTTTAACATTTGGAGACAATTTAGACTGAAGATCAAAATTTCTTTGAGGTCTCTGGGTATAGTGATCCAGTGGATATGGAGACTTTAAAAACTAGATGGGGCAAAATTACATACAAATATACATATTATGTTTATTAGCTTTTGCTTTTGGGGGGGGGAGGGGGTGAAGGTAAGGCAATTAGGGTTAAATGACTTGCCCAAGGTCACACAGCAGGTCAGCTTTGAACTCAGGTCCTCCTGACTCCAGGGCTGATGCTCTATTCACTGAGCCACTTAGCTACCCTGTATATTAGCTCTTGGAATCAATGATCCTGTAGTGGTCCTGGGGTAGGCAGATTAGATTTATAGTACTTCCATTCAGTTAAATCTGTGATTCATTCTTTGCACTGGATCAAGGAATGAAGTATGCTTTACTATTTCGTTAACAATTGTCTCCTACCATTTTGTTTTGTTTTGAATATGGTTGCTTTATGGATACCACTAATATATTTTGCTGATTTCGTTTGCCACACTAAATCCATAATGACAGAATCTCTCTCATTTTGCAGGATGAGGAACGATTGTTTTATTTTTTCTTATTGTTGATACATTTTGACACAATAGGTCTTCCCAATAAACAAAAACAATCCTGACCCAAAGTATACATTCCCTGTAAACGAGGAAAGCTTCATAATAGACTGATTGCAATTGATAGCATGTATCACTTTCTACTTTTGTAGCATAGTGATGAACAGAATTAAAGCATACGTGCTTTAAATTTGATAGTATTGTATCAACATTGTTGTATTTAATGGGAGTGTCTTTCTCTTCTAGAGTTGTCTTTTTATTTACATTGTTGCAATGGTGCAAATTTTTTCTTTTTCCTTTTTTACCTCCATTCCACATCACTTTCCACATTCCTCTTCCAGTATTCCTCTTAATTCTTCATATTAATTGAGGAATAATGAATTTAAAGGAAATTAGTTAAAGTGATTACTCTCCAGTTTCCACAGTTATGGCTTTGATAGCATATTTTTTGTAAGACTGGGGAGAAAGTGAGAGATAAATGTGGAATATTCTTACAGCTAGGGTTAAAAAAAGAAATCTTTCCAAATGCTTGCCGATCAACAAGAAAATATTCTTTGCTTTGGTCTAAGCACACTTGAGTCACACACTTTTGGCACCTTAGCTATGTAGGGTCAGTAAACTCATAATTCTTATTTAAACTTAAAAATAAAATACAGGTGAGAGGCAAAGTTGCTTTATTTTCACCTACCTCTCCAGGTAGAACTATAGAATGTTAGAGCCACTTGAAACCTTCAAAATCCAACCTCCTCATCTTGCAGATAAAGAAAAAGAATCTGGGGGTCAGCTAGTGGAGCAGTGAATAGAGAACTAGCCTTGGAGTCAGGAGGACCTGAGTTCAAATCTGGCCTCAGAAACTTAACACTTACTAGCTGTGTGACCATGAGCAAGTCACTTAACCCCAACTGCCCTGCCCTCCACCCTCCAAAAAGCAAGAAAAGAAAGAAGAAAAAATCCAGAAAAGCTGTGTCCTATCCAAGGTCTTACTGCTACTCATTGGAAGAGCTGGGCTTACAAAATAAGTCACCTGATTCCACTTCCAGTGTATTTCATTCTATACCACATTGATGGCTGAATGTCTAGGACTGATTATGTCAAGGGCATCCTTTAAAAAACTGGTCTTTATTTTTGACTGATATGACCTATAATACTGAAATAGCATACAGATTATCTTTTGATAAGTAAAAAATTTTCAGGGTACACTCTTTTTGTGAAATGTATAATTTGGGTCAACAAATCAATTCCAATTTAGCGCAATTAAATAACTGAGAACCAAAATATATTAGCTATTTTGTAACTAGATAATTATTTCCTTTTAAGTTTCATGTGTTTTCTAAAGAAATGAGAGTCTTCACTGTATATTGTGTATTGTTGAGTGATCAGTTTTGGTCTGTGAAGGGGGCTGTAAAATTGTGCCCTGGTTCCTCTTTGCCAAACAGATGAGTATGAGGTGGATCTTTAAAGATTTCCATATCTCTATTAGTGATCTGGGGCATTTTATATTGTTTTTGATAACTTGCATTTTTCTTTTGATAAGTGCCTACTTGTTCATCACACCAGATCTTTATAAGAAAAATTTCCTGTGAAGATTTTCCCCCTAAACAACTTTTCTTCAAATCTAACCTCATTGATCTTACATATGCAAAAACTTTCACACTTGTTTACAATGATGTCCTGATGGAATTGTCCACTGTCTAGTTAATCTCAAGCATCCATTAATGGCCTGCTATATGCCAGACACTGTAATAAGTGTTAAACTAGTCCAGAGCTTCTTCTTTTTTTTTTTTTTTTTTTTTTGGTGTCTGTCCTTCATTCTTTTTTTTTTTAATTTTATTTTAGTTTGCATCATTCATTTGTACAAGATTTTGAGTTACATATTTTCTCCCCATCTTTCCCCTACCCACCACCCCAAAACAGCCATCCCAGTGTATGCCCCCTCCCCCAGTCTATTCTCTCCTATGTCTTCACCTCTTACCCCTCTGACTTTTCGGTAGGGCAGGACGGATCTCCCAACCACAGTGCCTGTGTATCTCAAGTTCCAGTTGGATGTAGTTAATAATAATAATAATAATAATAATTGCATATATATATATATATATATAGATATATATTTATAACATTTGATTATGGAAC
>CM053590.1:200448721-200470912 GCA_028646515.1 Pseudochirops corinnae | reverse complement strand
TGTGGTACCTCAAAGTTGTTTTGATTTGCATTTCTCGAATCAATAGTGATTTAGAGCATTTTTCCATATGCTTAAAGATATCTTTAATTTCTGCCTCTGAAAATTGTCTGTTCATATCCTTTGACCATTTATCAATTGGGGATCAACAAGTATTTTTTAAGCAGGAACAATACAAGGCAATGCGGATACAAGTACAAAAAATGTAATGACCCCTGCTGCATATGCCCCTGCCAGGGTAGGAGGACTCCCTTTTTCCAGGACCAGCTTCTTCTTTTTACCGTCTGTACAGAAGCCAACTAGATATTGCTCAAGTGCAAGTCTGACTATGAGCACAAGAAGCTTCAATGAGTCCCTGTTGCCTTTAGGGTAAAACAGGAGTAGTTCTCTTTGACATTTAAGGGCCTTCACAGTTTGGCTTCCATCTGTCTTATAAGACTGATTTCACAGTATTCATACACTCTATCTTGTAGCCATCCTGGCCCACGTGCTGTTCCCTATATGTGACACTGCCCCCAGCTCCTGCCTCTGGGTCTTTGCATAGGTTGTCCCCTATGCCTAGAATACTTTCTATTCACACCTCCATATTTTGGAATCCTTAGCTTATCCTGTATAATTTAGAAGCCTTTAGTTTTTTACCAACTTGACTGTCCTACCAGACTATTCTATGGTAACTAGCTGGTAGGTGCAATGTAGGCATTAAAGAATTGGTTAGTGTAGTAGATAGAGTCAGGAATCAGCAGTCAGTCACTCAGTCAGTAAGCATTTATTAATTGCTAATTATGTGCTCCAACAAGCAAAAACAAAGACAGTCCCTTTCCTCAAAGAGCTTACATTCTAGTGGGGAAAGACAATACATAAAAGAAAGCTGAAAATGGGGAGGGAAAAGAGAGGAAGCTCTCTGGCTTCCCAGATGCCCCCTGCCTTTCCTCCTTGGGAGCCCAGAGGGGAGGAGGTTCCATAAGAATTGACCCACGATATGTTCAATTCCATTGACCAAATCCAGCGGATCTGCTTCTTGTGGTAGGCACAAAAAAGAGCACATTCATTGAATCAATTTTTCATATCCAAAAGGGGCTGAATGTAGAATTTCAACACTATTTTGTACCTTAAAAGAGGCATGTGGAAATACTCCACTAAGTGTCACTTAAATGGTTCAATTCTACAGGTTATTAAAGATTACTCAAACAACACAGACTAATTGAAAACAAAACAAAAATCCCTCACATTTTCCAAATCTGAGTTTTCTTTGAAACAGCCGCTATTAGAAGATAAGGAAGATGGTGTTAAAGAACATCTGTAAACTGGTAATGCATGTCTCATTGTCCAATTCCAATTCATTCCATATGCAAACTAACTTTACAAATTTAACTACAGAGAAACCTAGAGGAACTTTTAAAAAGACATAAAGGAAATGAGAAAAGGATTACTCTGGGGGTGATCTCCAAACAGCTCTCTTTAAAATCAAAACTTTTCCCAGATGCTTCAGATGATTGACTGCTCCTTCAAATGGGTATTTTTGAACCTTTAAGCTGAATCTTGAAATAATCCCACAGTTCTGGAGAACTTAACAACACCAACAACAAAAGAAGAAAGGAAACAACATGACATTACTATTTCTTCACAGGGTGGAACAACCAGATCCACACTGAAGATTAATGTGGCATTTTAGCTAGTGAATGAGTTCCACTAAGACAACTAGACAGACTTTTCAAAGAGGCTGATCTCATCTGAAAACTGTGTGGGTTGGGAAGAAATTCTCAGGATTCATAAAATAAGTGAAACTAAGTCCCTCACTGGGTGGGCTTAATATTCCCCATGGCAATGACGTTATTCTCAACTTGCTTTTTCCATCAGATGCTTCCGTGGCTGATGGCTGGTACCAATGCTACAGATTCCTGCCAAAATCTAGGCCTCCATTCTTCTGGAACTATGTTCCTCCGGTTCTTGTTAGCGAAGATGAAGGAATTCTTTGGCTTTTCATAAATAGCTCCTTTCCTACTGCATCTTACTGTCCTCTGCCAAAATGAAACTGGGCACAGGACCCTGATTCACTGATAACAAAATTCTAAACCAATCATGCACCTGCCTAACGGCTGTGTTGGGACCTGCACTTCCCAACCTATGGACTAAGTTATCCATAGGGCCATGAAATTTCTGCAAGACATCTGTAAACCCATGTGCAAATAAGTATACCCTTCTGTAGACGGAATAAATAACATATACATGTACTCACACACATCTTTTAAAAATGAATGTAGAATGCCTGCCTTTCTTCTTCCACTAGGCAGCCCAGATGGGGTGAACTTGGTCCACTCCTCAACTCTGTCACCACTCAGGAGGCCAGAAGCTTCATTAAGATGCTAATTATTCCAGACCACCTGAATCTGGCTTCCTCAGGCTTTCCCCCATCCTTGGAATGCACTTCCAGCCCTTAGAATCTTGAACTTTGAAAAATTGAGTGTAAGTGCCACCTTCTACAAGAGACTTTCCTGCCCCAAACTGCTCTGTCTATATCCTGTATTTAATTATACTGCACATAGTGTTTCCCCAAATAGAAAACACAAGTGCAGTTCAAGGAAATCACTTCAAATATTTTGGGGATTATTATTTAAGTAGGATACCATTTTTGTGGAATAATGATAAGAGCTAACATTTAGTAGCACTAAGTTTACTAAGTACTAAGTACAAAGCATTTACATAGTAATAAGGTCAACTAAAAGCTGACCATGGATATAATCACATGTTAGATATGCTGAAGAGATTTATGCATTAGGGAGGTACTTGGATTAATTGACCCATACCAATAAATTGCCATAAATTACAACTCTCAAATTTTTATAAATCCATAATATTTCTAATGTATGCTATTGCAAAGACTCAGTAGTTTCCCACCCCAGCTAAGCAAGGAAGCCCACAAAACTCCTAAGTCACATTGTCAGAGCAAGACCAGAAGTAAGGGTCCAAAGTCTCTTTTCCTGTAGGTGGTAAATTTGAATATCAACTAGCCACTACTGCTTTCCTCCTCCCCCCCCCCCCCCAGAGGTCTTAGCCTGAGTTTGTACTAGTTCTGAGCTCCCCTGGCCCCTGATCCCAATACCTCATCCTGCTTCACCCAGACAAGAATAGTATAAACACTTCTTTGCTTCCCCTGCATTGGGCTGCTGCCCACGCTAAAGACATCAGCAGACTGCCTGCTGTGCGTGTCCATCCTCCCTGGCTAACCCAGCACTCTGAATATCCCATACTCCCAATAAAGCTTGCTTGCTGTGTTTTCTTTCAATATGCTCTGTATCATGTTGTATTTTGATGTTGCTGCATCTCCCAGACAGCTAATTCTCTTCTTAGAAGTATGAGCTGTTGTATCTGGATGCAACAAGTAATTAGGTAGCTGTACCTATTTCTAAGTTTTTTAATTGAGGAAACCTAGAGAGCAGGGCTGCATCAGAACCCAACGGAAGGCAGTGGCTCTCCTCCTCCCGGACACCAGGGCTGGGACTAGGTGCCTTCCCCCAAACACATGCCAGACTTTTCCCTCTGGCAACTTAAGTGCAAGATAAGGGAGACTGCTACCTTTCCCCAGATGGAACTGTGATACTCTGAACCTCCTGGAGTCTGTATTAAGACACTTAATGCCTGTGAAATGTCTGCAGGATGCCTGCAACCTTTCACTGCCGCTTCATTTTGAATGTGTGTGTGTGCACCGATTTCCTCTATCTTGTTAGCATGTCAGTCATGGGACACAAATGATTGTTACTGCCTTGGAATTAAACAACACTTTGCCTTTGAAAACCTCCAACTCCAGGCTGTCCAAGGCAGGACGAGCTGCTTTGAGAGAGAACGGGACCTACTCCTTGGAAATCATCCAGCGAAAGCTGAATGCTGGAGCTAAGTTCTTCAACCTGAAAGGGCTACAACCTAAGACCAAAGCAGAGGGAGTATTAGCGCCTGATTTTCTGTTTGCAGATGATTGTGTGCTCAAGGCTGCCTCTGAAGCTGGGATGCAACTAAGTAAGTATAAATCAATTCTCTGTTGCTTGAGCCAATTTTGCCTAACAATTACGTGCTATGATACTTTGTAAAAATATGTGCCAAAGAGTCTGAAAATTATTCTAGTTGATTTCCATTCTGCCCCATTTATGCTAACCACATAGGCCCCTTATTCTAAGTTAAAGACTTTCATTCATAAGGCTGCTAATGCTAACTTAACCAAGAAGAAGGTGGTTTTACTGTTTTGTTTTGTTTTTAATGAAAATGCACACTAGATCAAGGATAGGAATACTAATAACCTTTGGGCTAAAGATGTCAGAAGAAACTAAACTTTTTGTTGGTAATATGTTGCTGCTGTGGAAAAAAAACCCTCATGGGTGGAGAAGTTAAGGAAATAAAAGCCACAACAATAAACACAAATCCCCGTTCTCTGTTAGCAAGTATCTCTAGCCTGCCACCGAGTTTCCTCCCATGTACTCAAGCTCTTTGACAGCTCACTTCTGCTATTTACTTCCATTCTATCTTTCAGGCACAGCAACACTGCACTGTACATGGAAACCCTCACCTTCATCCTCCGCTCCGCGTGTTGTCTTGGCTACGACCACTTCTCTGATGCCCTCTTAATGGGCTTGGGGATGCTCCAGAAGCTCTGACCCTAAGCTCCCTCCCTTCCAGCCCAGCATGCTTTCACCCTGGAGTCCACTTTCGTGGGCTTTTTGAGGGTTGCATTAAATGACAGCTTTGAGCAGCCGGTTCCCTTGTAGCTGTGGTTTGTGGCCCCAGCCCAGCCCCACCAGCC
Organism: Pseudochirops corinnae; assembly: GCA_028646515.1. NCBI lineage: Eukaryota > Metazoa > Chordata > Mammalia > Diprotodontia > Pseudocheiridae > Pseudochirops > Pseudochirops corinnae. The sequence goes on along the minus strand of CM053590.1, from coordinate 200,466,126 downwards.
TGCACAGAAGCTGACTTGGTGGGGAATGATGGGTTGGCCACATCCCTTATCCAATGGGCACACTTCTACACAAGCTACAGAACTTCGTTTTGGTCGCAGAAACTGTACAGTAGGAAATATCACCAGAGTCCGTGTTTCAGAGACTGGCTTCAGGAGAACACGGAGTAATCATGTTACAGGCATTTATGTAGCATTACAAAGTTTGCAAAGCACCTTACATATGTCATTTCATTTGATCCTCATAACATCCCAATGACACTGTGCTATCATTGTCCCCATTTCACAGGTGAGGAAATTTAGGCTTAGAGAGATTAAGTGAGTTGCTCAGGATCACATCCAATATCAGAAGATTTGAATTCATGTCTTTCCAACTTCAGTCCAGGATTCTAGTACAGCTAGATGGTGCAGTACTTAGACCTGCTGTGCCTGAAAGACAGAATGGAAGTAAATAGCAGAAGTGAGCTGTCAAAGAGCTTGAGTACATGGGAGGAAACTCGGTGGCAGGCTAGAGATACTTGCTAACAGAGAACAGGGATTTGTGTTTATTATTGTGGCTTTTATTTCCTTAACTTCTCCACTCATGAGAGTTTTTTTCCCACAGCAGCAACATATAGCCACTATTTGCCTCAGTTTCCTCATCTGTAAAATGGGGATAATAATAACACCTACCTCCCAGGATTGTTGTGAAAGTCAAATGAGAAAATAATTGTAAAGTGCTTGGCACATGACAAGCAGTACATTAATGTCATTTATAGAAATGTTAGCTATTATAGTTATACTACCCAGCTGACTCATAGAAAACAGGTGATGAATAGCTCTCAGAAACTGACCTTCCCTCTTTGGCTATCCAAATAACTATATGTTTAGACATGTCAAAGTAACTACAGAAAAGCTTCTTATTCCCAGCATACACAATTTATCAAATATGGAGACAGAGAGGGAGAGGGAGGGGGGGAGGCAGGGAGGAAGGGAGAGAGAGAGAGAGAGAGAGAGAGAGAGAGAGAGAGAGAGAGAGGAAGAGAGAGGGGAAGAGAAGAAGAGAGAGGGGGAGAGAGGGAGAGAGAGAGAGAGAGAGACAGACAGAGACAGAGAGAGACAGAGAGAGACAGAGAGACAGAGAGAGAGAGACAGAGAGGGAGACAGAGAGCACAAGTATCCACCACTCAGTCCTATAGAGTAAGAACAGAAGCCATCTTAAGATGCTTTTAGCAATGACTTTTAAAACAGAGGGAGGAAGCTGTGGTTTAAGAAGTAGAGGGAAGCTAAGAAAAAAACCTCCTTGATCACTTCAGTTATACAAAAAGTAAATTCAGAGTATAAAAGTAGTGGCTGCCTCCAGATTGACAGTGACACATGAGGCTGTTAGAAAGAAATTTTTACATTCAAATGAATACACAATAATCTTCACCTTTTTAAAAGTGCAATTTAAAAATGATTAGTAACAATCCCACTACCATTTTCCCCTATGATAAGAAGGAGCAGCAAGGTAAGTAAGTGTACTCTATGTGCCTTGAGTGCAACAGCATGGCACAATGGAGACAGGCCACAGTCAACGTGGGTTGCCTACTGAGGTGATGGGACCTTAGTGCCAAGTGGCAGTGTGGGGAACATGCTACACAAAATTCCATAGTAGCACAAGTTAGGGGAGGGGGTGACCTAGACAAGAATATAGACAGGACTGTACATTTTAAATCCAACAGAGAAAGCAAAATAGAATGAAGGGACCAACTTGCCAAAATCAGCCCTGGGAAATGACCCACAACAGTGGACACTGCAGAAAGTGAAATACTGATTTTTCACAGAGACAAGCATTTCTAGATTGTCTGTGGGCTGGGAAGGTGACGACTGCTGAAATTGACAAGAATTTTTAGTATTTTGAGAAGCTGGCATCAGTGCAGCAGGCAGTACATTGGACAGAGAATTTGACTTGGAATAAGGAAGACACGAGTTCAAGATTGGTCTCAAATTTTTAGTAGCTGTGTTAACTGTGGTCAAGTCACGTAATTTCTCTGTGCCTCAGTTTCCTCATCTGTAAACTAGGGATAATAATATCATGAACCTCTCAGATTTTTTGTGAAGATAAAATATTTGTACTCTTTTATAAACCTTAAAGGTCAATTGTGATTATTCTATAATATTAATTTATTATTATAATATTCTAGTATTTTAGAAAATTTCCATGCTCTGGATGACCAACCAGGAAAGGTCCACAAACTATTCCAGACTGGGCCAAAAGATGTGAAATACTGGATGAATGACATAATTTGCAATACTGTATATTGATTTAAATTTTCTTTAGAATAAACCTCTTTGGGGGGTTAATAAACATTTATTAAGTACCTAGTACATGCCAGGCATTGTATTAAGTGCTGGGGATACAAAGAAAAGCAAAAGACAGTCCTTGTCCTGTATGTGTTCACAATCCACTGTGGGAGACAACATGTGAATGACTGTAAAAACAAGCTCTACACAAGATACATTGGAAATAATTCACATAAGGTAATTTCCTAGAATTAAGAGGGATCAGGAAAGGCTTTCTATAGAAGGTGGGGTTTTACCTGTGAATTGAAAGAAGTCAAGAGACAAAAAAGGAGAGCATTTCATGCAACAGGGAGAACAAATGAAAATGCAGAGTCAGAACATGGGATGTCTTTTTTGAAGAACAAGGAAGCTGGGGTCACTGGGCTGATGAATACATGGTGCAGGGGCTGTCCAGGTGTAAGAAGATTGGAAAGTGGAGGAAGCTCTAAGTTATGAAGGCATTTGAACACCAAATGAAGAGGGAGGTGATAGGAAGCCAGTGGAGTTTACAGAGGACATGTGTGTGTGTGTGCATGTGTGCGTGTGTGTGTGTGTTGGGGGAGAGGGAAGTGACATAGTCAGATCAGACTTGTACTTTAAGAGGAGCACCATGATGATGATGATGATACCACCTAGGTGTCACCTTTCTCTCTCTGTCTCTCCTCTAATGTAATCTGCTGCCAGGACCTGTAGATTTTTACCTTCATACCATGACTCACATATGCTCCCTTCTTTCCTCTGCCCACACCATGCTGCTGCAGGTCCTCATCGCCTCATACCTGCTATATACCTACTGGTTGGTCTACCTGGCACAAGCCTCTCCTCATTCCTGTCCATCCTCTCCTTATTGGATTAGAGAGTGAGGAATCAAGGACGACACTTAGGTTATCAGTCAGGGGACTGAGAGAATGGTGGTACTCTCCACAATAATAGAAAACTAAGGAAGGAGGAAGGGTTGGGGAAACATATAATGGGTTTGGACATACTGAGTTTAGGACATCTATGGCACATCCAGTTTGATCTATGACTCTATGTGGATTTGTGAGATGGGAGGTCAAGACTGGATAAGTGGATCTGAGAATCCTCAGCAGAGACATGATGATCTTATTAGTTTCCATAAATTCAACTATCAAGTGAAATAGATAAGAAGAGGTCCAGGATAGAGCCTTTGGGAGCACCCACAGTTAGTGGGCATGGCTTGGATGAAGATGCACCAAAGGAGACTGAGAAGGAGCAATTAGACAGTTAGGAGAACTGGGAGAGAGCAGTGCCATGAAAACCTACAGCTAAGAGAGTATGGAGAAGATGGTGATGGACTGTGACAAAGTCTCTAGAGAGGATAAGAAGGCTTGAGAAAAGACCAGTGGATTTGGCAATTAAGAGATCACCTGCAACTTTGGAGAGATGGATTCAGTTGAATGATGACATAGGAAGCTAGATTGTAGAGAGTTAAGAAAGGGAATGGAGGAACCTATTATAGACAACCTTATCCTAAGGCAGGCCTGCACAACATGTGACCTGCAGGCTGCTTGTGGCCCACCAAAGGATTTCAGGCAGCTGGTGACTAATATAGAAGATGTAAAAGAAAGTAAATATCTAATGAGTGCTTTGTCCATGTCCTGCCTAACCCACCTTTCACCAGTCACTGTTGTGTCCATCATGTAATGTGGTCAGTGGGTCGCCACTGCACACTCTCTTGTTTGTCATGTGACCTGTCCCAACCAACCATCATCAGTCTGGCTCTAGTCTGAGAGGGACAAGCGTCATATACTTTTGCTATGCTTTCAGTCACTGTTGGCATGGGACTAGGACAAAGTGAGGGCAGCCACACACCAATGCACTGATGCTGCTCTGTGATGAGCAGCAATGTGAGGGCTTCTTCCCCTCCCTTGCTGTGCAGTTGCCCGCCAGGTTACATGAGTGTCTGGAGCTCTCTCCAAGATCAGATGCTCAGTTCAGTATTTCTTTGTATGGGAGTAGTTGCTGTGGAGATTTTTTGGTTCTAACATTAAAGTTTTTGATGTGATTTTATAAAATGGGTGAGGAAAATAAGTGGAAGATTGAATCAGAACATAGAGTGTTTATTTAATCTGAAGTGGACAAATAGATACTTGTTTACTTACATGAAAGACAAAATATTGTGCCTTGTTTGCTAAGAAGTAATAGCCATTCTGAAGAAAGACAATTTTCGTCGCCATTTGAATGAAAACATCCTGACTTACGCAAAGAAAAACAAATTATAGCATCCAAATTGTTGAAAAATCTCAGTGAGAAACAATTGTTTTAAGAAAGTAAACTCAGAAAATGAGGCGGCTATTAAGGTTAGTTTTCAGATTTCTTTTTTTTTTTTTTTTTTTTTTGGTTTTTGGAGGAGGGAGGGCAGGGCATTTGGGGTTAAGTGACTTGCCCAAGGTCACATGGCTAGTTTTGTGCTAAGTGTCTGAGGCCAGGTTTGAACTCAGGTCCTCCTGACTCCAGGGCCAGTGCTCTAATTCACTGTGCCACCTAGCCACCCCTAAGTTTTCAGATTTCTAAAGACATCGATTTCAAACATGATTCTGGACTACAATAAACTGCTGACAAGAAGTGTAATAGATCCCATTAACTAAATGTAAACAGTAAGAAAACCTGAAAAAATGTATTAAAATGTACCACTTAACAAAGTAATTTTTTAAACATTAATTTGATTTCATGATAAATAAAAATATGAAGTAATAAATGTAATGAGTTGATATTAACTGAAATTTTTCCTTTTATGGTTTATATGGAATATAGTTTAACTATTACTTATCCCTTTACTTGGAAAGTGAGTTGCTAAAAAACCTATCTGAGACACAAAGAAGTTTAGCCTATTTTAATACTGCCAAGTTGTACAGTTCTGAACTAATGCAAGTTTTAGTGGTAAAAGGATCTATGTTATTCCAGTAGGTCTCTGGCTAATTGTTAAAACCTTTTGTCAAGAAAATCAATCAAAGGTGTACTTTCTTGGGAATGATTCTAATTCTAACCTCATGGACAAGTTCTGAATGGTCGTATTTGCTTTTACAATGAATTAGAAATTTTTTTGAAAACAACTGCTAGAATTTGATCAAGTTCAGCCAGTTTAAAATGAACTTCTGGGTAGGAGCCATTGCTTTCTACAAAACTGTTATAAAAAAAAACAACCCTCTGAAAATCCCATTTTAGCTAGACAACTAGAGCTGACTTTTTTATTAGAAAATATTTCTTTGCAAAATCAGCTGGATTGAGATAATGCATCTGCTGCTCTGCAAGGTTTCAACTCCAAAGAACAAGATGCCCCTCTCAGGATAAGCTCATCACTTCAAATGTCATCGCCAAGCTGCCAACTCAAGCCCAATGTGACACCACTTACCCCAGCCTCCTCTCTCCCCTCTGATAGGAGGGCTAGAGGGTGGAGTACCAATCTCCTCCCAAAGCCTTTCCTCATAGAAACTGCAATCTCAGTTCCTCTACTCTGCATCTGATGCTCTCCCTGGTTTCAACTCCACAGAAAAAGATGCTCCTTATTGGGTACCCCCTGGTGTCCCACTCCCTGCCTCCTTTTGGCTGTAACCTCTGAGGGCAGGGACAGTCTTTTTTATTAATTGTATCCCCAGCATTTAGTGCAGCATCTGGCACATAGTAGGTGCTTACTAAATGTCTATCGGGTCAAATTGGAAAAGATGGCTTTGATATTGTATAAAGGGACCTCAAACTAGAATTCAATTATTTAGGCAAAGAAGTTCCAGATCCTCTAGAAATTGTGTTTTCCTTTGAAAACCAGGCTCCTGTGTACCATGGTGTACAAATAGGAAACTCATTGTACTCGAGAAGCTGCTTTCCACACTCCCTTTGGGGTAAACTCTTTCCAAGAGTTCTCACTGAAATTTCCTCTCCCATTCCCTCCCCCTGACTCCCCCCCCCACAAGTTGAGAACATGGTGTTAGTTCTCCTTAAACATCACTTGTTTGCAAGATGACACAGGCATCCTGGAGTAACAGAGAACAGTGATCCTGAAAGCCAGGAAGGCCTGAGTTAAGGTCCAGCCTCTGACTCCTGACTGTATGAAACCGGCTAAATCACCAGAGCCTCGCGGCTTCAGGCCATGCTCTCGACCTTTTTTTTCTGTCAGGTACCTCTTTGACAGGCTAGTGAAAGCCTATGGACCCTTCTCTGAATATGAGTTGTTTTTGTCTTGTTTTACAAAAAAAATTATAACTGAAGGAAATTCTAATATTCAGCTAAAGGCTAGAGAAAATAAAGATGTATTTTTTTTCCAATCTAAATGAACAGATCCCTGGAATCTACCCAAAGGTAGCTTAGAGATCAATGGACTCTTGACTAGGAACCCCTGGTATAATTTGCTGAGGTCTCAATGTATATTTAATAGGAGGAGTGTCCTCATATTAAAGGAAAACTTCCCTAGATGAATGAAATCACAGGTCTAGTCCCCAGAGCAGCTAGATGGTGTGGTGAGCCAGGTGGTATGGTGAATTAGGTAATGGACCTAGAGTTAGGAAGAGCTGGGTTCAAGCTGATGTACTTAGTACTTAGTACATGGGAAGTACTTACCAACTGGGTGTCCTTGCTTGGGCTTAAACTTTAACTTAAACTTTGCCTGCCTCAAATTCCTCAGCTATAAAATGAAGATAAGAATTACATCTAGCACACATGTGAGGATCAAATGAGAAGATAATATTTAAAAAGTGTATAAAAATGTCTAACAGTAAGTGCTTAATAAATGTTTGGGTTTTTTTTTAATTCCTCAAAGACTTTTAGAAATCACAGTTCCTATCTAAAGTAAATTACCAGCTAAAAAGAACACATGAACATATTTCTACATTTTTTCATCTGAGGAAACTAATAACAATGCCAATGGTTTCACAATATCACCGACAGATAGGAAAGAAGCAGGGATAATTATCCTCATTTTCAGATAAAAATCTTGAGGTCAGTGCATTGGGTGTTGTGCTTAGTTCATTACATGAGTCACTGGTGGAAATGAGAAAACTTGCAAGGTGTCTTGACTATGAGAACAGCAGCATGACTTAGGTGCTAGTCTTGGCTTTGCAACTAATTTTGTCACTGATGTAAAAACTAATGCCACTATTAATCTTACAAGGTTGTGGTGAGAAAAGCAAACAATAGACTTTTTTTTACATGGCAGTGGAATTCACCTATTATAATTGCACCCTACATTTTAGAAAGATTACCACCAATGAATTGTTGATATTGAAAAAAACATTTTTTGGCACTTATAATGATAATACTGAATTTATCCGGGAAATACACTTACATAAACTGGCTCATTCCCAACTTATGGTATATAAACAGTAACAATAGGATTTTGCAGTTTGTACAGTATGATGATGAACCACAATTTTGCAAAATTCTAGAACATTAATGTGATGGTTTTCCTTAACTATTTCAGTCGGCTCAGATGAATCATCAGGCTTCTAAGAACCTCTTGAGAGACGGTATCTTAGTACATTACTCTGAATATGTAGCTATCTCATAAAAATCTGTGGCATGTAGAAGGGTGGACACTCATAAGCCTTTCACTTTTCTTCTCTTATACCCTATAACAGCTCCTCTTCATGATCATCCATTTAATTTACTAATCTTTCATTGTGCTCAACCAGCTAGTTTTCCTTTTTAATCCTCAAGACAGTGGTCAATTGTCTCTTATGTCTACTTATGAATACCCCAAATCCTGTGATTATTCATTTCCATCCATTAAATGACCAAAGAGCATCAAAAACCTCCTCCCAGTCATCTGTCTACTCTTCTACCCACTGCCAAAGTGGCAGAAGACAGAGGAGGCATTAGGCAAGCATGAACAAAATACTATAAGAGGCTTATTAGTATAGGTACAGGTACAGATAGATATATTGATATGAGTTATCTTACATTTTAGAGCTTTCCTGTGCATAAAAAGTTCCAACATCATCTAGGTCACATTACATACAATATCTCACTTGATCTTCATAACAGTGTTGTAATTTAGAGCAATAAGTAGGTTCAGAGATGATGTGGTTTAAATCAAAAACAAACAAAACGTGTCCAAAGTCAGAAAACTCCTAAATGGAAGAGCAGGTGGTATTTGGAGTCATGTCTTCTGGGTTCTTGACTAGCGCTCCTTCCAGCAGAGTTATAGAACATTACAGCCCATCTCTTCTAACCCTTCATTTAACATGTGAGGAAACCGGAGGCCCAGCAAAGAACAGTAACTTGCCCAAGATCACACAGCTACTTAACAGTACATCTCCCCGTCTAAGCTTTTTTCTAGCACACACTACTATGACGTCTTCCATGCCATATTATCTGCCAAATGAGGTAAGTGTTTTGTAAACACAAAGCATATTATAAATGTGAGATATTATCATTATAATTAGTATTGGGAAGGGTATGATTACACATAGCTCACACATGAGGAACAGAGAAGACATGTCATTTGTACATGGTCACAAATCTTGTCCATGGATGAGAACCCAAGTCTGCCAGCTCTATATCCTAAACATTTCCATTAGATTACCTTAGATTTTAAATGAAAGAACAAGGCCACCACATATACCTATACATTACAGGAATGTATGGTGGGGTAAAGGAGGAGGGCCTTTAAGTGGTGCTTTCTTAGCATATAAAATTTGATTCAGCCAGTAAGTAGCAGAACAAGTTATACTCATTAATGGCCAGTAGATTTCTTATATATTCTACATGACCTCACTGCTTTGTATAATGGAAAACAAAGAACCTATCTCTAACTAAATGAGAATGTTTATACTGGCTGCTTAGGTATTTCCCTGAAGAGTTCACAGTAGAACCAGGCTCTGGTTTCTCACTCTCAGAATTCTTAGAGTTTTGTTGGGCACAAGGATACAACAGGGTACAAAAAGTCATTTTCTGTGGGAGAGAAAATAATATGTAAGGGAGGCCATGGAAAAAGATGTGGGCATATATACTAGTGTTCTCTTCCAAAATTCATTTCTACCAGAAAACCAAAATAAAATGATTTTTAAGTTATGACTTAAAATGCACATATTTTCAACATTCAGTCTCTACTCATATGTCAAGAAATCCCTTATCACTGTTCTCTTGGGCACATCAATTCAAAATAAGCATGCTGGGATGGATGACACCCCCCCCCCCCAAATGCTGAAAAATTCACTTCAAAATCAAGAAAAAGAGAACAAAGATTTATAGACTGTGTAATGTTTAAATATCATGAATACTTTAAGGCAGGGGTTCTTAGCATGATATCCAGGGGTCCATAGATAGATTTCAAGAGGACTGAAGTTGGATGGTAAAAATATTTGGATAAGTGCATTCCAATATATATTTCCACTGTAATGCTATGCATTTATTTTATGTGTTTAAAAAAAATAAATTGCACTAAGAATGTGGTCCATAGGCTTCACCAGTCTGCCAAAGGAGTCCATGACACTCACAAAAAATTAAGAATTCTTGCTTTAAAGAGAGGCAGTGTGGTCCAATGGGTAGAATCAAGAAGAGCTAGATTCAAGGCCTCTTTCACACACATACTGTTGTATGACCAGGACAAGTCACTTAATCTGTCAGATACCCATACAACTAACTCTTTAAAGTTAGAGACTCTATTTGTAATCACTAAGTTACAGAGAACTTGTTGCTATTGATCTGCATTAATAAACACTGATGATCATCAGGCCCAGACAAAAAATACAAGTTTCTTTAAGAAGAGATTCGGGCACTGGACATGGTGAACACTAACTGCAACTAACTCCATCTTAACATATGCAAAATGACTATCAGTGAAAGTCACTTATAAATCAACTATGTTGGGCCAGAAGAACAAAAACATCGAAACTACCATCACTTAAAAATGGGATAAAGATGAAAATCTATGACATGCAAGTAAAACAGCTCCAATTTGACATATTAAAAAAACACACAAATCTATCACTGTCTAAAATAAAGCAATATTGTATTGTTTAAAGAAGGTCAAGTGTATATAGGAGGAGGCCCATGCTAGAGACAACACAATTTTGGAGACACCATTTTAAGATAACTGAATGAAGAGAAATAACAAAAGCAGAAAAAGGATAGATTGTTAGACCTGGAATCAGAAAGATCTGAGTTCTAATTTGATTTTAGACACTAGCTGTGAGACCCTGGGAAAGTCACTTAACCTGTCTGCCTCAGTTTCCTCATTTGTAAAATGGGAATAATAACAGCACCTACTTCACTGGGTGGTTGGGAGAATGGAATGAGATATTAAAAATATATAGCATTACAATGAAAACAGTATTTTGAAATAGTTATCAATTTTTTTTAAAGTTCATAGGCTCCAAATCTATCCTGGATCTAAGAGAAGATGAGGTTTAAATATAAGAACTTCTCAGTGTTAAAAGAAAAAAAAATCACAAAATTCTGGGATAAGTCTAACTGAAAAGGGAACTCCCCCATACCATATACATCCAATGTCCATCTAGCCCTTGCTGGGGGCAGGGGGTGGTGGAGAACTTACTACATCTTCTGAGGAAGCTCATTCCATTTATGGCAACTACTGACCATAATTATACTTTAATACTTCATATGATAATTGATTTCATTACTACAAGAACTCTCCACTGAAGCTGACTGCAACCCTTTTGTTCCCTGTTACACTGTTTAATGAACTGCTGTATTTGAAAAAAAAAAGATCCTTAACCTGTTGGTTAAAGATCTAGTGATAAAATTTTCCAGGTACAGTTCTACTCATCTGTGGACAACAGAGATAGCCCAAACCACGCTGGAAGCTCTTTCACCTGGATAGGAGCTACTAGAACATGTACTTTCCAAGTGGAGCCTTTGAGAACATTGGTTCACCACTAAGTCAACAAACATGACTACAGCACACCAGAAGTTGGGGGACATACTGCATAGTTCATTTCAAGGTCTCCTCATCTTCATTTTCTCCAAACAGCAGAGCAAACGGGCCAGGGGCTTGTGACTTACATATGATAAGATTCTGCTGAAGCAGAGACTGAATGCAGCTCAATATAAAACCTGAGCATGAGCAAATGATTCCAACCTGTTTGAAAAAAAGTACTGCATGATGTAGAATTGGGCATTGTCACCTCCTTCCAGCTCTCTTTTAGGTGGCCTTTCATTCCTCACTCTCTGTTTCCATGTCTGCAAAATAAGAATGATGTATCCTTCTTCTTCCTACCTCAGAAAAAGATTTCAAAAGCACACTAGACCTTTCTGCAAAGCCCTCTGAGCATTCTGTACTTACTGCCTTTCCCTGCTGTCAGGTTGCGGAAACTGGGAGGACAACGTTACAGCTTGTGTGAATTTAGTTACACTTGATGGTCCTAGAGCGTCACTGATAATCAGGCTCACTCATAAACTGAAAAACTGATGAGGGTAAGATTCTCAGATAGCAGCAGCTCCAACAGGCTGCTAACTTGTCATTGCCTTCTACTGAAATGTTATACATTTGGGAACAAAAGGATAATAGCTCCAGGTTACTACATGTCCAGCAATGACCTGCTAGTGACTGGGAGGAAAACAAGCTTTGTCTTGGTACTTAGATGACAAGACTATGCACTTAGAACAACAACAAAAAAAAAATTATGGAGAAATTGTAGCTACGGACCATGCATGGAAAGAATGCCTAGGGAAGCTTGGCTTTCCTTGTGTGTGGATAGTTTGTAGAATCTCTGGGAGTGGTAGGAACTCATTCTCATGGACAGAGAGAACATTCCTGTTGTAGCTTCAAGAAGTTCACAGCTGAGGCTCTCTATAGCAGACTGGAGGTCTATTATCTGTCTATGACCTCTCCCTACCTTTCTTCTGAGCTGCTTCTTAGACCCAAGTCAGCCCAGGAAGTCATGAGGCTTAACTAGATGTTGTATTCCATTATTATTATTATTATTTTACCATATCCTTAGTGTACCACTGGTAACATCCAGAATATATTAGGAGCATTTTATTAAATAGTTACCCCATAAAAACTCCTAACCTTAAATAAAACGCTGATGCTCTGAAACAGACACTGGACTGAGAGTTAAATTCCCAACTCTGCCACTTCCTATGTGATTCTAGGAAAAACAACTTCCTCTCTCTTAGACTAGAGTTTCCTCATCTTTAAATTGAGTGGGTTGGAGTCCACAACCTCTAAGGTTCTGTCTTGTTATGACTTTCCATGATCCTGTGGTCTATGATCAATGAATGTGTCATACTAGTAAATGGAATGCATTACCCACATGGCAAGTTCAACACTGCCATTAAGCCCTAGTTGATCATTATTCTTGTTAGTTTAATTTCAATTTTAAAAGGTACTCCTCCTTTATCATTAAAAAAAAGCTATAGTTTTGGGGGTAATATATAATCTTTATTCCAAGTCTCAAAGAATACATGCTCCCTGCTTTTAAATTAATTTTTAGTCCATAAAAGATGCACCAAGTAACATCTTTAACTGTATAATAAATGTTCCAAAAAGTCTAAGGCATAGATCAGTTCATATACTGCCTCTCATTTTTTTTCAAGTAATTTTTGCATGTTACAGGCATGGTAGGCTCATCTTTATTTTTTTTTAAATTTTATTATAGTTTGCATCATTCATTTCCACAAGATTTTGAGTTACATATTTTCTCTCCCTCTTTCCCCCTCCCACCACCCCAAAACAGCCATCCCAGTGTGTCCCCCCTCCCCCAGTCTATTCTCTCCTATGTCACTTTTCGGTAGGGCAGGATGGATCTCCCAACCACCGTGCCTGTATATCTCAAGTTCCAGTTGGATGTAGTCAATAATAATAATAATAATAATAATAATTTAGGCTCATCTTTAAAGAGCTGTCAAAGAGGTATATCCTTAAAGAGCTAGACATGTTCTGCCAAAAATATAGGAAAAGATTTTTATTCCCATAGGTAGACCAGTAATGGCCAAGCTAGGCATTAACAGACATAATCCTCTTTCAACAGCAAGCTGAAATATGTGCATACTATTGGTGTCGAGTTTTCAGAAGGAAGCATAGTTCAAGTAGAAGAGGGAGGGACCTTACCTGCTTAAATAAAAGAAAGTGATGAGATTTTTAAACCCGGTCTAAATTAGTTGGAAATATGACAGCTCATATTTATATAGTACAAAATAAGGCAGATATTGCAAATATTATTATCTTCCTTTTCTATATAGGAAATCAGAGGCTTAGTAGAGAGGCAACAATAGTCAACCACACAGTAGGGTTTCAAAGCAGGGATTTAATCCAATTTGCCTGACTGAATCCACCCAAGCCTAACAGTGGCTATTCACTATATGGGGAGTCTCAAAAGTCTTGGTGCAGTTTTAAGCTATTAAATAGTTTCAAATAGCATTAAGATTTTGGGGACGCTCTATATGACAAAGTCTCTCTCGTTACCTAGCAGAGAGAATAGGTAGGTACATGACAAAGGATCATGTAATCTTAGACCTCACCTTTCGTTTATTCTTTCTAGTGGAATAAGCCATTTTAGGATGCTGACTACAGGAAGCAGATGCTGAGGTAGGTACATTCATTGTAAAAGAAAGGAAACTTTAAAATAAAGTACCCTTGAAAAAGAATCAACTGGGGATAGGAGTAGACCCATGAGTTCATTGGTATAGGTCTAGAGAAATCTCTGGTGAAGAAACTCTCTCTACCAATGAAGGTAAATACCTTCCCTTCCAATTAGAGATTAAATGATTTACCCATGGTCACACAGACTTTGTGCCAGAATTGGAACTCAAACCCAGGACTTTATGGCTTTAATGCCAGCTTTCCTTCTCTCTTTCTCACTACTACCTTTCCAAAATAGCAAAGATATCTACAGAGCTATTTACATTTGATACAAAGAATAGTGGGCTAAGCCAGAAGGCTTTAATTCTGCTTTGAATGTGCCACTAGTTATGTGACTTCGGATAAATCACCAAAAGTCTCTAAACATTAATTCCCTCATCTGAGACATCAGAGTAAAAATCCCTTCTTTACTGACCTCAGAGAGTTGTTTTGAAGAGCAAATAGGGATTACATGAAAGTTGTAATGATAAAAGGAGATTATATGAAAATATTCTGAATAACATTTATTAGGATAATGATCTAGGTGACAAGATATGTACATCCCATTTTGCAACACAAATGTTGCAAGAATGACATTTAATTCTGAGGCAACTGTGGTTTCCTTTAAGAAGCCTTCTTGTGGAGAGATTCTGGGAAGATGGCGTAGAAGGTGAGAAAATTCCAAGCTCTCAAGATTTTCCCACAAAAAAGAGATGAAATAGTACAGTAGGGTGAACAAAGTGCAGGTAAAAAAGAAATAAGAATGGGGGAACAACAGGGCTCTCCCTGAGACAATGCAAGAAGATCAGAAGAAAAAATCCAGGAAGAGGTTTGGTCCCAGTGAAGAGTAAACACTGCCAGGCTGCGGTACACTTTAACGATAAGCTGCAAATCCTGGGGATAACCAGGTTGGGAGGCTGCCTGGCTCCAGCCACTGGAACTTTTACCCCAGGGATAGTGAGGGGAGTTGGGCATCTGAGCTGGGGAAGATAGAGGGAACCCTTGTTGACAAGGAATGCACACCCTGTGAGTGCAGAAGCTGTGGGGCAGAAAGCTCCTGGCTGTGGGCACTTACATGAGGCTGGAGGTTTGGCTTTGGTTCCAGGCTAGAAGGGAGAATTGAAGATCTGGGGCAAGAGGCACCACCCCCCATACCCCAGGGCTAGAGGTGATTACATAAATTAAGTTATTATTACAAAAAAATGCACAGGCAAAGGAGAAAGAATCTAATTCCCATAATATATTATGGGAATAGAAAAGACCAAACTTCATCTTCAGAGGAGGATACTGAAACAAAGAAACCCTCTTCTATCCCAAAGAGTAAGATCAAATGGTCACCTGACCAAAAAGAATTCATAGAAAAACTTAAAAAAGACTTTTAATCAAATGAGAAAGATGAAGGAAAAACTAAAAAAAAATAATAATAAAGAATAATCCAAGAAAAATAAGACTACGAAAAGAAAGCCAACCAATTAGGAAAAGGAGATCCAGAATCTTAAGGAAGAAAATGACACCTTGAAAATTAGAATTGAGCAAGGCAAAGCCAGCACAATTATAAACGATCAAGAACTAATTAAACAAAATATGAAGAATGAAAAAATAGAAGAGAAAGTGAAACATCTTATAAGATAATAACTGATCTGGAGAACAGAATCAAGAAGAGAAAATATGAGAAAGTTATGATCAAAAAAAGAATGTTGATACAATAATATAGGAAATAATTAAAGAAAATTGTCCTGAAGCATTAGAACACAAGGGAAAGTAGAAATAGAAAAAAAAAATCCATCAAACATGACCTATGAGGAAAATTCATAGGAATATTATAGTCAAACTCCCAAACCCCAAGCTCAAAGGGGAAAATATTAAAAGTAATAAGAAAAAAAAATCAATTTAAACAGGACAGTACCACAATTAGAATCACACAAAACTTAGCAGCAGAGACACAAAAGGATTGTAAGTCTTGGAAGAGCAAAAGAACTGGGGCTCCAACCAATAATATCATAGCCAGCAAAGTTAAGCATAATCCTGAATGGAAAAAAAAAATGGATATTTGATCAACTGTCAAACTTTCAAGATTTTGTTTAAAAAAAAAAAAGCCTGAACTGAATAGAAGATTTGACATACAGCAGCCAAGAACAATATAAAGTACCTACCAAAGACTGATTACAAGGGATTCAATAAGGATAGATTATTTATTTTAGAGTACCTCCAGTAGTAGAAAATTCCATATATGGTACCATATTCCACTTTTGATAACTTTGTTATGATTTTTTTTTCCTTTGTGTTTATTCAAAATATGACACTTCACCTAATCCTACCTTCAGTGGTAAAGTAAGGAAAACAATCCTGATTCTTCTTGTACATGAAGACCAATCAAAGAGAATCATAATGTTTTAGAACTGGAAGAGAATTTAAAGATCAGTCAGTCTAACAGTTTTTAAACTGTGGGTCATGACCCCAAAATCTGGCAACAGTAAAAAGTTTTTGAATGCGCAACAACCAAAAATTAATTAAAAATCAAATGTGTAATGAATGCGAAGTGTTTCTGGCAACTCTTGCCCTTTCTTTCAGGCAACTTCACTGCAGTCTCAGTTCTGAACATAAAGCATTCACACTTTGTACTGCTCATGCCCTCAGGCCATGCAACTGCCAACAAAAACACAGCTGCCAAAGGCAAAAAGGGATCTCAGTGGAAAAAGTTTAAGAAGCTCCAGACTAGGAGGAGCAGAGCCAAGATGGCGGCATAGCAGCAGCAACATATCGCAGCTCTCACATAGCCACCCCAAAATACTCATAAAATATGACTCTAAACCAATCCTAGAACTCCAAAACACACAGAAATATACCTTCCACTAAAGTCAGCTCGGCTACAAGGAACCATATCAGCACTACAAACGGAAACCAGCCTGGCCTGAAGCCCTGGCTGAGCCCTAGGGGCGGCCAGACGAGAGGAGCTGTGAGTGGATTAGCAGCAGCTGTGAGCAGCATTCAGAACTAGGTCAGTGGAGCTTGCGAGGTCTTGGGGGAAAAGCAGTCTGGCTGAAAAGGCCTCCAGGGCGGGAAAGCAAAAGGCAGAGGTTTTGCACCCCTGTTGCAGCTTCCCCATCCGTGGCCTGCAGACAGCAGGGGGACTAAAGGATTGTTCAGAGGCCAGCGCTCTCACATTGAGCGGCCTGGATCTGGATCGTGGTCTTGGGCCTCCGTCCTGGAGTCTTCATTATCCAGTGAGCCGGAAGTAGGAAGGGTCCCAGCACCTTCCTGAGAGCTACGGAAGCCAGGAGGACCCCAGAGATCTGGGACAGAGCTTTCCCTTCTGCAAGCAGAGCCCCACAGAGATTAAAAAAAAAAATCACGGACTGACCAACCATGAGTAAGAATAAGCATAAGAAGCAGGGTAAGAATAGCAACCAAACCCTAGATTCCTTCTTTGGGGAAAAGAAAGATCATGGCAAAGAGAGGGAGGAGGAGAGTGCAGCCAGAGCGCCCCCACCAGGGGCTTCCAATAAACATGAAGAATGCCTTAAAGCTAGAGATAAGCTGAAGAAGGATTTTCAAAACCAAATAAGAG
>CM053590.1:200432144-200448221 GCA_028646515.1 Pseudochirops corinnae | reverse complement strand
GAAAGTATTTACAGATCCTATACATGATTGCATGCCACCATGGGGGGGGGGGGGAAGGGAGGGGAGAAAATCTGAAACCCAAGTGATTGTGGAACTGAATCTTGTAAATTAAAAGTAAATGAGTAAATAAAAAAAAAAATACTTGTTGATAAATTGATTGATCTGGACTCAGGAGTTATCAATAATATAATAGCTAGCTTTATATGTTTTTTCTTTTTTTTAATTTATGAAATAAAACAAGCATTTCCATAATAGTATAATAAAAAAAAAGAAAATTACACACAAAACTGCTAATTGACTATGTTTAACTTGCTTTTCCTTTTAAATATACAACAAAGTTGTTGTGTAAATTTTTTTTTCTTCCCTACACTCCCCCCCATATAGCCAGCATTAGACACAAAGAGGGTGTGTGCGTGTGTGTGTGTGTGCGTGTGTGTGTGTGTGTGTGATTTCTCACTTCTTTCTCTGGATGCAGATAGCATCTTTCTTCATATGTCCTTTATAATTAATTAGGATGTTTATAATGGTCAAAATGACTTACTTGCTCAAATAATATTGCTATTACTATACACAATGTCCTCTTGGCTCTGTTCATTTTGCTTTTTTGTTATCTCATGCAAGTTTCCGTGTTTTTCTAAGATCGTTGAGCTCATCATTTCTTGTAGTACAGTAGTATCCCGTCACAGTCATATATGACAACTGGTTCAGCCATTCCCCAATTGATGGGCATTCATGCAATTTCCAGTTCTCTGCCACCCCAAAGAAAGCTGCTATGAACATTTTAGAATATATGGGTTTTTCTTTCCCCTAATGTTTTTTGGAAATAGACCTGGAAGGGGTATTATTGGGTCAAAGGGTATAAGGAGTTTAGTAACTCTTCCAGCACAATTCTGACTGCTCCCCGAAATGGTTGGATCAGGTCTATTCTTTACTACCTGTGTGACATTAGCAGGACAGTCTTTAAAATGAGAAGGTTGGACTAAGAGCCCTTTAAAGCCACTTCCCACTTGGAACCTGTTATTTTCTGAAAAGCAGAGGAAAATGAGGGAGGATCCGAGGAAGGAGGGAATGAGCATTTATTCAGTGCCCACTGAGCCAGACAGGTACTAAGCGCTTTCCAAATATTATTTCACTTCATCCTCACAATAACCCTGGAAGGTAGTTGGGGATAATCGTAATTATCCCCATTTTACAATCGAGGAAACTGAGGAACACAGAGGTTAAGTGCTTTGCCCAGGGCCAGATTTGAACTGAGGAATTCCTGTCTCCGCGACCAGTGCTTTATCTACTGTAACAGATAATGAAAACTGTACTGTTGGCCAAAGTGTGGCAAAGCTATAGTAAGAAATGAGTGAGCCAAGAGAGGAGGAAGAAAGAGAACATAAGGGGAAAGATGAAAGGTAAGCATGTAGAGGAAAAACAAAAATAAGAGAACCATTGGTTTCAATTTTTACTGTTGTGAATAGGAGGGCAGAAAAAGATATTGGGGTGTGAGATCTTAGGGGAGTTAGAGTGCTTTTGAAGACTTTCAGGTTTTTTCTCTGAAGTTACAGAAATCAGATCAAGCAAACAAGTGAAAATGACAATTTTTTTTACAGACCTAATTTCCATCACTTGCGGTCATTTTGTTGACTGTGCTGTTGATAAGGATGTGGGTGGTTGTACAGGAAATATTTCCTCCCTTTCTCTGATAGTGACAGGTGGAACTAGGCCAGGGTGGCAGTCGGGGCTGCTGCTTATTTGGGGGGGTGGGATTTGGGCCAGGTAAGTGGCTGTTTTTTCTCAGCCCTGCCCCTCTGTAATACTAAAGAACCTGCTTGACCTCTTGGGGTCTGTGTTTCTCTTTAGAAAGGGGTTAAGCTAGCACGCATGTGTTTGGGGAGATGGAGAGAGTTAGCATTCTTCTTGAGAGTCAGAGATAAAGGGTGTCATAGCTGGGCAAAGCAGAGAAAGTCCTGGCTTTATAATAACCCCAGGCATCATGGTTGCAATCTAGGCTAGACTAGAAATACCAGATAAAAGAACACCCAAACTGATAAAAGAAAACCCAAAATTATATCATATCATAATATTATATATATATTACCATGAATGAAACTCCAAGACTGCCTTTCTGCCCAACTAAACTAATGTTGGGCTGAGAGGAGGCCAGGTGACCTGCTGTTTTAGCTGCAGTGTTACGCCCCCAGGAGAGAACAACCTGAGTTGCTTTATTTACTCCCCTCCCTCCCACCCCCATCCCTTACCCAGGACTGGCCAGAAATCAAAAGCAGAGAAAATGTCTGGCTTTTGGTCACCAAGCAGTCTTCAGGGCTAGCACGGCAGCACTGTTCTCTCGTTCTTCACTCTCTCCCTTAAGGTAAAGTGGATTCTAGAGGTCCCTGGGTAAATGCCTGATTGCCCTCAAAGGTAGTCCGCGCTATGATATCGTGGTGCAGTTTGGTTCCCTCCATTTTCTCATACAGATGGATGACATGCTGTATTTAATATTTTATTAACTGCATTAATTATATCATATCATAATATTATATATTATAATATACTATTTTATAATGTAATTATATTAATACCATTTATTAAGCATTTACTACACATCAGGCACTGTGCTAAGCACTGGAGCTAGAAAAAAAGGACAAAAAAAAAATCCCTTTCTTTAGGGAGCTCACGTGCTGATGGTGGAGGCAACGTGCAAATAACTATATGTTCAGGAGATGGAGCGTGGAAATGGGAGGGCATCTCCCCAGCAGTGTGTGACTGGGGTGGGGAAGCAGAAGAAGGGAGGAAGGCAACAAGTATTTATTATATGCCGGACACTGCTATCATCATGTCATTTGAGCCTCACAGAAACCCTGGGAGATAGAGATGCTACTGACCCTCCTTTTAGAGTTGAGGAAGCCGAGATTGTGAGGTGACTGACCTGGGGTTATACAACCAATACATGCAGGAGATTGGATTTGAACTTAGGTCTTTTGATTCCAGGCCCTACTCTTATTGATTACACTTTGCAGAAAGTGTAATTTGAACCCAAGTCTTAAAGAAAGCCAAAGAATCTAAGAGATGAAAATGAGAAGGGAGAGCATTCTCTGGGGGGACAGCAATAAAGAGGCGTTGAGAGATGTTTTGTGATGCAATAAAGGAAGCACCAGTGCAGGTGGAAGGAAGAGCAATAAAGGATAGCGAGGTATGGCAGAACATAAGAATATCAACTTTGAAGTCAGGAGAACCTGAGCTCAAATCCAGCCTCAGACACTAACTGTGTGACCCTGGGCAAGTCACTTAACTCTGCCTCAGTTTCCTCATCTGTAAAATGAGCCGGAGAAGGAAATGGCAAACCAGTCCAGGATCTTTGCCAAGTGGACATGACTGGAACAACTCAATAGCAATAAAGCTGGATCATAAATTACATGGAGGGGAGTAAAGATAAGGAAACCAAAAGGGAAAAAAGAAGCCAGGTTGGGAAAGGCTTTAAGAATGTTTTGTATGTGATCCCCATGGTAATAGGGAGCCCCTGGAGCTTGTCGAATACGGTGGTGACATGGTCAGACCTATGCTTTGGGAAAAAATCACACGGCAACTAAGTGGACAGTTATTGGATATGGGGAGTGAGTATAAATGGGAAGCCAAGACGACACTGAGGTTGTGAGTGTAGGTGACTAGGAGCATGATGGTGCCTTGGAGAGCAATAGCAAAGCTGGGAAGAGGGGAGTTAATGAACTCTGTTTTGACCACGTTGAGTATGAGATGCCTATCAGGTGTTTAATTTAAGACATCTAAAGGGCAAGTGGAAATGCATGGCCGGAGCACAGGAGAAAGATCAAGGGCTAGATATACAAGGCTGGAAATCATTTGCCTGGAGCGCTGATGAAAACACTAAATGATCTAGCATGGAGGGAGAAGAGAAGGGGACCTGGGGGCTGGGGGCGTCCAGCTGTCTCTGGCCTTCTCAGGGTTTTGGCTGCCTAAGTCACGTAGACAAAGAATTAAGTACCTGCTGTATTGCAATATTTTTTTATTGTAGTCAACACAAGGATAAAGGAAATGCCCGAGGGACTTTCAGCCTCTTAACGTTGAGCATCTCCCCACGTGAGCTGTTTGTGCGGGGACGTTCTAGGGGGGCACGCATTTCCAAAGTGCAAGGCTCAATCCTTTGCAAAAATAGTCCCAGAGTGCAGGGAGATAAAGAGAACACAGGTTTATAACCATATCTTAATTGTTAATGTTGATTTAGTGCCTCTGTTAATCCCTTCCCCATATCCCACACCCAGGCCAAGTTCAGTCTGAGTCCATAGGAGGTAAGGAAGGTGATCTGTTTAGGATGGTAACTGCCTTTGAAAGATGTGATAGCTGCCCACTGGTGCTCATCTAAAACTTCTCACCAGAATACCTTGACATCTTTAAGAATAAGAATTCATGTTTATACTGGGCAGGAAGGAATGAGAAGTTTGAGGGTTGTGTGCCAGCCTATGTGCGCATGTGCTCTCTCTCTCTCTCTCTCTCTCTCACTCTCTCTCTCTCTCTCTCTCTCTCTCTCTCTCTCTCTCTCTCTCTCACACACACACACACACACACACACACACACACAGACACATATACACACTGTCAGGATTGGTGCCGCTCCTTTTAAGTCTCCTCCCCACCACACTTGAAAGCTTAAACTTCACGCTCATTTTTGAAAAAGTATTTTACTTTACTTTTTTGACTGAAAAAATCACAGAATATAAATGTAATAGAATACTATTGTACTGTAAGAAATGAAGAAAGAGGGGCAGATAGGTGGCTCAGTGAATAGAGCACTGGCCCTGGAGTCAGGAGGACCTGAATTCAAATATGACCTCAGACACTTGACACACTTAGTAGCTATGTGACCTTGGGCAAGTCACTCAACCCCAATTGCCCTGCCTTCCCCCTCCAAGAAGACCAGAAATGAGGAAAGGGACAGATTTAGAGAAACTGTGTGGTGGGGGGGCAGAGGGGGGGTTATGAACTCAGGCAGAGTGAAATGAGCAAAACCAGAACAATTTATACAATGATCACAGCATTGTAAAAGTTCTTAAAAATACATAAAATAATTAAGAACTGTTATCAATGCACTGATCTGTCATGACTCCAGAGGACTGATGAATCATCTTTCTTCCACCCCAGCTCCATTCCCCTTGGTTGAGGGTTAATAAGACTAGAAGTACAGAGTGAGATCTGTTTTCAAACATATCCAGTGTGTAGATTTGTTTTGCTTCCTTGAGGGTGGTGATATTGATACTAAAAGGAAAAGTGGAAAAGAAAAAAAAGAAAAGCACGGGAATCATTTTTTAAAATTTCAGAATTGAGCAGAAGTTCAAAAGGGGACGATGACAAGGAGAACAATATCGATACTCACATGTTAAATTGAAATTGAAATATACTTTTAAAAACAACTCGTACATGGTGAAAGCTCGTGGTTTCATTCACTCTCATCTTTTTTATTCTGTGTCTATGGAGATGTTCGTATTTGTTGATGTGTGTGAAGTTAATAATAATGAAAATGGAATTTTTAAATAAATAAATAAGTGTGCTTCCCTTCCTCCATCCTGAAGAATCCCTGGAATCATAACAGGGCATTTTTTAAATGAAGACCTAGTTTACTGGTAGCATGTGCAGGCAGCAACCAGTCCAAATCCATTATGCATTCAAGAGTCTCTTCAAATTTACAATTAGAGACTATATAATGCGTGCCGTGACAGGTGACAAAACCAGATTCCCAGAATAACAAGCAAAACAGCTTTTATGCCTTTTGTTGGTTAGTGTATGCGTGCCTGCTAAGCTTATAGTTGACTTCAGTGCTACAGTATGAGTTATCTGGGGAAAGACAATGTATAAACCTGAAAGAACTACAAGTATTGGAGAGCAGATTCCAAGAGGCCTGTCTGTATACTTCCTTTGAACTTCTGCAGTGTTAGCAAGACACCTCCTGTTCTAGCTGTGGAAGTACCATTCTGCTTGGGCCCTGGAGAAAATGCCGAGGTTAAGTGAGTTAAAAGCAAAATCAAAGTCTGGTGGGATCTGGAGGAGTGTTGATGTAACTAAGAAATATGGAGTTATTTTTTTAAAGGAAGAATTTGTCTGTGGCTTAAAGTACAGAGGACAGTGTTTTCCTTTTGTCGTTGAGGCGGGTGGAGGGACATGGTAAGCCGATGCACCTTCAGTTCACTCACAAGAATTTTCTTTTTTCATCGAAATACTGAAGTGCTTTCGAAGATGAGTTTTGAGGAAAGGCTTTTAGAAATAGTTCTCCTAGCCGCTGCCGCCTCCCCCTCCTCAACATTTTCCATGTATTTCCTTAATTATTCTAAGACTTGTGTTCCACGGTGGTTTTATGGTACTTTTTGAGACAGAGAAAATGAAGCTGTTTATTTCTCTTCTGCGATACAGAATTTTGTCAAAATATGTTGCCTACAGTCATGTTATATCAGACATAAGAGATTTTGCCTTTACGTACTTAAAAGGTTTCTCTACTGCTTAACCCTAACATTTCAGTTTAGCATTCACTTAAGTATTTACTTACTATGTGCACAGCACTCTGTTAGGCATTGGAGATACAAAGATATACAGTGGCACAGGCCTTGCTTACAGCAACCTTACATATATATGTGCATGAGTGCGTGTGTGTGTATACATGTGTATGTGATGGGGGTGGGAGATGGAATCAAGGAAGGCTTCAGGGAGGAAATAGGAATTCAATTGGGCCTTAAAAGAAGGGAGGAGTTAGCTAGGTGGTACAGTGAATAGAATACCAGCCCTGAAGTCAGGAGTTCAAATATGGCCTCAGACACTTAACATTTACTAGTCCTGTGACCTTGGGCAAGTCACTTAACCTCAATTGCCCTGTCTTCCGGCCTCCAAAAAAACCAAAACAAAACAAAACAAAAGAAGGGAGAAACTTCAGCAGATGGATTGGGAAAAAGTTCTTTCCTGGGAAGAAAGGGAAATATTCTCTGTGTGTGTGTGTGTGTGTGTGTGTGTGTGTGTGTGTTTTAAAACTTAAAGTATAATTTCAAGTTAAGTAAATGACCCAGAGGGCATGCTAGCATACATACGTGTGTGTATACGTACATATGGGCATGTATGCATATGTATCTATAAATATACTACACAAAAATAACATTTGTGTGTAACATTGTATATATACATATATAATTAATGTATCTATTGTAAAAGATGCATACATTATTTCTAGAGCTCTCTGGACTATTTCTTCCATTTAAAATCACACTCACAGGATGCGTGTCCAAGAGGGTGGCTGGTACTCTTAAGTTCAAAGGCGCAACCTTTGTCCTCCTCATGCTGTTACCTTCAAGTCCTCACTATTACTCTTCTTACTGACAGTCAATGGGTAGTTACAGAGTAGGTTTTAATGAAGGTATTTGTTCAAATGGAATCCTAAGATCAATAGCTACAGAAACTCCCTCCTTCCACACACACAGTGAACCTGGGATGCACTTTTCCATTAATACACACAGCGAAGAGTGGGCACAAACTTAAGGGTATAACAGTATGGAGGTATACATGTGAGAAGCACAGGGGACCAAGGCTCACAACTGTAGTGTTACAGAGACTCAGTATCTATCTCTCTTGGTAGAGTTCACAGGCAGCTCTACCCTGGGTGCAACATCTTTAATGGATAAGGTTGCCTAAGTGAGCTCCAGGATCTGCTCTCTGCAATGTGTCATTTGTCATTCCTTAAATTATAATATTGGTGTTGGGAAAAAAATCTTCAAAAAAAGGTTATCCAGTCCAATCTTTCAAAGCTATGATTGTAGGTGAGGAAATTGATTTCTGAGGTTGTGTAAGCCGCAGAGGTGGTACTAGAACCAAGATCTTTTGAATCCTGGTACTTTCCACTATGCTGTACTCACTTTTCTTGGACTCTGAATTTATTCATTCCTACCTTGGAGCCTTCACAGGTGACATCATCACTGCCAAACTCTACCTCTCTGCCAAGAAAACTCATTTCTTCCATGAAAACTTCCCAGGTGATCCTGGCTCTGGGCACAACTTATGTTACAGTCAACACAGATACACACACACACACACACACACACACACACACACACACTTCTGCTCGGGGGTGGCACAGGGAAGGAGGGAGGGAGGAAGGGAAAGAGAGAGGGAAGGAAGTAGAGGGGATTGGGTACCTAGTATAGTCAGCTGAAAAGAGCTATATAAAGAACATGGGGGCACCAATCAATCAATCAGTCAATCAACAATCATTTTATTAAGTGCCTTCTATGTGCCAGGCACTGTTATAAGCACTAAGGACACAAAGACAAAAGCTGTCTTTGCCATCAAGGAACTTAGCACAACATCGCGAGTGAGACATGGTGTAAAATCAGAGAGGTCGTATTATTTATCTTTCAGAGCATATCTGTGGGGAATTCCTTTAGGTTATGCCCATTAACATATAGTCATCATATGGAACTGGCTAAATATCATCTAGCAGCATTGGTTACCTTTCCTCGATTCCAGGCTCATGTTTGGCGGGTTTTTTAAAGTTTTATCCATATGTTCCTTTTTTATGTTGCAAACATTTACAGATTGTCCCCAGTCCGTGAAAGGTCTCTTGTACCACAGTATTAACGATTAAGTAAAACTTAAAATGTGGTGACCTCTTCTGAAAGTACATGCCTAGTCTAGGTCTGCAGCACCCTTCTACCTCCTTTTAAAAATGATTTTTTAAATGAACAGAAATATATTTTCCCTCTTGCTCCATTGAAAGCCAGAGAAGAATTCCTTGCAGCAAGTAAGGATAATCAAGCAAAACAAATGCCTTCCTTCGCTGTGCACAAGACGCACAGAATGGACACGTATCTCACTCTTCACTCCAAATCCATCACCTCTTTCTTAGCTGCGTTTCAGCCTGAGCCCTTGGGAATCACGGTTCTGAACAACTTTCAAAATTGTTTGGTGTTAGGCTGTTGTTATTATATTAATTATTCTCCTGGTCCTGTTCATTTCATTCTTTATTAAATAGTTTATATATTAAAATTGATCATTTTTATAATTTTGATGTTATAAATTGTTCTTTTGGTTCTGATTACTTCACTCTGCATCAGTTTATATGTCTTTCTTTTTTTAAAAAAACAAACTCCTACCTTTATTCATCAATTCAATGTTTTTTTTGTTTTCAATTTTTTTCTTTTTGCTTTTTGGAGGGGGCAAGGTAGGGCAACTGGGGTTAAGTGACTGGCCCAAGGTCATACAGCTAGTTTTATGTTAAGTATTTTAGGCCAGATTTGAACTGAGGATCTCCTGACTCCAGGGCCAGTACTCTATTCACTGCACCACCTAGCCCCCTCATATGTCTTTCCATGTCACTTTAAAACCATCTATTTTGGGGGCAGCTAGGTGGCAAAGTGAATAGAGCACTGGCCCTGGACTCAGGAGGACCCGAGCTCACCATAGGGCTCACCAGCTATGAGTTTCTAAGTCATTCTAACTCAATCTTAATTGTACATGAAGCTTTTACTTTTCCATTATGTAACTGAAATATTAGTTTTGAGTCTTCTAGAAAAGTGAAGGAACACCATGACCATTCATCTAGTCCTTTACACTTTTGTATTTCCTGTGGAGTGGATGTGAATGAATGAGTGTGTGTGTGTGTGTGTGTGTGTGTGTGTGTGTGTGAGAGAGAGAGAGAGACAGAGAGACAGAGCGACAGAGAGAGAGACAGAGGCAGAGGCAGAGACAGACAGACCAACCCTGGTTTGGTTCTAGTGTAGTATCGAGTAACATAGCCTGCTGTCTGTACTCCATTTTTTGTATGGGTAGTCCTAACGACGACACAAATCACAACCAGTCCATGTAAACTCTCTGCCCTGCCCCTCATGCAGTTTGTCCATGTTCTCCTTTCAGTTTGTCACTGGGGTTCAACAAACATGCTACAAATCATATTTAACCTATAAGTGACTTAGAATCATAGGATGGAAGGAATCTTAGAAAATGTCTAGCCTGACCGCCTCATTTTACAGGTGAGGAAACTGAGTCTCAGGTCAAATGACTAGCCTAAAGTTATGTAACTAGTCCAGGATGATAGAATCCAGTTCTCTTGACCCAGTTCAGCACTCTATTCACTCCACCAACTAGCCTCCATTGATCAACTGAGGACAACTCTCAGGCTTCTAAGTCAGGGGCCAGAAAGAGAAAAAAAGGCTCTATATAATTCTATGACTGCAATGCTTCAACCCAACCATGTCTGACAGCTTTATGAGCCCCTTAGGAGTAAACCTAATGAGTCCCCACTGCTGTTATGGGAAAGAACTGACTTTGATGAAGCACAGAGATAATCTGCAGCCAACTCATCACTTTCCTCTGTGCCTGGCAGATAGTAAGCAAGAGTCAAGTAATGATTTAGTTATCAGACATTAATGTAGTGATGTGGAGGATTTTTAAATGGAAAGGTTTAGATCAGATATAATCAGTGCTTAGAATAGTGCCTTGGCATGTAGTAAGCACTTAATAAATGCTTTCTCATTCATTCTCTCAGATTTCTTCCCTCTCTAAAGGCTTTTGAGTCTGAGTGGTAGCAGGTTAATCTATGGAAGCCACTTTTTGTATTACCTGAGTTGTATACAGCTCACCAAATTGAAATGGGCAAATATTACAGTTTTACCTGATAGTGACATGTCAAATTCCCTGTATCTCAGTTTGGCTACACAGTGCAGAACTAAAAGTTTTCTGAAAAGGTCTGATGGAGTTTTCAAAACAATATTAAATATTAAGAATGAGTTCATGCTTCCTACTCCCTGTCTCCCGGCTATGTTTTTCTATTCAATCCTTCACTATTAGGACTTGTAGACTGAGGATCAGCCTAGCTAAATTCGAAGTTCATTCCCCCACAAGTTGGCCAATGACATTTTTTTTTTATTTGGCCATGGCAACTCATACAAAACTGTTTGGTCATATACTAAGGGACGGTGAGAATGCCATCATCTTCAGTTAAGTAAGCCCCTACACTGATGAAATCCAATCTTTTGGAGTAGAAAAGTAAGTGCTAGTGGTGGAATGGGTGCTGTACTTGACTTTGGAAAGGCCTGGTTTCAAAACCTGCCTCAGAGACTTACTATGTGACCCTGGGCAAGTCACTTAAACATCTCTCAGCTTCAGTTTTCCTCATCTGTAAAATGGAGGTAATATTAGTAACTACACTCATAAGGTTTTTGTGACATTTAAGAGAACACATTTTGCCGGCTTTAAAGCACTGTATAAATGCTGCCTACACCCTCTGACTTTCTTTCCAAATTGGGGTTCTTAACCTTTTGTGTTATGGTCCCCTTTGGCAATCTGGTGAAGCTTATGGACCCCTCTTAGAGTAATGTTTTTAAATGCATAAAAAAATATATAAGACTACAAAAGTGGAGCAGGGCTAGGCCTGGAGTCAAGTAGACCTGAGTTCAAATCTGGTCTCAGACCTTAACCTCTCTTTGCCTTAATGTACCTGAGAAGGAAGCGGCAAACCTCTCCAGTGTCTTTGCCAAGAAAACCCATGCACAGTATTGGTATGCGGGTCTATGGGGTCACAAAGAGTCAGACACAACTGAATGATTGAACAACAATTTGTGGTGAAGGAGAAATAGTACCAGAAGGAAGATCTTTTTGCAGAGCTTCCTCTTCATATTTGCAAGTAAAATCTTTTAGTCATAACTAACCGTTTGTGGCAGGACAAAGCAGATAAAAATATTATCTCTAGATCTCAAAAAGCAAACTCCCTGCCAAGGCTGTCAGGTCCAGTTTGAGGGCCAGGCCAGGTGATCACTAACCTTTTGTGGGTTGCGAAGAGAAGATCCAACATCTACTCTCTTATCTGCTTGTAAAACCCTCTTACCAGGGTGCTAGAGATTCAGCAGCAGCCGAGGAGAGCTTCATGAAAATCCCAGCGAAACACCACCCGCTTGTGTCCCTGAGATGTAGATACGGGCAGTCTAGTGATGGGGGTAAAGAAACGTGAGCCAAGGCTTTGCTAACTCCAGAGTGGATGTCTAAATTTAAAGTAAACCCCGGCCTTTCTAGCATTTCTTTCTCTTCTTTCTTGACAACCACTTGCCAAAAAAGGTGCTATGAGCCTTGGTCTGAATAGGGCAGTGCTTTTCTCCACTCAGATTTGTCGGAGCATGAAGAAGTGTTTGTCACTTTCCTAGGGTGCTCTGGTTGTGCTCTTTGGGCTGTTATTTTCACAATAAACTAAACGCTCCAAGTAGGAAAGTCTCATTAGGTTCTCAGAACTTTAGAGATCATTCCATCCCTTCACTTTTAATTGGATTTCTTTTTATTCTGAATTCAACAAGCAGAAAAAGTGAACATTTTGTGTTAATAGCCAGTATTTACATAATGCTTTAAGGTTTGCACAGTGCTTTACCAGTATTATCTCCTTTGATCCTTAAAACAACTGAGGAAACCGAGGCAGACTGGTGAAGTAATTTGTCCATGGTCACATAACTAGTAGATATTTAAAGGCAGGATTTGAACCTACGTCTTCTGGCTCCAACCAAATATAGCACTCTATTCACTATGCTATGATCCTTCTCTCTATTTTTCTTTTACCTTCTAGCATATTGTCGTGGAAAGACAAAGACATCCTAATTCTTCTAGAATTTGAAGATTGTGTTTAAGTATCAGCCCTGACACTGATTGTGGGCAGCTCAGTGGCTCAGTGACTCGGTGATGGGGCTGGAGTCAGATCCAGCCTCAGACACTGACTAGCTGTGTGACCCTGACCCCAGGTGACTCATTTAAACCCTCTTGTTCCAGTTTCCTCGTTTATAAAATGAGCTGGAGAAGGAAATGGCAAACCATTCCGATATCTTTGCTAAGAAAACTCCAGATGGGGTCACAGAGTCTGACTGAGACTGAACAACAATCTGACACTGATTAGCTATGCAACTCTGAGCAAATCATTTACATACAACCTTCTCTCCCCTCCCCCCAGATTCCTCATGTATAAAATAGGAATATCTTTACCTGTCCCATATACTTCCCAGGACTGTGGTATTTAAAAGCATTTTTAACCTTAATACACTGTATAAATATGGATTTTTTTTTTCATTTTAAAGAAGGAAGTGACTACCTCCTCATTTAGCAGTTTAAGCGTAAGACCTCCTTATAGCCTGATGAAATGTGTAATAAATGAACTAAAATGTGTAATGGTAGAACAACTTCACCCTCCCTGAAGTTAGAGATAAATTCCACCTGAGAAGTGTAGATACTTCTTGACTTGTGACTTTATTTGACCATCACATTGATTTTGGTCAGAGAAGAAATGGAAACTTCTTCTCATGTAAGACTAGTTTGAGTTTTGTGAAAGCTTTAGTGAAAGCTACAGGCATTGGAAGTTATTTCACTGAAAGTCGCAAACTGGCAAAGTGACTCCTTTCTTTCCCCAGACCCTTTTCCATGCTAGTGAAGATAAGGCTGAACTCAGGGCTAGCCCTTGGGCAAAACCATGAAATAGTTGAAATTTGTTATCACTGCCTTCCTAGTCCCACAAATGTGCTTTTTGTCCAACCTTTGGCCATTTCAAGTCATTCCTTTCTCCATCTTCTGAGAACCTCGTATCTTGGTTATTCCTTCCCAGAGCAAAAAAGTCTAATCATTTATACTAAAATGTATTTTCATTTTGCCTCTGCTTCTACTTTAGGATTCAGTTCCCTTATTTGTAAAAATGAGGGAGTAGAACTGAACCTCCAGCTTTAAATCCTTTTATCCCCCTGATGAGCTATGCCATGAATAGTAAAAGAGGTTAAGAAGGGAAGTGCAGACCTTTACTGGACAATGTTGAATGTGTGACCTGTGGGGAACACTTATGTAATTGAAGAGAAGGATGTTGATATTCCTAATTGTGAACCTGAATTTGAAAGAAAAAAAGGTAATATTACATTTTATTCTCTTTTTAGTAAGAAATATTTTACAAAGAATTTCATTAGAAAGATCAGAATTTTCAACTACATGCTACTTGAAAAAGAAAGTATCTGGAAAGTCGACTTAATCCAGAACATCCCATTTCTCCAGAATAAATTACATGTTCCTGTGTTTGCCTTGGGTTGTGAGTATGGAACAATAAAGGGGCCAGCTGCAGTCCTACTAGATACAGTGGTCCTCAACCCTTTAATACTTGTATGTGGGTGTACCTGCATGTGGGCTGATCCTCCTGGAAACAGATAGAGGAGCGGTGTCTCGGTTCCTAGTGTTTCGGTTCCTAAGACCATCGGAAATATGTGTTTTCCAATGGTCTTAGGTGACCCCCAAAGGGGTCAAGACCCACAGGTTGAGAACCACTGTTCTAGAAGATAAGCCTTTACCCTAAAGTTTTATCTTTGGTAGGACAAAGAAATAATGGAAATAATATGGAGACATGTTGTACAAACGACACTCACTTGTACAAATTCAGTAGGGCAAGGGAATCTTTTACAGCTACACTGTAGACTTCTGCTCTGATACTTGGGCAAAAATTAGCGTGACAGCTTAGAGGTGAGCAATATGTGACTGAGCATCATACAGTGAGTGGAATGTACAGTTTTATTTTAAATAGAATAATTTTGAATTTAGTTTGAAGTCAAAGTTGATGTGTTTAAATTGAACTCTTTAACTTTCTACTTTTTTTCTTGTATAAGAAAAATAACATCATCTATTAATGACTGGAAAAGCTCTGGACAGAGTTTACTGGCAGGTCCTATACAGAGTTAGGGTCAATGTGGAAAAAAATTACTTTACAACCATTATAACCATTAATATTATCTGTGTTTAGTGCATAAAGATAGCATATAGTGCCTACTAATTTTTTTGCCTCATTCTTTCATAAGAAGAAGAAATAGGATAGTGATTATATTTGTGATAGCATTCGATGGACATGCTCTCTGGGTCTCACTCTCACCACATATCTAATACATATTCCTTCCCCCCCACCCCCCCCCAGTCGCCATCCTCACACTGGCTCTCATCTCCTCATGCCTCGGTTATTGTTAGCAGTCTTCTGGTTGGTATCCAAGCTTCAAGTCTCTCTCCCCACATCAATCAATCAGTTACCAAAATGATGCCAGGTCTAGCCATGCCACCTCAGTCTTCCCATTGACTAGATTTCTGTCTTGTACTTCCAGGATAAAATATAAAGTCTTCTCTTTGGCATTTACTGTCCTTCACAACTTTGCCCTTCCTGTCTTTTCGGTATTAGACTTTACTCTTCTGTACATATCCTATGATCCAGCTACTATGGCCTATTTTGCTGCTTCTCAAACAGGAAGCTCCACCTCCTAACAATGTGCTTTTTCTCCTGCTGCTTTCCCTTTCTTGTTGCTCCGTTCTTGGAATTCTCTCCTTCCACGCCTTCAGCTCATCAGATCCTTGGCTTCCTTCAAAACTCAGTTCAAACTGTACCTGGGAAGATTTTGCAGGTCTCTTTGGATACTATTTATTTCTTGACCGTCAAAGCTACCCTTCCACCTACGCCAAATATATCTTGTATAAGCCTATTTACAGAAAGGTTATCTTTCCACCTAGAAAATAAGTTCTTTGAGATCAGGAACTGCTTTCACTTTATACTTGGATAGCCAACCTAGAGCACATAGTAGGCATTTAATAAATGCTTATTGATTGATAATATTTAAACAAAAGATTCTACATTACTGGGATTTGATGGTTGTGTTCTGTGTTTTCAAAGGTAGTTGTGGGTTTTTTAAATCAATGATTTTTTTTTTAATCTAGCATTTACATGGCACTTTAAGATTTGCAAAGCTCTTTAAAAATGTTGTTTAATTTTATTTCACAACAACTCTTGAGACATAGGTCCTATTTATGATCCCCATTTTGCACACAGGGGTTAAGTGACTTGCCCAGGGTGAAACAGCTTGTAAGTATCAATGCTTATATTTAAAGTCAAGCCTAGTGGTCTGTGCAATGCACCACTTGGCTGCCTAGTAAGACATCTTCAGCCCACAGTGTGCTATAGCACACTAGATAGTTTGGTCTACCTAAACTAATAGTTGTTTGCTTTGGTAACTAAATTACAAACAGAAGAATATTTCATGAATATGATAATTGTCTTAACTGAATGTCTAA
>CM053590.1:200416383-200431644 GCA_028646515.1 Pseudochirops corinnae | reverse complement strand
ACACATATATGTCTATATAGGAGGGGTATGTGCATATGAATACATATGTGAATGTGTGTATATATGTGTACAGGTATACATAGACAGAGGGCACAGGATGGGTTGAATAGGAAGGGATGATAGCGAGAGAGAACTAACTTCCACTGAGGATCACAGAAAGAGAAGACAGACCAAACGAGGCCCAAACCCACAGTGGACCTCCAGGAGAGTGAATGAAAAGGAAATAAGGCAGTAGATGGAGTCTGGTACCAGATTCAGATCAACAGGAACAGCTTCCAGATTATAATAGAAAAAACAAACAAGACCTACCCAGTTCATGCAACACTCTTGGGTATTCTCCACAGTACTGGCTTCAACACAAATCACCATCTGAGAACGGACAACTAAAAACAATAGTAAAGAGAAGAGAAGACTGAGGACAATGAAAAAGTGTTACATATCAAGAGAAATCCAAGAAGTAAACAAAGAAAATCAGAGTAAACTCACAACTATAAGGAGAGTAAGGCGTCTGGGAGTGGGAAGATTTGGCCACAAGGACAACCAGAATACCTGCCTGGAAGAAAGAGCTTAGAATAGAAGGTGGAAGACCTTTCCCTCGTAGAGGAGTCCCATAAAAATATAATGGAACAAATAAGAACTCAGTGACTTAATGAGACAACCAAAGATACCAAAAACACAAAGTCAAATGATTGAGAGAGAAAAAAGAAAAAAGGAAAATATTAAATCAAAACAACAGACTCAGAAAAGAGGTTAGGAGAGATAACTTAAGAACCACTGGGCTTTCCATAGACCATGACAAAACCAAGCAGCCCTGGACACCGTATTTCAAGAAATTATAAAAAAAAATCTGCCTGGATTGTCTTTGAATAAATTAATTATTCTACTGGTTCTCTCTTCATGATGCATTTCATAGAGGTCTTCCCAGTCTCCTCTGAAACTGCCCAGTCTGTCATTTGGTAGTATAGAAGTGACCAGAAAGAGTGAAAGACCAAAGATAATGGAACCAAACATAAAGTTCCATTCTTTGGCATTTTATTGAACCTAAGGTGGACAGTTAATATAATACATCCAACTTGGATGATATTTGGGCTATAAATTGTATACTATTTTATAGTATACTATCTTATAGTAAGATACTATCTTATACCTTTTAAATCTTAAAAAAAGATTTAATTTTATTTGCATGCAGTCATAAAATATTTCTTAAACACCTACAATATGCAAAGTGCTGTGTTTAGGGAGAGAAAAAATGGATTAGACATAACCTTGAAGTAGCTTACCAGCAATAGCATATACTACTATGACCACTAGGTGGCACTGGCAAGCAAGGTGGACAACTGCCAGGCATCACTTGAGCCCGAGCTCCTGTCTGAGAATGCCCAGGAACTGGATGACCATTCCCTTTGCATGGCTGGAACTTTTCTAGCAAGTGCATACCGCACCTCCTCCACACACATCATCCTCTTTTCACGAAAGGACGAATTCTTTTAAATACAACACACCAACATGGTTGCCCTACCACACAAGCTCCTGTTGCTATCGACAATATAGAGAGAGAGACTTTAAAAAATGGAAAGGTGTGGTGGAATTTGCTGGGAAACTTCATGGCGGCCTGGACCCTGGAAAGATAAGTCAAGAATTCATGCTTGGGAGCTTTTCTCTAACAAGAAGTGTCCTGATCTCAAATTCTTTGACAGGCATGCCAGTCTATAATATTAGGTCCCCATTTCACTGCCCCCAATGGTTATTTGATGACCAAGCCTCCAGCCTCACTCAGTTAGAAAAAAATCTCTCTATCTCTGTAAAGAGAAACTCGCTCCACATCTGTAAATATCAGATAAGATACGATACTGAGTTTAGGATTTCTGTTGATCAACAGTTTGAAAGTGTAGAAAAAATTGGCTATAGCTGACCCATAGGGGCTTTTGGCTCTCTCCTAAGAAGAGGAAAAGGAGAGGGGGAAGTATCTCCAGTTCTCTCCCCTCCCTAAGCAGGGGATCAGCAGTGCAAATTTCACCCATAATACAATTCACGCTTGAATCATTCTTACTGGTTTGGCTCAGCCCTCCTTATAGCTAGATCTTAGCCATCTTCTTTCCATAGGTCTACACTCCCATCTGTCTTATTGGTACTGGTGCTTGGCCTGCACTTCAGGATGTGGGATCGAATTTGGGAGTATAGGACTGTCTATATAGCAGAGCAGTGCTCTCCTCCCCAAGTTCCTTTCTTCCCCTTCCCCAAGTTCCTGTCCCTTGAAGGAATGGCTGAAGAGACTGGTTAAAGCTAGTGAAGTTCAGGGGAGAAAGACTGGTTCTGAGAATACTGTAGTGGAGGTGGTGTATTTGGGATAGCTCGTGAAGAATGAATGGCTTTGATTTCGGTAGGCAGATGGGATTAAAAATATTACCGTGGGAGTAATGACCATGAATACAGAAAAACTCAGGGCACATTCGTGCCTGGATTGACCAATGGCATAGCTTTTAGCAAGAGGGGAACCTTGCTCTCTTATGTCTGTGGAACAAATACCTATACCAGTGAATCACATGGCCTAGGAGATGAGCTAGTCCACCCACCCTATCCCTGTAGGTGAAGCTCTGATACAAGTGGCTATTGAGCAGTATAGAGTACAGAAAGAAATACGGTGAATTATGAGGATGGAAGAGTTGTTTGGAGAGAAATAATTCAAAATTTAAAATGCCATTCCAAGAGTTTTGCCTTAGGTAAATTAAATTGTCAATAGTGTAGAATGTATTTGTTGCAGGGGTTAAAGACTGCAGACAGGGAAGTCACTCAGTAATTTTTCCATAGTCTAAGCAAGAGATGATGAAAGTTTAAAGTAGAATGATAACAGTAGAAAGAACAGGCCCAGACCCATGAGAAATATCGAGGGGAATCCTGCCTATGCAGACCATTGGACTACATTTCAGTATTTTCCTCGGATGATGATGACTGCATACATTCAGCTGCGCTGTCACAAAGGACCCTAAATTCAGTTGTGAGGTTGACACAGCACTTTCCTCTATTCATTCGGCACTTGTTTCTTCTGAACAAACTGAGAGGGGTCTGATGACCTCTCTTTGAACCCAAATTCAAATAAAATGCCTTAGAAGACACCATAGACTGCATCTGTTTTAACTCCTTCCCTGTGGCCTCTGAACTGTACTGTGTCTATTGAGGCAATGAAGAGGTACTTTGTGATGATGGATTGTTTTCAGCAGGAGAGAATTGACATGAACTCTGACTGAAGCAACATAAGTATAATGGTTTTCTAACCATGGAATTTTGTATAATCATTATATAGGTTTTGTGCAGTAGTCTTAATTATTGATCAGGACTAGATCCCTTTATAGAATAGTGCTGCTAGGGAGGAGGACCCAAGGCTTATGCCTAATGAAAATGATTAACGTGTTCGATGTCTCTTCAGTGCGCTCTCTTTCTGGGGGAAGGAAAGCTGGTGTTCTGAATGATTCCTTGGAAAAGTCCAGGAAGGGTCATTTCTGTCTGCCTCCTGTCGTAAGTCCGAGGCATATCTTGTCACGCCATCAATGTGTCTCATCTGAGGCTGGGAGGAGGGCTTTCTGGGTAAACTGGAGGTTACTGAGTCTTTTGCAGCCTACTTGGCAGTTATTGGTCGAGGACACCTGCAGAAGAGACCTAGCTACTGTCTGTCTGGGGCATTTCTAAAGGTGAGGCATGGTCAGTTCTGTTTCAAGCTTATTGTGCTAGAAGTAGGTGTAATCAACATTTTCTAGATATTGTTCTGGCTAACTCACCCACCTTTATTCTTCCTCCGCTTGCTCTCCATCACGTCCGCTTCTCATCATCTTTTTCATTTCAGTGAAGTCAAAAGGAAACGAATATTACTCGGCAGAAGGCAGCGGCTTCTCGCGTATTCCTCAGAGTTACATCAGCCTTTGGTCTACCTGTAGATGAGCTTAAAATGGTCATGTGAATGTCCTACTTGTTATTCAGCCTCAGTAACCCTCATTATTGAAATGTATCCTGGAATTATCCTAGATTGACTAGAAATTAAGGTAAACACTCACTCTAGAGTTTGCCCTAAAACTAAGGAGGGATCTTCTTTTTTGTTTTTAGTAGGGCTTATTCTCTCCTTTCACAATTAATACTGAACAGTCATTCAGCATGACCGACGCTTCCAGCTTTCTAGAGTTTTTGGAAGCTTCCTTTCCTGCCAAATCTGTTTAAATTTAATGTTGCTGGATTCAGAGCCTATTTCTGGCATGGGGTTGAATAAAGGAATACATAGGACCCCCCCTCCAAAAAAAAAAAAGCTGCTAAGGTTATAGCGATTTTTTCCAAATTTGGTTTATGTAAAGATCTTTCTGATAGTTAGCGATAGGCTTCCTATCTACTCGTAATTATCCCCTCAAGACAGATGATAGATAGAAAATATGTTTTCCATTTCTCAGATGGGAAATTGAGGCTCCAACTCATTGAGGCTTTCTGGGGATTGTAATAAATCACTACATCACTCTCTTAAGTGATTTGTTCACATTCGTGGGAATTTTTACGCTGGGCTTGGGGACTCTTCTTAATTCAAAATGTTCTTCTATTTCATGAATGGATAAAGCTTTTAAGGGCTTTATGTGTGCCAGGCACTGAGCTTAGTGCTGGGGATACAATTACATTCAAGCAAGGCACTCCCCAGTCTTAAGAAGCTTACATTCTAATAGGGGAAGACGACGTATAGAGAGATACATTTTTTTTTTCTTTTTGGAGGGGGGAAGGCTGGGCAATTGGGGTTAAGTGACTTGCTCAAGGTCACATGGCTAGTAAGTGTTAAGTGTCTGAGGCTGGATTTGAACTCAGGTCCTATTGACTCCAGGGCTGGTGCTCTATTCACTGCACCAACTAGCCGCCCCTAGAGATACTTTAAAAAATGGAGAGGTGTGGTGGAACTTGCTGGGAAGTTTCATGGAGGCCTGGATTCTGGAAAGGTAAGTGGAAACTTTATGCATGGGAGCTGGAAGACCCAGGAACTAGACTCATAGGACCATAGGTTTAAAACTAGAAGGGAACTTAAGCATCCTTTGGCCTGAGACTTTTTTTCTGAATGAGAAAACTGAGATGTCTAGAGAGGCTGAGTGATTTCCCAAAGTTACACAAAGTAATAAGCAACAGAACTTGAATTTGAACCTGGGTCTCTGACTCCAGATCCAGTGGGCTTTTTCCAATACATCATGCTACCTCACCATGGGTGTGAGGCTTCTTTATTCTACCTCTATTTAAATAAAAAACAAATAAAAATAAACTTCCCTGATTACTGTTTTGAACTAATTAATTCAGTCATTTAGGAAAGTGGACCCAAGGGATCGCATGTTTTCCAGGCTTGCCAAAACTTTCTTAACATTTCACAGAACCAGTATGACTTAAAGGTTAGCATTTGCAAATGCAAGTTTGTCTGTTGGCCTCAGTGAATTTGTGGAAAATGTGATGGGTAAGGAAATGGACACTTTTTCTTTCTCCTGTACAAAGATAATTGATAATGCTGCACCTAATGTCTAGGTTGCGTGTACCATATTTTCCAATAGTACTGATATGGAAAAATGGCTTTAATGTCTGTCAGTTAATAAATAAGCACTTAATACCAGTCAAGTGCTCCTTGCTGTCAAGGAGTTCACAGTCTAATGAGGGAGACAGTATGTAAAAGGTTATGTACAAATGAGATAACTACAGGACAAATTGGGGATATTTACCAGAAGCAAAGCGCCAGCATTAAGAGGGATCAGGAAAGCCTTCTTATAGAAGGTAGGATTTTAGCTGGGACTTGAAGGAAGCCAGAGAAGGAAACGGGAGAAAACTCCAAGCACAGGGGATAGTCACTGAAAATGTCCGGGGTGGGAAGATAGAGTGTCTTACGCAAGGAACAGCAAGGAAGCCAGTGCCACTGGATCACTGAACATGTGGGAAGAATAAGGTGTAAAAAGGGGGGAAAGGTAGGAGGGGACCATGTTAGGAAGATCTTTGAATGTCGGAGGACTTTATATTTGATCCTGAAGGTAATAGGGAGCCATTGGAGTTTACTGAAAGGAGGAGTTGACATGATGAATCTTGAGGGTGTTACACGCAAGGTAAGGGAAATGATAAAAAATAAAAAATTATCAGTTGACTTAGAGGATGAGATGTTTCTTTTAGTTTATGACATAGTAAGGATGAGAAATGGGATTAAATCTCTCCCATATAAATGTATGTATTTATGTATCTATATATTGATTGATCTTGAAATTAAAGTTCAAACTGAGATCACTTCCCCCCTCCCATTGCTTTGATGTATTTTCTAAGTGCCTCAATATTTTCTACTATAAGTTAATTTTATTTCCTTTGACTGGCAGAGTGGGGAACCATGGCCTAAAGAAATGTCATGATGAACTAATCAGAGTATGGAAATATGGGTTGCATCCCACCCTCTCTTTGATAGCTAACTGTAGGATTTGTCTCCAACACAACCATTTATCTTTATTCCTCAGTAGTTTCCCATTTACTTTTTACATTCCCATTTCTGTTACCTATTCTTGCTCTCACTCTCTCCCCTTCTAAATCAGTCATTGAACTGTCAGAAGAATCAGCATCTCACCACTACCTTGGGACCCAAAGAGGCAGCTGTGCAAATGCCACTGTGAAAATTCCCCTCTCATCAGCACACGTTTATCCTCTTTGCCCATACTTCCCCTCCCTGCCAAGTTCATCTCATAGAACATGCGTTTGCCCTGGGCCGTTCATCTTTAACTCCTCACTCTTCCTCACCCCACGCATTCAATCAGTTGCCAAGTCTTGGCATTTTTATCTCCTCAACAGCTCTGGCATCTCTTCGCTTGTTTCTTCTTACAAAGCCCCAACTCCAGTTCAGGCCCTCAGCACTTCACACCTGGAATATGGCCATGGCTTCCTAATTGGTCTTCTTGCCCCACGTGTTGCTCCTCTCCAAAGCATCTTTCTCACAGCAGCCAAAGTACTTTTCCTCAAGTGCAGGACTGAGCATGTCACTCTATTTAGTAAAGGCCAGAGTCTCCCTGTTGACTTAAGCATCAAATATTATTTCATCTTTAATCTCCTTTTTAAGTTTCTTTTTTCCTGTAAGTTGTATAATGTACACACTTATGAATAGAGTTATGTGTATACAATTCATAAATTTAAAATATATTATGGAGGCATGCTCAACATTTTTACAGGAGTGTACAATCAAAAATTTAGAGACCACTGTAACTTAAAGGCAGGTAACTAATTTCATTGAGAAATAAAACATAACAGTTATTATCTTTCATTGATCTCTGATCACAAGCTTTCTGAAATTTATTTTTAATTAGATAAATTATGACATAACATTAAACATTGGTTTCACACCCCTTTTTTCTGTTATTTCTTGCCTCTCCTCTTTTCTTTGCTGCTTCTCCTGTCTTCTCTCTCTCTCTCCCCCTGTCCCTCCCTCTCTCCTCTCCACTCCTCTCCTCTCCACTCTTCTTTCTCTCCTCTCCTCTCCTCTCTTCTCCTCTCCTCTCTTCTCCTCTCCTCTCCTTTCTTCTCTTTTCCTCTCTGCTCCTCTGTTCTCTCTCCTCTCTCTCTCCTCTCCTCCACTCTCCTTCACTCTCCTGTCCTTCCACCTCTCCTTTCCCCAGTTCTGCCTCATACTTTGCCCCTTTTCTGCCTGCATGCCCACAGAGCATGCTATAACAAGTCAAACTCCACCCTGCAAAAGAAGTGAAGGCTTCGGGGAAAATCCAGTGACTGAACTCTTAACTAAGGCTCTGCAATCTCCCAGCCTGTGTGCAAAGGTGCTACTTCCCAGCAGTTGCTAGCTAGCATGCAGTTTTGAAGGGGCGGAATCCTGTTCACATAGCTGAGATGTGATTCGTCAAATTTGCAGAACTTTCCCCTTAAAATCTCTACTCGACTACCAGCCTTCCACCCCTGGGAGGTTTTTCTTTTCTTGGTTTCTTTTTTTTTTTACTTTGAGACATTGACTTGCAGCTTCTCAGAGTGCGTGTCAGCTATAACCTAGTCTCCAGCAAGTTACACTAACACCATGAACTCAGAAGCTGATGAAGCAAAGGAAGGTAGGGTTGTTTTGGTTTTGTGTTTGGTTTTTTTTTGGTTGGGGGGTGTCGGGATGGAGTGGGGGGGGGATCAGTGCTGGCAAAGGTGATGGTAGGCTGAGCTGTTAAATGACTTGTACGTATTTCCTCTTTCGGAATTGCCTTTTGCAGCCAGAATAGTAGAAAAGAATATGGATTTTGAGTTCATTTTTCACCATGCAGCCATTTAGTGGAGACGGAGACAGAGAGGAGGAGGAGGGGAGAGGAGAGACCTGGCACAGCCTAGAGGAAGGACTGCTCTTTAGATTTCTCTAGAAACAAAATCGTTCAAGTATTAACTCCAAGGACTAGAAACTTGTTTGTGAAAGGGCATCAGCATAGCAAAGAGCTGGATCCTCCCTGAGAAAGCTCTGAGGATGGCAACTGAAACAGAAGAGACTTTGGAAATGGGAAAGGTCGTGCTTCTTAACGAAAGGGGAAACTATGAGAGAGAGAGAGAAGTGAAAGATTTTTATTTTAGACATAAGCCTTCATCTTCTAACTTCCTCTCCTCTAGCAGGGTATTTTTTTGGAGGGGGAGGATGATGAAGAAAGAAATGTGAGGGGGATTTTTCTGTGTGTGTTACACTGAGAGCAGTGTGTGTGTTGCCAGCTTTTCCAAAGCAGAGGGTTTCATTTACTCCCAGCCTGATTGAGTGACAGGGCTGGAAATGCGCCAGCAAAAACACAATTATACACTAGTGTTAGTTTGGGAGTTTATTTGTGTGTGGAGGGGTGTTTGTGTGCTTTATTTCCCGAAATTTTGAGTACAATAGACCACTTGTGAGTGGGGGGTAGAGAAGAAATCAGAGGGTAAAAAGTTAAATGCTCTTCAAACTTGTGGAACTATTCTTTTAAAGCACTCCCCAGGGACACTGGCAAATCACAGCGGCGCTGGCAATCCACTCTGGCCGGGAAGGGACCACACGGTCCCCATTTGGGGAGAAGTCAGCCAGGGAGAAAGAGCCTTTAAGGAATTGGCTTTTCTTCTCCCTGTCTACGCCTCACTCCCTTCCCTTCCCCCCCTGGAGGTGAAGGGTTTTATAAAGTCATTACTGCGGACCCAGTTTACCTTATTATGCCAGATGAGGGGAACAGGCAATAAAAAGACCGCTTGTTGGACAGGAATACAGAGCTGGCTTTGATTCAGAATGTATGGCGATCAGCAAGGTTTTGAGAATTCTGACTGAACCTACCAGTGACGGGGGCGAGGCACGGGCAGATAAATGAATACTGTGGCTACGAAAATCATTTGAAGGAGATTGGAATATGGATTGTATTTTTTTCTTCCTTATTAACTGAAAAGTTAATAGAAATGAATGCAGGAAAAAAATAGCAATTAGTGTGGGGGAGAACTCCATCAATCACTACAATCAATCTGTCGGTCAAGAAGCATTTATTAATGTGTGCCAGGTCCTGTGCTAGATAATGGAAAGCCAAAAGACAAAAAAAACCTGAAACAATCTTTACCCTCAAGAAAGTTATAGAAAAGTGTTAGAATACAGGTAGCACGGCCAACACTTAGGGGCTTAATTCTTTTTTGGAGGGTGGGGGAGGCAGGGAACAAGTATTATGCATTCCTCTAGAAACATTCACTTTCCACCTACCAAGGGAAGACAGTGGTTTGCAAGTTGAGGCTTGAAAAGGCCCCTGAGTTATACACAGGAAGCTGCTAATAGTCTTGTTAAGTGGACCTCCTTTAGCCCTGAATCTTTTTCATTTTGGCTAGACCTTTAATAGATTAGATTCCACAAATTCTCTAGAAACAGCTTGGGTTCTTTTTACAAAAATGTCTAAAATTTTAAAAAAATACTTGGAGGTTCCAGGGTCTTACATTGATGGAAGTTGAAGGTATTTTGCAGGGGTCTGATCAAATACTTTTATCAACCAGGTGGAACTATTCTGGCTCTTGCTTAAGCTATATATATATATATATCACTCTGAGGGAACGTTATGGGTCAGAGAATTCACCTTAGCCCTTTCATGAGGGCAGAGTTCTTACTAGACTTCAGATCTGATTATCTGGGAATTTATATTCAGTTATCACCAGCCAATCTCTGTGTGGAACTATGTCAACAGCCTAGTTATCAAACCTCTCCATACATGTAATAACTCAGGCTTTCC
The DNA here is from genome assembly GCA_028646515.1 of Pseudochirops corinnae. NCBI lineage: Eukaryota > Metazoa > Chordata > Mammalia > Diprotodontia > Pseudocheiridae > Pseudochirops > Pseudochirops corinnae. Next base: position 200,421,430 of record CM053590.1, on the reverse strand, counting down.
CCTCCTTTACAGTTAGCTCACCCCATTTAGTGTGAGATCATCACTGTCTCGCCATAGTCTGTTTTGCAGGAAAATGCCCGTGGATCTCTTCTGTCTGCTTTCTTGTAATAGGTTATATTTTAAAGTCATCATTCCAAACTGTCAATGAGTGACTAGTAACTTATTTGGGGGCTAAATATGAAGTGGGGGGAGGCTTTATATTATATCACAGGCCAACTTATTTGTGTGTATACATGCATGAAAAGATCTCATGACTCTTGGAAACTTAGGCACCTTAACCTAAAAAATTCTTGCCATTGGCAGACACCGGTGCCCTTCCTTTCTCTCTTTTACCCTTCCTTCTCACTTAAAAAAATGATAATAACAGCAAACACTTTGAGCTTGATGATTAAACAGGGAATAGATACCCAACCCTTATATTGTTACTAAAGGCTGAATGAGTTTAACGTGTCTGGACTTAAACATGAAAAATGGGGAGTTCAGTTAGAAACCCACTTGGGAGGAAGGATGGAGGCTATTGAAAGGAACCATCAACACTTGAGTTTCAGAGAATAGCAAGAGCGCGGCTGCTGACTACGTTCCTAGTGTGCGTTTGCTTCTTGTAGAATGAATGCCTTTCCTCATGAAATAATTGGGAGTAGGGGAAAAGTTAACAGCAGCAAAGGTCCCTAAGGCTTGCTCTTGTTGAACACTTAAGGCTACGGGATAAGGGATCCAAGATAATCGGAAGTAGCTTCCTTCTCCGTGGACTGGCCCATTACACGATTGTAGGTTCCAAAAAGGAAGACAGGTATGTGCAAAGCAGGGTAAGCCTGGCTCAGTTACCTGATCACCTACTGTACAGCATTTGTCTTTTCACAGCCGTCCTTTTTAATTTACCCAAAAGGATATTTATTTACACAGTACTGCAATCCCGCTACATGCATGTTGCCGTGGCAAGGGTGTAGGTGACGTGTGCGTCCATCTTAATGCTTTCCTTCATTGATTAACTCTGATGTGTCCCATTCATATGTTGTTTACACAGTTTCCGTGTCTTCCCCTTTAGATGGTGAACTCCTGGAGAGCAAGGATAGTCTTTTGCCTTTCCTAATATCCTCAGTGCTAAGCACTGCACCTGTTTCCTAGTAGAAACTCAAGAAATGCTTATTGATTGCCGAACTGGTGCTCGTTCTAATTCTGATTCCAAGATTTAAAGTGGAAAGCCTCTAGGCCAGTGGTTCTCAACCTGTGGGTCGCGACCCTTTTGGGGATCTAATGACCCTTTCACAGGAGTTGCCTAAGACCATCAGAAAATACATATTTCAGATGGTCTTAGGAACTGAGACATGGCTCCTCTATCTGTCTCCAGGCAGGTCTGCCCACATGCAGATATGCCCACATATGAGTATTAAAGGGTTGGGGCATTAGGAAGGTTGAGAACCACTGCTGTAGGCCAAGGGGTTCTTAACATTTTCTTTGTGTCACAAATCCCCTTGGCAGTCTAGTGAAGTCTGTGGTCCCTTCTAAGAGTAATATTTTTGAAATGAAATCCAGGAGGTTACAAAAGCGAGAAATTCTTTTGAAATACAATTATCAAAATATTTTTGAAAACAAGTTCATGGACCCCAAGTCAAGAAGCCTTTATCTAGACCAGCACTTTAATTTTTACATAGGGAATTATTTATCCCTAGGAGATAAGGTAGAAAGAACACTGAATTTTTAGCTGAGGACCTGAGTTCAAATCCTGACTATACTACTTGCTACCTGTAAGATCTGGGGCTAGTCACCCAGCTTCTCTGGGCTTCAGTGTCTTCATTTATAAAATTATAGAATTAGACTAACTTCTAACTTTAATTCTATGAACCTATGAAGTGACTTATCCAAGGTCACACATACAAAGTGACAGAGATAGGGTTTCAAACCTCATCCCTCAGGTTTCCACCGTAACTTAGTTTGCCCCATAAGCACACAGCCCACTTACAGTATAGATAAACAAGACACATGTGTTCTAGCAAGGAAAAAGCACACTCTTCATTCTGAGGCTGGTTTCACGTTCTCCTTTCCTTGAGAGAATAAAGTCTCATTGAAGGAGTTGAGATGGGAAAGAATTGGGTAGCAAGGACACAAGAGCGTTCAAAGAATGAGTAAAGACTAGGGAAAGGAAGTGGCTTATCTAGATATCTCCATTTTAAAAGTTGCATGTGTCTGGTTTAAACATAAATAGCTACAAATGTGCCCCCTGGCAAGGACAACTTAATTGGAGCAGAAGTAATAGGTGGTAAGACACTAGCTCTCGTATTTTTTCTTCTTGCTTCTTTCATCTTTTGTTAATCATTAATTAATTAATTGGTGATTAACAGAACTTCTAATTAATCACTAATTAATTAGTCAGCAGATATTTATTTAGCCTCTGCTATCTGCTTAGTCCTCAAGTAACTGATCATCTAATTTTGGAGATGACACTTAACATACATGAAACAATCACAAGCGATATAACAAAATTTCATGAATATTCGATTGAATATAGGCTACAAAGTATAATAAGAGTCCAGGGAAGAGAGGAGCTGGGGCTATTTCAGAATTGAAAGCTTCCTGGCGGAGGTTCAACTTGAAGGGTTTGGACAGGTCAAAGGGAAAGGGCAAAGCAATGGGGGCACAGTTCTAGTACCACAAAGACATTTTCTCAGGCAGGGAACTGGGTGTCCCATTCTGTAGCCAAGGCTTAAGCCTTAAGGCACGCTTACTTCCAGTGAATCTTGCCATAATCAGTGAAGAGGCAGAGGCTTCCAACCCTAGGGTACAGAGAAGAACCTGGTCCATGCATCCAAAAGTCGGAGTTCAGTGATTAGAATGAGATTGTGGTTTGAGAATTTTCTGGGTCCCTCTCATTGTACCATTCATTTTATAGTCTTTAAGATGAGTCACCAAACAGTGGCACAGGCAGATTTTTTTTAGAGTAAATTATTTCAACTCCAAATATGTGATAAGCTTGAAAAGTAAAGCCGGGTAGGCTTTGAAAAGGCTGAAGCCTCCCACAGGAAGTGTGAGGGACTAAAATGACAGCAGGATGAGTGAATGGCTTGGTTTTAGATGGAAGCAGAGTTTGAGAACAGAGAGAGCTGAAGAAGCGCTTGGAAACTGATCTATAAGGACAAGATTCAGTCAGGTGCCTGTATATCTTAGGAAGTGGCATCCTTTGTAGGATCAGCTATCTCTTATATTTCATCATGGTTATTTTTGTATTCCACTCTTCAAATTTCCCAATACCACATTGCTTTCGACTTTGGATTATTCAGATACCGATTAACTAACTTACTGTTGTGTTGTGTGTCATGTCTAATCTAGAAAGACCACCTGACATAAAGCATGGAGTGATCTCTGTATGTGATGCTGGACTCAACTGCAGTGTTCTCAGGCATCGACCTTGGACTTACCTACTAAGTCATAGACTGGCTGAGATCTGCCTCATAAGAGGAGTGCACTTGTCTTTAGATATTCCCCAGGGGTGGGGAGCCTGTGGCCTTGAGGCCACATGTGGCCTTCTAGGTCCTTGGGTGCAACCTTTTGACTGAGTCAGAGTTTTATAGAACAAATCTCTTTATTAAGGGAATCTGTTTGGTGAAGTTTGGATTCAGTTAACAGGCTGCACTGGAGGACCTAGGGCAGGCTTGCACAACCTGCAGAAAATGTAGAAGATATAAATACAAGCCTGCACAATGTGCCATCTTCGGGCCACTTTGGTTGGCCCCAAGTGGTGCAGGCTGGCCTAGAAGGCCACATATGGCCTAGAGGCTGCAGGCTCCCCATGCCTAGAGATTCCCTTTTGGGGCTCAGATTGGGAGGGAGAAGGAAGCTGGGTTTGCAGCCACCACCTCTCTAAGTTACAGCAACACCTCCAGTTATCAGCTAAGAGATGTGCCCAGGGTCACGCAGCTAGTAAATATCTAAGGCTGGACCCCTCAGACACTCAGTTATACCCGGGATCAGCAAGATGACTGAGAATCAGCTTCGGTCCCTCACATTCCCCACCGTGCTCTCTTCACTTCCAGGTGAATTCACTTATTAAGAGAAATAAATTTAAAAGTTCTACAAAAAAACGGAGGACTTTATGATAAAATGTCCGGGAAGAAACACCAACCCTTGATATTATGATGCCTGGTAGTGATTGATCCATAGCCTTCTTCCATACTAAAGAGCATCAGAGCTCCGCATACATGTTCATGAGACAGAACCTTTCTATTGATTCTTTAAACCACAATCACCTTAGGGTCCTTCATCAGATGCCACATAACTCTGTTCAGTGTGCATCACTAAGCACTCTGTTTGCTCTTTTTCTTCCCCTCTATTCCCCACCCACCCAAAAAAAATCACAGGTAGGAGCTTGAGTGTGAAGAGCATGCTCCTGTATATAGGAGCATGGCCTGTAGGAGACATTTGATACTTACTATGGTCTAACTTTGGATTGTATATGTATATGTACATGTACATGTATATGTATGTATATATGTATATTAAGCATGACATACGGTAGATGTTTTTAAAAATAAAACCCTGTCAAGTCAAGCCATTATCTGATTCCATTGACTAGTGCTTTGTAGTCTAGTATGTAAACAAGGAGTAAGCATAGAAAAAGCTATTTAAAAATTCCTTGAGGTGGCTTGCTAGGTAGAGGAGGGAGAAAAATATGTTCAGAGACAATAGTGACATAAAAATATCAATAAATAAAATTGTAATTCGTTTAAACTCTTCATAGGATAATAAAAATCTTCTCCCTATCCAGTTCTCTTTTTCTTGGTCTTTCTCTATCGATACTGGAAATTGCATTAAGTATGTAAATATTAGCAGTTTTTATGTAGCAGATTCATGATGCTGAAAGATCAGAATAGCATGGATTGTTAAATCCTCTGCCCAGTGGCTGATAGAAACCCTGATCAAGTGAACCACAGGCAGACAACAAGAGGAAGAAGAAAAAGGACCTTGTAAATCCATAAACTGGCTAGTTTTTATTCCCAAGAAATTGAGGATTTATTGTTCCTACTATAAAACATTTAGCAAATTTTTCAATCTC
>CM053590.1:200387251-200415883 GCA_028646515.1 Pseudochirops corinnae | reverse complement strand
TATACACACACACACACATCATTCTTTAGAGAATAATTTTGCTTTAAAAGGATCATGTTCACATAATTTTTGCAAGTGAAATAACTGTAAGTATTTTAAGACTATTTAAAGAAATTCTTTGGAACATCCTTGATAAAAAATTACTCAATTTGATTTCTATTTAGATTTTTGCATGGAAATTTATCTTAAAACAAGACAGACTTGAGTGAGTTTGACTGTTCAGTTTAACAAACATTAAATATTTACCATGTAAAAATATATTGTGCTGAAGCATATAAACATAAATAAGACGCTGGTCCTACCTCCAGTCCAATTCAAGCAAACACTGATTGCCTCCTATTATAAAAGCTGCTGTACTATGGACTGAGGTGAAGACAAAAATGCAACAAAGAACCTCTGCCCTCCGAGAACTTGACAATTTATTGGAAGGATCTAACATATACACAGATAAGCAAATATAAAGTGATTTGAGAGAGAGAGAGAGAGCACTAAAAGTTGGGGTGATCAGGAAAGGCTTTGTATGTGAAGTGATATTTGATCTTGAAGGAAGCTGGGGATTCTAAGAGGCACAAGTGAAGAGAGAATTCACTCCCAGAACGATGGACACTGTGTGTGAAAGTGTGGCGATAAGAGAACAAAAGAGTTGAGGGAGTAGCTTGTTGGCCTGTTAGGCTGGAATGTAGACTCTATGAAGGAGAATAATGTGAAATTAGTATGAGAGGATAAGTTGGTACCAGGTTATGGAATATATATATGTACATCCATACACACATCTAAAGGAAACAGGAAGATACTGGTAATTTCTCAACAGACAAAGGGTGAAGAACATTATTTAGGCAGTTGTATACAGAATAGAGGGACTAATTAGAAAGTTATAGGATTAGTCCAAGAAAGAGGTGATGTGTGACTAAATAAAGTCTGATGGTGGTCACGGGACTAAAAATAAAGACACAGATTTGGAATCAACAAGATCGATCAAGTTACGGGATATGTGAGTTGAGGGAAGAGTCAAAATTAAAGGGTGACTTAGATTATAAACTTGGGTAAATGTGAACCTCTAGATACTTTCTGCAAAGGAAGTTTGGAGACGAGGTGGGCTCCGGGGAACATACTGATGAATTGTTTGGAACATGTTGATTTTGAGCAGTTAATTGATTGTGGAAACCTCTGGGAGCTGATGAAATCTTCAGTGGAGAGAGCACAAAGAGAACAGTCTTGGGACATACTTAAAGCTCAGGGGATGTTGGATGGTGATCCAGCCAAGGAGATTGAGAAGAAGTGGACATACAGATAGGAGGAAAAAGCCAGGAGTGAGCAGTTTCCTGGAACTAAGGGAAGAGAACTAGCCAGTAAGAGGGTAGGAAGATGAGTGTCAAAAGCTGCAAGGGGTAAAATAGGATGAGAACTAAGAAAAGGTCATAGGATTAGTAGCTGAGGTACCTGGTAACTTTGAAGAGAGCAGTTTCAATTGAGTAATAGTGTTGAAAGTCTCATTACAAGAGGTTAAGAAGCGATGACAGGCAGACAACAAATACGGGCATTTATTTCTAGGGGGGTTACTTCTGAATGGGAAAAGAGCCGGAAGATGAGAGCCTGAGGGAAAATGGTAGCGACGAGTAAAGGTCTGGGCTTTCTTTGTTTTGGTTTAACACGGAGAGCCCTCAGCATCTTTCTGAGCAACGAGAAGTGAACCAGTCCATAAATAAAGACTGAAGATGAGACAATAACTCAGCTGCTTGCTGTCAGTGGGACTTTGACATCTCTGGCCCTGGCTTGAGTGGGGAAGGAATGATAGGGTGGGGTGGGCTACATGACCTCTGAGTGACCTTCCAACTTTACATCTATGATCCCCGTAATCCTTTGTAACTTGGCAACTTATATTTCCATAAATAGTTTTATTTGACTAGTTCTTTTATTTCTGTAGTAAAACCCTTTCCTTGTTTCAGTTAAAGGGGGAAAAAATTATTATTTACTGCCTATCCAGAGAGGTAGGCAGCTGTGTGGCACAGTGGATAGAGCACCAGACCTGCAGTTAGGAAGATGTGAGTTCAAATCCAGCTAAGGACACTTATTAGCTGTGCGATGCTGTTTGCTTCAGTTTACTCATCTGTAAAATGAGTTGGAAAAGGAAATGGCAAAACCACTCCAGTATGTTTGCCCAGAAAACCCCACAAAGGGGTCATGAAGAGTCGGACATAACTGAAAACGATTCAGCAACGACATCCAGAGATGCTCTTTAGGATTCAGAGTTAAGTTGGTGGTAGTCGAGAAAGTAAGTGAAGGAATAAAAAAGACTTCTGGGGCAGCAAATATGGATACATCTGGGGAAGCTGTTCTGGCCTTCCTGGTCTGTTTCTTGACAGAACATTGAGGGAGTGGCCTGGTCAGGAGTTTCTAGGATGAGAGGTAGAGCATCCCAACATAGCTAACTGGCAGGTACAGATGGAGTACGGAGTCAGGTCCTTAAAGAGTTGATGGCCGAAGAGAACAGAAAGGGGTTGAGGGATAGCAGATGGGATTGCTGGAAAGAAGGTTCGTCGGGGAATGTGAGAGTGGTGTAGTGGTAGATGGTAAGAGAAGTACCATCTCAGAGGCTGGGCCTTTGCATACTTTTAGTGAAATTTCTAGGGCTGATAAAGTTCTCTTTCAACTATTTCTAATCCAGTGGCTTGAATATAAAAATGAGGCATTGTAGGGGGAAAATGGTTCTTTAAGTGAATTTAGCTCAGTTTTGAGAGGAATCATCTTCAAACAGGGAGATATCCAAGAAGTAAATTATCACATTTCAATGGCTTTATAGAATATTGTTTAAGCTAAATTAACTATGGGGGTTGCTATTTAGGAAGAAAAGACTCCTCCTGAGAGGAGTAAGTCAGGGGAAAAGGGAAAGGTGGTGATCCATGAGTGAGACATGCCAGTACAGGATCATACAGACATTCCCAGGAGTTTTCCTCTCTGGAAACTCCCAAGTGACAGGAAATATCCTCAGCATTCCCAACTGTTAGACCACGCATCTCTTTTCAATAGGCAGTTGTGCAGTGTCCTCAGAGCAGATAGCCATGCATTTGTGAAGGACAGAAAAGGCTTGGAGAAGCATTAGTCCTGAAGAAGCACCAGATCACTGCTTCTTCACATTAAAGTATCACAAATTCATTACTAAAAAGGAGAACATAGACGTAATTAGAGGTCAGCTTCAGTGGTCTGCGGGGAAAGACAACAAAGTCCATATTTAATGACTTATATTCCCATTGGGCAAATAAATGATGTGTCTGTGATTTGTGCAATTATGATTTTTTAATGTGTGAATTTCATGTCTGTGTATGCTGTTGTTTGTGTGTTTAAATAGACTTTGCAGTGACAGACAAGATTTTGTTTTTGAAAATAATTATGAATGATGTTACTTTCTTTCATGGGGATGGTGAAGCAAAGAAGTTACTAAGCGGTCTGATTTACTTCTTGCAAAAAATACAAACTTGAGGCCCAAGGAAGCCTTTGAACCCATTTGCCAAAATTAAGACCTTTTGAAAATCAACAGAGACTTCTTGATAGGAGAATAGGATAGAGAAGGATGAGACAGATCCTTAAAGATACTTTCCCAGTTTGTCATGCCTGTAGCCTGGCCGCATTTTTACAATGTGCTTCCATGGCTCCTGTTGTAGAGGTGGTGCTGACTACTTTGTGCCTGAAGCAGGAACTAGGTGCAGCTCCTAGCAACCTTCTCCGTGTTGCTGTTGGCATTTAATAGCTTCCATCCTACCTCACCTCCTTTTCTGAGCCACTCTTCCTTTGTCTTGGCTACTGTCACCATTATGCATCTACTAAGCATGGAGGACTGTGATGAGTCTCTGGCCTTAAGCAGCTTAGCTTGGTTGGAGTGACAATATGTGTTTGTAAAGGAGCACTGTGTCCTCTGCCTTAAGAAGCAGATGGGAAAAACAGAAAGTCTGTGTGAATTCAGAGAACCACCACTAATCAGTAAACATTTACTAAGTACTTCCCACCCACCAGACACAGTGCTAGGCACAAACATATAAATGAAATGGCCTCTGCCTTCAAGGTTGCAGACCTTCTATCAGGGGAAATGATCTGGACATATACAAATACACAGGAAATATCCCGAAAGGAAATATCAGGTCACTTTAAGGGGGTGGCAAGACCCTAGAAACTGGAAGAGGAACATTGGGAAAACCTTCATGCAGGAGGAGGCATCTGAGCTGAAGGCTATTAAGAGATGGAGCCAATCAAGAGATGCATTTCAGGCTTAGGCAACAACCCTTGCAAAGACAAGGAAGTGGGGGGTGGCATGTTGTGAGCAGCAGCAAGTAGGCCAGCTTGGTGGGCCACTGGATACATGAGGTGGAGTAGTAAGCCTGCCCAAGTCGGCTAAACTTAGATCAGTGGTTCTCAACCTTCCTAGTGCCGCGACCCTTTAATACTCGTATGTGGGGTATCTGCATGTGGGCGCACCCGCCTGAAGACAAAGGAGCAGTGTCTCGGTTCCTAAGACCATGGGAAATAATGTGTTTTCCTTAGGCCTTAGGCAACCCTGTTCAACCCCCAAAGGGGTCACAACCCACAGGTTGAGAACCACTGATTTAGATGGAGAAGGGCCCATGGTGGTGACCAGAGCTCTTGTATTAGATTCTACAAACAATATGGAATCTCCTGAGGAGTTGGGGAAAGGCTTAAAGAGAGAAGAAGGCTAGCACTGGAAGGGACCTTAGAAAGCTTCAGTGTGATTGGATTCAGTCTAATGTTCACCAGATTGTTAAGGGCTTGGCCAAAGTCATCCCTGAAAACCCAGGTTCTCTAAATCCTTTCCAGCGTTTTTTACTCCATACCTAAAGTGTCTATGTTTGCTTTTCTCTTATGTTTTATTTGTTTTAATCAGCCAAGGTCCACCTTCACAGCCTCCCACCCTAACCCCCACACTGAGAAATGAGAAAAACAAAGCCCATTACTTGTCTCCTGGCCACCCCAGCCCCTCCACAAATGATTTCATTCTTTGTTCCGATCCTTTCATCTCTTAGGAAATAGGCTAATTAGTCCTGGAATCCTTCTTGGTCATTTTGCTGATAAGAGCTCAGCCCAGTAGTATTCTATCACACTGATATGCCGTGACTCGTTCATCCCTTCCTCAATTAATGGGCACGCCATCAGATTCCCATTCTTTGCAACTCAAAAAAAGCTATAAATGTTTTTGCACATTCTTAGAGTTTACTTTGCTTATGACTCATTCCTCCCTAATTTAACCTTCCTCTAATTCCATCTCCCCATTCTCTCCTGTTTTCCTGTTGAATTAAATGGGTCTTTGTACCCAACCGTGTGTGTGTGTGTGTGTGTGTGTGTGTGTGTGTATTCCTCCTTCTTTTTTACCAGTCCAAATGATAGCAAGTTTCAACCAGAAAAGGGAGACAGATGTATGAGATACTAGAGAGATAGAATTTATAAAATTTGAAGACTGATTGGGTATGTATGTAGGGGGTGGGGAGTATGGCATGTGGAGAGGGAAAGACTAGTAAGAAATGACTCTGAGATTACAAACCTAGTTGACTGGGAGGATAGTGGTACCCTCAGAAGATAATGGAGTTTGGAAGAGGATGAATTTACAGAAGAAAAGTTCTCCTTAGTATGTACTTGAATATGAAATGACTATGAGACATCTCAGCAGTGATATCCAACAGGCAACTGGTGATCTGTTACTGGAGTTCAGGAAAGTTATAGCCAAATAAATAAATTTGGAGTCATCTGCATAAAGACAATACTTGAAACCATAGGAAATCATGTGATCAGTGAGTATAGAGAGAAGAGGTCCTAGGCTAGAAGCCTAACAATGATCCAGCAGTTTACTAAGGAAGAAACAACTGTACAGATAAAAGAGCAGTGTCATGGAAGGCAAGGGAGGAGAGACTGTTCAGGAGAGAACACCAACATCTAAAACTGCAAGTAATTGAAAATTGAGGCAAAAGCCATAGGGCAGTGGTTCTCAATCTGTGGGTCGCGACCCCTTTGGGGGTTGAACGGGGTTGCTTAAGACCATGGGAAAACACATTATTTCCAGTGGTCTTAGGAACCAAGACACCGCTCCTCTATGCATGTCCAGGTGGGCCCACTCCCATGCAGATATGCCCATGTATGAGTATTAAAGGGTCACGACATTAGGAAGGTTGAGAACCACTGCCACAGGGTTTAGTAGTTAGGAGGCCATTGGTATAAAGTTATTTTTAGGAATTGGACATTAAAGAAGAGGAGAAACACACACACATATCTATATCTACATATAGACATATGTGTGATGACAGCTAAAGAATTGAGGTGCTTTTGAGGGTGGAGCTAGGAAGCATTTGCATTAGTGACCAAGAAAGCTGCTGACGTCATGTTGTCTTTCCCAGAGAGACCCCGGCTCCTCGAGTGCTGGGCCTGTGTTGTGCTTTTATTTTTGTGTCCTCAGTGCCTGGCACATGGCTGATGATTAATAAATGCTTATTGATTAATCAACTGAAAAATAGCCCTGAATGTTTTGAAGCAGACACTTTAAAGATTAATTCCATCACCCATCACATTAAGCATTGTTCACAAGTGTGTGTATAACATCTGTATATATGCATACATGCACACGTATGCACACACACACGTGTGTGTGCATGGACACAAAGAAGTATGTTTTCCTTGGGAAATTGAATCTGTATCTGTTTTGTGAAAGGTTATGTCACTCCTGAGAATTGAGCCCTTTGGAAGCAATAATAGTTGGCATTTATATGTGTTTTATGGTTTGCAAAGCACTTTTGATATTACCTCATTTGAGCCTCACAATAATCTAGTGAGGTAAGTACAGCATATGGTATTATCCTCACTTTAGAGGTGAGGAAACTGATGCTTGGAAATGTTGAGTGACTTGCTCAATGTCACTTTGCCATTGGTGAGAAAGGATGGGAGCTCAACTCTTCCTGACTCCAGATCTGACATTCTATCCACAATGCTGCATTGCTGCTCTTATCCCAATCTTCCAGCTTGGAAATTACTAGGATTCATTTGGATACAGTATGTGTATTGTGTGTGTGTATGTGTGTGTGTATACACACATACACACACACACATACACATACACACACACACACATATACTGTATACATGTGTGATATGGGTTATTCCATTTTTTCTCCATCCTTTTCTTCCGTTCTCCCTCAATTTTTGTTCCATTCTGTGATAGACTGATAATCTTGTGTTTCTGGCTTGGGAAGCCAGTGCTTTTATCTTGAGGAACTCTAAATTTGGCCTCTGGTTTATAACCTGGAACTTTTAATTTTAGAGCTTGATGGGACCTTAGAGAGTCAATGAAGTAAGAAGTCACTCTTCCTCATTTCACAGATGGGGAAACTGAAGTCCAGTTCAGTGGGAAAGCACTGGTTAGGCCTGAAAGTTGAACTTCAATTCCTGTCTCTCCTGTATCCTACCTGTATTAGTCAGTTTACCTTAATTGTTTATTTTATTTAATTCACTATTGGGGCTTCCATGTCCTCATCTATAAAATGAAGGAGAACCCAAATCCCTTTTAAAGGCCATTAGAGCTTGCAGTTCTAAAGGCATGACTCTTTAACTTGCCCAAGGTAACACAGATTTAAATCTAGAGTTCAGCTCTAAATTTAGATGAACTAAACTCTAGATTTAGGGTTGAATGTGACCATAGAGATCATCTTGTGCAAACCTCTGAGAGGTTAAGTGGGTTGCCCAAGGTCACAAAGATAATAAGTAGCAGAGCCAGGATTTGAACCCAGGCTTTATGACTCTAAATCTGATGCTCTTTCTATTGTAACATACTTCCTCCTCCTTAGCCTCTTCTCCCCTTACTCACACCTTCTCTGAATCAGTCTTCCTGACTTACCTGCATGGTGTCCTACTAATTGGGCCCTCGAATACATCATTGAGCTAAGCAACCTTCAGTAATCTTGAATTTCTCATGAAGGGGTAAGTAGCTGTCACACCTGTTTAAAGTGCAATGATGACTTATCCCTTGTGAAAACTCATGAGGTGATTGGGGAGGGGGGAAGAGTTGACAAGTGATGCTCGAATTCTTCACATAAAAGGTGCTACATAAATTTAAAATGTGTTATAATCACATGCACTCACAGAAGTCTGTTCTTTTAATTAAAAAGTCAGTCTTATATACTGCTAAAAATCAGGAAAGCTATTTCTCCTCTGAGGAGCTAACCTTTTAATATTTAACCTTAACAAAATATAAGACCACTGATGATGGCACGTTAATTGTATAACAAATGTAAATTCAGGTTCTGCTTTTAAGTTTTAAAACTAGCATTGAGTAATTCTGTTGTGAAATAACCTTACATGAAAACCTATGTTTCAGTGGTATGTGTTTTATGTTGTATAAACAATCAGTTGAATGTTGAATTAAGGTCTTCCGTGGCAGAAGATGATTAGAAATGCTCTGCTGAGGACTTTTAAGAGTGGAGAAATTCAGGGGCAAACAATGTCTTTTTAGCCCAGGAAGGGGAAAGAGTCCTTGCACTTTGAAAACAGATTGAAAGATTCAGAGACAAGAGTGGGGAAAGGAAGTAGAGGGAGTGGCTGCTTGGCAGGTTTCAACGGAACAAAGTGAAAGAGACTGAATAGGAGAAGAGCAAAGGGAAGCCAGAGCTAAGGTGCTCATATCTTGGAAGGATGCAGAGCCTTGAAGAGAAGACACATGAACTTAATACAAAAGGTAAGGAAACAGGGAAGGAAGGCCTGAAGAAAGCAGGTGAAAGCAAAGAACATGGAAGGAATATGGTGATTTATGCACGAGAGCAGGAGAGCGGGCAGGCAGGTGTTTGACTAGTTGTAACAAGATATTATGGGCAGGATATTATTCATAATATTTTTTAAGGTGAAAAGAAGGGGTTTTCATAGGATAAAAGTGAGTAGTAATTATGAGATTGTCTCTGAAGCAGTATAGAAGCTTGAAGGCTACAAAAATAACAGAAAAAATGGCTTTTAGATGATAGAATAAATATTCCAATTTTCCTCCCATCAAATTATTTTGCTGATAGATACCCAAAGATGGATATTCTTGAGGCTTTTCCTATGTCCACAATGAGAACAAAGGAGAAGGTTTAATGGGATTTGTTACCTTAGATATCTGATAACTCACATACTGTGCTGTAAAAATGGAATCCCCTAGAAAGAGACTGAGCAATGACCGAGTCAAATTGTCAAACAGATAATACCAGCTTTACAGAAATTAATTCAAAACTCATAGTGCTACTTTACCCACTGTTTGCCGAAATGTTAGTTCCACTTTTGACACAACGCATAATGAAATAAGTTAATTTTTTAGGTGTTGTTAACTTCCTACCTATCAGTTTAAGTCTGTATGCAGGAAAATGGAGGAAAGACCTGTATTCAGAAGCAACCTGGGTTTGAATCTCGCCCTTCACAGTAATTGAGTCATGTGATCACAGGCAACCGACTAAGCCTCTCTAACGCTGTTTCCTCTTCTGTAAAATGGGAATGATAACACGTGTGCTATTTGCCTCCCCGTGATATTATAAAAGATGGAACAAGATGACACAAGTGAAAGCACTTTGCAAGCCCTCGAGTGTTGTTTATATCAATGTTATTTGTTCTTCTTGTTATTTTATTATTATTATTATCATCCGAGTTCCGCGTCCTAATTTCTTAAGAAATCCAAAGAATTTAAAGCAGAGGAAGAAGCACGTGGATGTAGTGGGCAAAAGGATAATTTAAAACTATTTCTTTCACTTGACCTCAGCTCACTGATAGCAACCAAGCTTAGAACTACAGAAGTGATTGTGTGGGACAAGTGACGTTCTGGCTCTGGTGAGCTGAGAGTGCAACTCCAGCCCAGGGCCCACAAGGGTTTACGTATGGGGGGGCTCTCTCAGCCACTCAGCACTGGCAATGTTTAGGACAGGTTTTGATAGGCTTTAATTTAAGAATTAATAAAATGAATGTTATTGCTGCTTCTGTGTCAAGAGATCTTTCTGAGTCCTTCAGCACTAGCTCAGGACTTGATGGGGAAGAGGATCAGAAACCAATTAATTTACCTCATTGGTTGTATTTCTCTTGATTTTCCTTCCTTTTGCCTAAGAGCGTTTCCTTTTACATAAGACCATACTGAAAAGGCAAATTAGCAAGCACTTTGCATGCCAAATTGATATTTTTTTAACCATTTCATTGTACAAATGAAGATGCTGGGGCAAAATTCGTAATGTGTCTTCTGTATTTTAATTTTTAAAATTATCAAGTGACCATTTTTATTAAGGTCAAGTGTGCATAAATAAAAGAAAAAAGAATAAGTTTCCCCCCCCACCCCTTCCAATGGGATATTCCACTGCCCTTAGTCGTTTTTATAATGAAGCACAGAATAGACAAAACTTCATTTGTGCTTCCTAACTTGGAGGGAAATAGATTGGCATTTGGGGACAGTTATATTCGGTGGTTGTGACAGAATGCTTTTAAAACAAGAAAAAATAGATATACAAAACAAATTCTTTTAGAGTAAGCTCTTCTAGTCCATAGTAGATAATCAGACCAATTTTAGGTATTTCTCTGAAGATTTCATTTAGGCAAATACTTCTGTCCATTTAGTGGCATTTTGGTTTTTTTAAATGACTTTGTGGACTCCTCTGTGCCCCTCCCTTCCCCCACCATGGAGGGAATAACAGCGGCAGCTCATTGCCATCACTGGGTGATTCTTTCACATGCTTTCAGTATGGATATGATGATTTCAGTATGGATATGACTAATCAGTTTCTGGCCTCAGAAATAAAGTGGGGAATTTTTTTAGGTAAACCAGACCTCCACCTTGTGATTTGTCATCTGACTTCTCTGGGTGTCAGTTTCTTCAATTATAAAATGACTGCTTTTGTACTGGTTGGCCGCTAACCTTCAAGGATTCTCTGACAACGTGATATCACTTTGAATTTACTTTTTTTTTTTTCACTTCCTTTATGTCTGTTTTGGTTGTCATTGTCTAGTCATGTCTGACTCTTTGTGATCCTGTGGACCAGTGGTTCTCAACCTTCCTAATGCTGCGACCATTTAATACTCATATGTGGGCGTATCTGCATGTGGGCGAACCCGCCTGGAGACAGATGGAGGAGCCGTGTCTTGGCTCCTAGGACTGTCAGAAATATGTGCTTTCTAATGGCCTTAGGTGACCCCTGTGACCCCCCAAAGGGGTCGCGAACCGCTACTGTGGACTATACAGTCCATAGGGTTTTCTTGGCAAAGATACTGGAATGGTTTGTCATTTCCTTCTCCAGTGGATTAAGGCAAACGGGTTAAGTGATTTGCCCAAGATCACACAGCTAGTAAGTGTCTGAGTCTGGATTTGAACCCAGGTCTTCCTGACTCCAGGCCCAGCTGCCTATATATATATGTATGTGTGTGTGTGTGTGTGTGTGTGTGTGCATATACATATATTAATATTTTCATAAGATTTTATGAAATTGATAAATAACTCCTTGTAGAAAAAAAATTTAAACTCTGTTCTGTTATCCTTTGTAACTTTTTAGTTATTTTATCTATTATATGAGAAAGGTAATATAGAATGCACTTTCATCTATCCATTAAACTACATAGTTGGGAAGCAGTCATGATGTGGGATGCAATGGTAATGAAGCCCCCAGTTTGAAATGAATTCAGTAACTGGAAATTTCACTTCCTGGATATTAGACTGCTTTGAAGGAAGCTGAAATCATATCTTCATCCCTTAAGTTGATTCCAATTGACTAGATAAGTGATTTGCAGAGTTCTCCTCCCTGATGTTCTCTTACCCTCAATAGAGACAAGTAGATGGGGGACACAAAAGTTAGGTTTAACTGGCTCTTGGGTCAGAGCCTACTTTCTGTCAAATTACTTACCATTTTCTTTTGAATTATTCAGCTGCTTGGAACCATTGAGTCAATGAGGTTCTGATTTTCTTAGGTTGCTGCAGGATTACAATGTGTTCCTTTTTCCTGTTGTGTTTTAAAATTTATCTTCTTAAAGTCATCTCATAAACAGATTAGACAAGAAAAGTAGATAACTCTCTCAACCATGAATAGTAGAATTAACCAAAAAAGTGAGACAGCTCTTAGAAAAAAATTGACCATTCTGATTACATATAATTTTAAAAAGTTTTTCACAAAATTAATAAAGTTCAAATTAGTAAGGAAACAATGTTAAAAATTGTAGCCAATTGTTTTTCTAATAAAGGACTGATATCTATGACATAGGGAATTAACACAAATGTACACACACACAATTCCCCAAAAGATAGTGAAAGAATCCATCTTTATTTGTGTCCATATATCTTGCCTGTACATAGCTGCTCACAGGTTGTCTCTCCCATAACATGGTAAACTCTGTCTTTTACTTTTCTTTGCATCAGTGTGTGGCATACAGGATGCATTTAATAACTGATTGAATGACCTCCCTCAAAAAGATACAAACAGGAAATTCTGAAAGGAAAAAATGGCAAGGTTTCAATAATCATGCAAAAATGCTTCTTTAATAATAAGAGAAAGACAAATTTAAAGAACTCTTGGGCTCTACTTCAGATAGATGAAGATAACCAAAAAATGGGGAAATATTGGAAGGGCTGTGAGAAGACAGGCACATTAATGCATTGTTGGTGAAGCTGTGAACTGGTGAAACCATTCTGGAAAGTAATTTGGAAATGTACCCAGAATTTCTCTAAACGGTGCATATCCAGGTACCCGGTGATATCAGTACTAGGCATATACCTCAAAGAAATTAGTGACAGAGGGAAAAGACTCATGTGTACTAAAATATTTCTAGCAGAACCTTTTGGTTTTGCCAAGAACAGAAAACAAAGTGGGTGAATGTCAAGAATATAGAAGATCAGATTTTAAGTGAGTCTTGAAGGCAGGATTAGTTGGTATGTATTCTACACAAGGGGAATGGACATCCAATTAAAAGTCACTGTCAGAAGATGGAATGTTATTTCGGGAGGAACCCCAAATCCAATTTGCTGGATTGTAGAACACATAGAAAGGAGTACTTTAAAAATACTGGCAAGGTGAAAGGGGGATAGGTTATGAAGGGTATTAAGAGCCAAAGAAAGGATTTTATATTTGATCTTGGAGGTAATTGGGAGGTTCTGGGGTTCACTGAGTAAGAGTGAGGTATGACATCAGATGTATAGTGACACACACCCATTTTATTTTCATTTCTTTGTTACATCACAAAGTGCTGCTGCTGTATATATTTTTGTATGTATGGGTCAGACCTTTGGTTTAAGAAGATGACCTTAAGCAGCTGATGTGGAGGATGGATTTGCATGGGGAGAGACTTGAAGCAAGGAGACCAAGCAGAGGCTATGATCATAGTTCAGGTATGAAGTGATGAGGTCATGTACCACAGTGGGGTGTGTGTAAGTAGAGAGAAGTGGGTATATGAGACATAACGAATACAGAAGTGACAAGATTTGGCAGCACTGGATATGTGGGTCAAGTTCAAGTGAGGAACCAAGATAACACCTAAGTTGTCAGACTGGGTGACCGGGACGATGATGATGCTTTGGACAGTAATAGGAAAGTTGGAAAGAGGGGAAGATCTGGTAAGAAAGATAATGAGTTCAGTTTTGGACATGTTAAATTTAAGATATTATGGGACACCCAATTAAAGATATCCAATAGGTAGTTGGTAATAGAAGACCGGGGCAATTAGGTGGCACAGTGAATAGAGTGCTAGGCCTGGATTCAAGAAGACTCATCTTCTAGATTCAAATCTGGTCTAAGACACTAGCTGTGTGACCCTGGGCAAGTTACTTAACCCTGTTTGCCTCATTTTCCTTATCTGTCAAACGAGCTGGAGAAGGAAATGGCAAAGCACTCCAATATCTTTGCCAAAAAACCTTGAATGAGATCATGCAGAAAAGCAATAGGAGACTGGAGGTCAGGAAAGAGGTTAGGGCTAGATAAATGGATTTGAGAATTATCTGCACAGAAAAAGATAATTTATTCCATGGGAGTTGATGAAATCACTGAATAAGGTTCTGAATCTAGGATGTGTAAGCTTGTTTAAAAAAATTTATAACTACATTTTGAGTATAATTAGTTACTTTTATAATCATATGTGTTTTATTTATTTTAAAATTAATTTATTTATTTACTTTCAGTTTACAATGTATTTTATTTTATGAACTTAAAAACATTATTCTGAGGAGTCCGTAGCTTTCCTCATACTGACAAAGTGGTACATAACACAAAATATTAAGAATTCCTGCTATAGAAGGAAAAAAGAAGAGAGCCCAGGACAGAATCTTGGGGGTCCCACCAATAGTTATTGGGCATAATCTGAAAGAACAGCTAGCAAAGGAGATTGAGAAGATAGGATCAGACTAAAAAGAGAAGAACCAGAAGAGAGCAGCGTTCAGGAAAACCTAGAGAAGGAGTTTCCAAGAGGAGAGAATGATTGATGGTGTCAAAGGCTGCAGAGAGGTCAAGAAGAATAAGGTTTGAGAAAAGCATAGGAAATTTGGCAAGTAAGCGATCATACACAACTTTGGGGAAAGCAATTCCAATTGAATGATGAAGTTAAAAGTCAGATTGCAGGGGGTTTAGAACCAAGTGACTGAAGATAAAGTACTGGATGTGGAGTAGAGAATGCTTTCTCAAGGATTTTAAGATGAACACATACTTGTGTTTTTCATTGTACCAAGCAGAATGGGAATGTTTTTTCTCTTGATTACTTTTCATTCTGCTTTCCAAATGCTAAAACCCTCGAGTAATTATGAGAGCTTAAAATACTTTAAAATATATAACAATTCTATATATAATATGTGTAATACATAGCAAATAACAAAAACATATGCTAGTTTTTTTAAGCTTATGTTTGGATGAAATCAGTAATTTGTTCCTAGAAAAAATTTAATAGCTTGATTTGTCAACTTTTGGAGTAAACATTAATTTTTAGAGCGCTTTATCCTTTGACAGAATAGGGTATGTCCTGCCCTTTAAAACTCTTCATTGTCTCCCTTTTCATCAGGAAAGACAAATGCTTGAACTTACTGTTATGACTTGAATAGACATTGATTGAGTTCAACATTATTTCCTTAATCCCAATAATTTCTTCTGTCTGTCCTGAATGTTTACTTTATTGTTGTTGTTGAGTGACTCAATCACCTCCAGCTCTTCATAGCACCGAGGCCATCACTGCATCCTGGGCCATCACCAGTCGCCTTGACTTTTGTTTGTCTTTCCCCTGCGCTTTCATAACTCTGGAAGAGAGAGTGAGGTTGAGGACCATGTGCAACTCTGCCTCATGTACATCCGATTCACACATGAGTTAAGACATCACCCCATGGTGTCATTGGTCCTCTTCAGAAACAAAGTACAAACAACAACAACAACTTTTCTGTAATTCTTTCTGTCATCTGTCTATCTCTGTCTCTCCTCTTCTAGCCTTTCTCCTTCCCCCTACCTCCTTTTCCATTTATTAGCTTTGTTATATTGGGCAAATCACTTACCTTCTTTGAAGCTCAGTTTCACCTGTGAACAAAGGATACTACTTATACTACCTACCTTATTGTTGTGGGGAAAGTGCTTTGTTAGCTGTACAAATGTGAGCTGCGTATCACCGCTACACACACACACACACCATCATCACCATCATCGCCATCACCACCCCATTAAAAAAAAGGCAAACAAAGCCCTTGAAGCAAATATGTAAACGTAGTCCGACAAAGGAAAGTCCCGTGTTGGCCATGTACAACATAGAATGCAGAATCAGAATTCTGCATCTTGAGTCTCTTGCCTTTCCGTCACGAGGTACAAGTGGCCTTCATCATCTGTACCCTGGAACTGATCAATCATTTCATTATCGGTTAAGTCTTCCAAATTTTTATTTGTTTTTGCAGTATTATTGTAGTTCTCCTGGTTCTGGTTTGATTTTCACATAAGGGGAAAACTATTTTTTAGAACTTAAGAATGCCTCTTTGAATTTAAAATTTCCACATTCTAATATTTCAGCTTCTTATGCCAAGATTTTAGAACCTGTTTTGTTATTTGATTGATTGGTTTTTGCGTGACTGTGAGGATGTGTTCCTCCACAGTAGCTTCACTGTCTATGGAATCAACCGTAGAGAGCTCCAGCCATCCTGTATCACTCCTTGTTCTCATTCCCTAGTTGAACTGCTGCCAAGGAAGACTTAATGGGATTTTCCTGAAGTGCCCAGTGAAGTGCTCTTCCTCTCTATGGCCTTTTATAACCACACAGATGCCAAATTCCAGCCACACTGTGTTTGGGATCACTGTCTGTGACTTCTGTGGCTGATCATGGCTCTAGCCCACTCTTATCCATACAAGAGCACTCTCTCTTCTGTGGCATAGTTTAAGTTGGTCTGAATTTAGAATGAGATGGGATGGGATATGTTCACACAGATCTCACTGAAAGACCACGTGTACTAAAGAGCGTTGTCCCTCAGTTTCTAGATTATTTACTGCCAAAACACCAGGCCACTTGGTTAGCTAAAAGTTAACCCTTCCCTGGTCATTGCAGAAGCATTCCATTATCCAAGAACTTCAGTTTACTTGGTATTAGCAGTAGAAAAGGGAGCAAATTTTATGAATTTCCACTTCAGAAATATGTTTTTGTTATGGAAGCTTCACTCCCAAAAGGCAGAGTTTCTTGAAGAGAAAGAATGGGATGAATTCAAGGTAAGTAAGTGTGTTAGAGATCACATTCTGGAAAGAACATGACATTAAGGATTGGGTAAATGTATTGAAGTAAAATTAACAAGCACTTTTTAAGTGCCTGCTATGAGCTAGACTCTGTGCTAAGGTTCTGGGGTTACTATGGAAAGTCAAGAATAGTCCCTGACTTTGACGTAGCTTACAATATCATGGAGGAGACAGCAGTGCAAGCAACAACGTACAAGCAAATCGGAGAAAATCTGTCCCTAATAACCGCTTCCATTTGAATTGCCTGGAGGTCTTTTACTAAGTACTTTCTCCGCAATGAAAAGGTAGGTAACCCAAATATTACTATCCCTTCTTTATAGGTGAAATTGGGCATTAGAAAAATTAAGTGACTTACCCACAATAATGGTGAATGGCAAAGCCAGGCTTCAAATGAATGTCTTTGGGTTCTATGCTGTTTCTACAACCTCACCTTGCCTTTCCATGTTTGGTGCCTAAATCACAGCACTTTAGGTGAAGTAAGTGCTTTGAAAAATTGGGTTTCATTGAAAAGATCTCTGATTTAGGACCTATTTAAACAAGGTATCACATGTAGTAGGCACTAAATATATGTCTAATTGAGTTAAAATCTATCAAGAATCTTCATGTGATTCATTTGATATATCAGGATGCAAGTAAAAATAAAAGGGACGTTAAAATACATAATTGGGAACCAGTAAAAAATACAAAAAAATTCTAGCTCCTATTTGTAATTCATTGTGCTTAAAAGACCAGCAGCTCTGGCAGAAAATTACAGCGAGAAGTCTTCTACACTGAAGCCTCTTTGTCTTGTGCTCGGTGTTTCCATCTGTTTGTTGATTACAATGATCATGATTATGCGTGGCACTTTATTACTCCAATCAGGACTTGTAATTGCACTCAAAAAGGAAGAGCAGTAGGCAGGGGGATACTCTTTTTATGCAGCTCAGCCTCTCTGAGTTATTATGTTCTGTGAAATCCTCCAGGTGACCTTCAAAGACTCAAAATACAGGTTTAAATATAAACATTGAGCGTCTTTGGAGGGACAGAAGGAAACTTTTGTCAGGAAAGGAGGGCTGTCTGAACTCTGGTCTCTCCTGGTAAGAAGCACCACGGTATAATGAAAAAGATATGAAACTTGTGGTTGGAGGACAGTGTCAGACCTTGCTCTTCTACTTAGCCCGCGTATTCAGTGCTCTTTTGAAACTCAATCTCCTCACTGAAAATAAATAAATAAATAAACAAGCCTTACAGCTCCAAATCCTTTAGGTTACTTTTCTTTTAGACTTTATTTCCCTCCCCCACTCTCTCTTGCCCACGTTGAGATTTCTATCTACTGATGCAGAGTCAAACCAGGAGAAAAATTTATACTATAACGACAATATTGTAGAAAAACAAGCAAACAACCCAGTTCTGAAAGACTTAAGAACTCTAATCAAGCAGTAATCAACCGTGATTCCAGAGGACCAGTGATGGCGAGAGATGCCCACCTGACAACTTGGAATTAGACTAATATGCAGAATGAGAAATACATTTTAAGACATAGCCATAGCCAATGGGAGCATCTGTTTTGTTTGACTGTACTTATGTGATGCAAGGGTTCAGCATTTCTTTTTCCTTCTTCCTTTCTATTCCATTGTTTGAGGGAAGAAGGAGGGAGAAAAAACATCATCAAAAAAAGTTTATTTTTTAAAAGAAAATTTCTTTGTGTTAGTGAAGTGTGCACCTAGAATTTAAACAGACATAGTTATTTATATATTTATTATTTATCTCTTTTTATTGACTGAGAGAATTTTAAGGTCTATTCTACCTTGTGATATAACTAATTGTATGTATGTCATAAAGCAATGACCATCCAAGAATTAACTTAGCCTTTTTATGTTTTGTTCAGACTTTCTAAAACTTGTTCAAAATATGGTTTCCAAGTTCAATAAACAGTAATTTTTTTGGTGTTACTGGTAGTAAAGTATGATTGTTTTAAATATAAATTTAAGGAAATGTATGGCAAAGGGAAAATGAGTGTTTAGTAGAAAATGATGAGGATAAGGACTAGGCTTATGATT
The DNA here is from genome assembly GCA_028646515.1 of Pseudochirops corinnae. Classification (NCBI taxonomy): domain Eukaryota; kingdom Metazoa; phylum Chordata; class Mammalia; order Diprotodontia; family Pseudocheiridae; genus Pseudochirops; species Pseudochirops corinnae. Next base: position 200,397,138 of record CM053590.1, on the reverse strand, counting down.
TCACTGGTATAGTGGATTTTCAGGTGAGGAAACTGCCTCTACAAACACATAGCAGCAAATTCTCTGCAACTTAAAGTCTTAGAGGGTTACTTAAGTGACTTGCCTAGGATCATACAGTCATATGTGCCATAGTTGACTCATATCCTGTGAACCCAGGTTTTCCTGTCTTTGAAGCATGCTCTCTGTCCATTCAGCCACACTGCCTTTTATCAGAATTTGACATATAATGCAAAAAAACATAGCCAGACTCTTTTATGTCTTTATATTTTAGGAATACACATACAAGCACACACATATATATACGTGTGTATATGTGCATGTTAAATATATATTATATATAATATATGCATATTGCGATAAGTGAAGAACAATATCTATATAAGATTTGAGTGTACTTAGCATAGGAATGTGGGTGGAATTTGGTTCACAGATTTGAATGTTGCAGTGAAATATATGTACAGAGAAGCACCTGTTTGTTGCCTATATAAAGGCTAAACTGTACAGCTGACAGCTTAAAAATATTGTACAGGAGCCATGTTTCATCTCGAACAGTAACCATCTGTTTCTACATTCCAAGATCAGCAAATGGTAATGAAAAAGAAAATAGTAAAGTCAACTCTAAAACAGTTCTATTTTAGGAAAAATCTATTAGTTGCTTAATTTAGGAAATGGCAAACTGAGTAGAATAATTAAAGTGAAACCATGGCATGGGGGAAAGTGGCTATGAGTCAATCTGATTTACACAAAGTAGCTTTCATTCACTAGTTCATAGAGTGATAGACTAGAGTTGGAAAGAACCTTCAACATCATCTAATCCAGTGGTTCTCAAGCTTCCTAATGCTGCAACCCTTTAATACTCGTATGTGGGCGTATCTGCATGTGGGCGGACCCTCCTGGAGACCCATAGAGGAGTGGTGTCTTGGTTCCTAAGACCCTCGGAAATATGTGTTTTCAGATGGTCTTAGACGACCCCTGTGAAAGGGTCATGAGACCCCCAAAGGGGTCATGACCCACAGATTGAGAACCGCTGTTCAACATCATCTAATCCAATCTCCTCACTTTTTAGGTAAGGGAACCTACTCGGAGTTAAGTAGCAGAATTAGGCTATAAGCCTAGTTCCTTTGATTGGTGGGTTTTTTGTTTGTTTGTTTGTTTTGTGGTACAAAGTGCATTCTTTAGTATTTCATGAGTTAGACAAAAGTAGTTTTCATTTTTTAGAACATACAGTACACAGACATTGGGTATCTTCTGGCAAAGGCTAGATGGCTACTTGTCAGGCATGTTGTGGAGGGAATTTTTCCATGTATATCATTGAACAGAAATTCTGTTCCAGTCCCTAATATCACACTTCTCCTCCACTGCATTCTTACAAACTCTGTCTTAAAGTAACCTGTTATCCAGATGTGCTGGGGAATACGGTTGTAATCGACGGCTGTATTCCCTGATAAGATTATGGAATCAAATAAGCCTTGATATCGTCAGCCATATGTAATAGAGGCAAAAAGCCAACCAACTCTATAACTATTTGTTCCCTCAGTCTTATAAAATGGGCAAAAATGGTACCAGTTACACAAGAACCTCCAATATTTTAAATATACACACATGGCATATAAAAATACAGATCAACTGTGTCATAAATTTTACCCTAAACAATATGCTGGCTATTATAAAATTTTCAAAAATGTAATTTTATCATAACCAGCTTTAGAGAGGCAATATGGCTTAATGGTTAGAGACCTGAAATCAGAGACAGAAAGACAGAAAATTGAAGTGCCACTTCTGACCTACTGGCCATGTGACCCTGGACAAATCACTTAACCTCTCAGGGTTCTAGGTCCAAGGAAGAAGGTCACTAAATTCTCTCCTCAACCACATTAAAATGTAAATTGACAAATGTTTAACAATACATCCCAACTAAGATAATGTTAATTTGTGGTGTTCTAAATAAATATGTCTCCAACTGGATTTAGGCAATTCTTTAAGACTGTAAGTTGCAGTAAATTTACTGGTAGAAGTAGTTTCCTCATCTGGGACTTCCCTATACCAATACAATTACAAGTCTGGTTCACACTTTGTCTAACCAGTCTCACAGCTTGAGGGTTAAATACAATAGTTCGATAAGATTCAGAAGAGTGAGAGATCACATCTGTCTAGCAATGGAGTCAGTGAGGAGGATGAAAAAGCTGCCAATTGACTAGAACCTTGAAGGATTTGTAGTATTGTGAAATGAGATATTAGTAGAACACTTCACACCATGTGAAGTAGTACACATAGTAGGTACTGAATAAATACTTATTCCCTTCTCTCTCTTCCTGCTCCTCAATTTCAACAACTTATAGAAATGAGAGCTGGGGCCACAGGATTATTAAATTAAAAGGGATCTTAGAGACCATTGATTACAACACTCTTATTTACAAATTTTTGTTTATGAAACATCAATTTTATTGGTCTTATACACACTACTAGAACTCCAAAATGGTAACAGGGATGGGGAACCTGCAGCCTTGAGGTCACATGTGGCCTTCTAGGTCCTTGGGTGCAGCCTTTTGACTGAGTCCAAGTTTTATAGAAAATCCTAGGGGATTTTCTCAAGGACTAATTGTGACCTTAAGAAATTCACCAACTCCTCCCGCCTTACTTAACACACACTATGAGAAGGAAAAAAGTGGGAATATTGCTTCCAGATATAGTTTTCTGAAGCCTGTTGTAAAAAAAAAAAAAAGAATTGTGAGAAAAAAATACACTCAAAATCTCTTACTATCTTGGGAAACTGGGTGAAGCATGCTTTGCATTTCAAATACTTTTCAGAATAGCGGGACACACAAGCCTCCCTAAGTTCCATACTCGAAGGGTAATTGAAGCCATTGAATCTGTAACTGTAAGTAAAGGTGGTGTGGAACTGTAATGGAAGAGTCACTTTTTGAGTAGTTGCATAACTGCTAAACATGTAAGCAAAACCAGCCAAACCTGTTAGTAAACACTACTTCCTGAGGCTTGCAGAATTGTCCCAAAGAGTTGAAAATCCCTTTCACCATTGATTCTGCTCATCTTTTAAGTGATGTTGTCCTTCTGAACAGAGTAAGGGTATTTTTTCCTCCGCCTTTGTGACTCTAACAATTTCAAGTTGGAAATACATTGAGGCAGAAGTCATTTGTTTCATGGGATTATGGGGTTAAACGCTAGGAAGAATCTTAGGGTACCTCCTCCATTTTAGAGTTTAAGCGACTTGCTCAAGGTGACAAAAGAGTAACAAAGTAGGTCCTGACTCCAAATTCAGAGCTCTTGTCATTATCCCACAGCTGCTAGGAAGAGAACTTGACTTTTTAACACAAAAAATAGAACAAAAGGAGTTATTTTCCTGGAACATAATTCACTGCAGCAGTTTACCTGTCAAAGCTTCTGAACAACGGGTCCCTCCCCTCTATTCCAGTAAGGGTCTTCAGATTTCCAAATCAAGGCCTCTTCCCACTGCACCCTGCTTCCTCCTTGACACCAGGCAAATTCTCATGCCTGACTTAGCTTGAAGTCAAGTAAAAATTCCATGAGGTGAATTAATGTTGTTATGACTACTACACCAGTAACAAAATTAAGACAAAACAAGATGAATAATATGTTCTATTTGTTTTATGTCAAAATAGCACCATTCTGCTTTAGTTTCTCAACTAAAAGAAATCGTATGTCTTGAGGCTAGAGAGGATAAGACGTGGATTGCTATTTGTCATCTGGAGACCTAATCTTTTTGGGACTAGCTCTTCTACACATTTCCAAAATAGCGTCTTGCAATTTGAGTTAGCTTTGCTGCCAATGAATAAGCAGAGTCCTCAAAATCGGTCTCCCCCCACCTCCCCACCCCCCAAGGCACAGCAAGCCCCATTGAAACCCTGGCTTTTTTACAAATTGGCTGAAACCCTTAAGGCTATTTCCTGCCCCAAGCTCCTCTAGTCACTAAGTCGGTTATAACATGCTTGACTAACTTTAATATTTTAATATGATTATTGGGCAGAAGTCATGACAAGAATGTTGGAAAGTTTCACTAAGGTGCATATTTGAGAGCTGCTATAATTATATAATAATTATTATTTACATAGCGCTTTAAGATTAGAATACTTATATTTTCTCATTTGCTCCCAGGCATCAGGGCAACGGGTTACTGATCCTAAAATACACCAGGATTTGGAGGTTTTTCTTGGATACTGATGCTTTCCCTTGGAAAGCTTTGGAATACTTGCTGGAGAAATGAAATAGTGAACATGCCCTACTTCTTACAAGTGGGTTGTTTTGGGGGCTTGCGGGGAGCAGAGACAAGAGAAAGGTGTGTGCGTAGGGAAGGAAATAAAGTAACAAGTTTTAGAAATTATAATACTTGATTCCACAGACATTTATTAAGCACCTTCCTTATGAAGGAGGCTTTGCTAGATGCTGGAGAGGGAGTGGTCTTAACAGAACAAAAAAAAAAATCCAGTCTATAGTCCTTGCCCTCAAGGAATTTATAACTTTAAAGGGGATTATCGAGCAACAAGCAATCAGTTAGGATCCATGATATGCCCAGGACTGTACTAAACACAAAGACAGAAATGAAGGTGAATCTGCCTGCAAGGAACTTTTTTCTATTGGGGGACATAATGTACATGTGTGTGTGTACAGTAAATAAGAATGGTAAGAAGGTATGAACAGCTGGGAAAAAGGCTTCATGTGCAAGGTGGCCTCTGTACAGTTTTTTTTTTTATTAACATTTTATTTTATTTTTGCTTTTTGGAGGGGGAAAGGTAGGACAATTGGGGTTAAGTGACTTGTCCAAGGTCACGTAGCTAGTTTTGCGTTAAGTGTCTGAGGCCAGATTTGAACTCAGATACTCCTGATTCCAGGACCTGTGCTCTGTTCACTGCACCACCTAGCCGCCCTGGTACGGAGTTTTAAAGGAAATAAGAAATCTCAAATTTGGAGATGAGGAAGAACATTTCAGGCACAGGAGCAGTCAGTGCAGAGATGTGGAGGTAGAGTGTGAGGAAGACCAGTTTGATGACAGCCCACAGGGTGTGGAGTAGGAAGACTAAGGTATAGGAAAGATTGAAAGGGTTTTTGGAGGTAGGTTGTGAAGGTCTTTAAAAGCCAAATGTAGAGAAGTTTATATTTGATCCTAAAGGTATTAGGAGGCCATGTTTATTAATAATACTTGCACTATTTAAAAAATCACTTTGGCAAGTTGTTTGGGAGATGCTTTAAAGAGGGGATAGATTTGAAGCAGGGAGACCAATTAGGAGGCTCTTTTATAGTCCCACTGAGAAGTGATGGAGGGTTGGGGATAGGAATGTGAAAAGGTATGAAGAGAGAGAAAGAAATGAATAAAAGATGCTCTGGAGGTAGAAATGAAAAGATTTAGACACTGGTAGGATATGTGGGGTGATGGAGAGTGAAGAGTCAAGAATAAAAATGTGGTTGCAAACCACTGGTGCCCTCAACAGAAACAGGAAAGTTCATAAGGGTGAGTTTAGAGAGAAAAGATGATGAGTCCTGTTTTGGACATGTTATGTTTGAGATGCCTATGAGGCATCCATTTCAGTCGGTTATTGGTGATGCAGCACTCTCAGGAGAGAGACAGGGGCTGACTGTATTGATCTGAAAGTCATCTGCAGAGAATTTCATCAGGGAGAGGTGATTGAGTGAGGTTTATTTCCCACCTCCATCAGCCATGGCTCCCTCTGAAGGCAATATGATACACATAGTATGAGTGGGACCTCAGTCAAGTCACTTTATGTGCTTGACTTTCCTTATCTGTAGAATTAAGATGTTACACCAGAAAATTTCTGAGGTCCCTTCTCCCTCTAAATCTATGATCCCTTGAGCCTAAGGTGAATGTTGTGAAGGCAAATTTGAAACTTCATGTTTTGTTTTCCCTTTTCTTATGCTTTAGGAGTTGTGGCACTCTCTCCTGTTTTCCAAGAGTTGCTGCTCCTGAACACAGCAGAAGATTGCCCTTTAGGCTTTTTTTCAGAGCAAATATTTTCTGATAAAAGCGACTTCACAGATGGCCAAGAAACACTGTGGCATTTAAAATAACAGTTCTCCTTGGTCAGCCCTGGACCTTGATTCCAGTTGTCCATGTGACACTGAGTGATCAGGTGATGTCTAAGCAACTGTTCACTGAACCGATGACAAATTTGTAGCTCATTCACATACAACCAGATGTTATATTAGGAATACTAGAAGGATTTATGTATCTGGCCTTCCAAAGAGCATATGAATATGAATATTCATTAAGATCCAAGGCTTCTAGCAAGAGTGTATGACTAGGAAAGGGGGAGAGTGGAAAATCATAGAAATTGTTTAGAGTATTTTCCTGTGCATTCCTTACTGGAAAATTGGATCGTATATGAATCAACACAGAGATTCATAGCCCTAAGAATGTGAATAAATGAAGCCTTGTTTAGAATTGTCTGCCATTGGAAAATGAACTAAAGCTTTTTAGAATATATCATTAAATCTGTGTTAACTACATTGAGTTTTCAGATGTCAATTTTGTATAACTGTAGAATGGGATTCTCATTTAATTTCAGAGAAGTAAAAAAAGCTAGTGCTAAAATTAATGTCTTTGATCCAAGTATCTGTTACAATGCTTCTTTCCAAAATGGGCTAACTTTACATTGTTTTCTTAGATATTCTCTAACCACAAATATCTGTGATTTTTTTTTTGTGTCAATGTCAGGGCTTCACCAGTAGAAATAGATAAGCAACGCTGCCCATGTCTTAGTAGACAGTTTCATGAGTATACAGGAATTAGATATGGTAAATCCTCCTGTTCAACCCCCTTATTTTACAGATGAAGAAAACTGAGATGCAGAGAGGTTGTGACATATCCAAGGCGATGGTTGATTTGCAGAGGCATGGTTGGAACCAAGTTACTCTAACTATATATCAATTTTTAAAGACTTTCAATCATGGTAGAAAGCTCCATTCACATTTCCATAAAGTGATTTACATTAACATCTAAAATGATATCTGCTCATGGAAAGTGTATGTTTAATACAATCCTTTAAAGATCTTCCTCAGATCTCTTAGTTCAATAATCTCCAGGAGGAATATTTTAAGTATTAAAGTACCTCCTTAAAAACTTTTCAATATTACTTGATGTAATAATTTAGTTACTCATTGTCCATCATTTGAATTATACTACATAAGGACTGTTCTCCCTTGGTGTTGGTATTCACTCTGACAACACAAATCACACCCTAACTATGTCTTAGAAAGTGACTTTTCTGCCTTGCTGTGGCCAACTTTCCGGTCATGAACTTCTCCCATGTTTAGCTAGTCTACAGGTTATACAGAGTCCATTACTGATTGGGTCTAAACTCAGAACCTTTTATCTTACACTTCCATGCCATGGTGAGGCATCCATGTAGAGCCTGAATGTATCTAAGAACTTTAACAATCACAATACTCTTATTCTTTATACAGCAAACTCTGTAGCTTGGAAAGAATAATCGTCTCCAAATATTTAACCCATTTCTGTATCAAATTGAGGAGGAGATGAAATCATGAATATAGGAGTCTGTCTCCTTCCTGGCCATGGTATATATACCTGGGTGAGAAATTATATTCAATCCCAATACTACACCCTTAGAGGAATGCCCTTTTTTGCTTTGTGTGTGGCCTTAGGAAAAGAGTCTATATACCTATGCTGTGAAATGAAAGTTCAATTCAGTTTAGAAAGCATTTATTAATCACCTACTATATGCCAAAAACTATGCTGGCGCTGGGGATATAATAGGAATCAAAACAATCCCTGTTCTCAAGGAGTTTATATTATCCTAGAGGTAAATAAGTGAGTTGAATGTTTAATGAACAATTAATGCCTATGCTACAAAAAAAATTATCCTCCTTAATTCAAAAAGAAATTTTACCAAAGTTTAATATGGTCCTAATCCAAACCAAGAAGAGATAAATCAGAAAATTATAGACTAAATTTACTAAATAATGTTGATGAAAATTTTAAAATAAAGTCTTAGTAAAGAGATTGCAATATCTAGAAAAATGGAGTTGTATTTATACCAGTGATGCAAGGATGGCTCAACATCATAAACATAATTAACATAAGTAATTATATTCATGGATTTGTGATTTCATTGATTCAGGAGTTTCCTACAATAACACAAACTGCAAACCATCTCTGTCCACCCATCCTGTGCAGCTCCTTTTCATGTGTAACTAATGCTCAATTGGGTGGACACAGAGGGCTCACTCAATGTGCCAGAGACTTTCCTTGATTATTTGTGACATTGGTTCCCACTGTCACAGCATTCTGGCTGCCCATTCCATACATGCTATATGCCTCTCTATTTCTGTCATTATAATACTCAGTTTTAGTTTTTCAAAGGCAATTATATGCCATGTCTTGCCATTTGTCAACAAAATTCTGATACAAAATTTTAGTATTAAAAAGTTGTTCCTTTTCTCTCATGGGAAAGATGGAGCCAACAAAAAAGCTTTGCAATTACCTGAAAACAATCCAACCTGTACTTTTCCTCCTTTTAAACTCTGAGCCAAACTAATTGACCAGTTGTACTGTCTCAGATTATATAGTGACGGACAATTCTTATGGGGTGTCTATCCCTAGTAATTTTTTTCTAATAATACAAAAAGCAAAATTCACAGATCTGTAACAATAAATGCAGAAAATGGCTTTGACAAAATACAGCACTCATTTATGTTAAAAACCCTAAAAAGCATAGACATAGAAAGGCCCTTTGTTAATATGATCACAAGCAGATATCTACAAATCAAGTGCTAATAGTATTTGCAATGGAGAAACCCTGAAGACTTTCCTAAAAGATATCAGGGGTGAAGGAAAGATGCACCCATTGTTATCTGATGTGAAAATAGTGTTCCTTTATTGTGCTTTAAAGTTTAATAACACTTTAGATTTTGTGAAACACTTTATATACTTTATCTCTTGAGCCTTAAAACAGACCTTTTGAGGTAGGTACTATGGATATTATCCCATATGTGTACGGGACCATCCCCATGCTACAGAAAGTGTGAGAAGTGATATTTGTGCTCAGTTCTTCCTGACTCTCATTCAACATTATCCACTAAAACATACTTCCTTTTAAAGACATAATTCTAGAGATTGAAAGCATGAACATCAGTAAGGGCATGATAGTTTGCTTAGAAAACCCCAGAGAATCAGTGAGAAAACTAATCAAAATGGTTAATAGTTCAGAAAAATAGCAAGACATAATAAATTACAAAGTTGCCATAATTTCTTTACTTTAAGACAGGGGCTACATTTCCGATTTCATTTGTTTAGAGAACTTGCTGAAAAGGAAGTTCTATCCACCAATGAAGGTCAGCATGTTCTCACATAGAAGGTCAAGGAGGATAACAACTAAGAAAGACACTGAATTTGTCAGTTAGGTTATTGGCAATCTTGAAGAGGACAGTTACAGAGGAGTGCTGGGACCAAAACTAGATTTGAAAGGTTTACAGAGTGAGGAGGTAGTGAAAAAGCTAAAATACTGGATATAGACTAGAGCCGGTTCCTGAGGTTAGGGAGACCAGGGTTCAAGCCCTAACGATGAAATGTAAGGGAGCACTTTTCCATGAAATAGTGACTAGAGTTTTTTTTTTAACTATTTCTTTTTTAATTTTTTGTTGTTTTTAGTGATTTTGCCTTATGTAGTTTTTAATGGATTTCTTGAAGCTGAGTGTATAAATAAAAGTTAAATGCTATGAGTGAGTTGGCTGGTTGTTGTCCTTCATTCTCGAAGAGGACCAAAATAACATACTGACTAGAGTCAAGTTTCAATGTGTCAGACTGTGGCTGATCAGACCAATGTGAGCTTAGAGTGCTCTACCACAGGTCAGGTACAAGTAGTGCATGTGAACGTGTG
>CM053590.1:200368924-200387151 GCA_028646515.1 Pseudochirops corinnae | reverse complement strand
GGAGGTAGTGAAAAAGCTAAAATACTGGATATAGACTAGAGCCGGTTCCTGAGGTTAGGGAGACCAGGGTTCAAGCCCTAACGATGAAATGTAAGGGAGCGCTTTTCCATGAAATAGTGACTAGAGTTTTTTTTTTAACTATTTCTTTTTTAATTTTTTGTTGTTTTTAGTGATTTTGCCTTATGTAGTTTTTAATGGATTTCTTGAAGCTGAGTGTATAAATAAAAGTTAAATGCTATGAGTGAGTAGTTGGTTGGCTGGTTGTTGTCCTTCATTCTCGAAGAGGACCAAAATAACATACTGACTAGAGTCAAGTTTCAATGTGTCAGACTGTGGCTGATCAGACCAATGTGAGCTTAGAGGGCTCTACCACAGGTCAGGTACAAGTAGTGCATGTGAACGTGTGGGGTGGCCACTTTGAATCTGTGCATCCTGTGTTTCCTTTGAGCTTTTTCAATTCTACTTTGGTCTTGGAATATAGCACTTTCTCTGATGTGGGCACCCCATGCCAGGCGGTCCTGTGCCAGTGTCTCTCATGTCACACAGTCAGTTCTGAAGTTCTTAAGAGAGACCTTGAGAGTGTTGTTGTATTGCTTCTTCTGACCACCATGTGAACACTTGCCGTGTGTGAGTTCTTCGTAAAAGCCTTTTGGCAAGGGTGCATTTTGTGGAGTAAGTAAGGTTACAATTCAAAGAACCACTAGTGATGAAGTATTTGGAACAATACACAGCTATCTAGCACCCCTGGGGAGTAAGTCATTCTACCTTAGATAAATGTTCTGAGCAGGTAAGGATATACACAACCTTTTTTTTTTTTTTTTTTGGTCTTTTTGGAGGGGGGAAGGCAGGGCAATTGGGGCTAAGTGACTTGCCCAAGGTCACACAGCTAGTTAAGTGTCAGGTGTCTGAGGCTGGATTTGAACTCAAGTCCTCCGGACTTCAGGGCCGGTGCTCCATTCACTGTGCCGCCTAGCTGCCCTCTACATTTTTATTTTAGCTTTGAAAAAAAGATCAGCTTTCTAAAATTCATGCATACTTCCCTGTTTCTCAAATTATCATAGAGTGGTATGGGGGTAGCTGTAACTACAGGCAACAAGAACAATAAGCCATATGTGCTAGTTGGGGGTCTCTCCATGACATGATAATGCCCTAAGGACCTGCGTGTGGAACTTGGAATAATTGTTTACCGTGCCACAGTACACAGCATTTCTGTCTTCCGCATCTTCTTTCTCTCCTTTGGCCACAGTGCTTCTATTTTCTTGCTTCAGCTCCTCCTTCCTTTTATTCTGCCTTGCCCTTTCTGTTTCTTGTCACTGCTACTAGGCTTCTTTGTTATTATATTCAATGAATGGCCTTCTATTAACAGTCCCAGGCAAATGGATGAATCATAACAGTGGGTATAACCTTTGTCTCTTAATTTTCTCCTTTGTTACTGAGCACTGAAAAACTGCTTCCCCCCCTAAACATGCGCACCTGATATCCAGTGTGTAAAGAGTAGATCCATTCTAAAATATTATTTGTCTTCTATCCAGGGGTTAATTTTTTTTCTATTTTCCTAATAGTACATTTCCTAAATTAGAAATGGAAATTAGGGGTAAAACTAGATTCCCTTGATAGAAATTTGCTTCATGATAATCTTTGCTCAAAAAATCATGATACTTGTACTAGCATTCTAAGCCTATTTCCATGAAATGGTGTGGTATCATTTTATTAAATACATTAAAATTTCAAACCTTCAATTCTAACATGCTAAGCATAAACATGAGTTTTTCTTTTATTAGTAATCTACTTGCACATAAAAATGTTCTTCACATGTAACACATTGACTTGAGCTTTCTAGAATTTTGTCCTTTGGGGGCCACTGTACATGTACACCTTATTCCTTTCCTGAAACCATGGTTTTTATTTCATAACTACATTGTTACTTAAGAAATTGAGCAAGCTATAGAGCAGGACAGATGTGTTTTTTCTCTCCAACTGAAAACTTTTATTTCACCATACTTTCTTTAAAATATATATAGCAGTATCCTCTTATAGTTGTGCAATTCTCACAACTAATCATTTTCAGAAGCATACTAAATAATTAGTAATGGGGACAGGATTAACTTGAGAAAGAATTCAGAATATAAAATGTATCTAAAGGATTAGAAATATTCGTTCAGGTATCTAAATGGAAGAAATACTTGTTTTCCAAACCTGGTGGTAACATATGCAAAGATGTTTCCCTGGGGAACATGCATGTCTTTGCATATAGGAGAGCAGTTCTAACTATAAATACATATGAGTACATGTGTATGGCTATGCTTGGGCTGTAAAACTTATCCAAACACAATGCAAAAGTAGTGGGATTTTTATCCCCAAATAAATCAGTTTTTTTGCACAAGACAAAAGTATTATGCCTTGATTCTAAACATCACATTTGTCCTGGTCAGGCAACTCACAGCAACTCCCTTAATTGTAAGGGAACCAAGTGAGATCCAGAATGGTTTTCACTCAGCACAAGCTCAACTCAACCACTGCAAAATCAGTTTAAAATCTCTATCATCCTGTCCGTGACTTTAGTAGCAGCATCTTTATGTAAAAGAGAACACTTTGGGTGTACACACACAAAAACAAAGTGAAGATGGGCAGCTAGATTGCTATTTGAAATTTCCCTTATGTTAAAGTGAAATAAGAACTGTAAAAAAAAAACCAAACTTCTCTTTCTTAGTTGTTTGAACCATTTACCAGTAAATGGTAACTGAGTAATGTTGCTTGGCCAGCAGTATAGTTTCCTTGTAAACTTTCTCTTCAAGGAAGTAAAACTGCTTCTTCATAGAGTTGTATAAAGCTCTGACAGCTGAGGCTAGATGGAAAAATTAGGCCTGATTAGAAAAGAGGCTGTCTTGGAAGAAAGGAGGGGGAAAGACTCTTAAGGAGCCATTTCCCCTTATGATTTTAGTTCCCTTACTAGCTAATCAATTTCCACCTAAAAGACACTGCAGTAAATCCACAATGCCATGTTTGTAAGCTGGACATACTGATTCTCTGTTGATTAACAACAGAAACTCCAAGAGTGGGGCTTGTGATGACCACATCCTAATAGGAGGGCAGGATGGTGTAGAGGTTGTAGACTTGGAATCAGAAAGACCTCGTTCATGTCCTACACCAGACACTTAATAGGTATGTGGCCATAGGCAGGTTGCTTAATTTTGTTGAGCTGTTGGCACATCTGTAATATTGGGGATATTACTACATCTCGTAGAGTTGTGAAGATCAAAGAGATAATGTTTATTTGGGGGGAGGGGAGATGTTTAGCAAAGCTACTTCTAGTCAGCCCCCCCTTATACATACATACATACATACAACCCACACATACATATGCACATATATACACACATACATATATCCATTTAGTGTTTTGTAAACCTTTAAGGGCCACATAAATATTAACTATTAACTGCATAAATATAACATTGTTATCTTCCCAAAGAATAAGTACCTTGTGTTATGGTGTACTTCTCACCCAAAATGAGGTCATTTGAGGTAGGGGGAGGCTTTTTTTTTAATCAAAGAGAATTTCTAGGCATCCCTGGATTAAATGTAGTTAAATTGTGTTTATTGCTTAGGTTTTTTTCTTTTTTGACAAGGAAACCTAAAACATGGAATAATTGTTTTGGGTACCTTTCACAAACAGCTGATGGATTGAAATAGTTAAGAAGTAAAGACTCCTACATAAATGAAGATGGAAATGTATGACTCATAACATTAAGGGTTAAAAAAAAACACCCTACAATTCTAACTCAATATTTAATTTGTAGCTTTATGAACTATTTTATCATATAGGTAGAAGTCTTTGTTTCAAATGTTAATTTTGTGTCTTTGGTGCTAAAAACTATTACTTTCCACATCTGTGTTTTCTTGGCTGTAAAAGTTAAATTATACACTTTAAATCCACCAGTATTCTTGTCCATGTGTAATAAAACTACATTTTTTAAAAAGGTGAAGGTCAGAAAAAGATATTTTAAAGGTCTTTTGGGTTTTGGGTCTTAAGCTACTAAATCAAGTTACGTGAGGATACACCTCACTTCTAGGAGGGAAAAGGTTTATTGGCAGTTAAATATTTATAATGATAATAATGTAGTGTAATAATGACATTTCCTGCCCTCAAGTAGTTTATATTGTAATAGGAAAAGGACTGACGGCAGCATTCCTTCATCTTGTTTTAGGAGGTTTGTGAAGGCACATTTGACTGAAAATGGAGACAGGAAGCATCATGGGTTGATGACAACATCACTGGGTCATAGATCTTAAAGGCCATCTAATCTAATCTTTTCATTTTACAATGAGAAAACTCAGGGCCAGGGAAGTGCATACATCTAGAATTGGAAGAATCCTTGTGGATTATTTTGTTCCTCACACCGATTTTACAGATGAAAATAATCAGGTCTAAATAGGTTAATTATAACCTGAATTAGAACCCAGATCCCATCAGAATCTGATGGGCAGTAAGACTCAACAAGGTCTTTTTGCTTTTCAGTCCAGGTCCCCAAGAACTGATTCTCTTGAAAGGAGCAAAATCAACCTATGCCCCACTATAGGCAATGTCTCTCACTGAAGTCAACTTAGGACCAAGGAACACCCCTGGGTTCAGACTCCGAGGCCAACCGGAGCTCTAGGGACAAACAGGTCAGGGACCCTCAAACATATTTAAGTGGTGTATGAGCTGTTGTGGCAGCGTTCAGGATGCAAGAGAGGAAAAGGCAGCAAATCGATTTTTGTTGTTGCTCTTGCTACTGTTATAGGACAAGAGACATCCTACAGTTCAGTAAAGTAGCCAATGGTGGAGTGTGAATTAGATTCCTGTTATTCTTGGTAACTATAATCAACCTGCAACTATCTACACAAGTATGAAGAACATTGGGACAAATAAATTAAGCCAAAGTGTTAAAGGCTGTGACTGCTTAGAGGTTGGGAGGGCGCAGTGAGATGTCCCATGTGGCCAGACAGAGAGAAAAGAACCCTCTCTGAGGGAGTATTTATACTCCGGGACAGCAATAGATAGTCGTTAACTGGGGAGCAAAAACTTAAGACTATTTTCTCTATCTCTTTTCTTCATGATTGTTCAGACACACCATCCTTATTTTAAAAACTATATCCTGAAATGGTGAACTAGTTCAGTGGTTCTCAACCATCTTAATGCCGCGACCCTTTAATACAGTTCCTCATGTTGTGGTGACCCCCAACCATAAAATTATTTTCGTTGCTACTTCATAACTGTAATTTTGCTATTGTTATGAATTGTAATGTAAATATCTGATATGCTGGATATATTTTCATTGTTACAAATGGAACATAACCCACAGGTTGAGAACTGCTGAACTAGTTGATCCAAATATGAAGACTGTAGTTGACTGCAAATTATAATTACAAGTACAGCCACCAAAGTTACTTTTCTGAAATGCAAGTCTGATCATGCCACTTCTTGGTCAATAAATTCCAGTGGCTCCCTGTGGTCTCTAGGTAAAATATAAGCTCCACCGATATTTTAATATCTTTACAACCTGCTCCCTTCCCGCCTTCCCAGTCTTCTTATACATGACTTGCCTCCTAGAATGTTGGGCTATAATCACATTGGCTAAAGTATGATCTAGAATGTATCCAGTCTATAACAGGATAAAAGTGTCCAGGGAGCTACGATAGAATCCCACAGAATCCTAGTTGGAAGGACCTTTGAGTTAGTCCATGGGTGGGGAACCTGCAGCCTCCGGGCCACATGTGGCCTTCCTTGGGTGTGGCCTTTTGACGGAGTCCAAGTTTTACAGAACAAATCCTTTTATTAAGGGGATTTTTCTTGAAGTTTGGATTCAGTCAAAGGGCCACACTTGAGGACCTACAGGGTCACATGTGGTCTCCAGGCCACAGGTTCCCCACCCCTGAATCTGACAAAGCCCATGCCTGAATAAGAAACATTTCTCATTGCAAACTGAAATTCTTGGCACTATCTCAGTTATTCACCTTCGAAGAATCTTGTCCTGTTCCTGATAAGCAAAATCCAGATCATGTCAAATCCTAGGTTGATTGGAAAAATAGGTTTGTTTTGCCAAGACGTTCAATTCCTGAAATTTATCACGTCATTGTAAGGGAAGACAGTGGTATTGGGATTGCAAAGTGTTCTGTAAATGGTTGTGTTTTAGTCTGATTGTTTAGTCCTACACTTCGTTGTTGTCGAGGGGGATATTTTCTCTATTTTCCTTGGTTTGTTTTTTGTTTCAGTTTTAAAGTGTAAAACCAGGCCATTTTATGAACCAATGAAAGAATGACTTTAGAAAAAGAGAATTCGGGGGAAAACCATATTTCATTTTAAATGGAACATAGAAAGCTAAACTACAGAAGATAAAAAAATTGACTATGTGATTAAGATATGAAAAAGAAAGACTTGACTGAGAGCTGTAAGATCTATCCATTGCTGAGATGGCTTGGTTTTAGCTTTTATTCTTAAATAGCCCCAGATCCTTTGCTCTTTCACCTTAGTGTCCTAGAAACTTCCTCTTTTCATAGGGACATTTTGAGTGACACAGTCATTTCAATAGAAAAATTCACTGTTAGCCTAACCTAAACCATCCTGTTCATCTTAGAATTTCTTTTAGCAGATTTCTTTTCAGAATCACATGAAACTTGGAAGCTCTTGACCATTGTTCATAATTCTCTTTCATTTTCTTAATTTTTAAATTCAATTTCTTCTGCTATTTCACTTCATAAAAGAAGCAGCTTGTGTTAAAAATGTCCTCAAAGAGGGTTTGGTTTTGTTTTTAAAGTCTTTCTGTAAGCACTTGATATTCCTGAAATACTTTTCAGCCATTTGCTTTCGTTGTTAGATATCTTATACATGGATGAAGAAAACAGGATCACCCAGAGCAAAATGGTTATTAGGTCTGCAAAAAATGCATCTTCCTGTCTGTAGCTCCCCCTTCTTTCTAGTGGTTTCCCCTTAAGGCAGTCAGTCCCTCTTCCCCTCTTTAGAGCCCAGAGTATTCCTGCTTCATAAGCCCCTACCATTTTCGGAGCTCAAAAGAACCTGCTATCTTCGCTTACTCTTTGAAATTCTTGGCGACAGTGGGTAACCCCACCCAAGTATTTGCATTTTAAAATAATTTAGCTCTAAATTTTGGAATGAAAGGTCTTGTCTCCGGTTAAAAGGATTTCAGCCAATAACACTAGGAAGATTGTAAACACTAGGGTCATAGACCTGTCCTGCTCTCACTCTATGAAGTGTGAAGATGGTCCTCCAGATCGAAGGACAGCTGGCCCTTCTTTGGTCATGCCCTTTTAAAGAGGCCTTTAAAAAGCCAAGGCTGTCAGTTCCAGAGGGTAAGGCTAGGAGACAGTTGAGGCTGGGAATATGTGTCTGGAGTGTAATCCCTATACTGCTACCCAAAGACAGTGAGAGGTGAAAGGAATGTCCCCCTTCCCCATCATCCTCCGTGACAAGAAGCAGAGCTGTTCATCAGTAGGAAACCCTACAGCATCTAGCAAGGAGCAGAGACTGAGACAGACAGGTAACAAAGGTTCAGGAAAGAAACAGCTTTAAAAAGCATGATCCCCTAGCAGCAGAGAAGAGAGCTAACGATATTTTGAAGGGAGAATTAGCCATTGCAGTTGGGAACCGACCTGCGTTTTTGTAGGAAAGTGTAACCTGGACTTAGAGAGGGAGTTCTTCTTCCTATATATACACCATCATAGTAGTTCCTTGGAGCTACCTATTAAAGGTAAGCAAACCGGTGCAGACTTGTGAAGTGTAATTTTAAGAGTGAAGACTCACAGTGTACCATTTCATCGTGAGGTAGTATTCACCCTTCTGGGGACTGAATCAGGGAACTTGTGAGTGCTTAGTTGGAGAAGTGGCCATAGGGCTATTGCAGGTAGTTTTATAGAGATCAGTGAGGCTGCATTAGCGGATATAGTAGGGTACCTATATCAGGCACTTCTCTTTAACTTTTTTTACCCCTTTACCCCAAGATTCTATATTCCTGGGTTCCAGAGCACATTTTCACTGCTCTCTTCTTCCCTGACATATGAGAAATCTGGCAGTCTTCATCCTCCATTTTTCCTTTGTAGCATGGAGACAGATCATGCTTTCTCCTCCAGGCAGGCAATTTACACTTGGAATTAATGGGCCACATACCCTCCAGCAACCAGGATTCCTTAATCCCGAGCAGTCAGTAAGACTCCAAGTGGGGTGAGGCATATTGGAAAGGAACCAGGGTGACACAAGATAAAAAAATGCTATCGTTTATGAACTGCTTCCTCAGTTTGACTGACTGAAGGAGCAATCTTGGGAAGTAAATAATGTGTTAGATGAGGTAGTTCCATATGGTCACATGGTTCAGTGGTGCTCAAACCCAATTCTAATGCTTTTCTCACACTATATCACATATTAGTCTTAAGGCATGAGGTGGTGGATAAGGGGTGGGGGCAAGGGAAATCTACTGGTGGGTGTTGGTGGTGATGATTTCACAGTATCAGAGGAAAGTGTAAATGTATGCAGCTATGCAGTACAGAAATTATTGGACATTCCACTAAATATATCAGATGAACTTGGTTGTATGTTTTATTTCATAGGAACCACAGAATTTTAGAACTAGTTAGAGCCTGAGAGGCCTAATCAAATTCTTTCATTTTACAGATGAGGAAACTAATTTCCCATAATGGGAAATTACTCCCCTAAGGTCATACTGTTGGTTAATAGCAGTGCCAGAACTAAAAAACCAGGTTCTCTACCCTTAACTTAGAGGAAACATCATGCAGTTTTCACTCAGGAATACTTCAATAGTACCAAAAAGCTATCCGTATAATTACTTTTCTCCCACACTGCCTCCTATTTTGTTTCTGGTTAGGACGTCCAAACTTCTGGATAATAGTCAACATCTTCTGATGAATGTCTTCTTACTGAGCATACTATAAACCTCATTCTTCCCTTCTAGTTTTCTTGACTTCTACAAACTGTCCTTAATGCATACTTACTAGTAAGTGATCCCAGGAATACAGTCTGTGATATAACTGGCTGGAGGCAAAGGAAACAAGAATTAAACAGGACAGCAGTGAAAATGGGGTTTTACTCTTGTCACTGCCCACGTGTTTTCTCTAATTTTCTTCTAGAAGAACTGGAAGAGTTTGAGAAAGATTTGTTTAAAAGACAAATGTGCTGTAAAATAATGAAAGACTAGAACCAACATAATGGGCACAAGTTGGGGAGTGGCTAAGAATGGTACATCAATGCAACTGAGTTTTATGTTGACATAATGGCAAAATGGGGAGAAAAATGCAGAAAGACCCATATGAAATAATGCAGACTGGAAAAAAAAAACAACCCAGTATGAAGAGTACTATATATATATACACCCACTGGCCACACATGAGAAGGTATGGTCGGAAGAATCAGAAGAGGTAATAAAGTGACATTTAAGTTATCAATGGTGTCTATACATTTCTTTACCTTTTATCATAAAGGTGATTAGCCATGATTTTTTTTTTAGGTGGCTGAGAGTCCTTAGAATTAAAAATGCGAGAAGGAGGGGGAAACTGTAGCCTTAAACTAGCTAATAATCACTACATGGCAAAAATAAAATGTCGAAGTAGGAGGAGGTCTAGATAACATATAGTCTAATCCTTCCTTTTTACCAGAAAGCAAATAGATCCAATGAAGAATATTCATTCAACAAACATTTTTGAGTGCCTAGTGTATGGAGGAAATAAAAAGATGAATGAAACACATCCTCTTCTCAAGGAGCTGACAGTCTGGTACGAAAATTAAGACATGTGCAAGAATAACTGTAATGCAAAATTTAACATGGTAAATGCCACAGAAGTACAAAGAGAACTCTGTAGGAATTTAGAGAAAAAAGAGATTCCTTTTGGTTGTGGAGATCCCGTTTAAATTTGTGAAAGTGGCATCTGGGCTAGATCTTGAAAGGAGATGAATAAAGGAAGGTATCCCACGTGAAGGGAATAACACGCACAAAAGCGCGAGATGGAAAAGAATGGAGCACACCTAAGGAGCGGTGAATAGCGCCGTTTGGCTGGACTATTATCCATGACAAATAATCATTGTGTTATTATCAAGGGGGAGAGAAAGGTTCTCAATCTCAGGTTAGTGATTTTAAAATTTTTTTCTTAACTATATTTCAATGAAAATTGGTTTCCTTTGTAATCCTGTTTGTTTTATTCTACACATTTAAAAAACACTTCTGACAAGGGACTCCAAGGATTCACAAAAGTACCAAAATCTGTTGGAAGGAAAAGGTTAGGAGACCCCGTCCTAAAGCATTGTTAATATTAAATGATAAAGGTCCTTGAAGGCTCGGCTAAGGAGTTTAAGCTGGGTATATTGACTTCCCCTTGCTTTTTAAAACGGATGTTAATGTCAGTGGAAAGGAAGACAACTCCACATAACCAAAGAACAAACATTAAGAAAACAACGGTTAACAAATGTGTTGTTATAGACTTTCTCTCTTCATATTTACTAACTTTTTTTTCCCCTTCTTCCTCCTCATTTTTTTTCTTAGTGGCTACAGATGTCTTCAATTCAAAAAACCTGGCCGTACAGGCCCAAAAGAAGATCCTCGGGAAGATGGTGTCCAAATCCATAGCGACAACCTTGATTGATGATACAAGCAGTGATGTTTTAGATGAACTCTATAGAGTGACCAAGGAATACACTCACAACAAGAAGGAGGCAGAGAAGATCATCAAAAATCTAATAAAAACTGTCATCAAGCTGGCCATCCTCTACAGAAATAATCAGTTTAACCAAGATGAACTAGCGCTGATGGAGAAGTTCAAGAAGAAAGTGCATCAGCTTGCCATGACTGTGGTCAGTTTCTATCAGGTTGATTACACCTTTGACCGGAACGTATTGTCCAGACTATTGAACGAATGCAGAGAGATGCTTCACCAGATCATTCAGCGCCACCTAACTGCCAAATCCCATGGACGGATTAACAATGTCTTTGATCACTTTTCAGATTGTGAATTCTTGGCTGCCTTGTACAATCCCTTTGGAACCTATAAGCCCCACTTGCAAAAACTCTGTGAAGGCATCAACAAAATGCTGGATGAAGGGAACATATGAACACCTGGATTACAATTGTGACTGCTGACATTTCTTATAAATGGAGCACTGCTGATTTATGAAGGAAAAAAATTAAAAACCAAGGGTTGTTGTAGTTGTTATTGGAAGATTATGCTTACTTCAGAAAGACTTTGCCATATGGGTTATTTGATTATGAGCCATCTTATTCCCCAAACACCAAGAATAAACAATCACGTGATATCGCTAGATGTGGGACTTGATTTTTATTTGAAGAGGAGCATATTGCCAAAAAGAGTTACCAAACAGTTAACATATCATGAAAATTATGTTAAAATAATACAAATGTATTTATAGCCCCCTTCAAGAACATTTTAAAGGGAGCTCTTCATGGTGATGGTACATTCTACTGCGTCTAATGTGTATAAAGTTATGTTTTTTTCATTTATTTTCCTTCTGGATGTGTGTTTGCTTGAAACAAAACAAAAAAATTTCCTTCTGATGCCAATGCTACTTTAGAAACAACCTGAGTTTTCTAGTTCTGTCCCTGATGCTTGTGCAAAATTTTCATCTATAGCAGCGGTTCTCAACCTTCCTAATGCTGCGACCCTTTAATACAGTTCCTCATGTTGTGGTGACCCCCAACCATAAAATTACTTTCATTGCTACTTCATAACTGTAATTTTGCTACTGTTATGAATCGTAATGTAAATATCTGATATGCAGGATGTATTTTTATTGTTACAAATTGAATATAACCCACAGGTTGAGAACTGCTGAATTCTATAGTGTTAAGGTCCAAGCCAAATCCATTGCCATGGAAATTTTACTCTTGATTTTCATGCCCTCAGAGGTGAAGTTTTACCTTTTGAGGAACAGGAAATTATATATTTAAAGAATTTATATTATAAAAAATGTGTTTAAAATATGAATAATGCATGATAAAAATCACCTGCCTCTTAAATATAGTCTTGCCCTTTAGTATTAATGGTGATATCTAGGTTTCCAAAATGTAATGGGGCAATGTTCACCTTAAGTATTTTTTAGTGCAGTCATGGACCTTAGCCTTGATGTTTTGAAAGTATGTTTATGTTAAATGTGGGCATGACATAAATTTTAAGACTAAGAGAAAGAAGAATGACAATCTGGAATGTTCTTGGAATTGGGCCATCAAAAGTAAGTGACCAATTGGTCTAATAAACAGAGAATTAACCTTTGCAACAGAGTAGAACCTGTCAGAAATGTATGGGTGGTTTAAAAAAAAAGTCCCATAGAGGAAATAGATCAAAATGAATGGATTTCAAATATCTGAGAAGTTTTTTTGTGAGTATATAGAATGTAACATTTTTATTTAATTCCTAAAGTTGTTTATATTTTCTTTGATATTTTGATGAGTAAACCAAAGACTGTTTGCACTCAAAGCCACGTGTGCATGTCTTATTTCTGTATAATATTATTTTCTTAGAAGTAAAAGTTTCTATTGATTTTTGAAACAGAGTTTGAGAGAGAGAGAGAAAGAGACTGAGCCCACTCCCACCATCAGCATTAGCAAGCATTCTGTGATGTGTTCCTGCATGCATAGCTTTGATGCTATTAACTGTTTCCATACATTCTGCCCACATCCTAGCAGTGCTGAATTCAAAGCTGCACCATACAAAATAGAATTATAGGGTCTCTCAGACCAACTGGAGTCTAACTACTTTGTTTTCTTTCTCTTTTTCTCCTTTTTTTTTTTTTTTTACAATTGAGGAAACTGATGCCTGAAGAAGTTAGGTGACTTCCTAAGGTCACACAGATAGGGGACAGGTTTGAACCCAGGTTTGCTGACTTCAAATCATGTGCTCTTTCCACTGCTTCTTGGCATGTTTGTTTTTACAGAAAAGGCTAGCAATCTAAAATTTCTAAAAGATTGAAATCCCTTGTTTTAACCATCACTCACCTCTTGGGCGCAGCTGGTGTCAGCGTTTATTAGACACTGACAGTCTACAGTCTGAGGTCTAAGGAGTTCTCAGACTTGCTCTTGCAGGGTACAGGGGAAAGCGGGACTCTGGACATTTATTTTCCTGGCTGCTTGACAAATCTGGGTTAATTACTCTTCAGATTTCTTTCACAGTTATTATCTCATGGTAATATAACACCCACCACGTGAGGTAATTAAGCAAAAAAGAGCATTGTTATTTTATAGATAAGAAAATAGGAAAAGAAATGATGTGACTTGAACTGGGTTTAGAACCCTGGTTGCCCAAGTGCTTTGCTATATCCTCCTGGGTTGCTGAACACATCAGGGAAAGGGAAGGATAATATCTTGAGACTAGAGGTCAAGGTAATAGAAGGGTGATTCTTAGCGATTCCCAGAAAATGAAGCAATGAGAAATATCTAGACTAGAGGGAGGTAATCTCACTTTACCCAGGCAACTTTCTGCCCTTGGTGAATTGGGAGGTCATATTATAATCAGCATGCACACACGCACACACACACACCTGTATGTATGTATGCATTTGTATGCACACATATGCATATATATTTAATCAAAATTTCCCTTGTATAACCATAATTTTAAGATTTAAAAAATTGAACTATGCCTGGGATCTGCAAATAGCTTAACTTCTAGGCTCTGTGATTATTTTTTCCCAAAAAATTATGGGAGAGGGTTGTGCTTCTTTGTGTGCGTATGTGTTCGTTTTTTAAAATGATGCCAGTCCTACTGAAGAAAACACAAACTAATCATATTCAAACTGATTTTGACTATATTCATAGTTCATTGCTAAAAACAAAACAAAAAAATCCAACACTAGCTATTTGTGCTTTTTAATAGATGGCTGGTGGTTTTCAAAGTATTTTCTTTTAAAGGTTATATGGGTAAAATATTCTTGGCTTACTGAAACAGAAGAGCACTATATCAAATCCACATTTTCTCTGTGTGTGAGATCATGCCCATAAGCCTTTAAATTGGTGCAAGATTATCCTGTTCTCTTTAAAGGTCCATAGAAGCAGGATTTTTCTATAAAGTCATTTTTTCAAAATCCTCAATAGGCTTCTAATTTGAAGCACCCCACAGCTTAGATTTCTGCCTCTCTGGATATGTGACTTGAGGTACTCAGAGAAGTCTTTGAACAGTTGATGCACGGGGTACTGTACTTTCCCCCTTTCCCCAGAGGCTGCCTTTTCATGGATATACAATGCTGCTTTATGGATCTACAACAAGACAGACCAGTTTGCTTTTGTTTCTCACAAAGTGAACATGGCATTAATTATTTGACTAGAATTTGTTAAAAAGCTAAAATGTTTGAAACTTATTTTTTTGGATTTGGAAGAAAAAAAGGGAAAGGATGGCAAGGAGTAGGGAGGGACAAAGCTTGACAGTAAATTAGTAAAATATTAGTCTCGTGGTTTTCTGATTATTGTCAGACAAGCCTGGCAGACATTCATTGCACTCAGTACACATAA
This sequence comes from Pseudochirops corinnae, assembly GCA_028646515.1. Lineage (NCBI taxonomy): Eukaryota > Metazoa > Chordata > Mammalia > Diprotodontia > Pseudocheiridae > Pseudochirops > Pseudochirops corinnae. Next base: position 200,372,635 of record CM053590.1, on the reverse strand, counting down.
CATGTTGGAAAATCTTATCTCTGGTTACAGAGACGCAGATTTTATTGTGTAATCAGTATTTATGGTTCTAAACCTACATAACATGTTTGTGATGTGACCTGCAAGAAATGAAGACTACAGATAGGCATGGAAAAACTTGTGAACTGATGCAAAGTGAAGTAAGAAGAATCAGAAAAACAATATAGACAGCGTCTAAATTAATGCAAACAGAAGCAACAAAATCAAAATAGCAAATCTTGTAAGTAAAGTGACTAAACTGAAACCATTGTAGAAGGAGGAACTATGCTGTTGGACTTGAGTAACATTGGTTTGTTTTCCTAACTGGTTTTTCTCTTCCTTTTGAGTTCTTATAAGGAATCACCCTGAGAGGAAGAGTAAAGAATATTTGGGGAAATAAAGTGATATAAAGACAAAAAAATACTAATAAAATTAACTTAAATGTTCCCTGGAGGGAAATTACATGTGTGTGTGTGTGAGTACACATGTATACATATATGTGTGTATATAGCTGCTTTATAATATACTTGTATATTAATGGTCTATCACAACAAGTTTTTTTTCAAGATTTCTCGTTATACTCAAGAGCACATCACATCAGTTTTAAGGTGCTCCTATAAGTTAGCACATCAAATTTGTGTTTTAATTTGTCAGTTAATGCTGTAATCTTAGATCTTTTTTAAAAAAATCTACAAATTTAGTTATCATAGATTTCAATTACTGAACATTTATCCAGTATCTCCTTTGTGCCAGGTACTGTGCTGTATTTAGAAGGAGAAGGGACTTCAAAGGGAATCAAGTTCAACCCCCTCATTTTACAGATGCGGAAACTGGGATCTGGAAAGGTTAATATGTTTTCCCAAAGGTTACAAAGGTAACAGTGTTAAAATTTGAACTTGGTTCCTCTGACTCCAAATCCTACACTTTTTTCAGGGCACCAAGTTAAAAGATGAAGGTGTCTCTCCAAATGAAAAAATCCGGTACAACGTAACATATTCTTTCAATTTCTATGAAGTGAAACTATCTCCATGATATTAGAGATATTCAGGATCATAAATTCAGATCTGGAAGGGAGACCAGAGGCCATCTGGTCCAATTATCTCTTTTTTACAGATGAAGAAACTAAGGCTCATGAAGGTGAAGTGACTTGCCCAACATCACACAACTAAGAAGGCTTCTTGGCAGAGTCAGGATTCAGACCAGATTCCTTTAACCCCAAATCCCACATACTTTTCTGCTGTCCTGTGTTTCCCATTAGGTTAATAGGTTTTGTTACAGCAGTTTTGTGTGTTGTGTAAATTTGTATTAGATGACACAAATAAGGATTTTGGATTGAATATATTTCACTTTGCATTTTAAACATGTTTAAAATCGATTAACTTTGACAGATGTTAAAAATCGATGAATTCAGTTTTGACTAACCAGTGATGTATTTGAAAAGCACAAATTTTTTTTGGCTCATATGGTCCATTAAGCTCTCCAGGCCTAACTAAGTCTGCCATGTGATTTGCTCGTTTTAAGCCCATGTTGATATTCAGCGTAGTGGACAAATGATAAGTTGTTATTCCATCTCTAATATAACAATCTCTTAGGTTTTCCAGAAAAGGATTACTGCAAGATGTTATTGCACTGTAACAATAATGAGGTAGTTACCAAGCCAGTGAAAAACACTTTTCTTTCAAAATGGTTTATACAATAACAGCACTTGTGGTAATCATTTTAAAAAATACGCTACATTTTTATTTGTTAGCCTACAAAGAATTGAGACTTTTAATATTATCTTTTTTTTTTTTTTAACAACTTCAGGTGGTAGAATTTGACCATGCTCTATGCTGTGAGTTAAAGCGAGTCTTTGTTGCCTGTCAATTCCAGCTAAACCAGGGCCTTATTTTTTTTGGCAATTGTCATTTTGACAGCTTTTGTTTTGCATGTTCATTTTGAATTTATTTTAATCTAGCCCGAGACATATTTTCCATATGAAAATTAATATTGGCATACCGGCCATGGGGGTTTGCCCCTTCCAAAGCATACTAGCTGATAAGTGTTGAGGGGAATGTAAGTCTGCCAATATTTGTGAGCGAGAAGGAAACATCTGTGCTTTGAAACGTATTTTTAAAAGAGTACACTTTTCTAAAGGATTATGTACTTCTTAGTCCACAGAATTTCCATGTTTTCTTTATATGATTATAAAAGCCTGTGAATAAGATCTTTTCTTTATATGATTATAAAAGCCTGTGAATAAGATCTTTTCTTCTGAATAAGAGGGCTCTTTCAGACAAGTAAAATCCATACTTCAGGACTGTATTTGTTTGTGCCTGTTGGAAAGTCAGTGGCTATAATGGTACATTGGGTTAATTCTCTTTTCCACAAAGAAAACCTAGTGAACTGTATATGAATGATTTATGTTTTTTGTTTTTTCAAATTAATGGAGTGAACCATGACTATTCACTTAATTGTAGCTGTGTTCCCATTTCCAGAGCTAGGAATGGATTAATAAATCAATAAAAAAAAAAAAAGTAGGGCTCCTTGAAGCTAGGTGTAAAAAATAAGACAAAAAGATGTAAATTTCAAGCTTTGAATGCAAAAGGGTAGCTGAGTGGTGCAGCGACTCAAGTGGAGTAAATCTGACCTCAGACACTAGCTGTGTGACCCTGGACATGTCATTTGCCTCAGTTTCCTCTTCTTTAAAATGGGGGTAATAATTGCACCTATTCTTAGGATGGTTTTGAAGATCAAATGAAATAATAATTGTAGAGTACTTAGCACAATGCGTGTCCCACAATAAATTAGCTGTTATTATTTATAATTAAAATGGGCAGCTTAGGTGGTTCAGTGGATAGAACATTGGACCTGGAGTCAAGAAGACCTGAGTTAAAATTCAGCCTCAGACACTTACTAGCTGTGTAATCCTAGTCACTTAATTTTGTTTGCCTCAGTTTCCTAACCTGTCAAATGAGCTGGAGAAGGAAGTAGTCAACCACTCTCATATCTTTGCCAAGAAGACCCCAAATGGGGTCACAAAGAAGTGACCATGACTGAAATGACTGACCAACAAAAAATAATTAAAACATGATCAATGTTCTATAAGAAACATAAATTCTGTACTTTCCAGAAATTGATTCTGTGAGCTCAGCTCAGGTCACTCCCTAACTGCATCTGTGTACTTTACTATTCACTTTTAAGAAAACATTTTCAAGAAATTAACTACTTGCCAAACAAATAATTAAATTTCTAGTACTTATTTCAAAAGTCATTTAATATTCAAAAGTCATTTAATCAGTATTTCCTGCTAATTAAATAGATCAAGCACTACAGATGTTTCAACCCCTTGGGTCTAACGGTTTTGTCATTTTGATGGCTAGCTTGTTACTAGACTGTACACATGAGAACACTATATAAAATCTGCAAACTGAAATATTCCATGTTATTTTCAAACTCACTTCCCAGAAGTGGCTGGTGAGGAATTACTTAGGAAAACCAGAAGGCCAGTAGGATATAATGGCGCCTTAGTGGCTTAGGAGTCTGGAAATGAAGGTTCTAATTCCAGTTTAAATAATGTGTTCCCATTTGTTTATATACTGATCTCAAGATGCCTTACTTTATTTTTTTTATTTTTTTTCATATTTTTTTAATTCTTTTTTTTTTATTTGCTCATTTACTTTTAATTTACAAGATTCAGTTCCACAATCACTTGAGTTTCAGATTTTCTCCCCT
>CM053590.1:200319841-200359784 GCA_028646515.1 Pseudochirops corinnae | reverse complement strand
CAAATTTTAACTTGGATCCTAAAATAGACCTACCAAAGGATATTTTAAAAATTCATCTGTTTCACTTCTGATACTTTTTTGGTAGCTGATATAACTGTAATCTCAGCATCAGGAGGAACCTCAAAGATAATTTAATACAACATTTACATAATGAATATCTCCAGTGATGTAGAATGTACTACCGTATAGGGCAGCTTATTTTATTTTGGAATACCTTTCTCCCCCGTATCTTACACTGAAAGCTGCTTCTCTTTAATTTCTATATCCTAGTCCAGGTTCATACAGAATAATCTAATCATCTGTTCAGTCATTTCAGTCAAGTCCAACTTGCCCAGGGTCACACAGCTAGTAAGTGTTTGGGGTCAAATTTGAACTCAGGTCTTCCTCACTCTAGGCCCAGTGTTCTATCTACTGTACCACCTAGCAGCCCAATGTAATGAAACATAAAATAAATATATGTAAGGGATTTTGTGCATTTTAAGGCATGTTATAAACGTCAACTGTTACTATTACAAACATCTAAATATTTAAAGTTCTGCTAGGGATATAGATTTCTGAAGGAACCCTGCTTTTTGCAGGCATATATTTGACTTCTTTTGAAAGTCAAAAATCAGAAGCAGGGGAAAGGTTGGGGGCAGAAGATAATCATAGAAGTTAAGATTTCCAATTAGAAGGAACCGCAGAGGTCACTCAGTCTTACCTATACCCAAATTAAAAATTCCACCTACAACACACCCCTAGAATATTACCAGTGCGAGCCAACTCATCAGCCCCCAACGAGTCAATTCCAGTTCTATTGGAAAGTTTTTTTCTTATGTGGAGTTAAAATCTACCTCCCTGTCTACCAATCTACCCAGTGCTTCCCTAGGGGACAAGCAGAATAAACAACTGACTAAATGACATCTTGCACATGACAGTCAGTCAGGCAGCATTATCTTAAGTGCCTCGTATGCTCTAGACACTGCTCTAAGTACAAAAAAAGATAAAAGACAAAAAAGCCAGTCCCTGCCCTTGAGGTGCTCACTATTGAATGACAATTCATCAAGTACCCAATATCAAGTCCCAGCTCAGTCTGTTCTTTAGTCTAAACCTCACCAGCTCTTTTAATTGCTCTTCACGTAGCATGGTGTCTAGATCCTTCACTATCTAGGTGCGTAGCATTTGGTAAAGGTAGATGGGACAAATCCAAATTGTGCAACCCTGATGATTCTTTTGAACTTATTTATAAAGCTGAATTATAGCTCACTGTAGCCACCAAATGCTAGACTCACCAGAAACAAAGCAGATCAAGTGTTAAAACACATCTCTCCTTCTTTAACTTTGTGGAATCCAGTAGTGGAGTTTGCATGGTTCATTATGATTAGATAAGAGATTTCAGGCCCTGTCTAACTATACACCAAATAAATCTTTAATGCTGTGAATGGCTTCTTAGAATATAAAAATACTAACCTATATCCAATCTTGGGAAGGGGAGAGGGGAGGGAACGAAGGAGAAAGAAAAATTTAGAACTCAAAATCTTTTAAAAATGAAGGTTGAAAACTATCTTTGCATGTAATTGGGGAAAATAAAATACCATTTACAAAAAAACCCTTAAATATTGCCATAAGCCATTTCTCCATTTCCTCTAGATTCCCCAGAGCAAGGAACTTGGAACTGTTAGAAGTATTGCCACTCCCAGTACCACTATACCTAGATCCAATGACTTTGGTCACTTTGGTGGTGAGAATGTACTGGGAGCAAGTAGAGAAGAGACTGCAACAGTGAATATTGAAAAGTGTTTCGGGGGGGTTGTTTATTTGATTTTAGTTATCCTCTATTTTTCCCAGGAGAAGTTAACTCACAGACTTCTAAAGTTAGAAATCCTATAAGGTTCACTCCCCCCATTTTATAGATATTATTATATATGTATATTTACTATTGTGTATTAAAATAATAAATTATTGTTTGTAGACATTTGTAATTTGTTTTGGAAGAATGAAATTATCATGAAATTAACAACTTGTGTCTTCCAAAAATCTTTATTTTGCTTAAAAAAGAAAACTGTTAGATGCAACATGTCCTGCCAAGGATATTAGTGCTATACTGACAAATTTGTCCTAAAAGACTAAATTCCATTTCACTAGCCTGCCAACTCCATCTAACAATGACCCCTCTTATTCCCCATTCCTTCTCTGACATGTAGCTCTAGGTTGTCTCCACTCCAGAAAAAGTTGATAGGTCAGTGCCTTGCTACATCATAGAAGTCTCTAGTCTTCTTCCAATTTGACATAAATTCTATTTACACAGTGTGTGTGCCGTATGACTTTCCAGCTGAAAAAAAGCGCTGATCATCTTCACACATTACTATTCCTTCTTCCCTTTAAAAGTACAGCTAAAAGTTCTTGGGTCTGCTTCAGCTGCCTCAGTCAGTATATTTTCTAAAAAAATTTGTTTTGTTTTTAATGCCTATAGTCCTATGAGCCTACAGCCTCTGGGATGTCAGATGCCACACCATGGGGACTGTGCCGTTTGCCACATTGCTATAGTTTACAATTTTATTGTCACTTCCACCCCTTCCCAGAAGTCTATGATCAAATAAGTAGACTGTAGTGACATTGCTTAAAGCAAGGATGACTAACCACCCCACTGACATCTTTGCAGTTCTTATTGTAGTTGGCAAGTGAGGGAAAGCCCAGCAATCCCTGGAAATTGTGACTGTAATCATAAGTACTCAGTCTTCTTTGTAGAGGTTGTCTGATCCTGGGCCAGAACTAAGATAATCTCTAAACCTTCCTTACCGGGTTAATTCTTATTAATTAAGGATAATTGTTTTCAAGCATTTGCTTTTCTGAATTTTAAGAGAACCCAGTAATACAGGAAAAAAAAAAATTGTCCTTTAAAATATCCCACGGGAATTGACATATAACCAAACACTCCCCAAACAGTGAGGTTACAAACCTTTCTGTTTATCATGTATTATGCTTATCCATGTTATTATGCTTATTTAGATTCTGTGTCTTAGCTTCCTCTTAGAACAGGGGTTCTCAACCTGTGGGCTGCGACCTCTTTGGGGGTCGAACAACCCTTTCACAGGGGTTGCCTAAAACCATCCGAAAACACATATTTCCGATGGTCTTAGGAACCGAGACACCACTCCTCTATCCGTCTCCAGGCAGATGCACCCACATACAAGTATTAAAGGGTCACAGCATTAGGAAGGTTGAGAACCACTGTCCTAGAAGGTAAGATTTATGAAGGGAGGAACCATATCTTATCTGAACTTTGCTTCTCCTTAGCACCTAGCTTAGGACTGGCCTTCCCAAAACTGTTGGATAAATGTAATTGTTGCATTTGTGACTTACGTGGCTGCATGACAGAATTCTGTAATATTCTGCTTGCCGATTCATATGATTCAGACGATCAAGGGTGGAAAGGGATAATCTACTCCAAGGCCCTCCTTACATGACAAAGCTAAAGTTCAGGGGGTTAAGTGACTTGCTTAAATGACTCCAGATTCAATGCTCTTATCACAAAACCTGATTTACTCACTCCTGAAAGACCACAAAGAAAAAAATAGCTTGAAAAATTAGTCACAAATTGTTTTCCTCTTTGGAAAAGAGATTTGCCAACCTCTGTTAACCATTAATTATTTAGGGCCTCCTGAGGAAGTCAGCTGTCCCTGCTCTTCTTACAGACAAGAGCACAATCCTATGCCTAGCCCTTTCTTGCACCATTTACTCTTAATTGCACTTAAGAAAATAATGGCCACCCAGGGTACCGAGCCTGTCACAATGTCAGCACCCATCACATTGTCCATGCGTCCTTTTGTGCAGTTCTGAATGGGGGGGTTACAGGCTGTGAGGCAGAACTAAATCACTGAGGAGGAGGAAATTCTGGGGAAGGAATCTGGGGACTCCACCTAAACAATGACATTTTTAGTAGTTTTGCTTGCTGCTTTTACAGCTACTAATTGGTCTCAAATTTATCTTAACTTTCCACTGATTGCTTTTATTTGTCCAAGTGTGTAGGGGGGAAAACTCTTTTCAGAACGTCTTCTTCAGACTTTGGATGGCAGCACTGGCAAATGTAAAGGCCAGAAATTAGCTGAGTACTTGGCAGAGGCATTGCCTTCTAGGTGTGGGCTGCTGCTGTACCTTCTGGGAATGCTTCAGCCGCGTGGCGGGAGATGCTCAGAGGCAAAAAACTGAGGAATCCCTGAGTACAAAGTGCTTTTGTTGTTACTGGGAAGATGACTATGAGCTGGGTGATGATCTGGACTGCAGAAAATTTAGGAAACAAACTGAATGGTTAAAAGATACCAGCATGAAGTCTCTAATTGAGGGGACTCAGCCTTGTACCAGAAAGGATACACAATTTTAAAACTAGGGTTGCCTTGATAAACTGGACTATCCTCAACAACGCACAGCTAAAAGACAACTCTACAAGCCTCAGGATGGAAGGAGATATCTAAACTCAGAGAAAGATATAGAAAGACTATAGTTTAAATGGAGACTGAAGCAAAACATGCTATTGTTCTCTTTCATGTCTGGTTTTGCTTTTTTTTTTTTCCCAGTGATCACTCATTGGTTACAACCCTTCTATATAACCAAACCATTGTACAATGGGAAAGTATTTGCAGATCCTGTACATGATTGCACGCCACGGGGGGGGGGGGAAGAAGAGGGGAGAAAATCTGAAACTCAAGGGATTGTGGAACTGAATCTTGTAAACTAAAAGTAAATAAACAAGTCATTCAAAAAAAAAACCAACTGGGGTTGCTATTTTTTTTTCTGAAAGAGCAGTAGTACCTAAAGCAAGTATTTAGTTGTGCCAGAAGCTAGAAGAAGTAGAGAATACAGCAGAACAATCCCGTAGTTCCTCTTAGATTGTGCATCCTGAATTAGCATCCAGCTTTGGGTGATAAAAGCAGTCTGTGGGAAAGAGGTCATTGATCTGCTGACCTGGTGGGGCTCTCACAATTGCCATGAGCTGCTGACATCAGGACGTAGGATAAACATGTCTTTGTGAGGGACTCAGAGAAACAAAGGAAGCCTCTTTCCATGGTCATTCCCTAGAACTTTAATCACTTTTTTAGTTCCTCCCAAATGTTGCCTATCCTTTGATGATCTCAGTCTAAAGGTAAATCTAGCACTCTGGGTCTTAGAGCTCTTCGTTGCCAAAGAGGGAACTTGAGACCCCTCAGGGCTAATTCAAGTTATTCAATTCTAAAAAAATGATAGAATCATAAATATAGGATGCAAGAGACTTGAGAGGCCACCTAATTTAACACCCTCATTAATCCCTCTGAGATTACCTCACACACACACACACATACACGTCGATATATATACATATGCAAATACGTATACATGTACACGTATGCATGTGTGTGTATGCATGTGTGTCTGTGTGTGTGCGTGTGTATTACTCAGTTGTTTGCATATTGTCTCCCCAGTGCTCCCCAAAGTTTCCAGGGGTGTGAAACCTGCAGCCTAGAGGCCACATGTGGCCTTCTAGGTCCTTGGGTACAGCCTTTGACCGAGTCCAAGTTTTACAGAACAAATCCTCTCATTAAAGGGATTCAAGGGGTCTCATTTGAGGACCTAGAGGGCCACGTGTCACCCAGGCTCCCCTCCCCTGTTAGACTCTTTCTTGGCCTCAGAAGGCAGAGCATAAACAATGGGTAAAAGCTGCACTGGATGGGTTAGAGAAACACTGGCCTGTTTTGCAGGAGAAGGGATTCTGGATATAGGCTGGGTTAGACAGCCCTGAGGGACATTTCAACTGGGAGATTCGATGCCTCTGAAGTAGACTTTTAAACAAAACAGCTTCTCAGGGAGTAAAACCCAAATTTCATCTTGTTCTAACTTTAGCCATTTTATCTACATGACCCAAAAGGTTGGTTTTACTTTACTTTGTGTGCTTGTTGTTAACATTACGAGTCCTACAGCCAAGGAGTGAGAGGATCTTCATTCCCCTCCTCACAAAGGGCCTACTTTTGACTGAGGTGGAAAACAGGGCTGGTTTAAAGGCCCCAGACCATGAAAAAGGGCTGACAAACACGAGCAATGAAACAGGTTATGAGAGAAACTACAAAAGAGCCAGTGTCAGAAATAGCGATGACAAGAGCAACTGGTTAGCCCTAATCATCTATATTATAGATTCTATAATTCTATAATTCTTATAGATTGTATAAGAAAGCAGTCTGGTTATCTTTCCCTGGTACCTGTTAGGGGCTGAATAGTAAATTAATAGAAACAATCATGGTCTCCTCAAGGGATTTTCCCATTGGTCTGTGAGATGCTTTACAACAGAAAGGGGAGGAGGGAGAAGCAAGGGTCTGATGTAGGGCTTCTTAAAATTTTTTTTGTAACTATTTCAATATAATTTACTTCTTCTGCAATCCTATATATTTGATTTTTTATATTAAAACTTCATTCTAAGAAGTCTTCATCAGATAACCAAAGGAGTCATAACACTACAGAAGGTAGACCATCCTTGGTCTAGTTAGTGGCTTAACATCATGGAAATTTAACTGATATTTTCTGAAGTTCATCCAGGTCTCTGGAATGCACACACTCATTTTAAAAAAGAATTTAAATTTATTTTTATTTTGTACTTAACAAATGCCAAATATGAACATTTCTATATATAAAATAAAACAGAAAAAGAAGATGTATATGAAAAAAGAAAAAGAAAACGTATATGAAACCACAAATCCTTATTGTGTATAGCTTGCTGTTCTTCTTAAGTATATAATAAATTCAACATGTAATTTCAAATTATTCTTCTTGCCTGTGTTTCCTTCTGGCCTGGTCTTCCTTCAATTCTTTTTCTTTCTTTCTTTCATTCTTGTTCTTGTTATCATCCTCCTCCTCCTCTTCCTCCTTCTCCTCCTCCTCCTTCTTTGGAGCTGGATTCCTTTTGGGCAAAGAGGCCTGGGGCTTGCCAGGGAGAAAAGTACCTGTGAGGGCAGGCTAGGGTCATCAGCATAAGATGGTGAAACCCTGAGTTATCTGTGAAATTGTACAGGGAGGAGAGGCAGAGACTAGTGTAGTAGGGGAAATAGTCCCCCAAGTGGCTGACATGGGTGGAGGCTGTGAAAGCCATGGTTTGGACCAGCATTTGCTATACCAGCTGGGCTACCACCATAAACACTATGCCTCTGGCAAAAGAAGATACAGTGAGCCTGGAAGCAGAGGTAGAACTCAGACCCGCATGATGACCACTTCAGGAGGGCATTGCGGAAGACAGGGAACAACAGCACCCAAACAAGGATAGCCACCAGGAACAAGGTGATGAGGAGGAAGACAGAGGACAGACAGCTTATTCTCCAGGACAGCGGAGAGGACTGGCACAGCTCCCACTAAGTTGTGGCTGCCAGGAGCACTGTCAAAGATGCTGCCAACCACTCAGAGGCGGCTAAACTGGCAATGTGCATGTATCATCTCCATGACACAGTGGAGCAGCACAACTCCCTGCTCCACCGTTGCCAAACACGTGGAAGACAGGGGGCTTCTTAGTAATCTCATTGTCGAAGGGCAATTCTAGCAGTTTCTCTCCTGAGAACTTTTAGAAAATGCTTCAATGACTCTCTTTTCAAGGATCCCTATGATTAGCTCCCCTAATCACAATCTCTCAATTTCTACCTCCCCCAGAAAACTGAAGAAAAAGGAAACTCTTGTACAGATATGCAAGCAAAGCAAATTTTCATGTTTATCTCATTCTGCAGCTCGAGTCCATCACCTCTCCATCAGTGAGTGCGTGATGAATGGAAGCATACATCATAGGATCACGTTGCTATGGCGATATCAAAGCACCTAAGTGGCACAGTGGATACAGCTCTGCGCCTGGAGTCAGGAGATCTACATTCAAATATAGCCTCAGATGCTTACAAGCAGAGTGACCTTGGGAAAGTCACAACTTCTGTCTGCCTCAGCTTTCTCCCCTGAAAAATGGGGTTAATGATAGCACCTACCTACCTAGAGTTGTTATGAAAAGAAAATTAGACGATATTTGTAAAGTGCTCAGCACAGTGCTTGGCACATAGTAGGCAATTAATAAAAGCTGGTTTCCTTCCTTCCTCCCTCCTTCTCTTCTCTCCCCCTCCTTCCTTCTATCCCTCCTTCCTTTCTTCTCTCTTCCCTCCCTATTTCCTTCCTTCCTTCCTTCCTTCCTTCCTTCCTTCCTTCCTTCCTTCCTTCCATGGACAGTCATTGCAGCCAATGCTAGGATAATTCTGTCTCCCCTTTTCAAACTGAATGATGTTCCCTGAGGGAATTTACACTTGATGAACTTGAAGGATATACAGTTTATCCATCTTGTCTTTAACTCTTTTTTCTATGTACACCTGGTGAGTAGCAGGAATTCTTTTTTAAAAAATTTGTTTATTTACTTTTAGTTTACAAGATTCATTTCCAAAATCCCTTGAGTTTCAAATTTTCTCCCTTCTGTTCCACCCCCCCCCCCCCATGGCGGCATGCAATCATGTATAGAATCTGCAAATACTTTCACACTGGACATTAGTCTGGTTGTATAGAAGGGTTGTAACCAATGGAATGAACAATGAGAAAAAAGAAAAAAACCAAACGTGGCAAAGAACAATAGTATGTAGGTTGCTTCAGTCTCGATTTAAACTCTGGTCTTTCTAGATCCTTCTCTGAGTGTAGGTATCTCCTTCCATCCTGAGACTTGTAGAGTTGTCTTATAATTGTGCGTTGCTGAGAAGAGTCCAGTTTATCAAGGTTGGTCGTCACACATACGATGGATGTGTCTGTGATTGTGTACAAGTTTTTCCTGGTTCTGCTCTTCTCACTTAGCATCAGTTTGTAAAAGCCTCTCCAGGTAAATACAAAGGCCATCTCCTCCCCATTTCTTATAGCACAATAGTATTCCATTACATTCATATACCACAACTTGTTCAGCCATTCCCCAATGGATGGGCATCCCCTTAATTTCCAGTTTTTTGCCACCACAAGGAGAGCTGTAATAAATATTTTTGCCTTAATTTCTCCTTTAGGAATGTAGATGCTGTACCACTTGGTGCATAAATGTTTAGTCATGATATTGCCTCATTTTCAATGGTGCCTTTTAGCAGGATATAGTTTCCTCCTTATCTCTTTTAATTAGATCTAATTTTGCTTTTTGTCTGAGATCAGGATTGAGTAGAAGGAATTCTTAACAATCCAGGTAACCCCACTTCTGCTTAAGAAAGCTTCTGTGGCAATTCCTCAATATGCCAACAAATTCATGGTGTCATTGATGGTGGACACTTACTCTACCCCCGTGCCACCTCGTAATCAAACTCTTACCTACGTTTTCTTGTAAATCCTCTGCCCAATACGCTAAGCTGGGGTCCTCTTGGTCTCTTAAAATCATGTGGTTACCAATGCAGTGTATAAGCTGTCTGTCTCTTGTCTCTTACTCTCCTATATGATAAACCCAACTTATTTTCTGGTCATGTACCTCTTTGATATCTTTTATATTACTTGCATGAAATTCATTGGTAATAGGTTGCAACCTTTTTACACTCACCCTTTTATACTGTCCTCAGACCTGTGGGTGACCTGCAATTTTGATTCTTCTGAAATCGTGGTCCAGCCCTCTATGCACTGTGCCATCAGCTGTCTTTGGCTGTTCCTCACACATGATATTCCATCTTCAGTCTTCCTGCCTTTGCATTGGCTCCTCCATGTCTTGTATGTTCTCTCTTTCATCTCTGCCTCTCAGAATTCCTTACTTCCTTTAACCCCTAAGCCTAGAACTTGAAGCCTTCCTTCATGGTTCTCTGCTATGTGGAGTAATTACATTTCATTATCTATTTTCCTAACCTCTCTCCTGACCTCCTGTATCACTTCTCCAACTGCCTATTGGACATCTCAAACTGGATGTCTCACAGACATCATAAATTCAACATGGACAAAATGGAACTCATTGTCTTTCCCCTAAAACTTTTCTCTCTTCCAGACTCCCCAATTACTGTCAAGGGGACCACCATCCTCCCAGTTACCTAGATTCCCACTCTAGATGTCATCCTCAATTCCTCACTCTTTTTCACTCCTGCCAAGTCCTATCAATTCTATCTTTGTGAGCCAAATTTATAAAAACAAAAGCCGTTCCCCAATTTATAAATGGCCAAAGGATACAAACATGCAGTTTTCAGAAGAGGAAATCAAAATTATCAATGATCATATTTTTAAAATTTTCTAAATCACCAATGATTAGAGAAATGCAAATTAAAACTACTCTGAGTAGGGGCACCTAGGTGGCACAGTGAATAGAGCACTGGCCCAGGAGTCAGGAGGACCTCAGTTCAGATGAAGCCTCAGAAATCTGACACACTTCCTAGCTGTGTGGCCTTGGGCAAGTCACTTAACACCAACTGTCTTGCCTTCCCACCTCCAAAAAACCAAACCAAAACAAAAACAACTATTCTGAGGTACCCCCTCACACCTATCAGATTAACTATAATGACAGAAAAGGAAAATGACAAATCCTAGAGGGGATGTGAGAAAATAGGTACTCTCACTGTTGGCAAAGTTGTGAACTAGCCCGATTTCTGGAAAATACTTTGTAGACTTTTAAGTACTGCTTAAATGATAGCTTTTGCATAATATTATCATTATTGCTGTGGTATATTAGTAATCATCATCCCACATGGGAAGAAACTGAATCCAAATCATGACGAAAGAAACCAAATTAAAATCACTTACTGTATTTCACTGCATAATTGTTACTGATTTTATGCCAATTTTTTCCAAAAAAAAATTGGGATGTGACCATTATGTGAAGCTTTTAAAAAAGTGTGCCAGTATTACTTAAAAATCATTTATTACTAAACTGTCTTTGGTGCAAAATTAGGATTCATGGAATACTCATGAATGGATATTAAAATTGGGAAGATGCAAGTCTTACCATATCATGTGACTTACTCTGCAGCTTTGCCTGCCCGCCTACTCACCCTGGGCCTATGGGTCTTGGTTGGGTTGAGTGACAACACCATTAGTACTGCAGGGCTCTAAGCTTTTGGAAATATACTGACAATACACACGGACTGAGAATGTGCAGAGAGAAATGAATATTCATATGCCACTGGTGAATACGTGGCTGCTTTGTTTACCTTTTAAGCAGCATGAGGAACAGAATTACACCATGCAAAGATTATGTGACAGGGTTCAACAGCTGTTGGTTGAAATAATTGTACTTGTCCACTCCTGTTCTTTCATACTGACTCTGACAATCATACCAATGATAATAGTCTTACTCATCTCCAATCATTTTTTCTTCTCCTAGATCAACAGTTCTCCTTATGTGTGTTCTGGGGACCTCAGAGGGTCCTTGCAACTGTTAGGAGGTCTAAGAGGTCAAAATTCTTCATAAGGATACTAGGATATTTGAATTTCTGACACAATAAATATTAATAAATATAACCTAGACAAACAAAAGTTCTTTGGAGTCCTAAGTAATTTTTTTAAGATTGTAAGGCATTCATTTGCCAAATAACAAACTATGTTGGAAAACTTGAGGGGAAGATGGGGGAGTAGGTCAGAAAATTCCAAGTTCTTCAGTTTCCTTCACAACAAGACAGAACAGTGCCTCAGGATGAATGTAAAGCAGCAAAAATAAACACGAGTGGAGTAGAGCAGAAGTCCTCCTGGGACAACCAGAGAAGCCCCAAAGAAATACCCTTAAGGTCAGAAGTTTGGCCCAAATAAAGTGCAAACACCTTTAGGTTTCCTCCACTAAAACAACAAACAAGCCCTGGAGGCAGCTGGGTTAGAAGACAGCTATAGCCTCCAGCACAGGAATTTGAATCTCACAGCCAGTGTGGGGGTCAGCCATCTGCACAGCAGAAGATTGAAGGACCCTGTGCTGTCTAGGGATGCCAGGCCAAGCTGTGCTGACTAGATGTGGTCACTAGCTGCAGTTGATGGTGAGAAGGAGCTACACATGCCCCCTGAGTGCAGTAACAGTAGGGGGAAGGGGAGGGAGGGGTATGGGGTAGGGACTCTGTTGGCAGTGGGCACTTCATAGGAGAGCTGAATTCCTGGTTTAGGTTCCAGGCCAGAGAGAAGAGCTGAAGTTGCAGCTGCTGGAGTGTCCACAGGGAGCAAAAGCATTTCCAGCACAGTGAGTCTAGAGGTTGGACCCAGACAAAGCTCAGAAAAAAACAGTAAGAAGGACTTCAAGCCTGGTTCACCATTCCCTACACCCCAGGACTATATAATAATAAGCTGCTAAAAATAAAAACGAGTAAGCAAAGGAGATAGAACCCAACCATGGACAGCTACTATGGGGATAGAGAAGATCTGGGTTCTTCTTCAGTGGAAGATACTGAAGAAAAAAAAAGCCACTCCTACCCCAAAGAGTAATGTCAAATGGTCAGAAGCTTAAAAAGAGTTCTCAGAAGAACTTTAAAAATCAAATAAGAGAGATTGAAGAAAAATTACAAAAAAAAAAGCAATCCAAGAAAATCAATAAATTATGAAGAGAAAGTCAACCAAATGAAAAAAGATATTTGCAATCTTAAGGAAGAAAACAAATCCTTGAAAAATAGAATTGGGCAAGGGGAAGCAAATTACATTATAAGACATCAAAAATAATAAAACAAAATCAAAAGAATGAAAAAAATAGAAGAGAATGTGAAATATCTCGTTAGAAAAAACAACTAATCTGGAGAACAAATTGAGAAAAGACAAAAAAAGAATTATTGGACTATCTGAAAATTATGATCAAAAAAAGAATCGATACAATATTACAAGAAATAATTAAAGACAATGACCCTGAAGTTCTAGAACAAGATGGTAAAGTAGAAATAAAAAAAAATCTACTTAGCACCACTTAAAAGAGATCTCAAGATGAAAACCTACAGAAATATCATAGTCAAGTTTTGAAACCTGGTAAAGGAGAAAATATTATGATGAACAAGGAAGAAAAATTCAAATACTTTAGAACCACAATCAGAATTACACAAGACCTAGCAACCACTACACAAAAAGCAAAAGAGCTGGGGTTGCTGCAAAAAAATAGCCTATCCAGCAAAGCTAAGTATAATTCTGAATGAAAAAAAAAAAGGATATTTAATGAGCTGAAAGACTTTCAGGTATTTGTCACAAAATTACAAGAACTTAAAGGAAAATTCAACATATAAGATCCAGAAGAAATATAAGGTAAACATCAAAGACCAATTACAAGGGATTCAGTATGGTCAGACTATTTATTTCTTACATGTGAAAATGTTATCAGTAGTCTTAAAACTGTCATTAGCACTTGGGTAGGCTGAAAGAAAGGTTGAGGCTGACCTGAGTATGATGGGGTGAATCTAAAAAAAGAAAGTTGGGTAGGAAAAGGTAAAAAAGGAGCAATTATACAAATGAGGCATGAGAAGAAGAAATGATACAGGGGAAATAAGTGGGAGTGGAGGGCTGATAGTGCTGGAACCTTACTCTCATTATATCTGGATTAAATAAAGAGAGAACATGTACATTTAGAAGGGTATAAAAATCTTCTAAATTTATAAAGACATAAGAAGGCAAGGAGACAGGATAAGGGGGTGAGGGGAGAATTTTTAGAAGGATGTGTAGATTAAGATTAAGGTAGGGGAAGACGAAAATGGAGGAACTCAGAGAGATAGGTAGACTAATAGAACAGTTAGGGGAAAGGATAATGGAGAGATTCTTTAAAAGGGTGTGGATTAGGGAGGCAGTGGTTAGAAGTAAACTAGAGGAAGGATAGGGTAAAAAGAGAGACAGAGAAGCACAATAGTGAGAAAAAACAGGATGGAAGAAACACAAATAATAATTATAACTTTGAATGTGAATGGGATAAATTCACCTATAAAAGGAAAATGTATAGCAGAATGGATACAAAATTAGAATCTGACAATATGCTGTTTATAAGACAAACGTTAAAAAATGAGAGATACACAAAGAATTAAAATAAATGGCTGGAGTAGAATTTATTATACCTCAGCTGATGCAAAAAACAAACAAACAGGGATAGCAATCATTATTTCAGACAACGTTAAAGCTAAAATAGATTTAATAAAAAGAGAAAAACAGAAACTATATTATGATAACTGGTACCATAGATAATGAAGCAATATCAATATTAAACTTATATGCACTAAATATTATAGCATCTAAAATTTTAAAAGTTAAATTAATTACAGGTGAAATAGATAATAGTACTATCATAGTGGGAGACTTTAATCTTCCCCTTTAAGAACTAGATAAATCTAACCAAAAAATAAATAAGAAAGAGATTAAGGAAGTGAATAGAATTTTAGTTAAGCTAGCTATGATAGCTAATTGGAGATAAGAGAATGGGAATAGAAAGGAATATATCTTTTTCTCAGTGGTCCATGGCAACTTTACAAAGGTTGACCATATATTAGGGCATAAAAATTTTATAGCTAAAAGCAGAAAGGCAGAAATGTTAAAAATTTTCTTTATAAACCACAATGTAATAAAACTTATATTTAATAAAGGACCATAGAAGCATAAGGAAAAAAACTAATTGGAGAGTAAACAATCTAATATTTAAGAACAAGTGGGTTAAAGAACAAATCATAGAAACAATCAATTTCATTAAAGAAAATGATAATAATGAGGCAACATATCAAAACCTATAGGATATAGCAAAAGCAGTAATCAGAGGGAAATTTATATCTCTAAGTGCTAATGTCAATAGAACAGAGAAAGGGCAGACCAATGAATTGGGTATGCAATTATAAAAAAAAACCCAGAAAAAGAACAGATTAAAAATCTCCAATTAAACATTAAATTGGAAATCCTAAAAACTAAAGGTGAAATTAATAAAATTGAGTATAAGAAAACTATTGAATCAATAAATAAAACTAGGAGTTGGTATTATGGAAAAAAACAATAAAATAAACCATAGGTTAATATGATTTAAAGAGAGAAGAAAACCAAATTACTAGTATTAAAAATGAAAAGGCTGAATATACTACTAACAAAGATGAAACCAAAGCAATTATAAGGAGTTATTTTGCCCAATTATATGCTTAAGTGAAATGGAAGAATATTTGCAAAAATATAAACTGCCTAGATTATCAGAAAAGGAAATAGAATATTTAAATAGACCGATATTAGGAAAAAGAAATTGAACTGGTCATAAATGAGTTTCCTAAGAAAAAAAGTACCAGGATCAGATGAATTTATAAGTAAATTCTATCAAACATTTAAATACCAACTAGTCCCAATATTAAATAAATTACTTGGAATAATAAATGAAGAAGGGGTCCTATTAATCTCCTTTTATGAAAAAAAAATAAGATAACTAATACCTAAACCAGGAAGAGTAAAAACAGAGAAAGAAAATTATAGAACAATTTCATTAATGAATATGGATGCAAAAATCCCAAATAAAATACTAGCTAAAAGATCACAACAACATATTATAAAGATTATACATTATGACCAAACAGGATTTTACTAGAAATGCAGAATGGTGTATCAGCAAGCACCCTAGTATACCCAGGGTGGCTGCTAGCACAGGTTCTTAGATATGCTTTTCTAAAGGAAAGCAACTCAAAATGGGTTAACAATCTTACTTTAATCAGTCAAACAAATATCATTTACCTAGTTCAGGGGAAAAAGTCAGCACCCTGAACTTCAGAGAATGCAAACAGAATACAAACACAAGTTAACAAGCAGAAGTTACAAGCAGATAGAGAAACAGATCAGCAGACAGGCTTCCAAACCGTCTGATCATTAAATCAGTTACCTATTCAGTTACCATAGAGGGAAGCATCAACATCTGGGTTTTCAAAGCCAGGGGCTCAAAGGCTTCCCAGAGTCTCATCTGGCCAAATCACACAACTCTTCCCAAAGTGAGCCCCAAAGCAAAACCTCATATCAGGGAATATATAGAGCCTTCTCCTGGATCAGAGAATGTCACACCCCTCTTGACCCACTGCCCAATAACAAAGCAACAAGGCATGGGCATTCCTGAAGAACAAGCCTCCCGCCACATGAAGGCTCCATGTAACCGCATTCAGCCTATTAGGGGGCAGAGTATACTTTCAAATCAGGGAAGGTTCTCAGAGCCACTTAAGCCTATCAAAGGGCCTAGGGGCAGGGCAGATCTTCAGATTCCCATAACAAATGGTTTACTATAAGGAAAACTATTAACATAATTGATTATATCAATAACAAAAGTAATAAAAAATCATATGATTATATCAATAGATGCAGAAAAAGCATTTGATAAAGCACAACACTTTTTTCTATTAAAAAAAACACACTTGAAAGTTTAGGTATAAGTGGACTTTTCTTTAAATTGATAAGAAGCATTTATGCATAACCTCCAGCAAGTATTATTTGTAAAGAGGATAAACTAGGAGCCTTCCCAGTAAGGTCAGGCATGAGACAAGGATGCTTGTTGTCACCAGTATTATTTGGTGTTGTATTGGAAACCCTAGCAATAGCAATAAGAGAAGAAACACAAACAGAAGGAGTCAGAATAGAGTGTGAGGTGATAAAACTCTCCTTTTGCAGATGATAGGATGGCACACTTGGGAAATCCTAAAGACTCAACTAAAAAGTTAATTGAAATAATAATTTCAGCCAAGTAGCAGGATATCAAGTGAATCCACATAAATCGTCAGCACTCCTCTAGATCAGCAACAAAATTCTAAAGGAAGAGAGAGAGAACTAGAGATACCCTATTTAAAATAACTCTAGACAGTATAAAACTGTCCAGGAGTACACTTAACCAAGAGAAGCCCAGGAGCTATATGAACAAAATCATTAAAACAAAAAACAACTCTATATACAAATTAAATCCGATTTTAATAAATGGAGAAATATTAATTGCTCATGGGTAGGCAGGACCGATATAATAAAAATGTTAATTTTATCAAAAATTAATCTATTATATTCAATGCTATCCCAATTAAATTACCAAAAAATTTTACTGAGTTAGAAAAAATAATAATTAAATTCATTTGGAAGAATAAAAACTCAAGAATATAAAAGGAGCTAATGGGGGGAAAATGTAAAGGAAGGAAGGAGGTTTAGCAGTATCAAATCGTAAACTATATTATAAGGTAGTAACTATCAAAGCTATCTGGTACTAGATAAGAAATAGAAAGGGCCAGGTCAGTAGAACACCAGAGACATACAATTTATATCAGCAAACAAATATAGTAACATAGTGTTTGACAAGTGTAAAGACTTAAGTTTTAGGGACAGGAACTTGTTATTTGGTTTAAAAAAACTGCTGGGAAAGCTGGAAAGCAGTCCGGCAAAAATTGGGCATAGGCCAATATCTTACAGTATTTACCAAGATAAGGTAAAAATGCATACATGATCTAGATAAAGGGATCTGTTGCCAAAAACTGAGAAAAACATGGAACTTTTATTACCTATTAGACTCATGGATAAGTGAACAATTTATGAGCAAGTAAGAGATAAAAAGCATTGTGAGATGCAAAATGGATCATTTTGAATCTAGACCATTGCTACTGCACACACTGAAGAAAATCTCCCCTGAAGTTTTTCACTGTGATCTAAATTGTCCACCATTTAGATGGTTTTATATATTCTAGAATAAATTGGGGTCCTTATGTGAAAACTCCTATTTAAAACCTTTATTTGGCAAAATGAATGGAGAGTTGGCCTCAGAATTATGAACCCCTGAGTTCAAGTCTTGCCTCTTGTAAATATTATATAATCACGGGCAAGTCAATTAGCCTCTCAGTGTCCCAGATAATTCTCGAACACAGTAAGATGCAGCCTTGCATCAGCAGAGGAAATTTCCATGTGCCAGAGAGTTCTCTACATTAATGAAATCATAGGTCTCAATTTTTTAAAAAGTTGTAATGTTCAGTTGTCCAGCGATCAACTGTCTTTCTTATTCTGGAACTTTAGAAATTATTTGTCCTATGCCTCTATTAAAAGAAAGTAATTTATAAGCCAGCAACAGTACCTACTTGTTTCCTTACTAACACAATGAACAATATACATCAATAAGAAACATTGGATTTCAGAAATGCCTCTGCAGATCAACTATTGCAAGGGTGCCAATGACAGGAAGAATCAAATCTGGTTTTCAAGCCTCTTGGAAACTTTGAAAATCTGGAAATGATAACTTATACGAGAAGAGAAGAACTTTCCTTTAGAAAGTTTTACTGCAGGGTCATTAGAATAATCAAGCTGTAGCCACTTTCTCTGTCCCTTTGACCTGAACAGAGCAACCAAAAGTTGTTGAGCTGGTCTGGATGGTTGGGAGAAGAAGGTTAATTTGTTTCCAGAACATTTGGAAAAACACTGACCCTTTTCTCCTAGTACTTTTGGTTTGGGGAGCCAAGTGAATAGAAGAGATTGCAAGAGAAATGAATGAGAGGTAGAGTTGGGGACCTTGAAGCCATCTGATTGCTATGGTCAGATTGGACATGCCTAGGGCATTTCACAGTTTGTGCACAGCTCTCTCCCTAGACAATTAGAGCCTGTCCCTAAGACATTTCTAGGGATACCTGTCTATTGAGTATAAGTCACTGAAATCTAGAACATCCCTGCCTAAGACATCTGTTCATATGCCCTTGAAGCTTCTCTTTTAGAGTTATCAATTCTTATGGATCCCATTTCTGTGCTTTACACGCCCTCTAATGGTGAAGATGTGGCACTTTTGCCAACACCCAAAATACAACAACTATTTATACTTTTGCTTAAAGCAGAAATCCTATAATCACAAAGCTCAAGAGGTTTTATAATTCCTTTGCAATCACTTTGGAAGAATGAGGAAATTATTGAGAGATAATAAACTGTGTGCTTCAGATTGATGTGGCACTAAAATTTTAAGACATTATTGGGTGTCTAGCTACCTAATCACCCATTCATCCATCTGTCTATCTACGTCCAGATACATGCATATATAGGCAGAAAGATGATATACTTCAGATAATACAAAAGTGATTCGTATGTGGTAAAAGGTTACATAGTTTCAAAGTATTATTAACAACAGTAAATAAACACATCAAAGTAATGAGGTTGGGTGGAGATACTTGGAGTCAGATAAGGCCTTATGAAACTCAACTGAAATAATTTATTTAAATCCCACTGAAAACTTGAAAGGGACAGAGACTGG
Organism: Pseudochirops corinnae; assembly: GCA_028646515.1. Lineage (NCBI taxonomy): Eukaryota > Metazoa > Chordata > Mammalia > Diprotodontia > Pseudocheiridae > Pseudochirops > Pseudochirops corinnae. Next base: position 200,340,694 of record CM053590.1, on the reverse strand, counting down.
ATTTGACTGGCAAAGGAAACGCCCTCTGCTAATACAGATCAAATGCACCTTCTCTGCCGCTGATCATCTTAGAGAGTTGCCTTGGGCATTAAGAAGTGACTAGTGTAGAGTCCTACTGACTCAGAGGCAGGATTTGAAAGCAAATCTTCCTATTTTCAATGTCAGCTTTTTACCCACCAAACCATGCTTTTTCTCACAAACTTTAAACATAAATGACGCTTGTTACTAGAAAGAGGAGCAATAGTAAGAACATATTGCTCTACTGTAAACTGCAAAAATTTAAGAGCCTAATATATTTTTACTGAGCAAACAATCTTCTATAATAATTAGTTACCCTTGCATATTATATAGGAACAAACTGGATATCTAACCTTTAGAAAAGTTTCAGGCGTCTAGGATTTTCCCTCCCTCCATCTCCCAACATAGACACACAATGACGAGACCTGAAATCCCATGTAGCTAATTTAAACCCTGTCTTACTTCATCCAAGAAGTATTTGAGCATCTGTTATATGTATAATTCTCAGAGAGAAGCTTGAAGGGGATATGAACAGATGTCTTAGGCAGGGATGTTCTAGATTTCAATGACTTGTACCAGATAAACAGGTATCCCTGGAAGTGTCTTAGGGACAGGCTCGAGTTGTCTAGGGAGAGAGCTGTGCACAAACTGTGAAATGCCCTAGGCATGTTGAATCTGACCATAGCAATCAGATGGCTTCAAGGTCCCTAACTCTACCTCTCATTCATTTCTCTTGCAATCTCTTCTATTCACTTGGCTCACCCAACCAAAAGAAAAACCAAATTCCCTATATTGCTGTGGAATTTAAACTTCCACATAATTTCTAACTTCTGGTTGCACCTAGATTTTCTATCTCCCTTTTCTTTAGGATGAGGGAGGAATGGACTGTCTTTTCCTGGGTTCATGGTAGCCATACTGTTTCCAGAGGCTTTCAGAGAGGGGTATTTAAGAGAATTTGGTTTTCATATACCCCACTCACTACATTCACTTTAAGGGTAATCCTCTTACATGCTGCATCAGAGGCTGAGTTGGGTGGGAGGAACCCCAAGGCTTCAGGGAAGGATCATGTTTTGGAATTTGGAGAATACTGTCCACCCTGAAGCTGGCATCTTGGTCTTTTCACTCAGAGGAATCTTGGAGTAAGAAAGTCAGTGATATATTTGTAATGGGAGTCTGGCACATGCCCAGACCATCTCAAATGATACCACTACTTGGAGCACGTAGCATTTTTCCATATGAAGGGTGCTAGGAAACTGCTTCTGGGAGAATTATGCCTTGAAGAGATTGGAGTGTGCATGGACCCCTGGTAACTGACTCCAGTCAGCTAACTGCGCAGTGAAAGGAATTAACTTGGGAGGGATTTTCTCAGCTCCCTTTACTTCTTTGCTGCTCTTTGCCTCACTGTCTTTAGCCGTTCTCTACTGGTATGACAGCATCTAGTGAGAGACTACGTTGTCAACAGAAGGGCCATGAGGACTTTCTCCTCAAAGGCCATATGATTCCTGGAGAAATGGGGTCTCCCTGGCCTTCTTGTTCATCATCTCTCCTGGGGGAGCTCAGCCCAAATTATCCCATCTCGTCCCTATTCTGTCCCTTCTCTTCATGTATGTCTCTGGATTTGACTCCTAACTGACAGGTTCTACTTTAATCCTATCATTTCCAACCACTGCCATAGCTCTGTTCAGGTCCTTACCCCTCAGCCACAATACATTCTACCAACTAGCTCTACCTTAATCCTTATCTTCCAAATCAGTCAATTCAGCTCACATTTTGCAAAGCACTGTTTGCCATAATGGATACAAGGTAATCTGATCAACTCATCCACACTAAGGTATAAATGACAAATAACAGTGTTAAATGCATTACTTTTCCCAATGACCTTTCCATGGTTACAAAGTAGAATCCCACAATTAAAAGAATTAAACTCTAATGGTATAAGGTATCAGTTAAAGGTCTGTGGTGATTTTGGCTGGGTGTGGTACTTTGCCAATATCCCTCAAAATACACTGCAATTACAGTTCTTTAATAACTCTTCTGTTTCTTACCCTGGCCCTTGTTCTGCATTGTCTGTTTTCAGTTTTCCTAATATATAGAAAGTTGCTGAAAAAATTGCCTAGAACTAAAGAATCTTGGAGATTATTGTTCTGATTAAAAAGAAAGTGATCAGAAATAGAGATGATCCTATGAGCCACCTTGGGTACTCTTTTGTCATTTCCTACCACAGAAGGTCTGTTGACTTCAAGATTCAAAGTAGTGAGGTTTTTTGTTTTTTTTTTTAAAGGCAGAAGCCTTTAAAGAAGTAAGTGTGAATTCTCAGGGAAGCGAAGATCTAAATGAAGCATGGACACTGTAGTGTCTTAAGGTCAAACATCACAAAAGCAACCACTTTGCACACAACAATCTCTGCAAAAATTTTTTTTTCTTGGTATCTTAGATTAGATGTTTATCTCACTAAATGTTACTAATTTAATCAAGACTTTTTACAGTTGCTTCGTTATTCTGTAGGGGTTACAAATACAAGGTTATTTTAATTAGGACTGCATTGCAGAGAAATCGAGTCATTATCCTTTAAAATTGTTAGGACCCCTTGCTGCTACAAGCTGTAGCAGATGGGATAATTAATGATGAGGTGTTGCTGAATGAAATTCCAGAGACTTTGTTTCTATTTAAAGTCCATTTATGGGCTCACATGTGTTGTAGTTATTACAGTTAGGTTGTTCTAATGAAACTGAAGTTAAATAAAAAGAAACAATGATGACTATATGCAAACATTTTTAGACCCACATGGCAATTTTTTGCCTCCCTATAATCTGGAGTCTGCTGGAGCCAGCTCTGTTAAAGTCAATGTGAGCATTTACACCTCAGAAATCAGTAAATGTTATAAACCAGAGCTGGATGTATTGTTTTGTGGATTGTCTAGACTTAGGAAAGCCATGAGGGGGAATAAAACATTAGTGATGCAGAGTAAATGTAAAAATTTGTTGTGCATTCAGTTGTTAAACATTTAATAGCACACCCCTGTGGCATTTATCATGCATAGTAGTTATGTATGATATCACATTGTAAGATCCATGTCGACAGAGAGGAAGATACCTTAACTTTTTTCTGTTTCAGTGACTAGCACAGCACTCTGTACCTAGTAACTTTTTAAATTTTTAAATAGCATAGGAGATAGAATGCCAGACCTGGAGTCAAGAAGACCTGAGTTCATACTCCACCTCAAATACTTCCTCACTGTGCGACCCCAGGTAAGTCACTTAACCCAGTTTGCCTCATTTTCCTCATCTGTAAAATGAACTGGAGAAGGAAATGCAAACCACTCCAGTATCTTTGTCAAGAAAACTAAATGAGGTCACAAAGAGTCAGATATGGCTGAAACAACTGAATGACAAAATAGAGCTCTCTGAAGGGTTGCAAAAAATATTTTATGAATATTAGCTCATAAGAGAGGTAGGTGTTATTATTCTTTCCACTTACTAGTTGAGGAAATTGAGGTGAAAGGAGGTTAAATGACTTACCCAGGTTTCATGTAACTTATATCTGAGGCTTAATTTGAACTGAGGTCTTCCTTTTACAGATCCACTGCTCTAACCATTGCACAACCTAGATCCAGGACCCTGCCTCTCTATAAAACCTGAATCCATTCCTTTACTCCCTTTTCAGGTATTTAGCTCTCTCTAGGGAGCAGAAAAGTACAGTTCAAGTCTGAGATATACATGAAAACATTTTAAAAGTCTCAAAGTCAATCCCCCTGCTTCTCCAAACATATGTTGCTAATTTAATTCCATCACTGAGCTAACCAAATTCTCAGAAAAAGCTAGAAACATCATGACTTTCTAGGTCAGTACTTCTCAACCTTCCTAATGCCACAACCCTTTAATACTGGTATGTGGGCGTATCTGCATGTGGGTAGACCCACCTGGAGACAGATCGAGGAGCTGTGTCTCGGTTCCCAAGACCATCAGAAATATGTGTTTTCTGCTGGTCATAGGCAACCCCTGTGACCCCTGTAAAAGGGTCGTTCAACCCCCAAAGGGGTCGTAACCCACAGGTTGAGAACCTCTATTCCAAGTTCCTGCTATTTTAGCAAGGGAGGCATAGTGACACTATAGTGACACTTCAGGAGGCAAGAAGACATTTATCTGTGTTGATGTTATTTACTAGAATAGAGGAAAGGGAACTTGCCAAGTCAAGAAAGGTACAAGGATGAAGCCAAGTATTCTAGTATCAATAAAAGATGAAACTGAAGTGAGGAAATGAATGAGATAATCATGAACCATGAGCAAGAGTGACTTTTGCTCATACGAAGTAGCAGCAAGTCAAAATCAGGTGAGGACAAATGTTGAATGGTATAGTGGTTTCAGAAGAGTTATTCAATGTGTAATGTAATGTACAAAAAGTCCTGTGTGGTTAAAATACCTCAAGGCAAAAACTATAGCAATGCTGAAGATTGTGTCACAAAGGTTCCAATGTATACTTCATGGTTAGTGCGCTACAATGGATTCAAGATAAATGACAGTACTTCCCAGAACATTTTCCACTTCACAAATTGGAGTTGGCAGGTTTTTGAAACGTTAATTTAATTAAGACTGATCCCTCTATGGATAGAAGTGATCCTTCCCCTTCCCCAAATGTCTTATATATTTCTATTTCATCTGTCCTATGTACTTATTCAATTTTAACTTGTATTATAGCTCTTTTGTCTCTATTTTTATCCATCCACTATAAATTCTCAAGGCCAGGAGCAGTGTTATTTTTCATCTTTGTATCTCTCGTACCTAGTTTAGAGTACAATATGTGTTTTCGTATTTCTATATATATCTATAATTCCACAGATACGGATACTCCCTTTGATGGCAGAGGCAGATCATAATACTTTTACACCTTATTATCCTGTGTGATTTTTGTCCACGTCCTTCCATAAAGCCTCCATCCAACATTCTGAGGCCATTCCTCCAGATCTCTCTGAGTGTGTCATGACTCACAGCAAGACCAGACTACTGTTGTTGAAAAGATGAGCCAGTTTTCAAAGGGAGGTTAGAGATTAGCTTGGTGTCTATACAGTCTTTGAGGGAAAAAGCTGCATGTGCACTAAGTAGATCTTTGATGAAAGTATAAGCAAAGAGATGTAATTTCACAAATGATATTTCCTAGCAGGTCACATCTTTATAGCCACATAATTGACCTAATATAAGATTCTACTGTGCTTATTTCTTGTGGACTGTGAGAAAGCATTTAATGTGGGAGAATAAAACATTCCTTTGAAGTTTTTCTTCCAATGAAGTCTCTCTCATGTATATGCCAAAGTCACACAAGATCCCTGGATGTTGTATGGACTTTATGAGTAGGTGTTGAGTAAAAGTTTGGTGAATTTAACGGAATTCTCTACATGACCCGAATTTCAGGAATGGTAGCATGACAGACTTGGTTTTTTTTTTTTTACTTCTCTTGGTCACAGCCGTCACCCTGAAAACCACGGGGGAGAATCACTATTTGATGCTTCCCCTTGAAAGTGACCTCCAGGGCTCTTTGCTCTTTGCAAGCACACGGTTCATAGTACTGAAGAAGGGGGTGGGAGTTAGTGTACGAACGGCAGTGGGAAATCCAGAACATCTGGAAAACCAGCACGCTTCCCAAAGAAAACTCCTCTTAGAAAGGCCTACATAAAAATCCAATACCTCCCAGGCCTGGATGCAGGCTCCTCTCTCATAAAAGCTCATTTTTCTTTTTCTCAGCCATTCTTTGCTGCCTGGCTATTGACTGCCCCCTGCTGGTGGAAAGGTTCCAATGCCTCTAAGGACTTTTCTAATACGTTATAATCAGTGGTAAATCTGCCCTGGTGAGCTTTCCCTTAATTTTGTGATGTGATAATTTGGAAAGGAAGCTGATGGAGATCAAAGCCTTGTACTTGTGTAAGGGATAGAGTAGAGTTGTTGAGAGCAGAGGAGAGGAGAGGACAGCACCAGATTCTTTGAGTTTCTTTTGGCTCTGTAGTCACTTTGGATACTTTTGGCTTCCAGTTTTCAGAGAAAAGATGGAGAATGATCACCCCACTTCAGGTAGCTGAAGAAAGAGACTAGGAAGAAGATGGCATAAGAGGAGATGGCAGTCTTCGTCATGCCCTTACCTCCATCTTGCTACACTAGAATGTAAAGAAACTTTCCCTTGGGTGAGGTCTGGGGTTCTCCATATCCTGGGCTGAGTTATCTCACTCCCAGTGATAGAGCTCTGGAATATATTCTCTTATGTATACTCTCTGATTTTTATGTTGCTATCAACTTTGATAAATGGGTTTCTTTGCTAATTCAAACACACAAATAAAACCACCAAACCAACCATCCAAAAAAAAAAAACCAACCCAAATAAAACAAACAAAAAAAACCCTCACAAAACAAAAAGCAGAAAAAGAAAAGGGAGCTGACATTGGCATAATGGGTGGCATAGGAGGTAACAATTTTCCTGGCTTCTCTGGGTGGCACCTATAAGCCTGAGTAGTAAGAAGCTGCCTAAAATAAACTTGTGCTTTCACATTATAAAAGCTTCTGACACACAGTTTGCAGAATGTTTGAGCTGAATGGGGCTATCTCATCTAACCACTTTCATCTTGCATCATAGATACAGGCTGAACCTGTGACTGCATTGATCCAGGAACTCACAGGTAAGGGAACTCTCTCTATTGAGATAGACTGTCACCTTCTCTGAAATTTAGAGTCTTAGAGAGGGGTGGGAAATGAACACAGAACACGGGTCCTTGTTCCCAAATCCAAATGGACAGACTCCTGGGAAGCCATATTGTCACCAATAAGGGGACAATAACAAGGAAGCGTCCCAGTGCTGTAGATGAGAAATATAATGATTTTCCTTTTAAATTCTTCAAGCATGGAGGACACTAGGGCTATTTTTAAGAAAAATCCACCTAAGAACTAGAAACTAAGGAGCTGCTAATAAATTGGAGAGCTAGGAAATTATGGTAGATGAAGGTGATGGAATAATTGTTGTTATTCAGTTGTTCAGTCATGTGCAACTCTTCCTGACCCCATGGACTACACAGCACACCAACTACAGAGTTTCCTTAGCAAAGACACCAGAGTGGTTTGCCATTTTATTCTGCAGTGAGTTAAGACAAACAGAGGTTAAATGACTTGCCAGTTACACAGCTAGTAAGTATTTGAGGTTGGATTGGAAGTCAGGTCTTCCTGACTCTGAGGTAGCTGGGGGGGGAGGGGTGCAGTGGTTATAGAATCTGTGTACTCTAGGAAAAGCACTGTGAGAGTCACATACACCCTCTAGGCCAGAACTACAGAAAAGGAGCCACAGGTTTGTTTACACAGACTGTGTTCATTCTTGGTGTTTTCTCAATAATCACACCCTTTGACTTATACCTTCACCAAGGATTTCCTCTGGGAACATCAGCATCTGAGTGGCATCTAGATCTATGCCAAAAAAAATAAAGAGTTCTTAACTCTTACACATGCATTCAGACTGACCAGACATAGAAAATGTCCTAACAAGTTTTATCTTACTTGATCAAAGCTGCAAAGGACTTGCCCCTGAGTCTGAAAATAGTAGAGAGAGCTCTTCTTTCCTCTCTGGGGGGCATCTACCTCTCAGCACATACAATCCCCCAGACTAACCTAGATTTGAGATACTTCTTGTAAGGAGAAAATGCTCTGTTGCTAGATTTAAGATTTCTTTCAATGAGCCCTACGAATTTCAGATAAGATACAGCTAACTATATGTATAATATATGTATCTGTGATTTAAAAAACAAAGTGGCATATAAATAAAATCTGAAGCGAAGAGTTATCATCAAGTAGGAAGCTGGGAGAAAAGGGGGTTATTGACAAAAGCATTAAAAGATGGTTAGGAATAACAACAATTGGGGTGCTAGGTGGCACAGTCGGGGTGGCAAGGGGGCGTAGTAGGGGTGGCGAAGGGGCACAGCGAACAGAGCACCGGCCCTGGAGTCAGGAGGACCCGAGTACAAATGCGGCTCAGACACTTGGCACAAAAACTAGCCGTGTGATCTTGGGCAATTTCCCTCCAAAAAGAAAAAAAAAAGGAATAACAACAATAACAACAACTAGTATTCATAGAACCCTTCAATGTCTGCAAGATGCTTTTCAGAGAGAGAGAAGGACATTCCACAAGTGAGGAACAAGATAAGTAAAGGTACCGACATCAAAAAGACACGTTTGGTAGCCAGAAAGTCTCGTTTGGTTGGGGCACAGACTGCGTGGAAGAGACAAGAGAAGACTGAAAAGGCAGGCTGGCATCAGACTGTGCAGGTCTTTCATTACCAGGAAAAGAAGCTGAACTTGACAGGCACAGGAACAGTCTTTACCAAGGTTCCTCCTCTTCCCACAATATAAGTCTACCTATTTTCCCCCTGAAGAGGGACAAAGCTGTCCCCAGAGTCATGATTGGCCTAGAGAGCTAAGGCTCAAGGTGTGCCTCCCATGATGTGGCTTTGTGGTGGCATCTGGACGTAGTAACATACCTTCCTGGTCACCTAAAGGCATAACAAGGCCTACCCAAATAGTGTCCAGGGTGCTAGGAGGAAGTTTCAGGGTAGTAAGGCGGTCGAGGCATGGAATCCAAGTTCAAACAATCATAAGCAGAACCAGGATAGAAATGGAGAGATGATAACGGAATTCATGGAAGCTGATGAGATCACCATGTGAGACAGCATAGATGAAATGTTCTTAAATTGAGGTACATGGACCTGGCCCCCCGATAGGGCTATGGACAGATTTCAGGAGGTTCATGAACTTGGATGGGAAAAGCCACATCTTTATTTTCATTAACCTCTAATAGAAATTTAGCATTTCCTTCGATTATGAATTTTTAAAAATTATTCTTTAAATGGGCCCACAGATTTCACTAGACTGCCAAAGGGTTCCAAGAACGCTTGGCATAGAGAGAGAAGAAAAAGAGAGTCAAAGACAGAACTTGGAGGACATTCACAAGATGAAGATCCAACAAAGGAGAATGAGAAGGGGCAGTCAGACAGGTAGGAGGAGAACCAGGAGAGAGCAGTATTGTCATTGTCATCATCACTACCACCACCCACCACCACCATCATCATCACCACCACCACCACCACCACCACCACCAGCACCACCACCACTCACCACCACCACCACCAGCACCACCACCATCATCATCACCACCACCACCATCATCACCACCACCACCATCACCACCACCACCACCACCATCATCACCACCACCACCATCATCAACACCGCCACCATCACCACCACCACCATCATCACCATCATCATCACCACCACCATCATCATCACCATCACCACCACCACCATCATCATCACCATCACCACCACCATCATCATCATCACCATCATCATCACCACCATCATCATCACCACCACCACAAGCACCACCACCACTCACCACCACCACCATCATCACCATCACCATCACCACCATCACCATCATCATCACCATCATCATTACCATCATCATCATCACCACCACCACCACCACCACCATCATCACCACCATCACCACCACCATCACCACCATCATCACCACCACCACCATCACCATCATCATCACGACCACCACCATCATTATCACCACCACCATCATCATCACCATCATCATCACCACCACCACCATCATCATCACCATCACCACCATCATCATCATTACCACTACCACCACCATCATCATCATCATCACCATCCTCCTCCTCCTCTTCATCATCCCTACCATTTATATGTACTTTAAAGTTTTCAAAATGCTTTAGAAATATTATCTCATTTTATTCTCACAACAATCCTAGGAGATACGTACAATTATTATCCTCATTGCATAGGTAAGGAAACTAAGGTTGACAGATATTAAGTGACTTGCGCAGGGTCACACAGCTAGTAAGTATCAGAGGGCAGAAGCAAACTCAGGTTTTCCTGACTCCAGGTGCAACAATCTGTCCACCAGACCATTTAGCTGACCCGAAGGGAAAAAAAGAAAAAAAACTAGAGAAATGAAAATATCCAGGAAAAGGTGATTGACAGTGTCAAGGGCTGCAGAGAGGCCAAGATGATCAGGAAAAGGCCATTAGATATGGCTATTAGGAGACCATCTGTGACTCAAGAAAGCAATTTCAGTAGAATGATGAAGTTGGAAGCTAGATTGCAGGAGTTCAAAAGAGGGTGAGGAAAAATAGCAGTGGATGTACCAGTTGTAGATGCTTGGCCATGAATAGTAGCTAGCAGGGATAGTTGATCAAGTGAAGGTTTTTTAAGGGTGGGGATGACACAGGCAGCTGTTTGTAGACAGCAGAAAGCAGCTACTAGATAGGGAGTGACTGAAGACTAATGAGAGAGGGAGGATGATAGAAAGGACAATCTGCTGGAAAAGATGGGGTGGCAAGATCACTTGTGCATATTAAAGAGTTTAGCTTGACAGGGAGAAGAGCCACTTCTTCATGTGAGACCCAAGAGGAGATAGTGGCAGAGGGCATCCGAGTGATGTGAGATGAGGAGGAGGAGGAGAAAAAAGGGAGTTCTTGGTGAACTGAATCAATTTTTTCAACTAAGTAGAGAGAGGGGCTGCCACGGGAGGCTTGAGGAGGGATGAAACATTTTCTGATAGCCAACGTAATTGATAATGTATGATAATAATAATGATAGTGATTCATTTAGGGAGGTGTGAAAGGATTGTCTTGCTGTGCTAAAGGTACGGTTGAGATTATGAAACCTAAGTTTGAGGTGGACTTCCTTGGCATGATTTTCTCCAGCTCTATTCGGCAGCATGCGAATGGGGAAAAGCAGATAACAGAAATTAATCCAAGTCTGGGGCTATGCCAGGTATGACTGGTGGTAGAAAAAAGGGGTAAGGGATTTGAGAGCAGAGGAGATCATGGAACTGAACTGGTTCACCCAAGGACTGTGATGATGCAGGGTAAAGAATGTAGCCAAGGCAGGGGTGATGGCCTGGGAAAGAACTGACGGGTAAAGGGGTTAGAGATACAGTGAGGATGAAGAATAGCTTAGGAGTCATAAGGCAGGGGGAAAGACAGAATGATAAAAGATTATGATTGGATTAAGGAATTTCAGAGTTAATGGACATGGAGGCAGAACAATTGTGGATGATTGCAAGATGTGTGTAGCTGAAATGGAATGGAAGTGTAAGGCATGGGAAATAAGTAAATTGAGAACCTGGGAAGTGAGGATGTTGGAAGGAATATCAATATGCATGTTAAAGTTCCCGAGTATGAGTACAGGACTTGGGGTAGAAAAAAAAGACTGACCTTATTTAGTGGCCTGCAAATCTTGACTGGGCGATAAATTTGGATTGAAGAGTGACAGAGGGAGAATTTGGAAGTGGCAAATGAGGAGCAAAGAGTATCCTCACAACCAATGGGGCATATGACCAGGGAGTTAAGATTTAAGTGAAAGTGCTGCTGTTGGTGCTTGTCTTTTGTTTTCTAAGAGGATCAATGACATTACAGCATGATCTCTTGACTTGCATGCAAACTGGGTTTAAGTGAGGCACAGTTGCATGGAGTTATCAGCCTCACTTTCTCTTCCTGAGTCATCAAAGTCCAGTGGCAAGACAAAAGTCAGGATGACTGGCCATGGCACAGGATGCAGTAGATGACACTGGCATCTTTGATGTCTGAACAAGCTATAAGTGCTCCACAGCACCTGCTTCAGCTGCCTTCATGGCGATTGGAACAAATTGTTCTTATCCATTTATTCCACTGGGGGAAGTCTTCATGTGCTTGAAGTAGACTTCTCCCTAACTCAACAATGACTTTGGGGCCCACCGGTTACCCTCAACTTGGTTTACCCCATCTGCCAAGATGTTTTACTGGGGTATAGTCACTGGGCATGCTATAGATTCTTGGAGCTGTAGTGAAAGTGCACCTGGTACTGGAAAGGGTGGACATGTCAAGAGGAGCTGGTCAGAAATTAGAAGCAGAAAATAGAGGGAATAAAAAAGGAAAAAGTTTAAGAGGAAAACAAGTTTGTTAAATATGAAACAGGCATTCCAGGACACACAGAAGAAGAGGTAGATGGATCTGGAGATGGACATGTGAGGGTAGAGCATAGAGGGACAGGAGTAAGGGAAGGGGGAGTGGAGGATAGAGATCGAGGCTTGTACAGCTCTAGCTTCAGAATTATTGATATGAGGGGAGTATGAAGGGGTAGGAGTATGTCAACTAGTGAGGAATTAGTCTAGGCAGAGTATCAGTGGTTGGAAAGAGGTCCATTCAGGGAAGTAAGTGATTAAGCTGTTCAAAGATCTCTCTCAATGTCCGACTTTGTGGGAGGCAGGAATATTGTGTCCTACAAGGAAGGCCAAGGAGATCTGATTTACAGCAAGCTAGAGCAGGGAAATCTGTATAGGGAAAATCTGTATAGGAAGCAGGAACTAGTAATTCCTATTAGGTCTGAACTGGAATGGGCTCTAGAAAACTGAAGAGGGCTCAGAAGTGAAGACAGAGACCAGAAGTACATGGCATGGGTCCAGGACTGACACAGGGCTCTCTGAGAAATCTCAAAGGTGAAGACAGAGATTATAAGCAAGTAGCCTGTATACCTGGATGAACTAGGTATGACATCCCTTTCTGGGTGGCCAAAAGGGTCAACTGGTTCAGGTCAGATATGGAGAGATTCAAAGCTTTTGTATAAATTAGCTGTGGGATTGTGATTGTGAATGGCCTCTGTACTTTCAGAGTAGGAGAGACAGGAAGACTCAATCTCAAAAAAAAAAAAAAGGTTTTAATAAAAAGTAAGATGCCCCTACTCACTAGCAAACAGTTTTTGATCCTAAGCTTTCTGGAAATGTTGGAAATTTAAGTGTAACTGGGGAAAAAAGGCTCCAAACAATAAGCAGTTATGAAAATAGCCAGTTACAGGTGATGCAAAATGATTGACAAGTTGAGTGACAGAAAGGAATACTATCACTGACTAGGAATGGCAGTAAGAATCTAGGTCCACCTTGACCAGAAAAAAAAAAATCAGAGCCTAGAACACAGAAGACAAAAAGGGCTTTTCTTCTGTAGTGAAAGGAATATACTTCATCTATAGGAAAGTGAAAGACTGGTGTAGTCACTGTATCCTGAAGGAGTTTTATCTTTATGATGAATTCCTTCTGAAAAGAAATAGAGATCAGATGACAAGTAATGGAGGCAGAAAAGAAACAAATTGGGACCACAGGTGTTGGCAGCCACTTTTGGAAAGTGCTTTTGGAACATTGCTCAAGATTAAGCCTAATAAATCTTTTTTTGCTCTGAAGTTCAAGCCTTGATTGACTGACATCTCAAATTTTTTTCTACAACATTCATTTTTTAATAAGATTTTGAGTTCCAAATTTTTCTCTCTCTCTCTCCCTTTCATCTTCCCACCCCCAGATGGCAAGAAATCTGATATAGGTTATACTTGTGCAATCATGTAAACATATTTCCACATTAGTCATGTTGTGAAAGAACAGAACAAAAGGGGAAAGTGTGCAATCAAATTAAACATATTTCCATACCTAATAAACTTTTTTATAAGAACATCTACCTATCTATAGATCGATAGGTGTAATCATGTGGTAAAAGATAGAAAAAGAATAGATTCAACTCCCCTTTCTTAAAACAGATGCCAAAATGGTTTGTTTGAGTAACAGTGTCAGACAGTTCTTACCTGGACACTCTTCCTCTTCTCAGATTTTCTTTTGTGGTCTAGCTTACTTTATTTCACCTCATAATCATCAAACCCTGTTTTTTTCAGTCCCCAAATTGGTTTGTAACCTTTCATTGCGTAATTGTTGCATGATATAATTCTGCTTGTCATGTTGCTTAAAAGGTAAACAGAGCAGCAATGTATTCACCAGTGCCATATAGATAGGAATTTCTTTCTCGCGCATTGCTAGCCCCAGCCTAGAATTCTCAGTGTACATGCATTGTCAGTATTCATGAGTATTCTGGGCATCCTAATCTTGCGCCAAAGACAGTTTAGTAATGAATGATTTTAAAGTAATCTCAGCACAATTTTTTAAAAGCCTCACATAATGGTCACATTCAACATTTTTTTGCAAAAAAATTTGGCATAAAACCTGTGTTGGATTCTGCAGTAAAATACAGTAAATTCTACTTCTCTCAGCATGTACTTCTTTGACTATGGTCAATTCCTCAGTGCTTACGCTGTATTCTGGATTCTTATAGTATTTTTTATACATAACTCAGATTTTGACATTTTGGATCATAGCATTTTTTTTTGGTAGCAGGAAAAGACTTTAGAAATCTAGTCAAGGGGTTTCCAGTTCAGGTAGCCACAGTAAAGGTCATAAAGGACACCATGTATACTCCAGCACAGTTTTAAAAAGGGCATCAGATTGGTTAATATAAAAAAAAAAAGGACTTAAGATGAAAAAATTCAGCTCAGAACTGCACAAAAAGAAAGCAAGAAGCCTAGAGGCACTGAGGAGGCCTATGCAGGAAGCCAGTGCCAGCTCAGGTAAACAGGCCTAAAGTCTGATAGTGTTCTAACCAGAGACTCTTCAGGGGAACTTGAAGCCCCCAGCAGTATGACTTGGGGTGATTTGTGAAGACTGAAACCTGCAGTGCTGACCAGCATAGTCTAGGGGCAATGATCTGCAGAGCTAGAAGCCCACAGGTCTTGTGCTAGCTTAGAAGGAAAGTACTGAGAGGTCAGAGTACAGGGGATCAAGCCTAGATGGGCTTTGAACTTGGAACTTGGTGAGATGTGCTACTTAGGAACTTAGTTAAACAGTGAACCTAATCCCTCTCTCTTTCCCAGAGACTGAAATGGTATGTATTTGGAGTATTATGCGCCCACATATTAGAGGGGGAGGAGACATTTGTATATTTGTTCTTGTTATACCTTTGAAATAAATATTCCTTTTTAAAAGCTAATCTGTTTATTAAATATTTAAATGGAACTGAGGTTCAGGGGGTCCCTAAATTGGAGGAACCCAATCAGTGGTGTCTTGAGCAAACAGAGAAACTACAAAATACCAATCTCTCTTAAGTATATCAGAAAACTCTGGGTAAGGAGTGAAATGTAACATATCTGGCCTTCTGGTAGTAGGGGGATGGGGATTATTAGTGTTGGTGACATTCTTTCTCTTTCTCTACCTTCTGTTTTGTAAAAGAAGTTGGGGGAGAGGGATAAAGAGAAGAAAAAAGTGTAAGAAGGAGGGAAACGAATAATTAGGAATTACAACCATGAACATGAAAGGGATGAACTCACATATGAAATGGAAGACAGTAGCAGAATGGATTGGAAACTACAATCCAACAATATGTTGCTTTTAAAAAACATCCTTGAATCATAAAAATTTACACAGACTTGAAACGAGGGGCAGGAACAAAACATATTATGCTTCTGATGAACTAAAAAAAGCAGAGGTAGGAAACATGACCTCAGACAAGGCAAAAGTAAAAAGAGACATGGTTAAATGAGATAAGCAAGGAATCGATATTTTGCTTAAAGGCACCATAGATAATAATAGAATGTCAATATTTGATATATTTACATCAAATAAAATAGCATCTAACTACTTAAAGGAAAACTAAATTGAATCACAGGGAGGAAATTCTCAGCAAAATTATAATAGTTGAGATTTTAATACATGTGTCAGACCTAGGTGAATCTAAAGATAAACATGAAAAAGTTAAGGACCAGAACAGAATTTTAGAAAAGTTACATATGATGGATGTCTGAGGCTTACTGAATAGGAATAGAAAGAATATATACATTTCAGATGTGACTAGCACTTTACAAAAACTGAACATGTGCTTGGGCATAAAAACCCCATTAAGAAAGGCAGAGATATTAAAAATATTATTTACTGATCTAAACAGAATAAATTTTCTATTAAATGGAATTTTTAAAAAGGTTTAAAACTTAAATGAATAATTTCATTGAATAAATTAATTATAAAGGACTGATAAGTCAAAGAAATCATTGAAACAATAGGAAATTTCATTAAAGAAAACAACTCTTAATGATATGATAATCTAAAATTTAGAGTGTTCAAAGCATTTTCTTTAAAAAAATATCTTCTGTGGCTGACAGTATAAGTGTAAGCTGAGGACATTGTCTCTTACTTTAGTAAAACAACTGAGACGGTCAGTGTGAGTTCTCTTCCTTTTTTCCTCTTCATCTCTAAACTCTCTGATATCATACCCCACCCTTTCTTCCCTTCCACAGTCTCTAATGAGGCGGCTCTACTTGAATGCTTTATCCCATCCTCCTTTCACTGTCTTTAGTATATTGCAACCTCAAAAACCTTTCTTTTCTCTCTTAATTTTTGCCCTCTCTTATCTACTCATTCCTTCACAACTGCCTCCAAACATGCCCAAGTCATCCCCCCACCCCCATACTTAAAAAACCTCTTCCCTAGGGCCTGCCATCTCTTTAAGCTATCATACTACATCATGCCTTCTCTTTCAAGGTCAAACTCCTTACAAAAGCTCTCTATACTTAATGTCTATGCTTCCTCTTCTCTTACCCACTTAACCATTTGAAATCTGGCTTACAACCTTCATCACTTAACTGAAATCGCTCTCTGCAAAATTACCAACAATCTCTTAGTTGTTAAATCTTCTCTCAGTTCTCATCTTCATCAAACTGTCTATTGTTGCATCTGACTTTGTTGGCCGCCTTCTTTTCCTGGATATTGTCTCTTCTCTGAGTTTTTGTGACTCCATTTTCTCCTGGTTCTTCTTATATATTTGATTGCTCCTTCTCCATCTCCTTTACTGGCTTATTATATATACCACACCCTCCAACTATGGGTATACTCAAAGGTTCTATCCTAGGCTATTCTTCGGCTAGATTTTTTTTTAAGAACTTGTAGTACCCAAAGCAATATTCACAGCACCAATGGCAACTATGAATATGCCAGCATAATTCTTAATCACAAAATATAATAGATTCTCTGTATAGAAGACAGAAGCAAAACATTTATTCAGATACCAGAAAGCCAAACCCCAACACCAGAAAATCAAATTCATTATAGCAATAAAGAAATCTATACACAATAACATTATAGAGAGCAACACCATCCCAAAGCTTTCCCACAAACACCCACAAGCCTAGCTGTCTCCTGAGTCATAGCTCTCCTCTCCATTCTAACTGCTCTGACTCCCAGCTTCCTCTGGGCTCTGCTCCCCCTTCCTGCTTTATCCATTCAGCAAACTCCTCCCTCCATAGGCTCCACGTGATTACATTCGGCCTATTAAGGAGCAGGGAAGATCTTTAAATTCCCATTACAGGACCATACCTTAAACTGAAATCACTCTGGCTCTCATTGATTGGCCAATTATAGATGTCAGCTCAAGTCTCATGTGTTCATTGTTTGGGCTCTGATGGCTCAGAGTGAGTATAAATATCAATTGTTTCTGCTTGGGCCAGAAACCCTGAAGGTCTTCTGCTCTCAGATTGATTTTTTTTTTTTTACTTTTTTTGACTTTTCTTCACTTTTTTCTTTGTCTCATTTTTTACTTTGCCTTAATCACTGAAAGGGCATTGCCTCAGACAATCTGAGACCTGGGAAAAGGCCTTAGCTTAAAAAGGTCAGGGTCTTCCGCTGCATCCAGGGCCATCTGCAGTCGTCCTGATCTGTACTTTGTCACTGACCTGGAGATGGCTCTGGCGGAGAGAGTGAGGCTGGTGACTTTGTACATCCCTAACTAACTTAAATCTAATTCACTTGCAAGTCATGATAGCACCTTCCTGAAGTCATGATCCTCCTGGAGAATGAAGGACAGACAACACCCTAGTGCTGGTTCCATTCTGAGGTCCCTTTCCATTTCCTTTCTCAGTAAGCTCCTCAGCTCCCATGTACTGCATCATCACCAGCATGTCTCACAGATCTATACAGCCATCCTCTGCCTCTCTCTTGAGCTTCAGGTCCATCTCACCAGGCAGCTGTTAGACATTTCAAACTGAATGTTTTAGAGGCATCTCCAACTCAGTATGTCCAAAGAAAATTTATTATCTCCCTCCTTCCTTCCTTCCTTTACAACTTCTTTTGAAGGCACAACCATACTTCTGGCTTCCCAGGTCTGTAATCTCAGCATTATGTTTGGCTTCTTGCTCTCCCTCGTCCTATGTAACCAATAATTTTGGCTTCTTTTTTTTCCTTTTTGGAGGGGGGAAGGCAGGGCAATCGAGGTTAAGCGACTTGCCCAAAGTCACATGGCTAGTAAGAGTTAAGTGAGGCCACATTTGAACTCAGGTCCTTCTGACTCCAGGACTGGAGTCTATTCACCGTGCCACCTAGCCGCCCCCAAATTTTGCCATTTCTACCTCCACGGCATCTCTACATCTGACCCCTTCTTTCAACTCGCACAGCTACTACCTTAACTCAAGCCATTACCATTTCTTGCTAAGATGGAATTTCAACAGCCTTCTAGTTGGTTGCTTTCCATCAAGTTTCTCACTGCAGTCCACCCCACATGCCGTCAGTGACTGTTCTTCAAAGCAGATGCGACCCTGTCTTCCCCCTATTCGGTCAAGCCCCGTGGCTCCGAAGTGCCTCCAGGATAAAATCCAAATTCCTCTATTCTGAAAAGAATAACATCTGTCCCACTTTAAGGAACATGATTTCCCGTCCTGTATTCCGCAGTCACAACCTAACGGACCCTTTTCTTGGTCTTTACACAATCCAGCTCATCTGCTTCTCTGCCTTTTTACTAGTCCCGTCCCGTGCCTGGAGGGCACTCCATCCTCACTTGTGCCCCACAGCATCTCTTCCTCCAAGACACGAGGCCTTTCCGTATCTACGCAAGCGCTCGTGCGCTCTCCCACAATCTGTCCTGTGTTTCAGAGAACGCTGGGCCACAAAGAGAGCGTTTACTAGGATTCTGGGGCAGGGGCCCCTGGAGCGCGGGCTTGTAAGGAGGGGTCCCCTCCACTTCATGCCGACTGGCCGGAGGGTGGCTGTGGAGATGGGGGCTTCACCAAGCACGTCGTGAGGCTCCTGAATAGGCTTGCTGAGCGGCTTACTCAAGCACAAAAAGGCCCTAAGTTGCATAAGAGGAATTCAAAGCCAGGTCCTCGGCTCCAAGCCAGGATCCTTCCTCGGAGGTAGGCCCAGTTCTCCAGCGCTCTCACCCCAACACAACCGGAATTATGCTCAGGTTTGCCTTATGACTGTCTCTCCCCATCTCCTTCCTCTTGGGGTACACCTATGCACGAAAGCTGATAACTCAGCCACTCTGTCTCCCAGGCTGCACCGCCATCGGGCTCCCCGGCCAACCAAGCACTCGGCCTCAGTCAAGATTGCTTGGTTAGGTCTGGGAAAAGTTCGAGGAGATGCCGGACTACATTTCCCAAGAGGCCTCGGGGCCACGCAGGCGCACTTCCTCCCCCTCATGCGCTCACGCACTCAGGCGCTCCCGGTCCTTTTCCTCTAAGAGTAACAGGATTCGTCTCCGTCTCCTTCCGCCTTTCCCAGGTCCCCGCCCCATCCCCACCTCCTTCGCCACGCCTACCCCGCGGCGCAGAGCCTTGTACGCCTCTGTGTGGGTTTTTGTAGGTGTGCTTGTGGCCGAGAGCAGGACTTATGGACGGGCAGCTGAGATTCGATGGGCGGGTGGTGCTGGTCACCGGTGCTGGTGGAGGTGAGCAAGCGGCGGCGGCGGCTCGGCGAGCGCTGGCTCACACGGGAGCCCCTCCTCATCCCCCTCCCACGCCCCCTTGCCGGGGCTGCGCGCGCACGTTTTTCGCTCGGGCCCCTCCGCTCGCTGTTGCGGCGGCGCGATCCCGGGACTGGAGGAGTGGGGAGGCGCGGGGGCTGTCCGAGCAGCGCAGCTTAGGGTGGGGGTGGGGAGGAGTCCTGGCCCAGCCCGGTTTGGAGACCTTGGGGGGGGGGGGGTGGAGGCGCGGTGCAGAAACTATGTTGCGTGTGCAAGTGTGCAAAATGCAACACAACACAACTCTCCCCCCGTCCTTGAGTTATTTCCCCTCTTTCCGCTGTTTCTGTCCCACAAGAGCGTCTCTCCTGCCTCTTGAAACGGACAAATGTATTTGCATTTTTGGCTTGTGGACCTCCAGGTGTAGGTGAAAGTTTATCTCGACTTCCAGAAGGCTGGTTTGGAAGGGACTTGGGTCCGACGTGGTTAGTGACCTTTGCAGCTCGAGGTTTAAAGGTGCACAGATGTCGTCAGGGTTTTAGGTCTGGAAATAGAGCAGATGTTGACTCTCCAGATGACAGTTTCCTTTTCAGAGGGTTTTGCTTCGGAAACCTCAAGGATGTTGGTCAGTCAGTGATTCAGTTCAGTTCAGCAAAGGTTCACGAAGTGTCTTCTGTTTGCACGGCCTTGCCCTAGTCTAGATGATGGGGATACTGTAGCAGCCACTTATCTCGTGCATCTGTTGCTGTGGACCGGATGGAATTTAGCGGTATACTAAAATGAATTCCGCCTGAGGGCTCGGGCACTTTGAAATGCGCGTTTTGTGCAGGCTGACCGAGATGGGTTCTCTAAAAATGCTAAAATGATTAAGAGCTGTTTCTGGAGTAAGAGTTCCTTTAAAAAAATAAAACTTTGCTTTTGGTTGAAATAAGAAGTGATAATTCAGGAAAGTCCTAAATTGTTTTTGCAAGCAAGGACCACAGGTATAAATATAGTTGGGAACCTTAGGAGCCAAATTAATGATATGTCCAAGACTCAGGATTTTATTTTTTCTAGAAAAGTGGGTCAGAGAACAAGCGTTCATTAAGTGCCTACTCTGTTCTAGGCATCTTTACAAATGTCACATTTGATCCCTACAGCAACCCAGTTAAATTTTTGTTGTTGTTTTTAGACATTTTAAAGTGGTGTCTGACTTTCTGTGATCT
>CM053590.1:200289236-200319341 GCA_028646515.1 Pseudochirops corinnae | reverse complement strand
CCCCCCCCCCCCCCCGCCCCACACAAAACACCAAAAAAAAATTCATACACAAAACCACTCCAAGGTTTTTCCCAGTGTCCTAGGGAAGCAGATATAAACATTTACAAGAGGGAGAGGGAAGGTGAGAGTAAGAGGAAAGGAAGCATCAGGAAAGGCTTCTCTGACATTCCCAAGGAACAACAATCTAACCACCACTTGAAGAACTGTACTCAGGTGGGACCTACTACCATCAAGCCCATTCCTTTTAGAAAGATCTAATTATTAGCATTTTCCAAAAATCTTCCAGTGCTCTCCTCTTTAAGATATTGCACAGACTTGTGTGTTGGTTTTTCCGCCGGTTAGAATATAAGCTTCCTAAAGTCAGGAACTGATTCAATTTTATCTCTGTATCCCCCAAAGAGCCTGGGACACAGCAGGCACTTAAAGGCTTGCTAGCTGAATGACCAATTACAGACATTCTTTTTACATCAAATCTGGAAGATTCAAAAAGGCTAATTTAGGCTTTATGTAATGAAAACTACTTAACAACTATACAAAAGTGGCTGGAGGGGGTGGGTTCCCCCTTCCAAGAAGTCTTCAAGCTGTGGTCAGACGGCCACTTGCTTGGGGTGATATAGAGGGGGTTCTTGTTCAGGTATTGAATGGATTAGATAGCCTCTGGAATCCCTTCCAACTCAGCTTCTGCAAACATTTACAAACTGCTCCTGGTTGTAAACTACAGACAGAAAAAAGTCTAATACCTATTCTATAAAACCACCTTTCAAATACAAAAAGGTAGCTACCATATTTCCTCTGTAAGTCTTCTCTAGGCTAAATGCCCTTCACCATTGTAGTGGTCCTCTTTTAGACATTCCCGAACTTATCAAAGTCTTCCCTAAAATGTGCCACCCAGAAGTGAATACAGCTCTACAAGGTAAAGCACAGAAGGACTGTCAACACCATGATTTTGGACTTCAGACTTCTCTTCATGGCACATAGCCCTTTGAAGCTATTATACAGCACTATTTTTAAAAAACCATAAGCATTTGTTAAATGTTTACTAGGAGCCAAACCTAGCAGCTATGCTAATAGCTGAGAAAATAAAAGACAAAAATGAAACAGTCCCTATCCTTAATCCTATTCTAACAAAACAGTAAACAATGTGCACATATATAGGTGTGCATGAAACAGATACTAAGGAGATATAAGACAACCTTGGATGGGGGGCAGAATATGTGAAAGGCTTCATGCAGGAGGTAGTACTAAAGCTCAACGTTGAAGGGAACAAGGAATTCCAGTGGCACAGTGGAGAAGGAAGCGCATTCCAGGCATGGGCGATAGTTGGTACAAAAGCAGAGATGGAAGATGTAATGTTATTGGTAGAGAACAGCAAAAAGATCAGTTTTGATGGGCTTCAGAGCACACAGGGAAAAGTGATATGTAAGAAGGCTGGAAAGGTGGGATGCCGTCAAGTTGTGAAGAGATTTAAAAGCCAAAGAGAAGAGTTTAAATTTGATCCTGGAGATAACAGGGAAGCACTAAAGTTTACTAAGAAGTAACAAGGTCACTTAGACCTACAATTTAGGAAACCCGTTTTAGCAGCAGTGTGGAGGATAGAATGGAATAGAAAGAAATTTGGATCACAGAATCCATGTAGAAGACTATTTCAATAGTCATGGAAAGAGGTGATAAGGGCCTGAATTAGGGTGGTAGCTCTGAGAGTGGAATGAAGGGAACCCATAGAAGAGATGCTAAGTAGAAATAAAAAGATCTGCGATGAAGTGAGGAGTATAACAGCAAGGATGTAAACCTGGGTTCTAGGAAAGATGTAAATTTGGAAGTTCAGAAGAGAAAAATAATGAGCTGTTTTGAACACGTTAATACTGAGAAGCCTGTACAGGACACCCATTTCAAAACGTCTGATAGGCAGCTGGCAAAATGTGACTATAGCTCAAGTGTGGAATAGGGTTGGATATACAGACCTAAGAGTCAACTGCATAGCACTGGGAAGGTGATGAAGTTACCAAGTAAAAAAGCATAGAGAGAAAATAAATCAACAAAGCGAGCATTTCTTAAGTACTTCAAGACTAAGATTTGAGGCACTTCAAAAACCTGAATCACAATTTTCCATCAATATACATAGTGTCCACACACTTAAAACACCATCGTGGTAAATATACAAGGAATGTATGTGGTCAAGGCAACTCCCAACTCTAGAACGGTAGACTCTGATATACTTTCTGTCAAAGGAACTGTCCAGAAAAGTTCCTTGATGAGCAAGACATTTTCTTTGTGAATAAATGGTTTGACTGTTAAGCTGAGTCGAACCATGCTGCGCTGGGCTAACACCTCAGTGGAGAAGACTTATAGGGAATATGATAGTTGTCTTCATAAATCTCAAGGGCTGTCAGCTGGATAAGGGGATATGCTGGGCTATTTCTCTGGCAGTACATATCCAAACCATTCCTCTGCTGATCTAGGTTTCCTCCTAGACAACAATTACAGTATCCATCACTTCCAACTTCATGCTCAGTAGATGCCCCCAGTGAAATAATGCCATGCTCTCTTAAGGAAAACACAGGGACCCTTGTCCTAAGTTTTGCAAAATCTTTTCCAACTTAGCTCCTTGGAGAGGATTCTTCTTTCCCATCACACAAAAACAATAACAGGTAATAAGGCAGATAAGTACTTCTGTTTCCTCTTCTTTTCTCTCCTATTCCAAGTATCAACAGGAGAAAGCAAAGTATGGGCCATCCTTTCTACTCCTCAGCAGAAGGTGACCAGAGAAAGAACTCTCTTTGGTCAACCAAATCTGCTGACAAGTAACAGTGGAGGGTGAGAGGAATAGAGAAAAAGGGAGAGAGGAGTGATGGAAAAAGAGATTCAACCCCTCCTCCTCTTTGACACAGCTCTGAAGTCTGTTGTTTTATTTCTCTACATTCCTGGTTCAATAGCTGGGTCCTTTCTTCAAGAGATAAAGGCAGAAAATCTTGTCAAACATGAGAATGGCACAAAAGTGGGAGAGGCAGATAAAAAAATCTGATCCCAGTCATGATTTATAAAGATATGTACAGTTGTTGAACTGTAAGTCACACTGTATAAAATGAAATGTATAGCGATTAATATAGAGTTTCATACCTGGGATTGAAAAAAAATAACTCCACAAGTAAAATAAGGGGAAAGTCTAGATAAGACAATGGGAAAGATTTGAAAGTTTTATTGGACTGAAATCTCATTATGAATCAACTGTGAAGCAAAGTATCCAAAAAATCAAATACTACTGTAGGCTTCACTGAAAGGCATAGCACTCCAAATGAGGGAAGTGATACTCCTGCTATGTCCCGACCTAGAGTGCATTCAAGGGAGAGTATCCAGGATGATGAGAGGACTAGGTACCAGGTCTTATAAGGTACTGGGAATATTCAGCCTGGAGGAAGACTTAGAGGAGACATAATAGTTATATCTGAAGGACTGTTATGTGAATTAGGCTTGTTCTGTTTGACCAATGGAACAATTAGAAGCAATAGATAGAAATTGCAAAGAGAAAGACTTAGACTTCATGTAGGTAAAGAATTCCTAACAATCACAGCAAGAGTGAATGAGCTGCCTCACAAGGTAATGGGTCCCCTCGTATTCCCTTCATGGGAGGGAAATCTTCAAAGTGCAGTTAGAGGACCATGATGTAATTTTTGATCAGGTAAGAATGAAATACATGGCCTCTTCAGTTGCTTCCAACTTTGAAATTTTATGGCCAATCTCACTGGTCTCCCTAGCAGCAGACAGATTAAAAGCAAGAGCTTTTCCATACATGCCTGAAAGGACCTATCCTGGACATTGCTGCTGATCCCTTCCCAAGTCACTGAGACACAGGGATATCAATGCAAAGCCAACCAGTTCTTCCTCTCACCCCTGCAACACTAAGACTGGAAAGAGTTTCTAGGATGACTGACTAGAGGAAATTCCCAGGAATCTCTCCCGAAGAAAAAGACTTTGTCCCATATCTTAAGTCTCTACTTTTTACCCATAAAGAGATGATTCTGGCGTTAGAACTCTCTGCCAGAGGCACCTTTATATACCTTATTGTCAAAAAAAAAAAAAAAAAAAAAAGGGCCAAGGAAAGAGATTTTCAGGAAGTAGACAGAGCTTCCAGGCTTTGCAAGTGAAAAAAAAGGCTGTATTAGGGATACAGTAAGAAAAAGAAAACAAGTAAAAGGAACCCTATCTACGTTCTCTTCTTCAGCCACAGAAGTACAATTTCTGAGTATATTTCCACTGCAAATTTTTCCATTTCCTAGGCTCCCTTTACTTTGCTATTACCCTTGTGAACGACTAAACAAACAGAATTATAATGACTGTAACAGCATATCACTGTGCGTAAGAAATGACAAATACAACAAACAGCAAATAAAGGGAGGCAAAGAGAAAATCCACGAACTGACGGAGATCTAAGAAAACAGCGCACGTACACATCGACCACAAGGAAAGCAGAGACAGCCGCAAAACCATCAACAGCAAGTACGTGCCGAGTTCGAAAGAAAGACCATCGCTCCTAAAAAGAGATGAGAAGACACCGCCAAGCCACTCCTCTGCACAAGTGAGAGGTCCACAGATGGGGTGCACATTTTCAGACTTTTTAATGTGTTGACCAATTTTACTCATTTCTTTCTCCTCTTTTTCCTTAAAAAAATATTTTTTGTTGCATGAGATGGCTCTCTGGAAAGCGGAAAGGGACAGACACTGGGAGAAACTTTGGTACTGTAAAAAAATGGAATGGTATCAATTTTTTTTCAATTTATTATCCTTTACATTTGTGAATAGCAGAATTTTACTCATTTAATTTTTAGGAAAAGGGAAAAAAAGATTAATTCCATATAAATTAATTTGTTGACTTTATATGATAATTTAGTGTTATTATTTTTCATTGCAAAAGTGGTTTGTTTATTTTCCCTTTCAAAGAGCTCTCTTTTTAGGGGCACAATCTACCTTGTGATGAATATAATAGTCCAGTCTCTTTGATATGAAATATTTTGAAAATTCAAACACACTTTTTTGCTTAGCAATGGCTATAATCAAGTTGGAATTCACTTTGGGAATATAAGGTAACAGGAAACATTAACTCACTAATTTGATCATTGCTATTTTTCCTCACTTAGGATATCAGCCAGTAGTCGGTCTTTGGTTCATAAAATGGATGAAGTCAAAAATCCACATTCCATGTGACCACACAATATCCAAATTTTTGTTTTTTGCAGACATTATAGTAGCAATACACACTGCTGCAAGCATCAGCCATGACACAAGAAAATCTTTTCCTTAAGAATAAGGTCATCAGCAAAAACGATTTTTTTTAAACTTTTGCAAAAGTTTAAGCAACATAAAAGCTTAAGAGACAAAAGCTTTCCCTGAGGTTGATGATGGAAGAGGCTAGTTGAGAGTTTAAGAAAACCTCACCCTCACTCCTGTATACTAAAATTATGACAGAAGCTCTCCCCTTGCCCAAATAGGAGTTTTCCATTTTAAATGAAGAACAGGCCCTTACTGTCTCTGACACTAACAATCTTAGTTCTGGCATCTTCCTGCCCCCTCTTCCTGACAGCATATTTACAGGGGAGCAGAAGACAGAAGAAGCAAATGCTTAAAAGGTTATCTCTACCCCTATTTTCTGCCAGCTCTGGCCCTCGCCCTTGTCAGGTAAACGAGATAATCAGTAACTAAGCAAAAAATAACTAGTGAAAATTTTGTGTGTAAGAATCAAAAGAACATCAGAATGTAAAGTCTTCAAGGGAAGAGACTGCTTGTGTTTTCTCTCTTTGTATGCCTAGGACCTAGTAAAGTATCTGGCATTTGTGCTTAATAAATTGTTTTTAAATGAATGAACTGCACGTTATCTCTTGCCCTTGGATGGCAGAAGGAGAACAGAACTAAAAGGGAAGCACAGTACCTCAAATAAGCCTCCATTCTCTTCACAGTTCTCATGGCACAGCCATAGGACAAGGGGAGCCACATAATCAGGCTTCAAAGCATCCACCAGGTCTGAATACGGAAAAGTAAAATAGAAAGTTTATTAAAAAAAAAGAAGCCATGTGTAGCATTTTATTCTCCCAATACTAACACCATATGTCTGTATGGTTCCTCACAGTTTATGAAGTGATTTTTACACGTATTATCTTATTTCTTCTTAACTGCTGTGCAGAAGGACGCAGGGCCGATATTAAGCCCATTTTTCAAGAGAGGAAAGTGCAGATGAGAGAAGTTAAGTGTCTCTACCAAGGTCACACTCAGCCAAGGAACAAAGCAGAAACCTGAACTCAGGCCGACTGATTCCAATGCTGCACCCTGCCATCTCTGTCAAAACACCTCCCACAGCCACAACCATTAACTCGTCCATTTTATCCTTCCCATGTTTTAGAAATAAGAGTAAAACTGACTGGGAACAGGAGCTTATACATTCTGATGTGTTAGCATCATAGCACCATAACTGTGCCATGTATTCAATTCTTCACCATGTGGGGAAGTAACATCTACTTCCACACCATATTTTTAGATTGAGTGAAATTGTGGGTCCTAGTTAGCACAGCATAATCAAATGATCAACCATTAATTATCAAAGCAAAGTTCTTCCTAAAACAAGGCTTAGTCCCTAACTTAACAATAGCCTGTGTTCCACAAGTTCCTTTTTAATTCAGGTGTTTAGGACTCAAAATGAATTCACATAGCCTCTCTCAGTCTTGAGACTTGGCAGCTTCTGAGGGAATGTCTTGTGAGTAAATTATGGAAGTAGCTCAATTACCCTTCTATTGAATTATGAGTTGAGTACAATTTCTGTTTTGATAGAAAACTTTATTGCACTGTATGAACCTTGCTGAGAAAGGCTGGAAAATTAGACCACCTGTACCTACTGCTTGGAGACCCTTAAGGACCGACCTAGGTTATACTGACCCGAAACCCAGTCAAATCTGAAGATCTATGCAAGAAGTTTTCCTACAATTATACATCTCAATCAACCCATATGTCTTATCTGAAAACTGGTCCCATACTGGGCAATTCATTATTGTCTCCATGTTCCCTTGATTAAATACAGTCATTTGGTGGGAGTAGGAAACCTATTTTTCTGATTTCAGGGAACTGCACCTGTTCACTCTCCCCCTCCCAACTTGGAAAGTTCCTAATCTTTCCTCCAATTAAAAATCAGATTACCTAATTTTCTATCCTGATTAATTTTGTTTTCTTTTCATTAACTGCTCTTAATTGCTTTTAATGTACAAAAGGCTGTTTCCTCCTCTATTCGGGGTGCAGTGTCAAAGCTGAGGAGAACTGGTACTAATATCGGGGGTCACTGGCATGTATTGCTTAATAAATTCATATGCCTGGAAGCTCAAACCTTTGTTTCCTCAGTCATTTCGTCTTTCATTTGCCACACCTTTAAGGCACCTTCTAGCTCTAAATTTTGTATCTTTTGGTCCAAGTGATATATTTGTATCCCAACATACTGGATTAAAAGAAGTCTTCAGTGCCCTGGACAGCACCTCTTCTATTTAAAGTATAAGAATTTAAAAGTATGGAAGTAGGGCAGTTTTTTGTTAAGGGATTACTTCATAGCTTCAAAGTACCAAAATAGCTCTCTAAACTCATTAAACACTGTGTCTTGTTAGAAGGGGCTGCTTTTAACATATTATAAATTATCAAAAGCAATTCACAATTGTACTACTCAGGCATTTTGTTAAGTACATAAACTAAATAAACCAGTATTTTCTTTCAGTCATCATTAATTCATAATAGGAATTGTTGGTCTTAAAGAATTAGTTAAATTCTTATAATTCTTGTAATTTTTATAAAATGCTCACAACAATTTTATTCTACATTTTTTCAATTCAAAAATGGACCAAGATTTTATTAAATTGCTCTAAGGCATACAGTATATCTAAAAATTAATTTCTACATTTAGTTTATAGAATATTTCACAAAATGACTCCTACATTTAAATAGCCAGGCCGTCTGTCTGTCTGTCTCTCTCTCTCTCTCTCTCTCTCCCCTCTGAGCTCCAATTCCACACTGCTAACCACCAACTGGGCATCTACAGCGGGATATCCCACAGGAAACTCAAACTCCACATATCCAAAACAAAACTCATGATCTTCCTGCCTAATACCTTTCTACTTCCAAACTTACTTATTTCTGTCAAGAGTATCATCGTTCCTCTAATCACCCAGGTTCACAATATTAAAGTTATCCTCAACTCTTTCCTTTCAGTAGAGAAAGCAGGTACAGAATTACTTTAATAAGGGTATGCTGGGTCTAACCCTCCTCTTGGCAATAAATCTGTTCTAATTAAGAGCTCCAGGAAGCTCACTAGAATGACCCACACTAAGAAACTATGCAACTTGCCATAATAAGACTATAATTGTAGTCAGGCTTGACTTGGGACAATTAATGTAAACTTATGAGAAGCCCCCAACAGCTTCCCAGACTACTCTGAACTACTTCATCATGGATGCATGCATTTCTACAGGACAGAGACTTGCAAAGATGCATATTCGTGAGAACTTCATCCTAAATTGAATATCATTTCTTTATATATCCTAGCTTAAATAAACCTTAGCATTATAAAGCAAAATCTCTAATCTGCCTCATTATTTCAGTACTCCAAAAGAGCTCAACACACTCCCACTCATCCCTATAATCCAATCAGTTGCCAGATCTTTCTTATGATTTCTCTCTCTCTCTCTCTCTCTCCCTCCTCACACATCTCACCCCTTTTATCCACTCACAGGCCCTTACTTAACACCTGGAATATGTGTAGTAGTCCAGTAACCTATTGGGTTTTTCTGCTTCCACTCTTTCTCCTATTAAATCTCTCTTCGACATAGCTACTAAACAGACATGAAAGCATAGATCTCCCTACATTACTTCCCTGTTCAAGAAGCTTCAGTGGCTTTCTATACAAGTTCTATGACAAGTATATACAAATATACAATTTGGAATCTAAAGTCCTTCAGAATTCTGGCTGCAGGCGTCTTTGTAGATTTAGCGCACATCGCACTGGCTCAGTCTATTTCCCAGTCACACCAGCCTCCTTGCTGTTCCCATACATAACATTCCATTTCCCACCTCCACACCTTTGCAGAGGTCCATCTGTATCACTCATCACACATCGCTTTCTCTCCTCATCTGTACCTTTGAGGGCTCCTCAAGGGTTAGATCTACACAGGTCTATCCTGCTCCCCACAGTTGCCAGAATTGCCCTCAAATACTTTATATTTACTCTGCATATATTTTGTACTTATATTTCTATACATGTTGTATCCTTCCCGTAAAACGTAATGTTCTTGAGAGCAGGGTCTTTATTACTATGATGATGATGTGCTTTATATAGCTTAGACCCAGTTATCAACATAAAGCCTCACCTACATAGGCATTTAATAAATGCTTGGTTAATTGAATTAAAAAAAACATGGAGGAAATAATTTCCAATTTAGCATTTTATTGGTAAAAGCCAAATATGGATCTTGGAGGTTTATACATTTGTTGTAGTTAAAAGCTAGAAACCAGCTATTGTCCAAAACAATGAAAAACAGAGAGAGAGAGACAGAAGCAGAGAGAGGGAGATTAAACTGATGTGTATACTTTATGGGAAAGTTTGACAGGAAATAGTTGTATATCAAAATTCCTATACTCAAACAAATCTGTGATCTCACTGAATTGGTGACACAGATTTTAACCCATCCACATCTGCCCATCCTGTGCAACTCTTGCCCATTTTCTCCATTAAAGGAGGTTCACCCAAAGTATGGGAAATCCTCCTTGCTTTCTCCAAACACTGGGACAGTAGCAGTGGAGCACTATGACCACTGACTTGTCATTCCTCACTCTTACAATGTAATCCAACTACCTTCTTTTCCCATTATATAATTCCTTGGTGATGTCCTTTCTATCTATTCTTCTTCCTAATGGTAATATGCTGTATCCTGTTCACAAACGTGAAGTACCACTCCACTGCCCCTTGTGTAATGCTTCTGTTCTCCACAAGCGGTACTATTTCAAGTCTCACTGACATAGAACAATATCAATAAAATGTTAGTATTGAGAAGCTATGTACTTAAAGTGAAGATGGTGACGTATCTCCATATAGAACTGGGTCTTCAACTTGGTCACTGCACATGACCTGGCAAACCACAATCTCATTTCCCAATCCAAAACAATGGAATATCACTCTCTGCCTGAGAGGTATATCTAGAAGAGCCCTTAACCTAGAGCCTGTGAACTTGGCTAGATAAATAGAAACACAGATGACTCTATTTCAATATAACTGATGTTCTTTATAATCCTGTGTTTTATGTTATGAATATAAAAACATTATTCTGAGAAGGGATACTTGGAAGTATCGCTAGGCTTCCAAAAATTTCCATGACTCAAAAACTGTTAACAGTCCCTGGTTTCAATGATTTATAAAGTCAAGTTCACTAAAACCTTTGAGTTCTTTAGAGGCAAATTAATATTAATGCTCTTGATATAACAACAAACACAATTCAGTCATTTCTTTACCTTCTATGTTAAAAGATGAGAATTCCTCCATTGGATAGAAATAAAAATTGACTTCACTAAAGCAATATGTTCACTAAAGGGATATACCATTAAAAAAAGTAGAATGGCTCTGTAAATATTTAAATCGTACCTAATAATCCACAAACCGAAAAAAAAAGTCAAGTCTATAGCAAATTGTGTAATGAGACTTATGTTTCCATTATTTTATTAAGGCTTTCTTGGGAAAATGAAGGTATACTTGAGTGTTGTGTAGGTTGTGTTCTCTTGGCTCAGAGAACCAATGGCTCAAGGGGGAGAAACGAAGGCAGTAAATATGTGCACAGGCAATGAAAAATGTTTTAGATTTTAATATTTCTAAAAATTTACATGCAAATTTGAATTAAAGATCAATTTCTGAGATGTGTTATGAGCGACTGTCATATAATTCTTTAGAAATTTGAAAATAAAAACATACATTCAAAACCTAAATAATTTTCTTCTTCATGGGTCTGATTAAATGCTTCTCCTATTTCAATAGGCTAAGAAGACTTTATATCATGAAATGACTTTTTTCTAGAATATCCAAGAATTCCTGGTTGGAATTCCCATGATTCCGGAGGTTTTATTACAAAAAGTTTAAAACACGGAATATAATTATTTAACCAATGTCTGGGTGCCAAAGGGTAACATAAAATCTAAGATGTCACTTGGCTTGTGCTGAAAAGAAAGTGCTCAGAAATAAAACATTCAGGCAAAGCATGTCAGAGAACTTTGAAGTTATAAGCTACTTACCCGGCGGCATAATAGTTTGAGTCAACCGGGATCCAGCAGTAGGTGCAATAGTATTACAATGGATGTTGAATTTCCGACCTTCAATTGCAAGTGTTTTTGAAAGACCCAAAAGACCAAGTTTAGCTGCACTATAATTTGCTTGACCAAAATTGCCATAAATTCCTGAAGCTGATGAAGTCATAATGATCCTTAAAAAAAAAAAAATGTCACTCAGCATGGCAGTTTGTCTTTCTAAAAATTAGAATCACAAATCTTTATGTCTATTCTCTTTCAACTGTCAAATCTGACTTGAATGCTGGATCAGCTTTTTCAATCATGACACAAAGATCTAAAATAGCAGTAATATGTATTTTAAGAATTCTGAAATAAAAACAACAATGATCATAAAACAGCTAGCATCTATGTAACACTTTAAGATTTACAAAGAATGAGCAGGATGATTTCAGAAAAACCTGGAAAGACTTACGTGAACTGATACAAAGTGAAGTAAACAGAACCAGGAAAACACTGTACACAGCACCAACAACACTGTACAATGAACAACTGTAAATGACAGCTTTTTTCAGTAATGCAATGATCCAAGACAATCCCAAAGCACTCATGAAGAAAAATACCATCTGCCTCCAGAGAAAGAAATGATGGCCTCTGAACACAGCCTGAAGCACAGCATTTTTCACTTACTTTCTCTGTTTTGTTCTGAGTTTTCTTCCACAAAATGACTAATACGGAAATGTTTTACATGATTGCACATACATAACCTGTATCAAATTACTTTCCAACTCAAGGAAAGGAGAGAGGAAGGAGAAAAAGATAGAATTTGGAATTCAACAATTTTTTTAAAAAAGAATGTTAAAAATTGTTTCTACATTTACTCAGGGAAAAACAAAATATTAAAAGTTTTCAATATTTTTAAAAGGATTTGCAAAGTACTTCTCATATATTATCTCATTTAACACTGAAAATTAATAAAATGGAAGTAGGTATGTGGGTAGCTATTTACAAAATAAAATATACCCATACAAATGTAGACACATATACACACTTCTTAAAGGTTTCAGAAATAACTGCTTCACATGTAGATAGCAACATTATATATAAATTAACAATGATTTGGGCATATTGATACTTATCTGTAATTCCTGCTTTTCAACCCTCCCTCCCTCAAATCCAATTCACTTGGAAGTCATGGCAGTATCTTCCTGATATCATGGTCTTCTTCGAGAACAACGGCGAAACCATACACACACACACACACACACACACACACACACACACACACACACACACGTCGTTGCCACCACAACAATCCTGCTTCTAGGGGAGGCTGAGGCTGGAGAATCTTTGGATGTCAGAAACTCTGAGGTGCAGTACAGTTAAGTTGATCAAGTGGCCACACTAATTCTAGCATCAACACAGTGAGCCCAGGGTTAGGGAAGAGGGAGAGAGGATACTGGCATTAGGTTAACTAAGGAAAGGCAAATCAGCATAGGTCAGAAATGAAGCAGGTCAAAGCTCCTAGCCTCCAACACAAAATACAACAAAACAAAGCAATGAATTATATCTGACTGTAAGGGTAACTACTTGTCCTCTTTACAAGGCAACATCATTAAGTTAGTTTAGTCAAAGGTAAAATTATTCTAGTTGCAACACAAAAAACTTTCTGCCTATACCTCTGAACTGGTTGACAGTTCAGGCTGTCAATACTTCTAAGTTCTATGGCTTGTCCTGTTACCCTAGGGAACTCTACAAAAGAGTAGTTTTACAGAAAAAGCTTCTAGCTTTAGCTGACCTGTTGTTCGAAAGGGGGTCCCCATATTGGGCAAAATGATCAGGTTCCTATGTACGGCATCTACTTTACCCAAAGTAAAACTTTTTTCAGGAGCTCTCAAGGATGAATGCAAAGCAAGGTGGGTGTTAATAGTCTTAAATCATTATTTCAATGCACCAGTTTCTTTTTGAGGTTCTTAATAGTCCTTTTTAGAAATCAAAATTAAGTTTGTTTCAGTCTCTAGATATCCCTTTATATATGAGATTATCTTTATGTAAAAGTGTACCTTTGTTTCCTCTTACTCTGCAATTTTTTCTTCATATGTGACCCCATTTTGAAGTCTTCCTCCCTGGTTATCAAATTTCCAGTATTCTAATTTCTCCAATATTCTTTGAATATTGAAGTTTTTCAGAAAAACTCTGTATTCTTGTTTCAAATCTTGATACCAAACGTAGTCTTAAACCATTATTTATTTCTCTGTACTGGTTCTTTGGCTATCAGTTTCCTCTGAATCAAGTGATAATTCTCTTCTTAATTTCATCTGACATTTATAGCCAAACAGCTCACATCTGTAACAGAAAATGACTCTCTCTGATTCTACACTGACACGTCAAATTGCCAGGATCTGACTGATGATGAGGTCACACTTATTGTTTTCACTGTCCATGACAATGCTCATCCCTGGTCCCAATCTGGTTTCCCAATGCTGATCCTTTGAAATTCAGCCTTTTACACACTAACTTGGTGCTCATTTTTCAGATACCTTCGTCACTCATACATCCATCTGGGTCACAGCTGTTACAGAAAATAATTAAGCTTCTCTGTTTATATTGGGCTAGTAGTGAATTTGCATCAGATATTGTTACCTTTTGGCTTCATAAGATGATTTTGCCTGTAGCTGCATCTTTCAACAAACTTTCTTTGAATCTGTAATATCACTGTGATGACTGTCTTCCCGTGCTTCTTTAGCCCACACATAAAAAGTAATTTGGATCTACTCAAAATTGTTTCTTCCAAAATTAGGCTACTTGGTATACTGTCAGCCCACTGCTCAAATATTGTCACATTCACAAGTCAAACTTTACCTCTCTGATGAGCATTTGCTAGTTGTGCCTTCAGCCCAGACCATACCTGCAGTTCTCAACTTAACTGGGGCATTCTGTTCCTTTTTTTTCCTGTCAGATCATATCACTCCTTTTTCAACCAATCTTAATGGTAATCTATCTAGCCTCCATCATGAATGTGTATCGATGTTCTTCTCTGTACTGCTGAACCTAGCAAATTCCACGTCAGTGCTCAAGCCCTCTTGACAAATGATTTCAAGTTTTTCTGTCCTCAGAGACCTTACAAATTCAACTGCAAGTCCCTCCAATACCTAGTTCTAAATCACACATTTGGTCTCACTCTGATGGTTACCAGCCTTTCAGTCGTTCTGTCACATACCTAGTCCAAACCTGGACAAGCACCCTAGCATACCCAGGATGGCTGCTAGCATATGT
Organism: Pseudochirops corinnae; assembly: GCA_028646515.1. NCBI lineage: Eukaryota > Metazoa > Chordata > Mammalia > Diprotodontia > Pseudocheiridae > Pseudochirops > Pseudochirops corinnae. Next base: position 200,304,782 of record CM053590.1, on the reverse strand, counting down.
TCTTGGATCTGCTTTTCTTTTTTGTTTGTTTATTTTGTTTTTTGCTTTTTGGAGGGGGGAAGGTAGGGCAATTTGGGTTAAGTGACTTTCCCAATGTCACACGGCTAATTTTGTGTTAAGTGTCTGAGGCTAGATTTGAATTCAAGTCCTCCTGACTCCAGGGTCAATACTCTATTCACTGTGCCACCTAGCCGCCCCTGTTCTGCTTTTCTAAAAAAAAGCAACTTAAAAAGGCCAACAATCTTACTTTAATCAAACATATATATCATTTACTTAGTTCTGGGGAAAAAGCCACAGAAAATACAAATAGAAATCACAAGCAGAAATAATTGCATTAACACCAACAGATAGGGCATACATCAGAGCTCAAACAGATCCATCTGTCTGACCATTACATACATACACAGTTACCAGAGAGAGAGGCACCAACATCTGGGGTTTCAAAGCCAGGGAGTTCTTTAACATCTACCCAGAGTCTCATCTGGCTACATCACTCAAACACTCTTCCCATGAGTATGCCCCAAAGCAAAACGTTAACCTCAAGAGCATACATACACTTCTTCTGCGTCAGAGGGTATCAGAACCCTCCTGACCCACTGCCTAATTGCAAAGTAACAAAAGGTGTAGGCCTTCCTGAAAAACAAGCCTCCCCTAATTAAGCTTCTCTTGTTGGGCTCCACATGAGGCTTATTTATGAGCGGGGAAGACTTTCAACTCCCATTAACATTACACCTGTACAGATTCTTCCTCAACAGATCATCCTACCCCAAGGGAACCTATCCTACAAAGAGTCCTACAGTGGATCTAATGTGGGCCAATAATACTTTTGTGCTCTGGGAAATTTACATATTACCTACATTTGAAGCATTGTTTCTGAATTAACCAGTCCTATCAGTTTTCCTACTATCAAATCTTCTCTTACATGAAATCTTCCAATTTTTTAGCTAAATCCTCCTTCTTAGAGGGTTAGAAACCAATTAGAAATCATTTAGATACTATTTCCTACTCTAATTGTATTAAGAATTTTTTAGTGATCAACCAAGTCTAATAATTCACAAAATACTAAATGAGTAGTTTCTCCTGATTTTATTCTCCTCATTTTCACTTTACATTTCTTCAATTATTTTTAACAATATTATAACACACCTGTCTTTATACTGAAAATCTACTACTATTTTTTATATTTTTACAGTCTTTATAATACATTTCACAATATTCTAATAATGTATATCAACCTCAATTTTTTCAAGTAGTTGTAAAACAAAAATTCCATCTAAAGTCTGTGGAAGAGACTGTTGAAGCTAGTGTCACACATATATTTGCAACACATGTGGCTAAAGCTTTAATTTGAGAAGATTTGAATTAATCAGGTTTACTCTTTTAATCAAAGTCAATTTAGCCTCCTGCTTTTCAACTAGTAGAATGTCTGATATCAAACCAACGTTATATTCATATCTGTTCCACTTCATATAGATTCTACTCAAAGTAAGTAAAACAAATCACCTTTTAAACTCTTTGAAACCGAGTCAAAGTTCTCCCAATAAATAAAGTGCTTTGAATGAGTTACTTTTCTGCAGTATCAATGTATAACTTTAAGTTAGTGTGAATGACTGGCAGAGAGCACATGATTTACTAGCACCAGCAGCAGCCAGAATCACACATATAAGCAATCAGGGCAATTAATATTCTTCTCAAGCATTTTACAGAGAAACAAGTGATAAACTACCACGAGGCTCTGCAAAAAGACTGTTACTCATCTGCGGGCCAGCTGGTCACTAAGGGCACAAGATAACATTTCTGTCATGGAATAAAGGACAGTATGAGAAATTCCGATTCTATGCCTCCGCATTATTTTCAAGTGTAAGAGAGTTAAGGGAAATATCAGTAAACACAGGGGCAATCATTAAAAATGGAAAAGAGAGGACAAGACTGAACAGGAAGCTTTCGAGCCGTGAGAGGAATCAATGACGCCGATTTTACTCAGAACGGGACGTGTGCTAAACCCTCTGCATCGAAGTGTATACACGTACACCTAGAGATGACTCCCTGAGCACAGTAAATTCTCTTGTGAGGCTTAGCAGGCAGAAGGCATAGCAGCACAGAGATATTAAGCTTGCAGGAAAATCAAATAAAGCCATACCTTCCAAACTTTTGTTTCTTCATGTGATCCCATGCTGCCCGGGTCACTTGGAATGATCCCCGCAGATGGACTTTATGGACTATATCTACAGGAATAAGGAATTATTGTTATTAAGTATTTGACTGTCAAACTCTGACAGGCATTTGATAAGCAAAACCCAAGCAATAGTTATTTGTAGGAACGTTGACATCACCTAAAAACCAAAATCCCTTTATGCACTCCACTTGTCACCTACCAAGAAACTACATGCAATACCATAAAAGTTTATTTAATCACTCTTTTCTAGATGATTCATCTAAAATGTATGTATACTGTCATATTGTAATGGCAATCAAAGAAGCACTTAGCCATGTTTCAGCTTTTTAACTATTTAGCACCTTGTTTCAGTTCAAGTTTCTTTTGAGCCTTGCCCATGATTATATCAAGTCTTTGTTAAGAAACAGAACTTGTGAAACCCATAGTGAGAGGGACTTGCTGATGGAACAGGAAGGGGCAGAACAGCGAGGAGCTAACAACCATATATAAGGAGAAGCCCAAGCTGGGAAAGAGCAGAACTGAGAAGAGAACACTTGTGCTGGCAGAGTTGAGAAGGAGAAAACTTGTGGTATCCCTGCATTCTGGTTGTCTGCTCTGTCTGTGTTGATTTGTGTTTGTGATACTTTGTACAGAAGCCCTGGGACCTTACTGGAAGCTCTGAAAGAGGATTTTCTTGTTGTCTGTTTACAGAAGTCCTGGAGGAGGGTTTTGGAGGCCCTGGGACTATAATGAATTTGTGTTGAGATCTCAGACTTTGATTGTGGGTCTGTGTTGATTTCACAGGCAGAAAATGAACTGATGATGGTGCCAGCAATGTGTATGACTGTTGTTTTGGCTCTATTAAGCTTTGTCTTCCCAGAAACAGAAACTGCGAAGGACTTGAAGTGGACTGGACACTGTGAATTTCAATATGGAAGTGGACAAGGAGCTGAGACCTGCCTACCTTTGAATCCAGGTGACAGGTAAATTCAGGCAAAAGCTGGGACCATGGAAGAGAACCATGGAATTTGGGAGCCAGCCTTGAATCAAGATGAAAAGACCTCTCCTTGGGTACTTAATGCTGACTGAGAAGATCATGATTTACTGCCTAGGGGTGGGAGAACTCTGTACTCTGTACCTCGTACCTCTTATGGATGATTGAGTTAAGGATGATTGGAAACTTATCTCCAATCAAGAAGGAAGAAGACCTTTTGACTGAGAGATTAAGGCAATGTGACCTAGGGGTGGAGAACTTTGACCTTTGTACTTTGTGTCCCTTAAGGAGGCTTGGCTCCTTAAGGATGATTGAGTTAAGGACTCACTGAATGATATCTTTTGCTTAAAATTTTGTGGCCACTTTGGTGAAAACTAAGTGAAAACTAAGGGAAAGTTGTTATAACATTGTGAATGCTGTACTTTGGTTTCTGTGAATGTTTTGCTGAATAGAGAGGTCACTATACGATGTGATCAGAACCTTAAAGCTATTCACAGCAGCAATCCTCTGGAAAGCTGCTCGTGCTTGGCTTTACACATATTCATCCTAAATAAAGCATTACCTTTAACTATTCTGTATACAAGTTTTTACTAAGATAAAAAATTAATATTTATATGTGTCTAATAATTCCATTTAGAGAGCAAACAGCATCAACCCATAAGGTTCATCAGCAACAAATAATTACTGCATATCCATAGTATTGTAGAGCAATAAAACTATAAAGCAGATGGCAGCTTTTCTGTCCAATTTAATTAAACAAAAAAACCTAGATATACTATAGAAGAGAGACAACTCTTTGATAGGGTTTGTCTCCTGTCATTTCATCTGATTTTTTTGTTTTCCGTCTACAGTATACATTTTCATTATCATACTGGGGAAAAGAGGAAAGTATAAGGAGAAGAAGTTAAGAGAAAACAGGAGGGAAGGGGTGGAACAGGGAAGAGAAGAAAAAACAGGAAACAGTGGACAAGGATGGGAGAAGCCAGAGACAGGAAAACGTCCCTGAGACCTAAGGTAGTACTCAGTTTTTTTCCTTGTCCTACACAGTATTTCAGATAGATAAAGAAAGTTAAAGCACTCCCATGCCCAATTACTGGCACTGTGGAGATACACCTCTCCCTCTGCCCCTTCAGAACCTCTTGAAGCAAAAATTATGTGAAATACCATGGTGCATTTTATCCCAGCTGTAGCTACAGCTTAACACGTCCTTCCTCAGACTTAAAAGAAGAGTAAACTTAAGGTGCCAAGTCAAAGGTTTTGCTAAGGATATAAAATAAGCCATAACAAAGAAGCATTTATTAAGTGACTGTTATGTGTTAGGCACTGTTGGGAACTAGGAGATACAAAAACAAAAATAAAGCAGTCCTTGCCTTTGCAAAGCTTTTGATGAGGTGAGACAACATGTACAAGTATTTGTGTAGCAGGGGGTATGAAACTCTTTATGCAGTGAGATTAAATGGGATCTGTGATTTGACTACACCCACTTGGAGGTCACCCAATCTCAACCAGCCATTCGATTCATCACTATATGTTTAATTTTATCCTCCTGTGTGCCAAAGCAACATAGAAGCATTACTATATTTCTCATGAATAAAGTCGCCACATTTTTCATTGATTTTCTCAATCTCTCACCCCAAATCACTAAATACTTGTTATTTAATGAAATGAAGAAGTCTTCTTTCCTGTTAGTAATTACTCTTATTTCAGAATAATTAAATATTTAAATTACCACATATGAAGATGATAATAAACATAAAGACATTTGTAACTATTAGAATATGTTAATTATTAACGAAGTCACAGACTGATTCTCCTCAAAATCTCAATATCACAGTAGCTGAGTCCTCTGCTCTCGTTTGGAAATAGTTTTGCTGCATTCAATTCATTCTAGACACTAACTAAAGGCTCTTACTAATCTAAATAATTCCTCTCAAAATTAGTTCTTTCTTCCTTTTGTTTTCACCTAAGGAGAAGTCTTTCTAAATTATACTGTATTTCTTCTTCCTCACACATTCATCATAAAATTCTCTTTACAAAGTTTCTTAATAGCACCACAGTTAAAATAGCTCCAAAAGGAAGAAATTTCTCCTTAGCTCTTTCTACTCGATATTTTTCACAGATCCTCATGGATCACAGATAAAGTATATACCTGTGCCCTGACTCCATTAGAAGAAATACTTCATATTAAGCCATTTTCACGAATGACTCCTTGGTAAGACATTTCCCAACTTTTTCTAACGGTCAACACAAATTGCTTTTTTCTTAACATCCCATCTGAGCTCTTATCTGGATATTAAAACTATAGTAACAGTAACTGTAATCTCTGTGAGACATTCAAAACAGAGATTATAGAAGTATAAAAAAATAAGGTAATTTAGGGAGACGCCAGCATCTGTAAGACTCAGGAAAGGATTCATGTAAGTTAGTCAATCAAAAAGTACTTTAAAAGGGCTTCCTACATGCCAAGCACTGTGCTAAGTATTGAAGATATTAAAAAAAGAAAATTGGCTTCTGACCTTCAAGGTGCTCACAAAAACCCTGTCATATAGGTAGTGCAAGCATAAAAATGGTAACTCTTCCACAGTAATATTTAATATTTAAAATTATGCAATGACCTTGAAGTCAACCTGAGTCTTGAGAGAAAGCAGAGATTATAAAACGTGAAGGCAAGTAAGGAAAGCTTTACAGGTATTAAGGAATCAGAGCATTAGGGTCAGCCAGAACAAAGTTTAGAGTGGGAGTTAAGAGTGATATATGAAGAATAGCAACAAGTTCAAATTGGCTGACCTAGAGTAGGGTAAGTGGAGTGATATGTAAAATAAGGATGTAAAGCAGGCTGTGAGGAGCTTTAAATGCTCAAAACAGGAGTTTATATTTGATCTTAGGGGTGATGAAGAACCAACAGCATCTATTCAGGAGGGTGAGTAACTTGGGCATTATGAAAATCACTTTAGTAGCTGTATTTGGCAGCAATGTGGAGGACTTGCAAGAGCAGGGAAACATCTGAAACAGAGAAACTAATTAGGAGGGTATTACAATATTCCAAGTAAGATGTAATGAAGGCCTGAACTAGGGTGGTGGCCATCAGCGTAGCTATCAGTATATCTCAATTTCAACTTTATTAAGTCACATGACTAAGGGAAGCTTTCCAAATAGTCTTATTATGCTTAAGAATCACATTCTGACTGTTCCATCTTCCCCCATTTCTTTTATTTTTGAAAACTCTACTGCTTTAGAAACCTGCCAAGTCTAAACAAAAAATACCCAGTATTAAGTGTGCTAGAGGTATAGTACACAAAGACCTAAAAAATGCTCCTATTAAGAAAATGGATGAGAAGAAAAACGGAAAGGCACAACCCCATTTAGTAACTTTTGGCAGGAGATTTAACAGCTTTAACTTTTCCTGATTTAAAAAAATCTCACCCTTTTCATCACTTTTACTTGTAGAAAATGTTCATCACTGGATTGTGTCATTTTTTCTTTGTATTTCTAGCACAGAACCTACCCCATGGTAAATGCCTAACAAAGACTGCTGACTAATCGTGTATGAGAGGAATATGGAACAGCAAGGGTATCTTTGGCTTTTTTAATCCAGTTTCCTAATTTTGAAAGGGTAAAGTGAATTAAAATATTCCAGAGGAATCTATTAAAATAACTTACCCCAGTCTTCATCACTTGTCCTAACAAAGGAACGATCCCGAAGGATGCTGAAGAAACAAGAAAGGAAGAAGGGAAAAGTTACCATACAACTGAACAATAATCTTGAACCTATCCTATGTCCTAATGAAGAAAAAAAGACATTACTCACCCAGCATTGTTTATAACAATATCTGTCAAAAAAAAGTCACAAACATGAGATGTAAGCATACTAATTTGTCTCTGTTTACAACTTTAAAACTGACATTACTTTCAAAACATTTTTAGCAAAGTTAAAAGGCAAAGAGACCAATGAAATGAGATTTTTGTGCCTGAAATAATATCTAAATTTATCAGCCAGTTATTTCATCCTTAATTCTAAACTCTCATATCTATTGACTCTATCTTTTCCCTACCTCCTATTATAATTCCATTGGTTTCTACTTAACAACTGCCACTGAATCAGCACTCTAAATACTTATCTGTCATTTTACATTTGAGTGACAATTGTCAGCCTCTCATTCAATTTGTCCGCCTAGAATACTAAACCAAAAAGAACAATGTTATGCCCCCAAATGAGTAGTCTGACAATTTTCTAAATATATTAAAATTATAAACAGACTGTAATATGACTATGATTCTGGGCACATAACCAAATCTTGATATTGCAAGAAAAGGATGGCAAAATTTGGCATCATGATAAAATTCTGATCTCAAGCTGATTCTGTATTTCAACCTAGAAAATTTCTAAACCATCTCTTCTCTACTGTCAAGTAATATTATAAATAGGAATTTCAGCCCAAAATATTAGTCTATTGGGATTTTTGTTTAAAACATATGCTTCCAAATTTTTTTAAAAAGCTTTTAAAATTCAAATAGCTTTCAGATTGTATTTGCTATTTGGAATTTTCAGCAACAATTCTTTCACTGATTCAATTCAACAATTTTTATTAAGCATTTATTATGAATAACACTATAATAGATACGCCTAAGTTAAACACAATACACACAGTTCAACATTCTCCTACTGAAAAGATTTTGTTTAATTTGAATCTGTCATTACCTTCATTGATCTAAAAGAAAGCCTTTTGTTATGGTCACATCTGCTTTCGGACTATTATCTTTTTCAATATTTTATGTGCTCATTTTAGGTACAAATAAACTGCCACTATGTTACAAAAACAAATCCAGGATGCCCTTATTAGCGTTAACAGGATAATGAAAGAATGTGAAGTTGGTAACATTTTTAGAAAACTAACAAGCATCTGCAGAAATTGAACATTTTATATAATTTCACGTATCTAAAAACTCCAATGAATTTCAAAGTGCCAAATAAAATGCAGAGGAGAAACAGAGTAATTTATCAAAAAGATGGCAAGCACCGCTTTAATTGCAAACTAAAAGAAACATCACCGATTCTTCCAAAAGCATCAAGCGCTGTCTTCACAACCTTCTCTCCAGCTTCCACAGAATCTGAAGGAAAAGAGGCGCAATTTCAGCGCACTTCACAAACATCTTCCAATGTAAGCGTAGCAAATTACACGACTGACGCAGAAATCTAAATCACGCCTGAGGAAACATTTTCAATGGCAAATACTAAATGGGAATACAAATGAGCTAGCTCTAAAAGAAAAAAGAAGTATAAGAAAAAGAAGGACTTGAAAAATACTGCTCCAGATTCCCAGAACAGAACAATCTGTACTTAGTATGGCTGAACAAATACTTATTAACTATAACACCAGTTACAGTTAACCGAGAAGCAGTGCAAAAAATGCGTTCTAGAACCCCTTCCTGTCCTCTAAACCATTAAAGGCAATTTGATTTTTCTATTCAGTCAATGTAAATGCACTGGTTTTTAGAAGGGATAATCACAACTGCTTTTAGGAAATAAATTTGATCCTTAATAGTCTCTTACAAGTCACTGCTATGATATTCAAAAGTGAAAAATAAAGTTTCTTCTTTATTTGGCTCATAATTTAATTTTCCGTCCAAAATGAAAGATATCAATAATTATCATGCCAGTAGTATTTTCCCAATACTCATTTCTAGTATAATATATAATATACATAAACTTTTCTTAATACAAATGAAATAGATTATATGAAGGCAAAGGCAGAAGTTATTCTATTCCCCCACAAGCTCAAAATTTGAGGACCACATCTGAGAGAGCCATAAATTATAAATTTAGGCTTCAGTCACTGAGAAATTCTTTCCCACCTATCAGATATACAGTCCTATTAGAGGGGCCCATTTAGAAAGTACTTACTCAGAGTGTTTCTCTTCTGAAAAGGGATGTTTTGAGTTTTGCCAAACAGAAGTTACTTTTTAATTTGAGTATCTCCATTAGTTCAAATAAAGTAAACAAAACTGTAAGAAAATGATTTTCAAGCAACATACCGTAGTTCGCCACAGCTTTTCCCCCTTTCTTCCTTATTTCTTCGACAACATTATCAGCAGCTGCTGAGCTTTTCCCCACTCCCCTGAAGTCCCCTCCTAAATCATTCACTGCAAGGCAAAAAGAAACATCTCTCATGAAAACAGTATTCCAAATCTGTCTAATTATTAGAAAAAGTACACTTGTGAATTTAAAAATAAAGTCTCAATGAAGCCTGATCTTTGTGTTTTCAAATTTGTTTTTTTAGAAAAATCATCATTACCCTCAACATTGGAAACGAGCCTTTATGAAGCACCTACTATATATGTGCCAGGCACAAAGCTAACGTTCCTTACAGATAACGGCTCTGGAAGACAACGTACCACTGCCATTCAGCTCTTCATGAGGAAGGACCGCGGTGTAGAGCAAGCAGGGTATATGCTGTGAGTGTGAGGCACCGCTGACTTGAATTGGTTTTTTAAACTGCTTTCCCCTTTCTTTTTCAGTCTTTGCCATAAAGCATAGCTCACAGTGTTAGACAGAGGAAGGGATACATTCAGAAATGATGGTGATGTAAAAGCAAAGCTATCAATAAAAAATGAGGTGTTGTGTTTTTTTTTTTAAACATGATTTTCCACATCAGAAATCCTTAGGAAAAACTGAGTTTGGTTGTAAACCTATTAACTGCCCAGTATATTTCCTTATTGTTAAGAGAGGGCTCTATTTGATGTGAGATACAGTTAGCAAAGGGCTTCTTTCACCTTTAGGATCATTTCCAAGTTATCATACGTCTAGGTCCTCCCTTCTCCCACTATGAGCAAGTGAGGAGGCTCCACATGAAAGGCACAACAAAGCAAAAACCTGATTCATAACCCTTCTGATGCCGTCCATCCAGTCCCAGGCCTCTCTACCTTTGTCTTCCCTGACCCCTGCAAATCCAGGGCGTGAAACTTGGATGACAACAGTGCTGAGATTCATTCTACAGGTTTCCAAAGTGGGCTGTTGGAACTATCCAGGGGGCGGTAGCAGCCTAGATGCAATTGGGGGGGGGGGGGTGCCAAATAAAAATAAGGGGGCAGTGGGAGCATAAGGAAAGACGACAAGAAATTTTTGAAAAAACATTGGTGCATGTTTCATCTGTTGTGTAACCGAGTAAATGTTGTAATGATTACATTATTTTCAAAATAAATCGATAAAATGCAAATTATAACCAATCAGTGGTCAAGTCCACCAACAGGTCTTAACAAACAAGTATTGCCAGGGGGTGAGCCTGTTGGGCATTATCAGGAAGTCCATCAGGCTTTGGCAGGAATATGTGCATGTAATGACTGGTTTACAACATGATACTGTACAGTTATGATGCAATATTGCATCATCAACATTTCAATGCAGGAAAAAAAAAACCTACAAATTTACAATAAATTATTAAATTTATGATGCACCATTTTTCTAAAAAATTATATTTTTTTGAATTCATGCAAATTTAAAAAAAACATTAAAGGGTTAAAGAAAGTAGATTTCCAAAGGGGCACTGAGTAAATTTTTTTTTTAAAGGGGGGGGGGTAGTAGGCCAAGTAAGTTTGGAAGTGTCTGAGTTATACAAACAGCCTAATTTAAATCTTTGAGTCCTCTTGAATTTCTCCCTAATTCATGGAATAACCTTAAATCTTCCAATCTCCTGCTTTCCTCAAGCGCAGGTCTTTCCATCCATTGATACTCTCTACATGGACTCATGCCCTAATTGCTAGCATGCTCCCATAACCTCCTACTCTTCCCTTCTCAGTGACACTGAATGCCTGACAAGTCAAAAAAACAAATGCTCCTCCACAATCCCACTTATCTGATCCTTCATTCCCATTCCCTTCGACTCTACCCACACCCCCCAAAGTCCCACTCCACAACTGTGTGGCCCTTCCATTGTACCCTTGGGAATACCTACTCCATAATTAATAGCTTTCTCTCATTTTAAACCTCTTCCTTCTCCTTCCTTGATCCTTCAGCTTTCCAACACTTGCTGAGACCAGGCTCCCTCCCGTAGATACCGGATCCCAAGCCATCCTGCCCAGAACAGGATGTTCATTCATACTCCAAACTCGCTGGTCATGGTTGGGGGAGTTACACTCCTTCTTCCACGTTGCCATTTCCAGATTCTCTAGACATTACTGAATTAATCAACAAGGTCTCTTCTCCTAAGGCTAAGTAAGGCTATCTAAATATATCACTCAATTCAGATAATGATGGCCATTACCTACCAATCCTCAGAACATTCCCTCTCCTTCCCCAGTGAGTTTAGTGCCCAGCTCACAGTCTTCCTCTCCACTCCCACTTATGTGCTCACAGCAGGAGACTACAACATACACGTTGATACTCCCTCAAATATCCAAAGTTTCTACTGACTCGACTTCCATGGCTTGTACCTCCACTTCACCTCAGCTACCCAAAGGGATGGTCATGCCTTTGATCTCAACATTACCATAAATGTTCAATAATCCAGTCCTTTTATCTTTTCATAATCTTTTATCCATTCCCTCCACCCTTCAAGTCCTTTTTGAGGCCATCTTCCTTGCATCCGCTAATCTCTCTTCCCACCTCAATCTTATCCTGTTGGTGAATTCAAATCTCCTCTGACAATGACGACCTGTTTGACTTTGGAGGATGCCATCTAGCGTTTCTTGGCTTTAGTTTCCTCATATGTAAAATGAAAGTGTAGATCAGACGACCTCTGAGGTCAAACTCTAGATCTAAGATCCAACGACTGATTATGTGGGAAAAGTCACCGATCGTAAGACTGTGAACCGGGGTGACTAGAAGAATAGCAGTGCCCAGGCCTTGCCAAAAATGGGAAAGTTAACAAGTGAGGTGAATTGGAGGGAAAGATTATTGAGTCTGATAAGCAGGTGAAGTTTGAGATGTCTAAAGAGGATGTAATTCAAAAGGTGGTACAAGACCGATGGAGGGAGATTAGAGCTGTATATTAAAATCTGAGATACAGTGGGAAGAGGGGATAATTAAATTCATGGGATTTCATGAGATCACCAAGAGAAAGAATGTACAAAGAGGAGGCCCAAAGTAGAGTTTAAGAGTACAGCCAGAGTTAGGAAGCAGGATATGGATGGTGCCCCTTAATCCCACCTCCTTCTCCCTTTCTGCAGATTATTCCATCAATTATCCCCACTCTGATCTTCAAGAGAGGGCAGCTAGGTGGCATAGTGGATAGAGCTCCAGACCTAGAATCAGAGAGACCTGAATTCAAATCTCGCTTCAGACACTTACTAGCTGTGGGACAGTAGGCAAGTCACTTAACTGTTTGCCTTGGTTTCCTCATATGTAAAATGAGCTGAAGAAGGAAATGGCAAACCACTCCAGTATCTTTGCCAAGAAAACTCCAAAGAAGGTCATGCAAAGTCAGACACAACTGAGACAACTCAACAACAACAATCTTCAATCTCTTCATCAAGAGATTTCTCCCCCAAGTCCTCCAATGCTGTACTTAGTCCTCACCGTTATCTCCAACGCCTCCTTAGAAGTCCCACACTAAACTATTTCATCTCTTCAAGTCATCATCCTGTATTTCCCCACATACACTCAGACAACTCCCAGAACAAGTCATCCATACCCACTGCTTCCAGTTCCTCTTCTCTCTCTTCCTTTGCAATCTACGTTCCGACCTCATCACTCAACTGAAAGTGCTCTCTCCCAAGTTTCCAATGACCTTCTAACCAAATCTGATGGTCTTTTTCTCAATCCTAATCCTTCTTGACCTCTTTCTAGCATGTGATGCTGCTGACCACTTTCTCCTCCTAGATATTCTATCTTCTCTGCATTCTCATGACAATTCTCTCTTCATTTTCACCCTACCTGTATAACCATTCTTCTTCAGTCTCCTTTGCTGGCTCATCATCCATTTCAGGTCTCCTAACTCTGGGTATGCCCTAAAGCTCTGCACTGGGCCCCCCTACTCTCTTCTGAACTGGAAGCAATAGGGAGCCTTTGTAAAATTTATTCAGGAGGGGAGTGGCATGGTCAGATAAGTGCTGCCTCTCCTCTGCCCTTCTGAAAGTTCACTAAAGAGAGCACACCCAACACACTAGAGGCTTTTCTCCCCTTGGGGCACCAATGGAGCACCTTGGCCATGTACCTGTCATCCATCCACCTTCCACATGAGCAGCCCAAATGTCCTACAACTTCCTGCTGACGCCTTTCCTCAGCATTACTGGAGTCTGAGTGCACCGGCCACGTGACCTATCAAGTGACTTCTGCATAACTACCTAGTTTGTAAATTTTGTTCTTTTTCAATTCACAATCTCCTTTTTCAATTCGCAATCTCCTTTCTGCAGCATCTGAAAATGCTGAAAATCAGCCCTTCAATGGGTGGGATCACCCCCTCACTCCTCCTTGATTTAACACGACACTGTTGTTCTTACCTGTTTTTTTCCCGGGTGTCTTAACAGTCTCTGTTCAGTCCCCTTTACTTGTTCACTTCTTTACTCCCCTAAATGTGAGCATTCCTTCAAGCCTATCCTGGGACCTCCTCTAGTTTTCCTGTCAACTGCTCCCAAGAGTTCAATTAGCACTTCTATGCAGAGGACTCCTACATGTATACATGAGTACACTTGATTTTAGATTTACAAACAGTCTCCTGTCATCATGGAAATTCTCAGATGGAAAAAGTTTCACTTTGTTGATCGGTAATTATTAAATAGCTAAACGCCTACTGTGTGTGCAAAGTACTATGGTAGCCACTTTAAGGAACATAAGGATGTATGCACAGGCTTACAGTGCGCTAAGTATACAAGTGTCATCTCCTTAAATGTACAAAACTGAACTGATATAAACAGTATGAAGTACAACAGGTCAATGTGACTAAATGGTAAGGAGAGGTCAAAATTACATTTGAATTATAATTCTGCTCTAGTAAACTCTGAAATAAATTTCACAAGTATGACTAAGCAATTAGGTCAATGCCAAGTATCTTTATAATCAAAACTTAGTAGTGTTTTGTGAGTTATAGAACATCGGGTATATACACTTTGGGTAGAGCTATGAACTGGTCAAATTGTTCTAGGAAAAAAATGTAATTATTAGAGAAAATGTATTAAATTGTACATAGAAAAACAGCTAGGTGATCCAACAGAGTGCTAAACCTGCAGTCACAAAACCATGAGTCCAAATCTGGTTTCAAACACTTAACAGCTGTATCCCCCCAAGCCAGATACATAACCTTTGCCTACCTCAGTTTTCACATCAGTTAAATGGGGACACACAGCACTACCCTAAAATAGTACCACCCAGTGAGGATTAAATAAGATTTTCAGAGTGTTTTGCAAATCTTAAGGCACAGCACAGATGTCAGGTACGATTATAATTATTATCCCTTTGACCCAAAAAAATGATTGTGATTTTTAAAAAATGTATCAATAAACACTTAAAACAAAATCACAACCTGAAAACAAATGTTCTGGGGAAAAGGTCTGACACTTTTTCCTATCCTGAAACTGTACACTGAATGTGTTTTCAGACTTTTTTGATGCACTGAGCAGTTATGCTAATTTTTTTCCTCTTTTTTTTCTCTGTGTGTGTGTGTGTGTGTTTGTATATGGGATTGTTCTCTGTAAAGGGAAGGGAGAAAGACAGTGGGGGTGACATAAAAAGCAAAAACATAAATAAAAACTTTTTTAAAAAATAAAGATGAGACTTGTAGGGTACGCCCCCACCAAAGGTCCCCTGTGAACACTGAAGAATTTATAAACACCTTTGGAATTAATGGTCGCTTTATTCAAGGTTTGCTTTTTCTAAAATAAAACTTTCTTCTGTATTACTGTAAATTGTGTGCTTGCAAAATCAGCCGTTGTACAACAGCTGAACCATGACTGTTATTTCCTGGGTGGGAGCTATGGTCAATACAAGTATGAAAAATCCCACCAAGTACACCCAGGATTTTCCATTATTAGCAGTTTCTGACAAAAGGGTGAGCTGTCCTAATGCACATACATACAAGGATGGCAGAACTGTTTTCTACTGGCATTTCAAATCAGCATACTTGAGTCAAGATGGTGGCACAGAAGCTGGAAAACTCCATGGCTCCCCCCAACCACCTCAAATACCTATAAAATATGACTCTAAACAAATTTGAGAGCTACAGAACCCACAAAGTGACAGAGAAACAAAGCTCCCAATGACGGCAGCCCAGCAGGAGGACAGGAAGGGTTCACCACAGTGTGCTGGAAGCCAAGCCCAGCCCCACTCAAACCCGCAGTTTTAGTCCCAGGGTGACCCGGACCAGCCACGGCTGGAGCATTGGGGAGAGTGGATCACCAGCAGCTGTGGCTGGTTCCAGAATTATCAACCCAAAAATGCCAAAGACAAAGTAAAAGGTCAATGGAACTC
>CM053590.1:200263683-200288736 GCA_028646515.1 Pseudochirops corinnae | reverse complement strand
TCGTGGAAAGTTTGCTAGGAGCTTTTTGAGGGCTAGCTCTAATTTACATCTTCCTTATTCAGCTTTGACCATTTCTATGCCTGTGTGAACACAGATTCCTAGAACACTTCAATGTCTTAAATTCACTTACTGTTCACCAGTTGCATAACATTCTCAGAGTCCCCTCTCCTTATCTTCCTGTTAGTCCATATGGAGATCTCTCTGCCCTTGGCTCCTGATTACATCATCCTTCTTTTGAATCATGATCTACTTAATAGTCTCTCCCTGTATCTCCTCTGGCCGTCCTTTCCTTCCTTGATACTTAGGAGCAGGATTGGGAAGGTGTGGTAGCTACTGCTGTGGCAAAGAGCAGCATTCCTTTGGGCTGGAATCTTGAGTGAGGTAAGGGAATATGCGGTTAGTCTACCTTTTCCCTAGAGTTTCAGATGATCTTCTTGAAGCAGGAAAAAAAGTTGAGAGGATAGGACATGGACTGTGAAGTATTGGTCGATAGCCTTCAAAGACTGAGTTAAACTGTTTGGTAGAAGCCTTAATCTGTTTTGCCTTGAGCTTCCCGATTCCAAGATAGCTCCATAAAAGGTCCATTTTGTCTCAATTTTGATTTGTATTATTGGTATTAAAATTGATTTTCTAGTTTGATATATTTCAGAGGTAAAGCACAGTTGGACATTTGTTTCCATCAAGGGTCAGTTGTTTTCAACACAGGGAACTCATATTCCAACTCCTGAAATTATTTCATGTGTCTCTAACACTTGTGTCCTAAGTGACTATAGTACTTTGTGGCCATTTCTGAAAACATTGATTTTAGTAGGAAGAACCAAGCATGACACTAAGAGCTCTGGCATTTTAGCACTTAGGAATCCTTAGAAATGGGTATTTCTGTTAGTCTCACATAATAGGGATCTTTAGCCTAGTGACTCTTAAGGCTGAACTACCAGGAATAGGTAGCATTCTTCATGGTTATTTATTCTTCTGCACATTTTTCAGCAGAAGAAACAAATTGTATTCTTGTTTCACAGCATTTTTTTACCAACATTGGTGACCTTGTGAATTAGCATCCTTTTAATAACTGTAAGACTTATTGGAAGAAGAAAGGGAAGGATGAGTGAGGGAGCCCATGTAGGGCAGCATAATAGAATTACTTTCTAACTGATTTAAAAAAAAAAAGTCCCCTTGGGTTTCCTCAACAGGTGAGATGATAAAGATTTTTTTGTGTTGTTTCCATTTTTACAAATAAAGAAATTAAGCCTACAGGGTGGCTAGGTGGCACAGTGAATAGAGCACCAGCCCTGGAGTCAGGAGGACCTGAGTTCAAATCCAGCCTCAGACACTTAACACTTACTGGCCATGTGACCTTGGACAAGTCACTTAACCCCAATTGCCCTGCCTTCCCCACTCCAAAAAGCAAAAAAAAAAAAAAAAAGAAAGAAATAAATAAATTAAGCTTTTTAAAAAGACATGTAGTATAATTCTTTTTCAATATTAGGAAAAATCTTTTAAATTTATTCTTCTAAGGTGAACTCTTAAGATAAGTTGCCTTTTTTTTCTGGATGCCTATTTTAAACTTTGTGATTTGATGTCTTTCCTTTTATTCACTAGTACGTTGGGAACGAACTCTTGGCGCCATTGTCAGGCAGAAAAATCAGCCAATGACACCTGAGGCTGTGAAGGCTAATTGGGAGAAGATCTGTGACTTTGACAATGCTACCAAGCCTCAGAGCATCCAAGGTAAAGTGAATCACTGCTTCATCCATAAAACCGAGGCTGGGGAGCTGAAGAGGGGACGACTAGCTGGACTTAGTTGAGACATATTCATCTGTTTTAGTTTCAATGATTTATGAATTCTATAAAAGCCTGTTTTCTGCTTCAGTATATGTTAAAACCATTGAACTTTCCTCTCCAGGTCCTTAATACGAATCTCTTTAAGTTGATAGTAAAAGATTACTGTAAAGATATCGTCTGGCGATGAATGTCAGAGTCTGGGACAGATTTGCTGTGTGAGTTTCCTTAGGGCTCCTCTAACGTGTTTTGACTGTGATTTAAAGATCATTCGTTCAGACCTGGTTTTCAGATGTAGCAGTTACTTTGTAAGCTCTTACGACTCTACGGGCAGGCTGTTAATGTAAACTGATTGCTGGGATCTCCACTATGTGAGAATAACCGACTCGAGAAAGGATCATTTGTTATCCGTATCGCCCCTGTTTTTAGTTTTCCACTTTTGTTCATAACTTCCTCCTTTGGATGATTGAAAATGTTGAGCTTTTACTCTTCACTTGCATTTACTTGTTAGATTTTTAGAATTTAGTAGGAGCAGGTAACAATCACTACACATCAGTACGTGGCTCTCCACTTCCCTGACTGTTAGTTGCTTGAGCCCCGTGGCAGCCTGGTGAGGTGGATGCTGCGGGTGTTATTGTGTGGATATCGCTGATGAGCAGACTGTGATTCAGAGGGATGTCAGAGGGTTTTCTCATGGTTGGAGGGAGTGTCAGAGATGAGATGTTGGCGGGTGTGTTTCCTGCTCCAAGTTCATCACCTTCCACTGGAGCATTATTACTGAGGGCTTTTCCTCTTAAGTGATGTAGGGGCCGGAGCTGTGTCTTGTTCCTCTTCATCTATCTCTCCGGCTTTATCATCGTGCTTGATGTGCTCTGGGCATTTGATAAATGTGTGTTGGGTGACAGAGCTTCAGTGGTGCCACCACCTTCCCAGGCACTCAGCTCCAAAATCTTGCAGTCGTCTCGGAATCTTCCTTCCCCCTCCGCTTTATTTGCTTAATTCCTAGATTCTCCTGGTTTATGCTTTCCAAACTTCTCTCTTATCGATCTCTTCGTTTCATTTCCTCTTCTGTTCTAGGTGAAGCCCTTGTCATTTAACATGTCTGTTACTTTAATTATCCTTTAACTGTTCTCTTTGCTGCTAGTTTCTCTGTACTGTCGTCCACTTTGTACATTGACGTCAGATTTATCTTCAGGGTACAATCTAGACTCTTCGGGATGTTTTCCAAAGTTCTGAATGACGTGGCTTTTATTCAGTCTCAGTTCAGACCCACTATTCCAACTTGCCCAGTGTTTGTCTTACACTTTTTTTTTCCCTTATCTTTGTTGTCATGTTCATGGTCTTTTCTTCTTTTCTATGGTGCCTTCCCCACACTTTTTTGCTTCTCCAGATCTGTTTGTTCTTTGAGGTTCAGATCAGTCTCACCTTTTCTCCATGAAAGTCTCACCTGCGTATTCTAGTTGTCATTAACCTCTCTCTTCTCAGAATGTCAGGACCTCTGCTGTCTGGGACCAAGCAAAATGAATTGCTTTTTCCACTGGATAGCCCTTCAGATACTTATTACAGGTTCCATAACTTCCTGTCGGTCTTTTTTTCTTTAGACCAAGTTACATTCTCAGTTCTTTCAGGTGATCTTCATAAGATTTTTAACTCATTTAACATGCATTAAGTACATAATATATGCAAAACATTGAACTGGGCCCTGGGGACATAAAAATAAGAATCAAGCAGGCTTTTTTCTCAAGAAGATGCTTATTTTCTGTTGGGTGGAATCAAAACCTCTCACTGTCCCCTGGTTGTCTTCCTCTGGATGTTCTCCAGCTCATAATAGCTAATGACAACCATTTGCATGAATACAGTGCTTTCTGATCTGCAGAGCCTTTCCCTGTGTATCATTTGAACTTCACAGTAGCGCTGTGAAGTGTTATTATTCCCTTCGTTTTGCAGGTGAAGGAACTCATGATGATTCATCTTAAATTTTTATTTCTAGTTGTAAGGTCCTTTTTTTTTGCATATTAAGACGTCAGTATTCATTTATTAAGCTTTTAACCATGTGCTGTCACTGTGCTGAGCACTTAGGATAAAAAGAAATGTCAGGAACTCTGTTCTTGCCCCCAGGGAGTTCCCATCTTAGTGGGAGAGAGACACGCAAGTAATTATGTACTTGTACAGCATATTCAGAGTAGATGGAAGATGCTCACAGAGATGGCATTAACAGGAGGCAGGATTTGTTAGGGGACTAGGAGAGGCTTTTTGTGGAAGGTGGGCTTTGAGCTGAGTCGTGAAGGAAATTAGGAAGCCAAGAGAAAGTGGTAAGCATGGGGGGAGCCTGTGAAAATGCTTGGAATCAAGAGGTGGTATTGAGAGCCAGGAGCAACAGGAGGCCAGGGCGCTAGAGCCTGAGGGAGGGTGTCAGGTGTCAGGAGCCAGGTTATTCGGGCTTTGGATGCCGAAAGGAGAATTTATATTGGATCCTGGGGGTAAGAGGAAGCCGGCGTAGTTTATTGAGTAGCAGGTGACATGGTCAGATCCACGCTTTAGAAAAATCACTTGGACAGAGTTGCTCTACGATCCGTGACAACATTGTATGTGTTTGTTTCTTTTGTTTATTTTTAGTTTACATCATTGATTTCCAAGAGACTCTGAGTTACAAATTTTCTCTCTGTCTTTCCCCCGCCTGCCACCCCAAAACAGCGATCCCACTGTATGCCCCCTCCCCCAATCTGCTCTCTCCTGTATCCTCCCCCATCACCCCTCTGACTGTCTGGTAGGGCAGGATGGATCTCCCTACCCCAGTGCCTGTATGTCTTATTTCCCAGATGCATGTAAGATATACTGGAAAGACCATTCACTACAGGCCATACATGTGTAGTTACGCAGAATATCCGCACAATGAACATATTGTGAAAGACTGACTATATTTCCCTCCCTCCTATCCTGCCCCCCAATTGTTCTATTCTCTACTTTGTCTCTGTCCCTTTACAAAGTTGTGTGCTTCTAACAACCCTCCCCCCCACCCTGCCCTCCCCTCCATGATCCCCCCTCTTTCCCCTCCCCCCCACTCTCCTGTAGGCCAAGATACCCAGTTTAGAAACTCTCTTTTTTTCATCCCTTCAGCTATATTACTTCAGTATCAGATAGTTAATACAGAAACTTCATCTACTCATTTTTATCTGTTTTCTCATTACCTGGAAGGAGTTTCACAGATCTCAGATGAATATGTCTTCCTTGCTCCCTTTTCCTTTGAAACAACAAACAAAAATGCCTGAGTAACTGCGTGAAGGTTTTGTAATACAGCCAGGTCATGGTTAATGAGAGTTTGGATAATGTGAAATTAGATTTAGTGCAAATTATGAAATAGTGCCAGGCTGCATTTAATGGGAGCCAAAATTCAAATGATGTGACTGACGTGGGGGCTAATCCAGAGTTCTCACGTGCTGCTTTGCTGTCTTTTTTGTACTTACCTATCATTACGTGTGGACATTGATGTACGGCTACACACACTTTCACCAACAGTTGTTTGGTGTGTTTAAAAAATTTTTTTTTTTTAATTTTTTTTGCTTTTTGGAGGGGGGAAGGCAGGGCAGTTGGGGTTAGGTGACTTGCCCAAGGTCACACGGCTAGTAAGTGTTGTGTCTGAGGTCAGATTTGAACTCAGGTCCTCCTGACTCCAGGGCTGGTGCTCTATTCACTGCACCACCTAGCTGCCCATTTGTTTTTTTTTTTAAGAGCCCATTACAAAATGAATAGAAGTAAGAATATTTCAGATGAAAACCTGCAGGCACAGAAAATAAGAGGCTTGTTTTTACATTAGAACAAAAATTTGATGTAATTGAGTGGTATAAATAAGATTATGGTAACTCTAAAATATGGTGAGCTGTTGGATTGGCCAGATCTGTACAACAAAATGCTATACAACAGTCTGGCAGAGTTAAAGAAAAGGCAAAGTTGCATCAGCTTTTTGTGGTTTGCAAACATTATAAGAAATAGAAGTGTTACAGTGACAGAAATGGAGCGTCTTTTAGCTTTATGGATCGAAAATTGTGGTCAAGGACACATTCCTCTTAGTAGAGCAGTGGTTTAAGCTGAAGCTTCAAGTTCATTTAAGGCAGTCAGAGAAAGTAAAAATGAAGTAGATTGTGAAGAAAATTGTACTGCAAGCGTTAGTTATTTCGATGACTTAAAAAAAAAAATCCAGTTTAGTTGCATAATGTTAAAATTACCAGAAAGGGAGCCATTGTAAATATGAGGTCACAGCAGCTAACTACCCTGGTATTTTGAAGAAAAGAAAAATTAAAAAATGGATATGCTGATCAAGAAATTTTTAATGGGGATGAAATAGGGTTGTTATGGGAAAAGATGCCCTCTGGAATTTGTATTTCTAAGAAAGGATAAGTTCAGCCAAAATTTAAAGTGTCAAAGTTTCCCCTCATACTTTTTTTTTTTTGAGGTAATCCAAAAAGGGGATTTTAAATTAAAACCAGTGCTTATCTTTTGGTCTCAAAATTCTTATGCTCTGAGTGGCTACAACCATTGATTGCTTCCAGTTCTTTGGCAGTCAGATAAGAAAGCATAGGTGTCTGAAGCTATTTTTTGAAGACTGGTTTGTTTTTTTCAATTTATTTTAACCTAACTGTTGAAAAAATATTGCAAGGACAATAATACTGTGTTTAAAGCCTTACTGATTTTAGATAATGTCCCAAGTCATCCAGCTATACTTGGTTCGTTGTGTAAGACAGTGGTTCTCAACCTTCCTAATGCCACGACCCTTTAATACTCGTATGTGGGCATATCTGCATGTGGGTGGACCTGCCTGGAGACGGATAGAGGAGCGGTGTCTTGGTTCCTGAGACCATCAGAAATATGTGTTTTCTGATGGTCTTAGGTGACTCCGTTCAACCCCCAAAGGGGTCATGACTCAGAGGTTGAGAACCACTGGTGTAAGATATGAGGATAAAGATTCACCAACATGTGGATAAAGCTCTCTACACTTAACTAGCATATATGCAAAGATTTTAAAAAGAAAAGACAGTTCAGTCAGTGCTGCTAAGATATTTTCAATGACTTCAACAATATTTGTTTTCTCATATAGATGTGGGCTTACTTGATATTTTATTAAGTATGATATTTGGTCATTTAGAAATTTTGCCTTCTATAACTATTTTACTAATTTTAATAAACTTGAGTCAGAAATGCATTTTTCATCCTTTGCTATTATGTTAATAAATAGATAAATTTGGTTTATTTATCTAGCCATTAGGTTGGAACCAGTTGCCATATTTTACATATAATTATAACTTCGCATAGTGAGAATTTGAATAATTAATTAATAGGATTCATTGTTTGCACTTATTGGGACCTAATTATCTTGAGATTTATGATGTATCTATACTATTTTTAGCCTTTGAGGTAGAGGTGAGTTCAAATTTAGTTACAATTTTTAAAGTTTGAAAAAGTACACATTTATATGTGCATAAATATATATATGTTTTGTTACTGTTATGTGAAAATATGAAGTAATATTAAAAACTTGTTCCTTGAATGTTTATTTTTGTATTGGAAAATATCAGTTAAAATGTACGTGCTTATTTTTTTATGATGGAAATAACATTGTATGGTTAGAAAACATGGTTTTAAGTTCTGACTCTGACATTTCTGTTTCATCTCTCTGAACCTCAATTTCCTCATCTGTAAAATGTGGGTAATAAATTACGCTCACAGCTCTGTAAACCTGAAAGTGATATGGGTATCTGTTGTCTGGGTGACACAGTCAATAGAGGGCTGGACCTGAAATCAGGAAGTCTTGATTTCAAATCTTACCTGAGACACTTGCTAGCTATGTGACCCTAGGCACTTCACCTAACCTGTCTGCCTCAGTTTTCTCATCTGTAAAATGGAGATAATAATGCCTTCTTCCTAGTGTTGTTGTGAAGATCAAATGAGATGATACTTGTAAAAGCACTTTGTAAAACCTTAAAATTCAATGTAAATGCTCATAGCTGTTTTATAAGAGTATTTCCTCTCTCCCGATAGCTTTTTGAGGACAGCAGCCTTGTGATTTAGTTGCTTTTTAAAATCTGGCGTCTAACATAACTGCTGCACGCTGGACTCATATTTTTTGAACTGTTTTGAGTTTATATGGGACATTCTGACAGAACATAAATACAATTGGAGCCCTCTTTTTAGCATAATCTATACAAATTTATTTTCAGTAGTATTGGAAAGATGGACTTTCTGAGGGAAAGGCTGTAATCATTATGGCCGTTTTCTGAAGAATTTTCTCTATTTCACCCATCTTTCATTAATGACAGCATGTTTGTTAGAGTCACATAAAAGTCTGAAAAGTTTTTCTCCTATTTCCAAAAATAATTACTTAATCTTGAATTTTGCTTGAAAATTACTTTTTTTACCCTTTCTTATTGAAATGTTAAAATGATTATGGCATATTACATATGTGGTGTTACAGATTCATTCTGTATTTTGATATAGGAGATGAAGATAGCCTATGATTAGTAGTAATCTGTCAGAGTTAAGAAATGGTACAAGGGAAAGCATAAAGAAATATATTAGTGAGTTTCTTTTGATGTGAAAATTCTCCATTAGTGCCTTAAAGCATTGAACTGTTATAAAAAGGAAATTACCATATATGCATTTCAAATGAAAAGCTACCTTCTATATACCAGCAGTTCATACTCTCCCAGAAGATTTCATTAAAAATTATTAGCAACATTAATTTAAGTAATTTGATGCTATGATCAGCAATTATGTGCTAAACTATTATGTATAATTTTGAAAATACCAATTAGTTGAGACATTTGCCATTTTAATTAATGTAAATTATTAGATTTGACAAATGGCTAATAATCATATATTAATTTGCGGATTTTTTTTGATAACCAGACAGTTCTTAAGATTAAATATTTTTACCAAGCATTATTTGAAATAGTACCTAACATGCTTTACAGTTTTAAAAATTTGATATCCCAAGTAAACTATTATTTCTGTGTGATTAATTTGACAGTGAATATACTTTTATTGGAACAACTTGTTCCAGTTCTTACTAAAAGGTAGAACTCATTAGTCTTTGTTATTTTATTTTTCTCAAATATATCCATTCTTATGCTTCTTGAGAACATGGACTGTTTTTGTTTCCCAGCATTCAGCATGGTACATTGTGCATAGTAGGCACTTAGTTAATACTTGTTGAGTGGAATCAAAGTAATTTTTTAAAATAAATTTTTATTTATATAGTTTCTTTTTACATTGCCAGAATTTCTCTCAGTATCTCTCTCCCCCTCTTCCCAGAGAGCCATCTTATATAACAAATAATAAGTCTTGAAACTTAAGAAGAAGGGAAGAAAAAAAATCTGATCCGTGTATTGAAAACATTGTGAAAACATGTAATATTCCACACCCATAACACTTCCTACCTCTTCAGGCGAGTGGGACAGAGTATCTTCTCATATGCCTTCTTTGGGCCGTGCTTTGAACAAAGTAATAAAAGCATAAACTTATATGATAAGTGTACTTGATCTGATTGAACTGACCTATTCTGCTTTATTCTTTGGAGTAGGTAACTCAGCAAGGCAACAGCATACACGGTAATTAAATTGAGTGTTGAAGAAGCACAGTACACAAGATAAGGACAGGCCAATGCACCTGATCCTCACAATTTGATTTTATCACTTTATTAGAAAGATGCTTAGATAGGATAGAATGCCAAGTCCTAATGTACTTTTTCATTTACTTTTGTTAATCACTTCTTCATAAAGGATGTTCAAAGACTTACAAAACTTTTTTGAGCTTATATAGTGATGTTCACTTGTGGATAAGGCATGTTGTCAAAAACAAAAAGTATGAAATCAGAATTTCCAAAATTAAGAACATTCAAATAAAGATGGAAAATAAATACTTATTATTGTATTTTTATTTTGAAAAAAGAAAATACAATTTGGTACAAAACAATTACATAATAAAAATAATTGTATTTAACAAAGATTTATTAAACATCTACTGTATTTGTATGTATTTGTATGTGTGTGTTATGTTATACACACATACAAAAGTTAAAACAATATCTCCTCAAAGAGTTTATGTTCTGTTGGTTTGAGGTAGAGAATATGATGGGATCAATGGAGAGATTCAGAGAAAATGATCTTGGAATATTTGAGGAGGGAGAACTTTCAGTTGGGGAGGGGGATGATATGAGGATTAGGGAAGGCTAAATGAATGAGTTATCAGCTGAACTTTGCCTTAAAAGAGATAAGAATTCTGAAAGGCAGACCTTCACAGTTTCTGTTCCTGGGAAGACAAGGCTTAACAAAGCCACAATAACATTCATTCACATTGCTGGCACCCTCATCAATTCACTTTCTGCCTGTGACATCAACATAGACCTAACAACAAGGTCTGAGGAATCAACACTAATCATCAGTATAATCCCTGGACCTCTGAAAATGTCAGCAAGACCTTCCTTCAGGATTTCTGTAAACATACAACAAGAAAATCTTCTTTCAGTGCTTCTGAACAAGCAGCAAGGTCCCAGGGCTTCTATAACAACAGCACTGTCCTCTATCAGCAGAGAAATCTGACAAAGTAACATCAAAACAGACAAAGTACCAGCACCACAGCCTTGCCTCCTCCCAGTTCTCTCTTCTCATTTCTCAGTTCTTCTCAATTCTCAGTTCAGTCCTCAGTTCAGTTCTCAGTTCTCTTCTCTCTCTCTCCAGCAGTAGCAGCCCAGCCTCCAGATGCTTGTTCCCAGAAGTTCTGGCCTCTCTCAGCTTGGGTTTTCCCTATATACGGTATTAGCTCTTCCCTATTCTGCCCCTTCCTGCTTCATCAACAGGTCTCTCTCTTCCACTGTTGGATTCACAAGTTTTGGGTCTTAATATTTGACGCAATCATTAACTTGGGATAAAGCGCTAAATATCAGTTTGATTGCAAATACAAGGGTCAGGGAAGATCTTCAAATTCCCCTTACCATTACAATAATATGGCAAAAGCCTATGCCTCAGATTTTACTAAATGGTTAGCGTACTAGAATATTATATGGATGCAACAGCAAGTACCAGAAGAATTTTATGCCAATAAATGGCTATGGTGAACATAATTTTCTATTATAGTATATCACTGCAAGGCAAAAAAGAAATACATGTAGATAGACCTATTTGAATGTGAGAAAAAGCCTTTAGTTGCTTCATGCCACGTAATGCCATTTGGTTGGCACCAAATTAAGCCAGTTTATATGACAAAGACTGTATTTGAGCAATATCTTCTATTCAGGGTAATGATGGCTTTCTCTCAATTATTAATGTGTCTGTGGGAATAGAGTAAAGTTGTCCCATATGTCCATCTTAAAAAAAATCTTAACATTTCTATTTATGTAGTGTAGGCTCTGGGATTCCTTCAGACAAACCTCTGGTTACACTGGCAGTCTGATTCCAGAGGCCAGCTTCTGCTTTTCTCCTCAGATTTTAGGAGACCCTTAGGGCATAGTTTTTCTAGCTTATGACCCCCATGAGTATGCTTCTCTCTCTTCCCTTTCCCCCCAGTGATTATTAGCCATATATAACTAGCTAACCAGGTATTTACTAAGGTTATATAAGAACAGTTGGTATAGATGGTTTACCCTCAGATTCTAAGACACTCTCTCCTCTAAGACCCATAGAGGATATTCCTTATTTGATTTAAGGTCCAAAAACAAGAGATTACAGTAATGGTAGAGTGATTAATAAGGGTGGTCGACCTTGAGCGTTTGGCTCATGGGCTTAGGTTACTAAATTCAACAGACATGGTAAGCTCTCTTACCATTTCCTCAGTGCCATAGTTAGATATAGAATTAGGCACAACCCAACAGAGGACTTTGCTGAGTACTTTTGAATGATTCTGTATAATTGGGAGTTGGGGAATTGGAGTGCATTTTTATCCAGTGTGTATGGATGTGGCTTTCTGTTGACGGGCCACTTAAATAAAGATTAACTGGAAGGCAGCCAATTTTGGCCTTTTTGATCAATGACAGCTTAATGGCTCCTTAAGGGATGGAAGTCATCTCAAGCAGATTCTTGCATCAGTTTTACAACCAATGGCTATAGTAGATACGCTATACTGGGACAAAGCATATTCTTAAAAATCTTTTTTTAAAATTTTTTCCCTGGTTACACATAAAGACAATTTTTAACATTCATTAAAAATTTTTTTTGTTTCAAATTTTTTTTTCTCACTTTTCCTTTCCATAAAAAAGTAAGTAATTTGATATAGGTTATACATGTTCAATCATGTGAAGCATATTACCATATTAGTCATATTATGAAGGAAGACACAGACCCAAAGGAAAAAAAAAACATGAAAATATATGGAAAGTGAAAAATAGTATTCTTTGATCTGCATCCAGACTCCCTCAGTTCTTCCTCTGGAGGTGGAGAACATTTTTTCATCATTTGTCCTTTGCAGTTGTCTTGGATCATCATAGTGCTGTTACTGTGTATGGTATTCTCCTGGTTCTGCTCACCTCACTTCGCATCAGTTCATAGAAGTCTTTCCAGGTTTTTCTGAAATCTACTTGTTCATTATTCCTTATAGCACAGTAATATTCCATTAAAATCATATGCTATAACTTGTTCAACCATTCCCCAATTGATGGGCATCCCCTCAGTTTCTAATTCTTTGCCCCCATAAAAAGAGCCGATATAAATATTTTTGTACAAATAGGTCCCCCTCCCCCCCACTTTGTGATTCAGATTTGGTAGTGGTGTTAAAAGGTCAAAGAGTGTGCACATTTCTGTAGTCTTTTGGACAGAGTTCCAAATTGCTTTCTAGTATGATTGGATCAGTTTGCAACTCCTTTAATAGTGCATTAGTATCCAAATTTTTCTGTATGCCCTACAGCAATTATCATTTCCAGACAGGCATATTCATGATTTCCATTACTTCAGCCTCAAACTTAAAAAAACCCTCTTTTAAAGATACACATCAGGGGTCCTCTTTCTTGTTTGCTGACCATTATTTTATTCATAGAACCAGTTTGGACTCTGCGTGCCTTTAAATGGTGCAAGAAGATCTGACCTGAGAAACGAGCACAGTTGCTGGTGGAGGGCAGAAATTGAAATATTTACTTACATTTTATGTCATGGTAACCATCATCTGAATGCCACTGTGACCCAAAGGCTTGATGCTGTTTTAACTCAGTTATTAAAAGCAGAGTGCCGGAGACCAATAAAATTCTGGTGAACTTAATATTAATAGTTCCCAGGTCTGCGGAGACATTTTGGCCAGACCTTGTGATTTTAGATTGCCAAGAATATGGTAGCTGCCGGTGTGACTGAATCTTTCAAGGATCTGCATTCGGCATTTGGAATGTCCAGAGTAGGCAAAAGATCAAAGTACCAAATGGTGTCCCAGCAGCTGGCATGAAGGGCATAGGGTATACAGTAGTGCTCACTGATTATGGTGGCTTTTGGGAGCAGGATCCAGGCAACAAACCTGTGCTGTCTTTTAAAATTCAGTCCAAGTTAACTACCACCATATGAGAAAAATCATGGTGTTATTAGAAGAAGCAGTGTTCTATAAAGCAGAGATAACAAATGGGGTCCCTACGATACTCCCACTCTTGGCCCAAATCAGATTAAACGTAATTAGGAAGTGTATTTAACAGAGTAAATAAGGATACAGTAAAACGTAGATGTGATTCTTCAAGTCAGTATGTGGCCCCCTGGAATCATTATATATGGTTTATTGTAGTCGTGTCAAACTCAGAAAGGGGGAGGGTGCTGCTAAACCATACATACAGATCCCTACAGGTGTGTGTGAATTTAGAAAATCAAAAATTGACATTACATTTTATTCTCTGTTTATTTATTTTGTTAAATGTTTCTCAATTACATTTTAATCTGGTTTGGACCTTATTACAGCCTGTGGGCCACATGTTTGACACTTTTGGTTTAGTGGCCTGGTTTTTATTTGAGTTTGACACTACTGATATAGAACATATCCAGTGGGTGAGAAAATACAAGGAGTGTGTGTGTGTGTGTGTGTGTGTGTGTGTGAATTTTTAAAAACTCTGTAAATTGTAGAATGCTTATTTTTAATTAAGAATTAACAGAGAACTGATTGCCTTTTCTAGACAGATTTTGGTACTTCTAATGTTTTTATTGTCTGTATTTAGTTATATTTATGTATTTATTGTTGATACAGTCTTTAAATAGATGTTTACATATTGCACTTGAGGGTAGCCAGTTTTTTGGAGTGTGCCCTGTACTATTTGCTGTGAGCTTAAGTGTATAGCCAGATTTATTGTGACATTTGAAATGTTATGTGTCACATCAAACATTAATTGAATAAAGTAAAATTGTGTATGGAGGCTTTAAATTACAGACTTTGTATTTGTATATGAACTGCAAAGTTTTTATCTTTATCGTGGAGGCAGTAGAAGAATCCCTGAAGGTTTTTGAGCAGGGGACCTGATTATTTTGGGAGCTGTGTGAAGGATGGATTAGAAAAGGAAGAAACTAGAAACAAGGGCTAGTTCTTTGCTTCATCCCCAAAAGTGGGAGACGATGTTGGCCCAGTAGATGAGAGGCATTGTGCTATAATTCGTAGAATGCCAAACTTTTGAAATCAGGAAGACTTGGATTTAAATCCTCCCTCAGACACTTAATATTATAAATACAAGCTATTTTTATTTTTATCATTAAGATACCATGCCCAAGAAATGTAAACTTGGCTTCTGGTTGGGCTTGGTCTTGAGGGTGAAAAGCCTAGTGTCTGAGTGTTCTTCCCCCCAATTTATTTATTTTTAGTTTTCAATGTTCATTTCTACAAGATTTTGAGTGACAAATTTTTCTCCCCGTCTCTCCCCTATCCCCCACCCCTGAATAGTGAGCCTACTGATACCCTTCCCCCAATGTGTTCTCTCTTATATCTTCCCCCCCACCAACTTACTAGTAGGGCAGGATGGATTTCTGTACTGCCGTGCCTGTATATCTTATTTCCCAGTTGCATGTAACATGCATTAACGTTTGTTTTTTGAAACTTTGAGTTCCAGAGTCTTTCCCTTCTTCCCTCCTCACCCACCCCAACTGGGAAGACAAGCATTTCAACATAGGTTTACATGTGTAGTTACGCAAAACATTTCCGTAGTAGTTATATTGTGAAAGACTATATTTCCCTCCATCCTATCCTGCCCCCCACTTATTCTGTTTTCTACTTTGACCCTGTCCCTTTTCAAAAGTGTTTGCTTGTAACTAACCTCTCCCTCTATTTGCCCTCCCTTCTATCACTCCCCCTCCTCTTTATCGCCTTCCCCCCTGCTTTCCTGTAGGGTAAGATACCCAATTGAATGTGTATGTTATTCCCTCCTTAAGCCAAGTTCAGTGAGAGAAAGGTTGACCCATTTACTTTCACCTTCCTGCTCTTCCCCTCCATTGTAACAGTGTTCTCTTGCCTCTTTTATATGAGATAATTTATACTAATCTATCCCTCCCTTTCTCCTCTCAATATATTCCTCTCTCACCTCTTAATTTTATTTTTAAGATATCGTACCTTTATATTCAATCCATCCTGTGCCCTCTATGTATACATGTACACGCATATGCACACACATATATATTTATATACACATGCACCTTCCTGTACATACATACATATGCATGTATACATATGTACATACATATTCCCTTCAACTATCATATTAAGAAAAGTCTCATGAGTTACAATTATCATTTTTCCATATAGGAATGTAAATAGTTCAACTTTAATAAGTTCCTTATGATTTCTTTTTCCTGTTTACCTTCTCATGCTTATCTTGCTTCTTGTAATTGAAAGTCAGATTTTTTGTTCAGCTCTTGTTTTTTTATCAATAATGCCTGAAAGTCCTCTATTTCATTGAATGACCATATTTTCCCCTGAAGCATTATACTCAATTTTGCTGGGTAGGTGATTTTTTTGGTTTTAATGCTAGCTCTTTTGATCTCCAGACTATCATATTCCAAGCCCTTTGATCCCTTAATATAGAAGCCGCTACATCTTGTGTTATCCTGATTGTGTTTCCACAGTAGTAAAATTGTTCCCTCCTGGTTGCTTGTAATATTTTCTCTTTGACCTGAGAACTCTGAAATTTGGCTATGATATTCCTAGGAGTTTTCTTTTTAGGATCTTTTTCAAGAGATGATCAGTGAGAACATCAGGGCAATTTTCCTGGAGAATTTCTTGAAGGATGATTTCTAGGTTCTTTTTTTGATCATGGCTTTCAAGTAGTCCAATAATTTTTAAATTATCTCTCCTGGATCTATTTTCCAGGTTTTTCCAATGAGATATTTCACATTGCCTTCTGTTTTTTCATTTGTTTGGATCTGTTTTATAGTATCTCGATTTCTTATAGTCATTACCGTCCAGTTGCTCCAATCTAATTTTGAAGGAGTTATTCTCTTCAGTAAGTTTTTGAAATTCCTTTTCCATCTGGCAAATTCATCTTTTTAAGGCATTCTTCTCCTCATTGGCTTTTTGGACCTCTTTTGCCATTTGAGTTAATCTACTTTTTTAGGTTATTTTCTTCAGAATGTTTTTGGGTCTTTAGCAGGCTGTTGACTCACTTCTCATGATTTTCTTGCATCATTCTCATTTCTCTTCCCAGTTTTTCCTCTACTTCTCTTACTTGATTTTCAGTATCCTTCTTGAGCTCCTCCATGGCCTGTGACCAGTTCATATATTTTTTGGAAGCTTTCGATGCAGGAGTTCTGATTTCATTGTTCTCCTCCAGTTCCATGCTTTGATCCTTCTTGTCCCCAGAAAAGGACTGTATGGTCTGATTGCGCTTCCTCATCTTGCCAAGTACTTGACTTTTGAGCTCTTTGCTGTGGTAGAACTCAGCTTACAGAATGGAAAGAGCTTTGTCCCAAATTGCTGGGGTTTTTGCAGCTGCTGGAGCTGTTAGTTGGGTGCCCTCTCTACAGCCCCCACGAGGTCTGGCTCACTGGCCACACACCCCAGGACCACCACTCCAGACCATGATCCAGATCCAGGCAGGTCAAAGCAAGAGCAGTTACCCTCAGAATGGTTCCTTGGTCCCCCTATGTTCTGCAGGCCAGGAGCTCTGAAGCAGCCACATGGTGCTGCCACGCCTCCTGCCACTTCTTGTTCCAGGGGGCAGGGGATGGATGATGCTGTTCCTTCACCCTTACAGCAGAGTTCCTGAAACTACTACAGCTTTTGGTGATTCACTCCCCTGAAGTCTGCTCTGGCCTGTCTGGGTGCTGGTTGTAGGCACCCTGGGGCCGGAACCTCAGCCCGCTGGGGACTGCACGTGGCTACCAGGGTGCTGTGATAGACCTTTCCTGTTGGCCTGCCAGGCTACCTTCAGTGGGAGATTTGTTTCTCTCTGTCTCTTTGTGGATTCTGTAGCTTTAAAATTTGTTTAGAGCCATTTTTTTTACAGGTATTAGAGATGGCTGAAGCCAGAGCCCACGCCAAGTTTGTGCTTTTACTCCGCCATCTTCTCTGAGTATTGTAATTTTTCATGGTGGTTCTGTTGAGGAGGCCTCCAAATACAGTTTCTCAGAGTAATTGGGATTTTACTGAGGTATCCTATATTTTCAGGTCCAGTGAAAGAGAATGGAGCAGTGGGTGCTGGTATAGGGACTTCGATATCAGCCAGGACTCCTTCCTACCTGGATGCTTAATGATTAAGAGCTAAGGCATTAATTACTAAGACAGTGATGATAGATATAGTGGGTTAGGTTTCTCCCCTACGTGTGGCAGCCTTTGGCCACCTTCTTCCTACTTACTATGTTGCTGAAAGGTAATAAAGGACTGAAATAGTGGTATTTTCCTCACATGTCTCTGTTAGGGCAGAGTAAGTATTCTTTTTGTACTTGGCAATAGATTCCAGAACAAGGTGACATTCAAATCTGGTCACTGAGAATGGCCCAGGACTAGAATTCCTCCCAGTCTAGCTGCGTCTCAGTAGTGTCCACTACTAGTAGACTACAATCTACTATACTGTGGTTAGTAGTGTCAGAAACAGCTGAAAGGTCAGGGGATGATGTGTATTATGAAATGAATATTAGGACAGTTATAAGGATATAGTGGTAGTAATCAGACTGAATTCATATGAGCCCGTGGAACTGATCATGTGTTCTGGCCTCTTCTGGCAAGACACATGCTCTGACCCCTTGGTGAAGAACACCACCAACAACAACTTTTGGTTTTTTCTTGTGTTTCTCTTTTACTGTGGGTTTTATGGAAGGTGAGTAGAGATTAATACAGGAAAAGCCATCCCCTAGAAGAGCTATACAAGAGCTCTTTTCAGTTCTGCCCGAGGGTTTTCTCTCCCCTTCCTTCCTAGAAAGTAAAATCAATCAGTCCACTGACAACAGTTTATTACTATATGTCCTACAACGTGTTAAGCCCTAGGGCAGGCCTGTACAACCTACGGCCCACCAAAGGATTTTGTTTGTGAGGGCTGGGGCCGTCCTGGTGGGTGCTTTTTTCCTTTAGTTTGCAAAGATCTCTCCCAACTCTAGTTGGAGTCCTCTCAGATGATTAATTGGCATATATGTGGTAGGAGGAGAGGAGTTTAGCAATAAGAAGAACTCACGTGGTTAGAGAAGACTCTTATTCTGAGTCCTGGCATCCACTTCCTCCTACTTCTCTTTCCACAAAATACTTCCATCGGTATTTCTTTGTAAAGAGAGAAATGTAGGTGATGCGTCATTGATTTACAAGACTGTATGATAGGTATGTAATGTGATGCTAAGTTATTTGTGGTTATAATTAACTAAATTTAATCCTTTAAATATTTCAATTGCAGGTTCTGTGAACGGCTTTCTTAGTGGCGGGCATGTATTGTAGGTTTTTCTTTGGCTCAATAAATATTTTTACAGATATTAAATATTGTCCTTAATTTTTGCTTATTTTAGAGTCAACTGCAGGTTTGATTGAAGTCCTAAGCAAAATAGACTCTCAGGAAGGCATTTCCATGAATCATACAAGTCATGCTGTATCAGAGACCGCGTCAGGATTTGTAAGTAGAGGGAATAACGCCAAAGCAACTCTCTTCTCTGGCGCCTCCTTTTTTTTTTGGTAGACGTTAACTTTCAGTTATCTGTAATCGTTGAAAGAAGCCAGATGCATGTATAGTTTAAATGAGTCATTTACCTTTGACTTTGGTGTGTTAAAATGTGGAAACAAGTGACATTGATCAGACTCCCCACAGTGACACTAAAAGAAATGAGCTCTAATACTTAAAAGGCTGCATAATTTAGCCCTTCTTTATCTTTCCCCCCTCATGTCCTTGTTTTTCCCTGTCAGATGCAAATGAATGCTGTATCTTTGACTCTTGTGCTCTAAATAATCTTTTCTTCTCCCTCCCTTGTTGCTTATCTCGTTTTCTCTAAGCACTGGGATCGAGGGTTAACTGATAATTTTCAGGGCCTTTAGCTCTTCCCCAGTCCTGGCTGATGAAAATACTTCTTTGGGAATGATCCATTGCAGAGCCTTTCCTACAGTCTGGTGAATATGGTCCATTGTATGGGCCAGTACTTTGAGCTACCTCCTACAAAGAGCCTGAGACATAGAGTGTAATTTGCCCTGGAGTCTGTAACCCACCTGCTCACCCTCCCCCTTACCCCTTCCCTACAGACCACAAGGTAATTTAACCATGTGTGTTGAAATGTGTAGACTTGGCCAAGTTCAGTTTTTAATATGTACAATTTCAAACACTTCCTTATCAGGAAATCAGTTGTTTTTAAAATTGGCTGTGAACTAGTGTAAAAAAAAAAATGACTATCTCATAATGAGGGCTATACTCAATGTTAATCAAATTCTAAGTAAGATCAGCAGAAACCAAGGATGACACTTTTACTTTTTGTACTTTGACACCATTAAATAAACGTTTGCACAGTTTCTAATAAGAATCCTGTACGATCATTGTATTAGATGTCGACTTCTCAACTTGGAATATTAGAAATGTTTTACTTTCTTTTAAGAACTATTCATTTGTCCTATTCCTATTTTTACAAGGCACGTTCATGTATTATTCTGGAAAACTTTCATTGTTACATAGTCTGAAGATTTATAGCATGGCTGCTGGCTTCACATTCTGTCACCATTTCCAAAGAAATGCAGCTATCAGCCTGTATATGTTCTGTGCTTTTCTCTTGTCATTTTTATACTTTGCTCTTATTTTTATGGCCTGTTACCAAAAAGTCAGACGTTCAGTAATTTTTAGGATACTGTGATATTTTGTAATCAGGGACAAACTTGTTAAATTAAAAAAATATTATCTAAACCATATAAGATGGGAAGTTTTCAAATTTTATTTTATATTAGATTGTGCATGATTGAAAAGCAAAAAATCTACCTAAAGGTTGACTGCTCATAGAAAATGATTCAGAAGTGACATCTGTATGACATTCATACACTGAGAGTTAAGCATAGAATTATCCCCACTAAAGATGATTGCAGTCTAGTTAATCATACTACATAGACATTCTGAGTGTCTATATCTAAATTTAATGCCACTTTAATAAACATGGTTATTATATTAATTCTAAATAAAGCTACTTCCATGACTGGTCTTGGCATTGTATTTCTGGACTGCTGTGACAGAGGCTAGAGAGAGCAACAACCGTCAAAGCTAGGGGAGAAGAGGTGAAAATCAGATGCATCCTATCTTCTTATGGTCATAGACAAAGGTCAGGAATAAAGAGATACCCTTCTTCCCATCACCAAAAAGAGGCATCTCTTCATATAAACAATCCTTTCTTCCCTTCCTTTCCATCTCTTTCTCTCTCATGCACACATACACACTCACACAGGCATATGTGTGTACATGTACCTGGGCCCCATAGCAAGATCCCATTTTAAATAAGTCAGATATGATAAAACTACAACAGCACTTCAAATGACATAAGATGGGATTCCATCTTCTCATTTTTTCTAAAGCAAAATTTGAGTACTTATAAGGTAAAATAATAACTTTATAAGGTGAAATAATAAACCAAATTTTTTTTTCACAGAATAGAGCAATTGGCTATAAGCTGCCTCAGCAGACCTTTTCTTATACGGAACTTGAAGCCATTATGTATGCCCTTGGAGTGGGTGCATCAATTAAGAATCCAGAAAACTTAAAATTTGTTTATGAGGGAAGCTCAGATTTCTGCTGCCTACCTACCTTTGGCATCATCCCAGCACAGAAGCCTATGATGTCAGGAGGACTCTCAGAAGTTCCAGGACTTAATATAAACTTTGCAAAGGTATGTGTTTTGAGAAATATTTGTTGGCTTTTTTCCTTTGTGGGTGAGAATAATACCTTTTTTTATTTCCATGTACATTTTGTTTTTGCAAAGTACCTTGTGGTATTTCAGACATAAAGATTTGGCAAGTCTTTTCATTTTAATTTAGAATAGGGATAGTTACTGGACCTGTGATTTCTTTTTTTTTTTTTTTTTTGCTTTTTGGAGGGCAATTGGGGTTAAGTGACTTGCCCAAAGTCACACGGCTAGTAAGTGTGTCGAGTGTCTGAGGCCGGATTCGAACTCAGTCCTCCTGACTCCAGGGCTGGTGTTCTATTCACTGAGCCACCTAGCTGCCCCTGGACTTGTGATTTCTTTAGGATGCTCCTGGTGAGAGCATTCTTTACGAGTGCAGGTCAGTAACTTCCTTGAAGTTTTAGAATGGCCAAGAGCACTAAGAAGTTAAGGGTTATTTGAGCCAGAAAGTGTCAGAGTTGGAAACTGAACCAGAGTGACCCTGTTCTAGGCCAGCTCCAGCTGTTCTACCAGACTGCCTCTTACACTGCTTTTAATGGTATTTTCCAGAATAAAATATGTGTGATTGTTTAGAAAATGAATACTGTTTTAATAAGAAAAATACATGAGTATATCTTGAACAGCTTTTGAAAAATGAGGCTTAGACAGGATGAAAGACTAGGAAATAGGATAACCAGTTCTCAAACCCAGGTCTGATAACCAGAGATCTCCCAGTATACCGTGGGACCTTTACGAAGCATTTTTAATGACGTTTTAAAGTGGCTACTGTCATAAAAATGCATCATTATTTTTATGTGTATTTCTTTTATTATTATTCAGGACCCAGCTTAACTTGGGAAAAGTCTGATTTGTGAAAATGAAGTATTATAATTTTATTTTTAAACGTCATAGTGTTATAGATTTAGATGTGGAAGGGACTTTAGAGACCTACTCTAATGTGACCTACTCTTTTGAAAAACGAGACCCTAAGACCCAGAGAGGTTAAATGACTTGTCCAGGGTCATACAGTTAGTAAGTGACAGAGCCAGGATGAGAACCTATGTCTTCTCATTCTGAATCTGGTGTTCTTTCCACTGGGTGAAATTATTTTGTTTCACATGTTTAAATGCTTTTAACTTGGGATAAAGTGATTTCAGAGCCCAATTTTGTAACTCAAAAGAAACGATCATTGCAACTTTCTTGTGGCTCTCATGTGGCAACGACACATGTGGCTAGTAGTTTAAGATTGACTACCCCAAACTTCAAAGTTTAAATTTAGAAATTGCCTCCAGGAAGAACTGACTGACAACAAATGACTGGAGACAACAACCTGTCTATACAGTCTTAAAAAACTCATTGGTGACTAGACCCTAAACCAGATGTTCTCAACATGTTGTCTCTAAACTTAAAAAAAAATTGATCATTGTATTTCAGTACATATTGATTTCCTTGGTAATCCCAGGCATTTTCTTTTGTGCATGTGATAAGAATTTGAAGAGGTCTCCATAGGCTTCACCAGAGTACCAGAGGGGAGTGAGGGACAACACAAAAAGGTTAAGAACTGCTGCCTTAAACCATTCAGTCTGTCTTTAACCACTTTCAATCAGTCAGGCAGGCACCGTGCTAAGTGCTGGGCACTAGAATTAAGAGGCTTTGAGGAAGGTGTCCTGTAGGAGTGAGTTCATCTGTCTGTCTTCCCCTAACCCATTCAGCACTTAGCCATTCTTGTCGTATTTTGTCTTTATCAGTTTGTTTGGAAACTTTGGAGTGGTTTTTGCATTTCCCTAATTATTAGTGGAGCAGTCCACTAACATGATTCTGCCGGAGTTTGTTTGAAATAAACACCTGTTAACAAAGTTGTCTTATCCCCGACACAGGTGCTTCACGGTGAGCAGTACCTGGAGTTGTATAAACCACTTCCTAGAACAGGTCAGTTCTTGATACTTTATGTTTCATAATCGAAGTTTAGATACTCATTGATTCTCTGATTAGTGTTTTATGCTTTCCTGGCCATCATGATAAATAGGAGAATTGTCTGTTTGTATGTGTGTGGAGTTACACTGATTGATTGTGTGCCCTTAGGAATAATCCCTTTGGTTCTCTTCTCAGTAACTAAGCCACATGATTATTCTCTTAGAGGTCCTCTAAGTTCTTTTCCCTTTCCTCCTCCCTACCCGTACCTCATACCTCCTTGTAGATGAAGGCCAGACATGTGAAGTGACTGGCTTATGGTCACATAGATAGTAAAGGATAGAGGCAGGTTTCACACTCTGGGCCTTTGACACCAAATTCAGTGGTGTTCTAAAAGCAAGAAAGGGCAAAATTTTTTTTATTGTATTTTTCTTTTTCCTATTAGAAACTATCATTTTTTTCACCTCAGTGACAGTTTACTAGTTCAATAAAATCACTTTTTAGACTCAGTAAGAGTTAGGGAGAGGAAAGAAAAATAGTTCTTAGAGCTTTCCTCAAGCCACCAGATACGTCATCAGGCATTGTGTTTTTAAACCCAAGCTAGTTCCTGCCTGTGCCTAGATCACTTTAGCCCTTAGTCATCATAACCCTCTGGCCCACCATATTTTGTGTGCTGTAGCATCAGCATACATAAATAAACTACCGTCTTATTTCATCTCCACTTCTTTCCTTCTCCCTCTTCTCATTTTTCTTTCCTTCAGTAGGCTGTGAGGTATGGTGGAAACTGGATTTCACTCCCCCTGCCAGTGCTTACTACATAAAACACATTGGGAAAGTCACTTAATTTTTCTTAGCTTAAGTGTCTTCATCTGTAAAATGGACTAGATTACTCTGTAGCCTCCTTTCAGTTCTGAGATCAATGATTCCCTCTTTTCCCAATTCCTTCCTTCATTAAACATTTATTATGTATAAGGTAGTATGCTAGGTTCTGTTGGGAGATATAGAAGTGTCGAAAGCCATGGTTCCAGCCTTATCAGATGAAGACCAGTGTTCATTTCCATGTTTGGTAGATCTGTTCTCCAGTTGTACTGAGCGACGACAAACATAAATGAATGATTAAAAGTTTGAATCACGTATTCAGCAAACATTTTTCAGAATTTCTTCTTGCGGTTGGAGGAAGGTGAAAAGGTAGGGAGGGGAGGGAATAAGCATTTCCATAGTGCTTGTTCTGTGCTCCTCTTTGGGCTAAGTGCTTTACACATAATTATCTCAGCAACCTGGTGAGGTAGATGCTAATATTTTTACAGTTGAAGAAACTGAGGCAACAAGTCAAGTGACTTTCTCAGGGTCATGCAGCTAGTAAGTGTGTGAGGCTGAATTTGAACTCCGGTTTTCCTGACTTTAGGCCAGTGTTCTATCCACAGTGCTACCAGCTGTGTTTATTATCTACATTTCCTGACATGTACCCCTACCCCAAGAAGCCACCCCATATCACAAAGAAAAAAAAAGGCAAGCACAACTACCCAATGCATAATTAAGGCCAACATCATATCAGTGTTCCATACCCTTAATACCCCACCTATGCAAAAAATAATGGAAGCACATCAGTTCGTATATGTCCTAATCCATCCCTTTCATTTTCTTATGGTGTAGTAATATTCCATTACATTCCTATGCCATAGGAGTGGAAATGAACTCAAAAGACATGGATTAGAATTGGAAGACAGAATCAGAGGATGCCTGCTCGGAGAAGAAATTAAAAATATTTTAAATGCAGGAAGGAAAACAAAAAAAAGCCTACAGAAAGAACCTATACAAAAAAAAGCAAAAACACTGTTGTGAACACAGGGGAAAAGGGTGGAGTATGTGGGGTGGGGAGTATTAAAGGGACACAGAACCAGGGTCTGGAATGTTGTCTGTGATACTGTTCTATTTCACCCAGCAGGGGGTCTAAGAGTTTGGCCAGTGACTTGTGCTATTTTATAAAGAAAAAAATCCAAGTGACCCCTTTACTAGTGAGACTTGAGCATAGCACGCCTGTGTGAGGTTCTATTTGAATAAATCCTTGTTGAGACATTTTAAAAGATGTTTAGCCATTTCTTAGTTAATCAATATCCAC
>CM053590.1:200246184-200263183 GCA_028646515.1 Pseudochirops corinnae | reverse complement strand
TGTGAGAGCTGCCATATATTGCTGCTGCTACGCCGCCATCTTGGCTCCGCCCCCGCAACAGTGAATTCTTTAGTGTCTCCTGAAATGACATTAGAACAACTAAGAACTATAAGAATAGTTTGAAATTCAGAGAATTATGTGAACTTATCAGAGCAATAAGTAAATAAATTAGAGCACTTAAGGAAGTTATATGTCATTCATGT
Source organism: Pseudochirops corinnae (assembly GCA_028646515.1). Classification (NCBI taxonomy): domain Eukaryota; kingdom Metazoa; phylum Chordata; class Mammalia; order Diprotodontia; family Pseudocheiridae; genus Pseudochirops; species Pseudochirops corinnae. Next base: position 200,262,980 of record CM053590.1, on the reverse strand, counting down.
AACTTTTTTGTGTCTTTTGTGTCTATATTCCTTGTTTGTTTAAAGTTACCTCTCTAGCCGTAGTTCTTTAAAGTTACGTGAGCTGATTTTTCTTCTAAGTTTTTTTGGCTATGGTCTTTAGTATTCTGGTCATATATCCATTTTGAGTTTACTGTGGTATATGAAGCAAGACATTGGTCCATACTTAACTCTGCTGGACTCTTTTCCGATTTTGTTAGTGGTTCTTGTCAAATAGAGTGTACTCTTCTAGAGACCAGTATGGCATCTCTGCCCAAATCTGGGAGAGAGAAAGAATAGAAAGAGAATTTTAGGCCAGTTTCATGAATGACTATGATACCAACATTTTAATTAAAGGTTCTTGCAAAGAGACTATAGCAATATATCCAGAAAGTAATCAACCATATCCAGTTATGAATTCATATCAGAGATGCAAATATGGTTCAGTATTAGTCTATAATTAATCAAATTAACAGCAAAGATGATAAAAAAAGATAATTTTAACAGATACACAAAATGGCTTTCACAAAATTCATTTATGTCAAAAATCCTAAAAAGCATTGACATAAAAAGGAGTATATAGGGTGCTCCCAAATCTTAGTGCAGTTTGAAGCAGTTAGATCTTAAGAAGGAGGGATCTCCCCTCTCCCTGTCCTTTGATCATTATTCTTTAACATCCTTCTAGTAACCTAACTAGAAATAAGACACAAGAACAAAATTTAAGTTATTAAAAATTGGCAAAGAGTAGGAAAATTATTCTTATTTGTAGCTGTTATTAAGTCAAAAACTTGAAACATTCGTGATAAATACTGAGATGATTGCTTCAGAAAGAGAAAAAAATATGAGATAAATCCACAGAAATCATTAGTTTTTCTATATAGTGCTACAGAAAACCTAGGAAGAAACAATAAGAGAAATTTCATTCAAAATAACTATGAAATTGTTAGGAAATAGTCTACCATATAAAGTTTATAAAAAATATATCTACAAAATACTCTCTTTAGAGAGAATTATTAGAAGTAGGATCACAGCTCGTGGTTGAGCCATGCCAGTGTAATAAGAGGCAGTAGGGTTTAAATTTACAAATTTAGGCTGCGCCAGTAAAATCAAAGGAAGATTTAAATGAACTAGATAAAACAAAAACATTCATTTTCAAAGGGAAATAAGGTGAAAAGTTATGAATACAGTATTATAAAATTGCAAATGATGTTATGACACAGTAGTCAAGAAAATTATTTGGTACTCCTTGAAAAGCAGAAAAGTTAAACAATGAAACTGACTAGATAAACAAGAAACAGAAGCAATTAAAGAATACTGACCCGAATGTTTGATCAATGTGAATTACTGGGTGAAAGGCCCTTTTTAAAATGAATATGCAACCTAAATATTAAAGACTGACAACAAGATAAAACCCCTTTCACAACTGTGGCTGCGGAACCATTTGTAACTAAAAGAATGATTGAGGTGATCTTTGAGCTTCAGTGCTTAGTGATAACAAGTAACTACAGAAACTGCTAATCTTAAAAGATCTGTCTCCTGCTGATCAAGATATGTCAATGTTCTTTGTCATTTCTGATTCACTAAATAACACAAAGTGAAAGGAAGTAAAATGAGCTGTCCTAAGTGAAACAATAGAATATATCACACACAGTCCACAGACCTTGTGTACCCTGAAGTAATGACAGAGTAAAGGGGGTTTCTAAGAGTGCAAGTTGAGTGGAAATAGAGGCCCTGAGTGCCTGAGAGGGCAAGAGAGAGATATAGGAGGCTAATTAGTTGATATGAGGCAGATATGGGAGTATTTGTAGGCAGCAGAGAAGAAACTATTAAAGAGGAAGAGAGTGAAGATTAGCATAGGCACAATCTTCCCTAGAAGACAATAAAGGATTGGAGAAAGGCTACCTGAAAAGGGGGTGGTTTTGGCAGTTGTAAAGAATTGTCATCAACTGTTAAAAACGTGGGCCGCCCTCCCCCAAATCGGAGGCATACATTAAATCATGTAATCTGAGTGACCACTTGCCATGAAGTTGAGGTATTGGCCTCTGCAGTTGGAAGACTTAGCAGGACCATGCAAATTAGGTCCTCCTTGCCTGAAGTCCATTTCTCTGTGAGTTAATATATCTCTCTGCAAATACCCAAATCTATATCTGGGAAGCAGTGACTTTTTTCTGTTTCTCTGTTCAATCAGTAATCCCAGGTAGGGATTGTGCCTTACTTCTCTATATTTGTATTCTTAATCAGTTGTTCTTTCTTTGTTTCTTTGGTGAAATTTCCCCCTACAGATTCAAGGTTTTCTATTTTGCTGCTTATTTCTGTTGTGCAGGTCATAAAATCTGCTTTTACACTTTTTATTTCTCCTTTAAGCCAGCTAGGAAAATTTTCATGTGGTTTCGTGCTCTCTTGGAAATTTACAGGGTCCCCTGCCTCACCATGTATTGATTTATTTTCATTTATCTTGTAACATTTATTCATAGATGTCTGTACTTGTTCAGCTGACTTAGAGACCATATATTCCCTTCTGTTAATATCTTCCCTGTAGCTTTATTTGCTTATGCTCAGGATCTTTACCTGAATTTTCTTCTTTTTGAGAGTTTTGGTAATTTCGGTCTTTCCTTACTATTTTATTTATCACTCACTTTCTGACTTAACCCCCTTTGATGATAGTTAGCCTGTGGGCTAGATTTTAAAGCTGTTTTAGCTTCCTTTCATGTTGGGCAATTCATCTTCTGTGGATAGAGAACTGGCGCTGACATTCTGTCCCGTTTTCCTCTGTCCCCCAGTTATCTGGATGAACTCTGTTGTAGTGCAGAAAACTGTCTCACTGCATTGCTAGGTTCTGCCTTTTGGTTTTCTGTGGTCTGGGGAAGGAGGTGAGGTGAGGTCAGGTGAAAGAGGCAGGGTTGAGTTCTGATGGGTCAGCTTATGCATCCTTTCCAGATGGCTGGCGAGGAAGGAGAGCTGAGTGAACACATTGGGGGTTAGGGATTGGTCTTTGCTGTTGGTTCATCAGGTTTTGATCTTGTTAGGGTGCTTGTCAGACTATGGAGATAGCTGAAATTGTTGTGTCTATTGCACATAATTCCCATTTTGGAGAGGTTTGAGAAATGTGAACATTGGAAAAAAAAAGTCTAGGCATCCATCTTCATTATGTGACCCGGTATAACTCATGGTAGAGAGCTTATTATTCTATTTCTTACTTTGAGTAGGAAGTGGGAACATTAAATATATTAGTTTTTAACACATTAAATACTCAGTTGGCCAGATAAGGATGGGGAATTGCCTCTGATAAAAATTGTCTCTGAATTAGGTTAATTCAACCAATCAACAAGTGCCAGCTGTGTGCCAGGCTCAGTGCTAAGCGCTAAGAATACAGAGATAGACAAAAAAACAACATTCTCTCTCCAGGAGACAAAAATCTAATGGAGGAAACAGTATGCCAACAGTTATGTACAAACAAAAGAAATGTGTGTGTATCTTGTGTGCATGTGTGTATATCCCCTCTGATTATCTCCAGCTCATCTTACATATATATGCATGTGTGTGTATCTTGTGTACATATATGTATATATCCCCTCTGATTGTCTCCAACTCATCTTACATTTATATATATATGTGTGTGTGTGTGTGTGTGTGTGTATCTTGTGTACCTATGTGTATATATCCCCTCTGATTATCTCCAACTCATCTTATATTTATATATATATGTGTGTGTGTGTGTATCTTGTGTACATATGTGTATATATCCCCTCTGATTATCTCCACCTCATCTTATATTTATATATATGTATGCGTGTGTACATACATGTATTTGCATATATGTGTGTATTTGTATAGAAAATAAATTGGAACTAATAGGGAGACGGCACCAGCATTGAGGAGGATTGGGAAAGGCTTCTGGTAGATGATGATATTTTATCTAAATATGAAGGAAGGTGTAGATGGAGGTGAGAGAGAGAGAGAGACAGAGACAGAGAGAGAGAGAGAGTTTCAGACATGGGGAAAATTAAAAGACATGGAATGTCTTGTGTGAGGAACGGCAAAGAGGCCAGTATCACTGAATCAAAGAATGTTTGCAGGGAATGTGTAAGAATACTGGAAGGGTATAAAGGGGCCAGTTTATAAAGGGCTTCAAAAGATTAGCTGAAATTTTTTATATTTGACCCAAAAGGTAACACAGACCCCCGGAGTTCAGTGAATTATGAGCAATACATGAACCTGTGCTTTAGGAAAATCAGTTTGATTATTGAATGGAGGATGGATTGGAAGGGAGAGAGATTTGAGGCAAGGAGGCCAATTAGAAAGCTATCACAATTGTCCAGGCATGAGGTGATGGGGGCCTGCACCGGAGTAGTGGCAGAAAAAAGACCCTGGAAGGGTACATTTGTGAGAGACTTTGGGGAAGTAGAATCAACAGAATGTGGCAACTGATTGGAATAAGGGAGGTGAGAGAGAGGGAGGAGTCGGAGAGAAAAGGAAGAAATCACTAATCTTGAGAAGTAAGTAATTTTAGCCGAAAAACTGAGATGGGATAACCACTGAGAAAAGACCATTGGATTTAGCCAGAAGATGATTCATAAAAGCACCAGTTTCCTTATTTATAATTCAGTGATGCAAGTAGTAGCATTAATGCTAAAATTTTAATGAGTCTGAAATGAAAGTTATTAGTAGATTGTCTTAATCAGTTTTATATAATTAGTGGAAGTCATTAATTTTATGCTGTGCAGTAACTTAAGATACTTGAACAGCTGCATAATCATTTGTGTTACTTTTCATTACAGGACAGTTAACCAGTGAATCTGTGATTGTCGACATCTTGGATAAAGGGTCAGGATTATTGATACTTCTGGATGGTAAGTCATTTTACAGTCTTCAAAGCAAGTGCTGTTATAGTGGATAGATTTACTTCCCCTTTTTTTCCTTTTGATGCTAAAAATACTATCACTTCTGTATATATACTATAAGAATTGTGCTGCAGGTGCCTATATGTAGGACCAGGTTTTGTGAATGATAAGCATTTTTAACTATTTCATAGTCTGTGAAAAGGTGAACTCCAGGTTGTTGAGATGAACAAGAATTTCTCCTTAAAAAATGTGTGGGCTATAAAAGGACATGACTTGATTCTAAGACCCTATGACTGTGCCATTTTGCCAGGTTAGAGGGCAGGTAAGTGGTACTGTGGATAGAGCACTGGGCCTGGAATCAGGAAGACTTATCTTTGTGAATTTGGATCTGGCCTCAGATCCACACTAGCTGTGTGACCCTGGGCAAGTCACTTAACCCTCTTTGTAGTTCCTTAACCGCAAAATGAGTTGGAGAAGGAAATGACAAACCACTCCAGTACCTTTGCCAAGAAAACCCCAAATGGGGTGATGACTGAACACAACTGAAGTGATTGAGCAACAACAGGTTAGATAAGACTTGATGTGATGTAATTAGAGGTTACTTAGCAGTGTCTGTATAGTTAAATGTATCAAATGCCTAATGTAGATAGAGGCAAAAGCAGTGAATGTTTTAAGATTATTATAAAAAGACTTCTGGTGCCAAGATGTCAGAGTGAGGAAGGAACCTTCTGAAGCCCTCCCATATTTCCCTCCAAACAACTAGAAACCCACCTCACAATTGATCTGGGAGCAGGGAATCAGCTTACCAGTCTGTCAGGAAAGATCAGTCTGGGGTGGAAGGAGAGCCAGATCCCAGAGCAGCTTCAGCCATCAGTCTCCCAGCAGGAGCCCTGCAGCAGGGCTCCAAGCCTGGGGCAATCCCCCAGTGAGAATCCGCCTTCCTGCAAACCAGCAGGCAAAGGAGCAGTCCAAGCAGTGCAGCGAGACCCCACCTCAGCGACTGCGCCCCCAGTACAAGCCACCAGTGAGACTCCATCCCTCCCCAGGTTAACTGAGAGGTTAAGTTGGTTACCTGCTGTCACCCAGCCATTATGTTTCAGGACTTGGGTCTTCCAGATCTGAGGCTAGTTCTCTGTCTGTTACGCACTCCATGCTTTCTTGAGAAGGATAAATGACATAATCCAGTGTGTACTTCTGAACTTTTGTCATCTTTTTGACTAGATGCAGTCCTTTGAAATGTGAGGAATTACTGGTGCAGCCGATTAGAACTTAGAAAGATTGTGTAGGACACGTTTTTTGTGCCATGGTGGGAAAGTCTTTCTACTTCTTTATCACTTGATTTTCCCTACAGTCAGATGGGGGTAGAAATATAAGCTTACTGCATAGAGGAGCAGCGGCCAGCAAGTAGAGAAATGTTATTATGGTTATTATATATATAATACATATGTAATATGTAATATTAATATAATAATAATGTGCATATTATTACATACTATTATTCATTGTTGCCAGATCATTAAAACTTGGAACTAGAACTTGGAAATCTGTTATGATAGAACTCTTTAAAAATGAATTTTACTTGTTGAAATTTTTTACAGGATCAAAGGACATTAGGATTTGGAACTGGAGTAAACTTTAGAGATCTAGTTCTCATTTTACAAATGGGGAAACTGAAGCCTAGAGAGCGGAAGTGACTTGACCGTGAACAAATATGTAGAAAGTAGCAGAGTCGAGAATTGTTGCTGATATCTCGACTGGGTGGTTACATCCTTGACTAGTAACTTATTTTGCTTTTACTTTTTTTTAGTTTATTCCTATAGTGGGAAAGAGCTTGTGTGCTTCAATCAGTTCTCTGTCTTCGTGGTTGGCTCTGGAGGATTTGGTGGAAAGAAGACATCAAATAAAGCCAAGGTGAGCTTAAGTTTTATTGGTGAAAACCATGGAGAACCCAGGTAAATTTTTGTGTTAAAATCACAGGCTTGAGAAATTATCTTTCCAAATGCCATCTTTTCCCTTTGCATAGTAAATCCTCATTAAGTTAAGACTCCACTAATCTGGAATTTGTTCGGTGAGGGCTGGGATGATGTTTATTTTTTTAGATTACCTGTTTAAAAAGAGATTTGTTGAGTAAGTTGGAGTGTTGTCATTGCTGCTGTAGGAAAGTCTAAAGTATGTCAGAGAGAATGGTTTTCAAGTGCTTTAGCATCCATCACAAAGGTGAAAGTCACAGGATCTCAGTGTTGGAAGGAGCCAGAGAGGCCATCCCATCCAGCTCATGCCTGAAAATGAACCTCCTGGACACCATGACCTCTAGAAGTGGTCATTCAGCCAGTGCTGGATGTCCTCCTGGGTGTGACGCTCCCTCTCCTGAGTTGTCTGTACCCTAAGAGTTAGGAAGCTTTGCTTTAGGTCAAACCTCAGTCTGACCTGTTTTATTAACTTTGACTCACGTTCCTCGTGTTGCTGTCTGCAGACAGAACAAAGGCTTTCACATAACAGCCCTTCAGATATCACAGCCATGGAGCTTGTTCTCCTTAAGTCTCCTCCAGGTTAACCATCCTAGTTCTTCCGCTTCCTGTTTGACCTTTTCTGGATGTGTTCCCAGTTGTTAATGGCCTTTCTGAACTGCGGCATTAACACAGTATTCCAGACATGGTCTCAGCAAGCATAGTATCAGCCAGTCAGCAGGTACTTGTCAGGCATCTCTCCTATATGCCTGACACCATGCTAGTTGCTGGGGATACAGATATAGTGAGTAACCAGCTCTCCTTGAAAAGAGCTTGCATTGGGAGTGGCTAGGTGGCACAGTGAATAGAGCACCAGCCCTGGGGTCAGGAGGACCTGAGTTCAAATCCTACCTCAGACACTCGACACACGTAATAGCTGTGTGACCTTGGGCAAGTCACTTACCCACAATTGCCCTCTCTTCCCCCCTCAAAACAAAGAAAGAAAAGAGATGAGTTTGTGTTCCAGTAGGGAGACAACAGGCACACATTTAGATATATGCTTAGTAAAGCTAAGGAGAGTAAACACAGATCTGTGCAGAGCAGGCTGAGAGGGAGTTACTAGTGGTTGGTTGTTAGGAAAGGCTTCATGTAGAACTGTGTTATAAAGGGGAAGAGGGATTCTGTGAGGTGCGAGTGCGGAGAGTGCTTCCAGGCTGTGGATGCCCAGTGCAGAGCTGGGAAATGCAGTGTGATGGCTGAGGAGCAGAGAGAAGGCCATTTGGGCTAATGGAGTGGAACTGTCACCTTCTGTTTTAGACATTAGTCATTCTTCCCTTAATATAGCTTTAGGCTTTTTGATATATAATATAATATACATTATGATATATATAATACATAATGATATATAATAGACATAAGCATTAGGTTTTTTGACTATTATGTCATACTGTAGACTCCTATTGAGTTTATAATCCACTTAGAGTTTCAGCAATCTAGAAGCTTGTCATATAATTGACAGATTATGTAAAATCTGCACAATTCATTATCCCTGTTAGGTTGTAATTGTCACGATTCCAGGATTTGTGTTTTATTCTTATCTGTGTTCTGTATTATGCCTGATGTAGAACAGTTCACATAGTAGATGCTTAATATTTAAAAAATAATTTCACCAAGCTAAGACCCTTAGCTGAGTTCTAGTTTCCAGAAGCAAATTATTCTCTAGTTAGGTCCAGATCAGTGTGAATAATGAATCCAGTAAAGTGGTTGCATGTATTCAGGTTCATACTATTAAAAGTTAGAATTATGCAAAATATGGTAATAGTTTTCGCTGAATGAGAAGATGTCGTGTGAATCGGAATAATGTACTCACTTCCTGGAATTGATTATTGTTACTGGTCAGGCCTTTGCTGTAGTCGCTACAGAGCCCTTGTTGTTTGTTGAGTTAAAATATTCTATAATCTAGAGTCGTGTGCATCATTTTTGGACTGAATGACATTTTATGGGAATGAAGTTTTTTATTATAATGAAGAAAATATTGCTTGAAGCAGTATTTGTCAAAGAAGTTCAAGAACTATTTGGGGGCACAGTTTTTGTTATAGCCAAGTGATTATTTGTAGCCCTGTTTGCAGTTTTATCTCATAAAGGTCGCTTTGTCAGATATTAGCTAATTGACAGTCACCGTGCTAAGAACAGTTGTATTACAAATGTTACACATTGCTACATGCTGTTTATTTGTTTCTAATTAACTACAAGGATTCTTCCTTTTTAGGAGTCTGTAAACCACTTCTGACTGAGTAAGGGATCTTCTTTGGACCCTGGACTTTGTTATAATTTAACAGATGCTTCTCACCAAGGACTTTCTTTGTACTCCGATAAAACAGATGACGGCATTTCATAATTGTGGTTAAACCCTTGTTAAGGATTGTATCAAGTCATGGTGTACTAATTAGTGAAATTACTGTATGAAAGAGCTGCTGCCCTGCCTTGACGGTTCCTAGCTCGGCTGACTTTGGGGCTTTCTGGCCAGAGTTTTTGATTTTTTTTTTTAAGAAAACAAGAGTCTTAAGAAAATATAACAAAAAAGGATTTAACAGCTTACTTGAAAAAAGACATGGCTTTTCTGCAGTTAGTGTAAGCATAAATCTGTGGAATTATCAGATCATGGTCACAGAATATAGTTTTGTTTGAGAAATTACTAGTTTTTTTGTCATTAAAAAGTGAGATTGCAGCAAACATTTGTTTCTTTTGAAGTATTATATTAGAGAAGGTCCTTCCTCTTAGCCTGTCCTTAGGTACATTCAGTTTAACCTAATAGCTATTTGTTTTGCACTCAGGTAACTTAGAATTAGGTCAGCAAGCAAGATTGGGAGAGAGAACCCTAGAGTTCCTGGGTCACCAGAAGGAAAAGCCCTTAGGATTCCTTCCTAGTTGCAAGGCAAGAGAGCAGTGGTAGGAAAAGAACCACTAGTCTCTTTTTCTCTTGACAGCCCCCAGGCAAGAGAGAGTGGAGCCAGTCTGCAGCTCACTTCCCAGGGAGAGATAAGCCAAGAGGGAGTGACAGTAAGAAATTCTGATCCAGGGCCTGAAGTATAGAAGTTCTGCCTAAATTTCTGGTTAAAATTGGTCCCACCCTCAGTCACAAATGTACCTTCTCAGCTCTACCTTTCTTAGAGTGAATACAGTGCTGATCTGCATTAGAAATAGTATCCATCCAGGTTGAAAGCTGTGCAAGCAAATAGGAGTTTGGAAGGTGATCGGTCAGTTATCCAGTGTGTTTTGGGAACTGTGCTGGTACCTGAGATATAAATATAGCAAATGAAACCGTCCCTAGTTGGAAGGGGCTTCTGTTGTAATGGAGGAGCCCGAATGTAAGTACCTACAAAATCAGTGTAAGAAGAACAAATACAAAGAAATGTGGAGCAGTTATGTACAAAGTAGTTTGAGAGGCAAGGCATTTGTAATTGGGAATCTGGAAGGCTTTCTGTGGAAGGTGGTACTTGAGTTGCTTTGAAGGGAAGCAGAGAGTCTTTGAGATGGAGATAAGTGGGGGGAGGCATTCCAGAATGGAGGATGGTTGATGCAAAGGTGTAAAGATGTGAAATGGGAGTGTTGGATGTGGGAACAGAAAATGACAATTTGGCCAGCTTAAAGAATGTCAGAAGTGGAGTAATGCCCAATGAGGCTGAAAAGATAAGGGTGAGGCCAGTTTGTAAAAAGCTTCTAGCTTTAAAGGCTCGACAGAGGCAGATAGGAGTTTATTGAGTTAAGGGAGTGATGTAGTTAAACTGTACTTGAGGAAAATCACTTTTGTGGCAGCATGTAGTGTAGACTAGAGTCGGGAGAGACTTTAGACAGGGGGATCAGTTAGGAAGTCATTGCAGTCATCTAGGTAGGAGGTGATGAGGGCCTAACTTAGGTGGTGGCTGTGTGAGATGATTGGCTGAGAGACATGGTGAAGGTAGAAGTGGAAAGGTTTGGCATTCGGCATTTGTGGGCGAGGAGGAGGGAGAATTCAAGAATAATGCCGAGATTACAAACCTGGGAGACTGGAAGAATGGTGGTGCTTGTGACAGAAATAGGAAAAAGCGGAAGAAGGGAGAGTTTCGGGGATGAGATCACGACTTCTGCTTTAGACAGGCTGAGTTCGAGATGTCTCTAGGACATCTGATCTGAAATAATTCCTTTGAAGTAAACAGAAATTGGTCTCCCCTCTCAGGGTCCTCATTGTTAGGAGGGGCCTGCCCTTTGTCTGTGGTAGGAAACGGCTCCCTCAAACCCTGGCTTATCAGGGAAGATTAATAAATATTCCTGTTCTGGAAGAAGCTGAGTGAGGACAGGGAAGGGAGTCTTTTCTTCTGCCCTTATACCCATATAAACAGCCAGAAGGCATTAGCTATTAATTATGGTGTTGCAAGGGATTGTGGAGCTGGGGATCCTGCCTGGTGGTTGTGGGGAAATCTGTCCCATCGTGAAGGTATCAGTTCCATGTTTTGACTGCTCTGATTGTTAGGAAGTTCTTCTTTATGCCCAGTTAGAATGCTGATGTTGGGTAACAGCTTCAGGATCCATAAGTCTAGACAGGCTAGAATGGGTGTCAGACGTGTCAGGTCTGTTTGTGAGACGGGTCGATCTGGGTAGTAAACACGTCATGGACGTGGTCAGATATATCAGGGAGTCTCATTCCCAGGTATTTGCTGTTTTGGAAAGGTTTCTTCCTACCTGTTTTGCCTCTGATGGAAATTCCTCGTATTTGCTGAGTTACTGGACTCCTTGCTTTGCGCAGGGCACTTCTTCATTTGACCCCTTTTCCTTTATCAGTAGCATGAAGTAGGATATATCGCTTATTTAACTCCTACGCAGCAGCAAAAGATGTTGTTGCATGTCCAGAGGCATTTGTGTGGACCCAAGTCTTCTGGAAGCAGCGGGCGGGAGGAAGTGTTGGATATGGGATCTGAGTGCCTGGGTTCAAATCCTAACTCTGCCACTTCCTATCTGTGTGTGACTTTGACAAGATTACTTAACTTCCCCGAGCCTCAGTTGCCCCATCTGTAAAATGAGGAGAATATATTTGGTGACCTCTAAGCTTCCTTGTAATTTTAGATCTATGAGCCTTTGGTTCTCAGACCTCTGCTTTTCCTCCTCCCCATTGCCGTGGTGTTTTCTGTACTTGTAAAGGGTCAGAGTGGGGCAAATGAGCAGAAATACGTCATTAACCAGATTTGCAGATACTGAGCTCTGGAAAAGGGCAAAGACAGAGAGCTTTGTCTGTTCACTGGGAGATCACAATGAGCCAAATCAACAGTTTGAGGCCGGGTGAAGATCAGGAAAAGCTAGATTCTGAATAGAGAGAAGGAAAAGGTTCTGAGTCTGAGGGGCAAGTTTCTTACAATTCTTCATGCACAGTGCGCTAAGTTGCTTTAGGTTTTTAAGGCTGGTTCTCTGCTTTCTCTCCCCCTCCCAACTTCCCTGGGGAGCTAGACCTGGGGACAGTCCCTCCCCACCTTGAATTGAAAGCTGTTGTGCTAAATAATGGAAAACACTCTTATTTTTAGCTAATGAATGAAGCACAGTACTTCTAGTAGTGCCCATCTCAGACAATATTAAGCCATTACATATGGGTACATGCACATCTCTTGTGACTTGTGGTTTCTTGCTGTAGGGACTTCTTAGTGAGGAAACTTCCTCTTCTGCTTCTAGTAGAACCTGCTCTGCAATTTATAGGGTCAGAGAGTTGCCTGAAGGCACTGGGGTTAAGTAATTTGCTGAGTCACACAGCTACTAAGTTTCTGAGGTGAGATTAAAACTCAAAATCTTGTGGAAATGAATGATGTAAACTAAAATAAATAAAAGTTAAAAAAAAAAAAACAACTCAGATCTCCTGATTTCTAACCCAGTACACTATGCTGTTCCCCTGTCTTGTATCGTTGTGAGGAACATGTCTTTACATTTTTAAAATGATATGCAGATGTGAGTTATTATTGTGTTAATTTTTTTGGCCTTCATCAGTGAAGGGAGTTTATGATGTTGAAACTGTTGTCACAGAAACGGGTTTTTGTTCTGCAGTTTATTGTTGTAGAGAATTGCCAGAAGGACTGTGAGAGGTTAAGTGGTTTTTCTGAACTAGGACCCATCAGAGCTGGGACCTAAACCCAGGTTTTTCTGACTCCAAAGCCAGTTCTCCATCCATTATACTATGCTACCTCTACGTTTTTTTGACATACTTAGTATTTGAGAATTTATAATATTTTGGGTGTGCTTTTTTTTCTTTCAGGAAACTGTGCCATCACCAAAGAGACCACCTGATGCTGTGCTTTCAGATACCACCTCACTCAATCAGGTAAAATTTCATTTTGAGAATATGAAAATTTACATGGTTTGTTTTAATAGAAGTTTCTTGCTGAGTTTTTTCACTTCTTCCCTTTCTCTAACATCTTTAATATTGTACTCTTTAGTGAACTTTTTCCACATTTCTTCAGTTAGAATTTCAAATGAGAAAACCAGTACGCATTAGCTTGACTGCCTGCTTTAGCCAACATACTAATTTTTCTCCTTGCCTTTTTCCTGTCACACTTTTTGGTAGACCCATTATTTCCATGTCCTCACTACCCTGTTAGTCCTTGACGCTCTGCAGCGTGGATTCGGCCTCCATCACTTTATCCAACTGCTTTTTGAACGAGCACCAGTGACATCCTTCTTGTTTAATGCAGCGTCCTGTGCTCTGTCTTTATTGTCCTGGGTGAAGACTTCTTTGCCTTTTAGTGCGTTGGACCCCTTTGGCAGTCTAGGGAAGCCTAGGGACCCCTTTGTAAAATAATATTTTTAAATGCATAAAATAGAATACATGGATTTACAAAGGAAACAAATTATATTGAAATACATTTGACATTTAAAAAACGTTTACAGATCCCTGGTTAAGAACCCTTTTTCTAAACTTATCTCCTGCAGTTAATACTGCTGCTGATCACCCTCTTCTTGCATTTCCCTTCTTTGCTGGCTCACTTACTTCTCGCTGCCACCTAATCGTGGGAATTCCCCAAGACTCCTTTGACTCTTACTCTTTTTTTTATTTTTATTTTTTTTATCCTTAGGAGGGATTAATTATTTTGGTGGGGCTTCAACCATCAGTTCTCTGGTGATAATTCTTACTTTATATCTCCAAACTTATTCTCTCACCTGAGCTCCAGGCCCTCCTGCCAAGCTCTCTATTAATTATTTTCATGCAACGTGCCTCAATCTGAGCTCATCATCTTTTTTTTAACAGGAAGTCGCCCCATTTAGTTTTTGGGTCTTAGTTAATGACATCACCACCATTTTCCCATTCTCTTAGCATAAGTTGTCTTTGTTTCTTTTTTCTTTCTTTTCTCTGTTTCTAGGTAGTGACTTAGTCCTCTTGATTTTTCTTTAAAAATACCTCTTAAAAAAAACTGCAGGCGACGGCTAGGTGGCGCAGTCGGGACAGCTAGGTGGCGCGGTGAATAGAGCACCAGCCCTGGAGTCAGGAGGACCTGAGTTCAAATGCTGCCTCAGACACTTGACACTTACTAACTGTGTGACCTTGGGCAAGTCACTTAACCCCAATTGCCCTGCAAAAATGCAAAAAAAAACCAAAACTGCACGAAACATAAGCTCACCATTGAATATAATAACCCTCTTTTGTTTTTCTTTGTATATTGAAATGTTCATGTTTGTGTTCATAATAAAAAAGGAAATTTTGAAAGATTAATTTACTTTATCACTAATGGAGAAAACAGCAGCACATCTCTTCATTCTGTCCCTTCCTCTCTAGTCCAAGTAGTGTGTTATCCTAACAGTAGCCTGACTTTTCTCACTGATCTTCTGCATCCTCCATCCTTTTCTCCTCCTCAAAGCCAACAAGTCAAGCAAGGATTCATTAAACCAGCATCATTCTTAGGCACTTTGTCACTCTTCTCTTCCAAAAATCTTCACTCCTTCCTTATTTGCGTTGTCTGGGCTTCTGTCTGGTTTTTACCTTAATTGTTATTATTTTTCAACATGAACAATTTGTGCTAGTTAGGACAGTTGCTTCGCTATTCTTTGAACATGTTATGTTTATTCCTCACTCTATACCTTTCTCTTTCCTCAAGTTTCTATGACCTGGAATACCCTTTCTTTGCCTCTTTATCTGTCTAACCTCTGCTCACCTGCCAAGTCCCAGCTCCAGCCCCCTCTCCTTGTGAAGCCTACACCCATTTATCTCATTGATCCTCTCAACTTGCAACCTACATGCTGTTATTATCACAGTGACCTTTTGAAGTGGTGAAAGCGTTGAAATCCATATTTTACAGATGAGGAAGCTGAAGCTTAGAGAGAGTAAGCAGCCTGTCCACAGACACAAAACTAATCATTGTCAGCATTAGGAAGGAAACAAGCATTCACGTAGGGCCTACTGACGCGGGTGTGTATGTGTTTCAGAAACCCGAGAAGCCAGAGTCCCTGTAGTCTGGAAAGAATTCATGGACCCAAGCAATCTTTAAGTCAGGATGGTGAAAGTTTATTGTTACGCTTTACAGCGGGCAAGAGTTCTTAGAGAACCTGCAGCCTTAAAGGGTTACAGTTAAAGGTTATAAAGGATTAATGTAGTAGATTGCATGTCAATTATGCTAACTAGGTGAGTCTGGGTGGGATTAGGGAGGAGTTAAGGAGTGTTCAGTTCTTAAAGGAACACGCACTTTTAATATCTACTGTGTAGGCATATTGCCCAGAATTCACTGGGAAATAGCCCATGGGGGAGGATGTGGCTGCACGGAGGTGTGATTTTAGGCTTGAACATCACTAAGTGAGCTAGCGGTCAGGGCTGACTGAGAAGTGCCCAGTCTGCCACCCATTAATGTCATGTTTGACAAGATGGATGTTGGGAACCCAAGCTAATGAGGAATTCAGGATGTGTATGATGGGCTGGGGAATTACTTGTAGACAGTTTAGTGAAGGATTCATAGGTTCAGCTGGTTGTTATACTAAGGGGAGATAAACATTAGTCTGAGCTAGAGAGTTATAGATAATCTAGTGAAGGATTCATAGGTGCAGCTGGTTATTATAGCAAGGGGAGATGAATAGGTCATGATTGGTTGCTAGGCAGAGTGCTGGCAGGGGGAAGAGCAGAGATAATGCTCTGAGGCTGGGGAGAAATGTGATTTTTAAAAACTGATGTTCAGGCACAGGCACCCAAGCACCCCCTCCCTACCATGTGCCAGGTACTGTGCTAAATACTTTTCAAATATCATCTCTTACGATCCTCTCTGGGAAGTAGATGCTGCTATCATACCTGTTTTACAAGTGCTGGAACTGAGGCAAATAGGTTAAATGACTTGCCCAGGGTCACATAGCCCAAGGCCAAATTTAAACTTAGGTCTTCCTAACTTTAGGCCTAACACTGTGCCACTCAGCTGCCTCAGATATTATAAACTTCTTATAAAATCATAAGTTATGACTTACAAGTGACCTGAAATGTGAATGATAAATTTTATTGGTGGAACATATCAGTTTATAGGTTGTCTATAGCATAGTGATTAGCATGCTGGATTTGGAGTCAGGAACACTTGAACTTAATTTCCTGCCTTTGATATTTACTAGTTATGTGATCATTCAACCTCTCTCAGTCTCAGTTTCTTCATCTGTAAAATGAGCAATAAGAAAATCTATCTCACAAGGTTGTTGTGAGGATTGTAAAACTTTATGCAAACCTTAAACACCAAGTAAATACTAGTTGTTTTGATTATTGTTGTTATTATAATTTATTATTAAATGAAAATCCATCCAATTGTCAAGAAATTTAAAAATTAGAATACTAAAAAGTAGGGTACCTTGTATCTTTTTTTTAAATTTTACTATTTTATTTTATTTTATTTTTTAAAAAATTTTATTATAGTTTGCCTCATTCATTTCCACAAGATTTTGAGTTACATATTTTCTCCCCCTCTTTCCCCCACCCACCGCCCCAAAACAGCCAACCCAGTGTGTCCCCCCTCCCCCAATCTATTCTCTCCTATGTCAC
>CM053590.1:200224493-200245684 GCA_028646515.1 Pseudochirops corinnae | reverse complement strand
GCGTTCTCTTGCTCCACCCCTTCCTGCTACATCAGCAAGCTCAAGGGGCGTGGAAGATCTTCAAATCCTAGTATCGTTACAACACCCTCCAAGAGCATAGCTCTAAGCAGGTTGCTCATGTGGTGGTAGCAGGGATGGGAGATATGGTTAACTAATTTATATTATAAAACAAGTTGAGAAATTTTCACTCCTTCAGATAAAGAATACCTGCCCTATTCCTTCCTCCAAACAAAAACAGGACAGGCTAGAAACTTACCCGTAGAGGGTCAAGACTGCCTGAGACACGCCTAACCACTAGAACAGAGATATAGGTCTCCTATTTTGATTACATAAAACAGGAGATCTTTGGATAATCTGCCCCTCTGCTATTTCCTGAAATTTATGGAATTTGGTCTCATTAAACAAATCAGTGAGTAGTGACCCAAAAGAACCAGTCAGGCTTCATTATTTAACCGATAGTCTATTTCCTTCCCCAAGTACTCCTTAATCTCTTACAATTTACAATTTGGGCTAATAATTGAATACACTCTATAGGTCCCAATCTTTGGTAAGACTAGGACTGGGACAGGGACAACAAGAACAAGAGAAGCCAACATGGAGAAAACGCTCATTATTCCATTCTACACCCTTCTTCCAGGTTAAATTAGGGTAAGAATCCTACTGCCCATTCAGAGATGATGAAGGGAATAGGCCTTCACGACATTCATTAATTGCCCCTCCCTTCTTCAGTGGAAACTAGATCAGCATAATTAAATTTCACTTTTGTTAATTCAGTGCTAAGCTTTTAGTACAAAAGTCAAGGAATGGTGGATGAGTTGTTTTTTTATCACCTTTCTCCGTGCCCTGAGAGTATGCCCATTCCTTTGGGTCTACAATGCTTCCGACCCATCCCACTGACAGAAGTCATCATATATACACAGGCCACAATTCCCATGCCACCAAATATTAAGGACTGATGCAAGGAAAACCCAGTAATGGGAGCAACACATCCACCTTTACTTCAACACTACCACCCCTCCTCTTCATAAGCTACAGTCTCATTCTCTTGCACAATGAACCTAAATGAAAGTTCCTGATCTGGAGAGACTCAATCAAAGAGGCAAAAACAAACAAAAATCCCAAACACTAAGCAAACGCATATTTTCAAAAATATTCAGCAAGTACAAAGAGTTTCCAAGACCCTGCTTTAGGAAGAATACACCCAGACCAGTATTCCCCATCAAACCCAAAGAACTACCCTCCTTCCTGGACACCGACTTAGCTTAGACTCTCCCTCCCAACCACTTTGCCCCACCCAAACAGGCCTTGGTGCATTTACCCGATCTCCATTATGGGATACGACTAAAGGGTATGAACGAGTTTTAACTTATTATTGATATGCACCTTAATTAGCACCTTCGGACCCAAGGCCTAAGCAGAAAAAATGATTCCTAAGAGAACAACAGAATGTAAATAACCTAACATGTCTATACTTTTAAAAGAGAATCATTAAACAACAACCAAAAAACCCCTCTAAGATAAACAGTGTAATTTCAGCTAGTCTGACCAAGTGAAGAATTTCAAGTGATTATGGAGGAAATTTATGGACAGAGCAGGTTTTCCCAAAGCACTTCATTATTTATTCTACCTCTGAGACCAGTCTTGTTATGGATCATGCAAGTATATGAAGACTGAGTTTCAAATGAAAGTGAAATCCTGTTATCAGGAAACAGAAAATAAGAATGCAGAAACAATGTGCAAAAAGTTTTTTTGAAATGATTTAATTTTTCTTTCAATATAAACATCATTTTAAGACAGAGAGTCTTCGAAGGTGAAACGTTAATGTTATGAAGAAATGCTGACTAAGAAGAGAAGCAGACAATTTATGCAATGCACCTTCAAATCCATTTCCAGCAACTGTAACAATCAAATGACAAATCAGCAGAAAATTAAAACTTGAGTAGTCATATCTGTTATGAAACTGTTAAAATGCTTTCCCACCAACTTCGTTTTGAAGACTTCTGCCATATAATCACAAAGGCTCTGGTGGAAAGAAATCTGTTTTTCTCCTGGTCCTCAGAAACTGGTGGAGCCTTCAAAGCTTGGCATAATCTTTAAGAATCTGTTCTAGCTTCTGGCTCAGCATGATGTTGCCTGTGACCCGAAGTTTGCCACTAAAGAAGGCCTGAAATACGGAAAGAAAAGAGTGTCAACTTTGTCCATGTCACTTTAAAAGGCCTAGGATTTAAACTGAAAAACAGCTGAAGTAGCTCCTGAGACGAAAGAGAAGTAGGGACAAAGGAAATCATTTTGCAGTGATTTTTTTTCATCAATGAAGGATACAAATGTTTCCAAGCCATCTGTTAAATTCATGGGCACACATACACAGAAAATACAAAGCAAAACAGAATGTAAAGAGATGCCCACCCGCAGCCTGCTTTTTAAGTCAAATTTGTGCAATTATTTTCTGTATTCTCAGTGTACAGCTGAGGATCATGTCACAGCAGTACTCACAGCCATCCTCAAAGCTGGATACCTCCATAAAGAAGGCAAGATAAAATGTTTAGTGTCTGAAGTCATTTCTAGTTTGTTACCTTTTGTAAGCAGCCAGAATACTGAACTGAATTAAGTGGTATTTTAAAACCTGACAGCAATGACAAAAGAACGTTACTCATTAACTAAAGTTACCCTAAGTATCAACTTACTGACTATAAATCCTCTTTGAGAACGGAGGTGGCTTCATTAGATTTTTGTATTCCAGAACCTGGCGCAGCACCCAGTACAGAATAGGTGTTTGACAAGTACTTTCTGTATGTGAGGTGATTGATCTTTTGAAATAGTGATTTAACTCCTCTAGAAAAATTCTCTACTCCTACTTTTCTGAAAATTACTCAAGTCTGGAGATGCCTGTAAATTCAAATTAAAAACAGCACCAAAAACATTTCTAAACCGCCTAGGAAAAAAGATGTTTTATAAAATAAAGTGACTTTCTTGCCATCCCCATTCTTTAAGAGTACTGCTATACCAAAGAAAATATTTCTCTGTTAAAAATATTAGTAATCAATATACATTTGTATCATATCTGTTTACTAATAAATATTTAACTAGAGAACATAAATGTAGTCATTGCTGTCAAGATAAATGTGTATGTTGTTATACAGTAAATTTTCTTTGGCACCCAGCAATATATACCCCCACACACTTTAACCTCATCGTAGTTTTTTTGTCTTTTGTTTATGGGGGATATACAGGCGACATTCTGAGTTTTAATCATAAATTTAGACTTAAGCTTCAGCTGTTATATCCGGCTCAAGTTTATTAATACCTCTGACCAAAGACAAGAATACTTTCTTTTTAATTTAAGTTGTAAATGAGAATCCAAAAAATAATTCTGAAATTCTAACCCAATGTAAAAATCTAGTGTAAGAGCTAGAAAAAGTGACGGTGAACAAATCACCCTCATGGAATGATTACCTTCTGGGGGTTAAGCTTGCCCAGAACAACCTCCATGAAGTCTTCGTCTGAAAGAGTGAAGACTGTGTCCGCAGAACCTCTTGCAGGGCCTTGGTATAATTCTCCAGAGCCATGTTTTAGGTCGACAGCTAGACAAAGAAAATAGGTAAAAAAAGAAGGCAATTTATCTGTCTTTCCCCTTCATAATACAAAAACAAAATAGATTTCAATAGAATGCTGTTCTATTGGCAATGATTCTCAGTATTTGGAAGGAAAGCAAAATTTCCATTTAAAAGCAACAAAATAAGTTACTGTCAACGGAACTTAAACCTATCAACTTAAAACAAAAGTGGGTGCTCACTTAACTTCACGGTACTACTACACATTAAAATAAAGCTTTCTTTGCTACAGATTTCAGTGATAAAGCTATATCATACTGGCTAGCTATAACCAAGGAACTCAGAATGGTTCAAAATGTCATTTTGGTAAACCCATGCAATTTTTTTATGGGGATCTGAGAGGTTAAGTATTGTGATCAGAATGAAAAGGCAAAAAAAAAAAAAAGGCAAAAGGCATTTTAATATATACTAAAATCAACCCAGCTACAGACTGTAAGTTGTTTGGGAGCCAAACTTAAAGCAGTGACAAAATACCCCGGGGACTATGGTGATTTTACTATACAAAACTGAGAAAAAAAACCTAATAGCTCTGTAGCAATAAAAAAAACACAACTTCATAGCTCTAGGGCCTAATTCTCAGTTGATGGTTATTACGTTCTGACTTCACTCAGAGAGTGAAACAGTCCTGGGACCACTGCTTTGGAATGTGAATGGGGACAGTAACAGTCTCTTTGTAGTATAAAAGCAGTAAGTTGTAATTTCTTTTAAATATTGCACATTCATATGCCTATGTGTCCTCTTCCTGCTCAGGGATTCAGAAAAAGGAGTATATTCAATCCAACTCATGAATTTTAGAAGCCCAAGTACGTGGCTAAAATATTTTTTTTAAATAGCACACAAAACCTTAATTAAGAGGGGTTCTTTTCAGGCCCTTTGTATATTCAGCAATTGCTCAATGCAATTTCAAAGTTCTATTTATCAAAACCAGACACTCTGAGAAAGTACATGGAAAACACAAACTCATATTTTCACTGGTTGCTCTCAAAAAAATGTGGTACCATAGGACCTACTTTTGTGAAGGCAGCTGGGTAATGTAACAGAGAGACCGGGGCTTGGAACCAGGAAAAGCCAAGTTAAAATACTGCCTCATATACTTACTAAGCCATGCAGGAAGCAAGGTCATATAGCAAACAAAATAAGCAGCTTAGAGTCTGGAAGATCTAACTTCAAATTGTCCCTTTGTAGTTGTGTGACCCTGGGCAAGGCCCTTAATGTCTCTGTTCCTCAACTTCCTCATCTGTCAAAGTTCAGGATTGCTGGGGGTGGCTAGGTGGCACAGTGAATAGAGCACCGGCTCTGGAGTCAGGAGGACCTGAGTTCAAATCCGGCCTCAGACACTGAACACAAAACTAGCCGTGTGACCTTGGGCAAGTCACTTAACCCCTGGCTCCCCCCCTCCAAAACACAAAACAAAACAAAAAAAGCATAGGATTGTTGTAAGGATCAATGCAATACTGTTTATATAGTGCTCAGCACAATGCCTGGCACACTAGGCTCTTAATAAAAGCATGCTACCTTCCCTTGTTACTTTTTAAATGTTTCTCAGCCTCAATTTCCTTATCTGTGAATTGGGAATAATAACAGGTGCTTGTGAAGATCATGAGATGATTAAACACACAAAGCGCTTCATGACTCTAAAAGAGCTACATAAAGTCAGTTTTATACATATGTCGAGGAGCATCCGCCCTGCCTCTGCAGGAGGCGGAGGAGGAAGGGTCCCTGGATCAGGAGAGGGGGACGTAGGCAGCTTGGGGTCTTCCTGCCCATCACCCCCTTCTTTCCCTTTCCCTGCCCCACCTCTCCTCCCTTGGCCTGATCAATCCTGGAGGATCCTGAGAGTGTCTGCAGGGCGGGAGGTGGAGGGTGGGGTGGAAGGAGAGAGGGAAAAAAAGCCAGTACAACTACACAACACTCTCAGGAGAAGATATCTGGTCAGTGAAACACGCTCCAAGAACACTGAGAGTCTTGCTCTCTGTGGAAGCATCTAGTCTCACCAATGTGAAGCCAAGACACGTGTCACACGGTCCACAGCAGTTGGTAACACTCCCGCTGCCCAAGCCCGGATTCTGTAAAAGCTTATCTTCTTAGAGAAATTTCAGACCTCTCATCTTGGTCAAGGTCCATGAGAAATAAAAGTAAACTGAGGCACACAGAAACCTATCCAATAATTCCCTTTACCCCTTTTCTCCCACACAGGCAGACTAGACAAAGTTAAGCTTCTCGGACCCCTTTGAAAGAAAAGGAGGAAGAACAATTCCATCAGAATAGGATGCTGCCAGGCTTTTTTAAAGGTCATTTAAAGGCCTGTTCCACTTCTCTGAAGAGCTCCATTCTAAGTGTATTTCACTTAGGACTTATGTTCAGTGACATGACCTGCTAAACAACGGACTGAACTAAAGCATCTTCAGCGGGCCTCCTTGGACAGTGTGGTGGGCTCCTCCTCCCTGGGAGTCTTCAGATCAGGCATGTCAAACAGGGAATTCTTGTTCAGGTAGAGGGAGATTTTCTGATTCTGTTAAATGCTAAAAGAGTCACTGAGTCCTAGTAAAAAATACAAACGAAACCACATAGGCTACCTGCATATCTCTAAGCCAGGAACATAGAGAATTTACCCTGTGAAATTAGAGTAATCACAAGTAAGGTGCAGAAACTGGGAGGAAGGAACGTTACAAAATACATTAACTACACGTACAGCTTAGACCTGGGGGCAGTCTAGCCCACCACTTGTTTTTGTAAGGGTCATGAGCTAAATTTCATAATAAACTAAGTCTTGACATTTAAAAAAAATAATAAATATTTAAAAGTGTAGGCCAGCAAAGATCTGGCCTGTGGGCCTTTATCAGACTGTAAATTCTGTGAGGGCAGGGATCACAGTCATTCAAAATCTTTTATCTTCCCTAAGTCCAAAACCATGTCTTGCCAACATCAAGTACTCACTAAATATGTGTTGTGTTTTAAAGTTACTAACACACAACGAAATCTTAATGACAAGACTGACCCTGAATAGAAAATAAGATTCATCATGACACACTATGGATTTTTTTTCTTCGTTTGTTTATGTAAACAACTTCAGTGTGTTGTTGCTAGAAACAGGGACTGTCCTATTGCATCTCTGCAGCTTCAGGCCTTAGTAAAGTGCCCTCCAAACAGTTGGCATTTAATGTTTGTTGAACTGAAGGGTGAAGCCTTGGTGAAAGCCATGGGTTTGACACAAACAAGCACTTAAGTCCCCCCATGAGCCAGGCTCTGTGACAGCTCCTAGAGATACAGACACAATCAGTGAAACGATCCTTAGTCACAAGGAGTTAATGTCTTCTGCTCCAAGACTCCTGCAGGGCCAACAACCCCATGAATCTCTCTCCTTTCTCTGCTGCGGCCCAGTCTCATTTTTTTCTCCTTCTTCCTGTTGTCCTAATTTTTCCTCTTTCTGGCTCAACTCTGGAGGTAAGCGTTTGGTTGGGGATGGAGAGGCTGATCTCATGTTTGCTCTTGCTCGGTTACTGAGGTCCCTAACACTCCTCGATCTCTTTCTACCAGCCTCTGTGTACCTCTTTAAGCACTCCCGCGTGGGACCCAATTCCATCTCTGACTCAAAGATCCTAACTGTCTCAAGTCACTTCTCAGAGCTGAGAGCAGAATATTTGTCCCTATGAACTAAATTTCAAGATGCCAGTCAGTTCTCAAACCCTCATTAGAAACAGGAAGTGGTTAGGGGAAGATGGGGAGGGGGACGGTTAACTGTTGAGGGGATTACAAAAGCCAACACACAGAAAGTGGTAACTGAAGTCCATCTTGAAGGAAAAGAGGGAATTCCATGACATGGACATGAAGTGGAAGCACATTCTAGGCACGTAAGACAGCGAGGATGGGAGACAGAGTGATGTAGGTTCCTCAACACAGAGGGCCAGTGTGACTGGATTGAGGAGTTAAGGAGGGATAGTAAAGTGCAAGTGAAGATAGAAAAATATATCAGACCAGATTGTGAATGGTTTTAAAGGTTACACAGAGGAGTTTGAATTTGATTCTAGAGAAAACAGGAAGCCACTCTAGTGACGATAGTTATTAATATGAATACACACACACTGGGTGTACTGATTCTCTCCCTTGAAGCTATGAGGCTAACTGCTAAGGAGCTCAAAATTCTCCTCAACTTCTTCTGAAACTAGAGTTAAAGCGGGCACTACTCCCAGAAGCTTAGTTAATGAACATATACACCAACAAGGGCAAAGCTAAAGTAATGCAACAGAGATCTCAAATATAACTGATTTTGTTTTCTAGTGCTTAACAAATACCAACACGCAAAGTGACTGCTCATACCAAAGCGATTTAAGGGCATTCTGTAAGCTTTCAATCATTTTTTCCATGACAAAAGGGTCTTGGCCATTAACAGGAGATGCCAGCGGGGAAATTAAGATCCTGGACAGCAAGAAACCACGTGGGTCGGACTGTTTTCCATGCAGTCATCGGCAGTAATTTTGCACAATGACACAGAGAAAAGGAAAATCAAGAAGCACGAAACTAAAAGCAGTGGAAACACAGCTAAGAAAGTTAATCTAACAAAAAACCTGGCAGTCAGATCAGAGGGGAACAGCGGGCATCTTGGAGAGAGTCTAGGGCCTAAATCTGATTATGAGTCTAAGCGAAGGAGAGACCTAAAGAAAAGATAATGACCACAAAAGCCTAGAAGTCTAACTCAGATGGGCAACATGACACCATTTCTCTGTTCCAAATTTCCAAACAAGAACTAGAATATAGAGCAGAAGCTATCGAGTTAAAAAATGTATTTTCCCTAGGGTTCCTGAAGGAAAATTTTAATAAAAGTAAATTTTCTAGTACTGTCTGAAATTAAACTTTGTCATAAAGATGAGAAAAAAAAATTTCTGTTTATTCAACTCCTTGGAATATACTATTTTAATTCAGCATCTTCTAACTTTCTGTAAGGCTTTTTCTTGAACAGAAATTCAGAAAATTATCTTTAGCATATTTTATCCCTCTTGCATTTCTATCCCCTTCTCAAATTCTTCAAAGTTCTTGGAGCCTACATACAGCTCAAGCTTGTTCCAACAACTTTTTGCCTGTTGAGAAAAGGCTGCCTTAGATCCTTTTTAAGGGTAAAAAACTTGTATGTATACACATGCATATATATGCACAAATACATAAAATACAATCAAATTAATTTATAAAGACATGAAAATCTGAGTTTTCTGAGATCTGGAAAATGTCATCTGAATTCAATTTTGCAGACTTAAGCATTACCTTTTTCTCCCTCTCTGTTAACTTTCTACAATTACAAATTCTACCAGGCACATATAGTGGAAGATGACTTTAAAAAGATCCCAATCGGCTCAGAAACACAAAAGACTTGCTCATCTACAATAACCTTTAATACATTGCTTCGATTAGCTTGTGGTGAGAAATACCACGGATAAGATTTTCTTGAGAGTCTGAAAAACATCCATTCAAACGACACTCCCAGCAATAACAATCTGAAAATCTGAAAAATAATATTCCCTCCCTAGGGGGAAAAAACCCAATAGGGATATTTGCAAATGCGTATTTAAAATTCTACATAGTAACTCCTACACATTTCTCTCTAATTCACAGATTAGCACCTCTTGGCCATGTTGAGATTATAATTAGTGACTTATCCCAAATCTGAGGAAACACCTGAGTGTGTGATGTGGGATCAGAGTGGATACAGGTACCCAAATTCAGTAAGAATAACCCAAGCCAGCAGCTGCCCTTAGGACTAAAAGAGAGGAAGGCAGAAAAAGGAGGGACAACAGGGACACAAACCATCTCCTCTACAGAACAGGGTCAATCTTCCTCTCACCTTGCTCTTAGCTTTGGCGTTTTATCTAATACATTCTGTTTTCCCCCAACGCTACAGTCTGTTCCTATAGTTATTTGCCTCTCCTGTTTTTCTCTAGTTCTCAAGCGTAGTATAAATTACCCCTTATCATTTGGGAGGGGTTCCACCAGGTGGGTCAAGACAGTGGTGAGGCCCCTGACTCATGCTAATCTTAAAAAGTTTAAAACACTGAGCACGGGCTAATTTAAGGTCCTTCTGGGGACTCCAAACCAACCAAAAGCATATGGAACCCTTCAATTATGTTCAGAATTCTGAAAAACAAAGAATGAAAATGCAGCTCTTTTCCCCAAGGCCTTAGATGCCAAGAGCCAGAATAGAGATCTCAAGGTAGTCATGGGTACCTAGGACTGGCTATGCTCACCTGCAGCCAAAGAAATGGTAGGAGAACCAGGTAAAC
This sequence comes from Pseudochirops corinnae, assembly GCA_028646515.1. Lineage (NCBI taxonomy): Eukaryota > Metazoa > Chordata > Mammalia > Diprotodontia > Pseudocheiridae > Pseudochirops > Pseudochirops corinnae. Next base: position 200,235,804 of record CM053590.1, on the reverse strand, counting down.
ATAAGCATCCTGAGACCTGGTGGTGATAGTTCCATCAAAATGTCAACAAATATTTATCACATGCATTTATTAAGTTCTAGACACTGTTCTAGGCACTGAGGATACCAGTGCAAATAAAAAAAGAAATAACAGTGTGAAGCCAAAAGCACAGGAAGCCTGAAGTGAGCGAGGGGAAAAGAAAGCTAGCAAGCATTCTTCCTATTTGTACCTCCAAGTCGTTACAACTCAAGAAGAGACAATGAAGGGGTAAATCATGATTCAAGAAAGTATGTCACCAGGTAGCTAGGTGGCACAGTGGATAGAATGCTGCACCTAGAGTCAGGAAGACCTGAGTTCAAATCTAGCCTCAGGCTAGTTGTATGACCCTGGGCAAGGCACTTCACCCTGTTTGCCTCAATTTCCTTATATGTAAAATGAGCTGGAAGAGGAAAGGCCAAATCACTCTAGCACCTTTGCCAAGAAAACCCCAAATGAGGGTACAAAGTCAAACGCTACCCAAACAACCAAACAAAATTGTGATCTGGAGTAGAAAGTGAGGCCCATGACCTTGCACCACCCTCCCTCACTCAAATCCAAGTCACCATTTCCCTGACACCATGGTCCTCCTTAAAAACGAAGGACAAACTCCTCTCCTTTTACTGGCAGGTTTGCATTAAGACCAGACACAGCAGAGCCTTCATCCAAGTATCAGATGTTCCAAACGTCGGTGAGGGTTCCCTAACCGTGGCCAGGGGCCCTGGGCTGCAAACTGAATAAAAGGGATTCACAAAATCACAGAATTTCAGAATCACAAGGGACAGGTGAGGTCATCTAGTCCAACACGGACCTGCACAAGAATTCTTCCATGACATCTCTCTGCTTGAAGACTTTTAATGATAGAGTAATAGGAATTTAGAACAGAAACTCATTTGTAAAATCTTAGAGAGGAGGGTGATGGGATATTATGAGCAGCAAGAAGCAGTAGAAAGAAAAACAAGATTAGACCTAATTAAACATGATTACGCCAAAAACTCAAATAAAAACAACAAAAACTAATAAAAAGAGGAAAAGATCCGTCAATAATGTTATCGCTCCAACTCCAGCGTACGGAGTAAGGAAGTACAAGCGATAATAAGGAAAACAAAAAATCCATCCCCCGCCCCGCTTTGGAGACCAGGGTGAGCGACACTGCGCAATGCCAGATGCAGGCGAGGTACCGACTTAGCTCTGACAGGCGTCTGTGATGGAAGAAGAGCAGCTAGAGAAGCAGAGAGGTGTATACTTGGAAACTCCTGTTATTCAAAAACTAAAGGCATTAACTTTCTGTTAAAAGAAACACGGAGAATAAGGAACCAAGGGCAGGTAACTGAGCGTGAACACAAGAACAAATTTGAAAAGCATTAAAGCTCAGTTAGAATGAAGTAAGATGGGTAAAGAATGCCAAGGACAAAGGGAGCCTTGAAAACTCCGTTGGAGGCACTGGGAAGATCAAAGAACAGCTGAAACATCATGCTGATTACATCATGCCCAACAGCAGGGCAGAGCCTGCTAAATTCATAATCATGCAGAAGAGTTCAGCTTAACCACACACGAGAAAAAAACCTAAATGAATAAAAAAATGCCTCTCTCTAGATTATGAGACACGACTAAGTGGTGAGCATCTCTTGCTGGTCGTCTACTAAATATCTCTAGTAAAGCAGAAAGACAATGAACTGGACAAGCTGGATTGTCTTTGGGAAACTTTACATTCTCTTTCAACGACCCTAAAATAAAACTAAACCCATCATTCTAACACCAATATTCCTTCAGAGATGCTATATAGTTACAAACGAAGTGCCATAATCTCTGAATAAGAAAAACAGTGCCTGTCTAAGAAGCAATGGTGATATGAGGAGGACATAAATAGGTTATAGTACGCAGATGAACACAAAAGGCAGCCACAAATGAAATTATCAAAGAGGTTTGTGACCCATAAAGAGTTTGTTATGTATGATGGTCAACTCATGCAAATATCCAATATCTCAACTCTCCTCCAAGATAGTTTTTAAAAAGTGTATTTTACTGCATTTTCCACTTACATTGTTGTCACTGGGCATATTGTTGGTTTTATTATTATCTCCATTTTACAGAAGAGGAAACTGAAGCCAACAGCAGTTAAGTGCTAGTAAGTGGCTGAGGACAGATTTGAACTCAGGTCTTCCTGACTCTAGGTCCTGGACTATCCACTGGACCACCTATAGCTGCCTCATATACACTGACATTACATTCATATACATTCATACGATTTCCTCCAATTTTACTTTTTAGTCACGTTATCTTTTCCGTTAAGTCTAGCATCTATTTGGAACTCTGAACTCTAGAAGTGGCATTCCCCTTTCATTCCTTTTTTGTCATCATTTCCCTTGAGATTCTAGACCTCTTACTCCTCCACACGAACATGCTATTAATTTGACTTGCTCAATAGCACATGCTCCATTCCTACCTCTTGGTACTCTGACCGGTACAGCAATAAACACATAAATTATTTCAGGTAGTACCGTCAGTTTTATTATACTGGCACATCCAAGGCATGACCAATGGCTTCCAATTATTTAATGCATCCTTTCTTTCATTAAGAATTATTTTATAATGGCATCTGGGTACTGAAAGCATATTGTAGATTTTACTCCCAGATATTTGAGTAGTTGTGGACGTTGTAGATGAGATTTCCTATTATTTTTTCTTGGGTTTTGTTGCCAGGAATGGCCATTTTTTCCTAGATTTTTGGTGTGTCCTCCTGTTTTATTTAAGGTGTTGTGTCTCCCCCATTAGAATAGAAACTCCTTGGGAGCAGGGACTGCTTCACTCTTTATATTTATTCCTTCAGTGCCTCACACACAGTAGGTACTTAATAAATGGTGGCTGTTTCTGGCCATTATGTCATCTGCAAATTGGGATAATTTTGCTTCCTCTCTGGCAAGACCTATTCCTTTAAACTAATGCAAAAAAAAAAAAGGGATTTGACCTTGATCACGGTCACACTGCCAGGCGTCAGAAGTTTTCAAATCCAGGCTTCTCCTGACTTTAGGTCTAGCAATCTTTCTTTGTCTTAAGAAGTACAGAAAAGGTAAATGCTTAAATGAAAAGAATAATTGAACAGAAATAACCGAACAGAAAATACTGTGTTTCACCAGAGCTATGGCCAATACAAGAAAGCTGCAGTGAAACTTAGGGATTTTGGTTGTATCACCAAATACGTTCCCTTCTATGCTGGCATTGGTAATCCTCTGGAGGTCCCATATTACAAGTTAATGAGGTGACTCTCACATAGCAGCAATTTAGTTTATCTTAAAAGTCCTGTCAACTAGTTAGCACTGTCTTTTATCAAATACAGTTATCTGGCTTACGTAATTTGCATATGCTTTCGCATGTGATTCCGAGCATCAAGTATCTTCCTTATGAGCTGCAAATATACAAATGGATATTTTGCATGAAAGGGAGTAAAATCACTCTAACTTTCCACTAAAAAATAAGGTAATCTATATCTAAGGTTCTCTTCTCCAAACAACTAATACTTTGGCATGAAAATAATATGTGAATGTCAAGGTGATATTATACAACAGGCTTCATCACTATATTTAACTACACATTATAACATAATATTCAATATATCATGTTATACATATATGCAATATTGTATGATATAACTGTATGTTATAAAATGTATTAACTTACATGATATATACATTATTATAATTATAAGATAATATTATTCATTAATTCATTTGATCAGACATATTTGTCTTTAAGAAAACAAGAAACTTGGCCTTAAAAATGGCATGCAAGAGAACATATTCTAAGAGTACTAACTTCAGAGATGCATCTAGCACAAAGATACACAACCAAAAAGTTGACTTTATGTTATACCTGAAGGCTGGATGGTTACTTCTACAACTAGATATTGATACTGAAGTCAGATATGCTTCTCATCCATTCTAGGACTTTGTGTGCATTGACACAGATCTAATGTCAGAGTTCATGTGAAACAACTCATTTCAAAAGAAGTATGATTTAAATATGACTCATCTCCACTATGAAAAATTGCATTAGGATGTCAAAAAAATCACTGACTTACTCCACTGCGCGGCAGCATTCCCATGTTTAGTGATGTTCCACTCAAATACAGCATTCATCTTGTTCACCAGTTCCTTTCCAACATCTCTGATGCGACGACCTATTTCCTCAAAAACAAGGGTACTCTGCAGTGCTCCGTCCTAGCAAATGATACAGGGAATTAAGCACAAAAAGCTCTATGAAACGGATTCAACAGGAAAAACGACTGCACGGCACGTTGTAAAAGTGCCACATTATGGCCACATGCACCAAGCAAACTTGCTGAAATAACTGATAAATCAGTAATCGTTCATGGACCACACGACACATGCCCAAGACTATGCTTCCATCCACATGACCACCGGGGGTCTGACGGTGTGCAAAAGAAGCACGAGACGAAACACGTTCCCTCAAAAAAGTCACGTTCTAAAGCAGTCGAGACATGCACACCTAAAACAACTGGTGAATATAAGGGGGTATAATTAAGCACCAAACTAAAAGGCCCAAGAACAAATGTGACAGGAGTTCAGAGAAAGGCTAGCTCAACACAGGAGTAATTTGAGACGGCTTTGTGAAAATGGCTTTGACAAACGTGCAGCATTTGGATGTAAGTATGAGGGAGTCCTTTACAAGAACAGAAAGAAGAGTAGACATGCAAAAATTAGCATTCTGCGCTCTAGGTACACGGAGGGAAAATACTCTGATCTTTTCTATGACCAGTTTACACTAAAAACAAGGAAATTTCACCATACCATATACTGCTTACAAAGTTTCTATCCTCCAATTGTATTTTTCTATAAAATACTTAACCTAAAAGTCTCTCCATAGGGCAAGAGATTCAATTAGTTGCATTTACTATTCTAATAACAGAAAAACCACAATTCTCTCTTACACATTCAGTCATTTTCCAACTTCTCCAAAATAACCAATATATAAAGGAGTTAAACCCTTAAACCATCAATCAGTGTCTTTCCCAATCTGAGTCAACTTATATTGGTTGCCATTATTTCATCACCAATTTATCTTGATTTTCAATTTAGATTAAATTCAAATTTTAAAAATTCTAGTAGATAATATAATGGCAATAACATGTACTAATGCACTCAATATATCTCCCATACTTATTATCTTAATCGATCTTCTCGATATTCATATAATGCATGTGAAATTCACCAATTAAGAGTCAGGTGGTGATTTTAATATTTCTATTACCGTACCTTAGAAGATACCTTAGCGGAGAGATCATCAGATGTTGGTACAAGATCCACATAAGCATTTGATAGGACAATGTCTCCAGTTTCTTGGACCTGATATGGGACAAAAGAAGGAGATATAAACTCACTCTGATTATATAAAAAAAAAACATGGAATTTTTTGTATGCCACCACTAAATCATATAAAGTGGATCTGTCTTTTCATCTTAAATAGGAAAAAAAAAATCAGAGTGAGAAAAGGAAAAAAAAATTTCTTTAAAACTGTTCTAAAAAAGTAAATAATTATTAAAGTTAAATGACCTAATGGATATTAAAACTTGCAACATAAGGCCCTTATCACAATTACTGTGTTTCAGAAATGCAGACAAGTTTGTAAATGATAATGATTTGGGTATAAAGATCTTAGTATTACTTTTTTAAAATCTCTTCTATTTCCTGTTTTAAATATGGTGTACACATTATGCAAATTGAATCCCTAAATGAAAACAAATGTCTTGTATCAAATTACTAATATACTTATGAAAGGAATATTCCTTTATAAAACAGCATTCACTTTACCAGAAACTATCCATGCTACTAATTCTGACAAGAAATCGGCAAACTCATTTGAGTCGATGGTTATATTATATTATGTGTTTAAATTATAGGAATAAAACCAGCTTGCTGGCTAAGTTCCTAAACATTAAAGTATATATAAAGAGCCAAGGTTAGAATCAAAAAATACTTTTTGTTTTCACTTAGAGGCATAGCAGTTGGAAAAACTGATTCATTAAATATTTAATATTTTGCCAGTTTTACTTCATATTCTATAGTAATAAAAATGTAAAAAAATATAAACAAAAAACACTTTTAGCAAATTACTTTTCTGACATTAGAAGAAACAACTTATATATCTGAATACTGACACTCACTCCAAATGTTTCCCAAGAGTCAATGTAAAGATAGTCTGGTCCAGGGAACCAGATAGGCTATGTGGTCTTTAGGCTGCAGGTTCCCCACCCTGGGTAGAATGAAGCCTACCTTCAATAGGATGGAAAATTTTTTTCATTTTCCCTAATGGTAATACACTATTTTTCCAAAGAAATTTCTCCTAGGAAGCTTTCATGGCAGGAAGCATATTTTTTTTACAGCCAAAGTTGAGGTTCCTATGCTAGATGTCCCTATTTCTCAGCTACAAAGGGAGTGTATGCCCACTCCCATCAATTCCCACCTGATATTTTTAAATTTCTCCATTTGAAAGGAAAGGGATGGTCTTAAGCTCTACTGCAACAGTACAAGCCTTTTAATAATTTGGCTTCTTTTCCTCCTTGCAGTATTTAGTAGCATAATTCTTCTTTGGTTTACTCCTGATTTCTCAGTTCTAACTAGCAAAATTAAATATTTCCCATAAGACAATAAGAAAGGACACATTCTTTTTTGTTCTTGGTTGCTTGTTTAACCAAAAGTAAGGGTTAAAATGGCTCACAGAATTATTCTGCTATTGTGTGTGCTGGCCCAAGAAGACTGAGTGGCTAGTAAGAGCATGTATTTTCCAAAAATTTGAATGAGGAATTTTAAGGTGAGAGAATATATTTTCCATTCCATACTCCATTCTCATGATCACATAGGGATTATACTGCTCTCTTCTCCTGCAAGGTGAAACTGAATTCTAGCATCCCCAAGGCTAGCACTGGAAGTATCTAAACAGGAAAATCCCATATGGAAATTCCTATTTCTCTGAGAGGCAATACATATGTTAAATATGGATACCTATTCTATATAAATCATTAAATAAGGACATCTAAGATAGAACAAAAAAAGTATAAAGATGTTTGCTAAAGCATGGTATGCTGCCAACATAATAACTAACCAGGACAATTCTTTTCTATTTAGAGAAATCACACACAGACACAGCCATACACATACACACACACACGTGTGCACGCACGCACACACACATACATATGCCATGTGAAATATATGTATATGTACTTATTTATATATATATGCATTCTGAATACTACTATGCATATTTTTGTTTATGAAAAACCTATACACATAAATAGACATACATATATTCACATAAACAAGCATACATATATGTATACACATACCCATAATCTCTATACATATACACATACATTTATGGTGTGTGTGTGTGTGTGTGTGTGTGTGTGTGTGTGTGTGTGGTTGTGAGAGAGAGAAAGAGAGAGAGAGACAGAGACACACACACACACACACACACACACAAAGAGAGAGAGACAGAGAGACTTATTTTAATACTGGGTATCCCTATTTCGTTCAGCCTCTAAGTGCATCAGTCACTCCTGGGCTCTATCCCACTGATGATTATCACAGAACTTTGACTTCTTCCATTTCTGATCTGGCTCAGTTTGTCCCTCCTTACACAAGAGATAGGTTTCATGAGAGAGGTCAGTAGGAGCTGAACCCCAAGGGACAGGAAGTATATGAGTATGGGAAGAAGACAAGGCATCCCAGGGAGAAGGAAAAGTATTTAGTGGAAGGGCAATAAAGAAAGAAGTATAACTCCCCAAAAATTGTGATAACTTTTTTGTTGTTGTTTCATCAAAGTCATCTCTGTAGTTAAATATTGGGAGACAGCAAGCAGCAACATGACTTTGTTGACTGGTTTAACCAAAAGTAAGGGTTAAAACGGCTCAAAGAATTATTCTGCTATTGTGTGTGCTAGCCCAAGAAGACTAAATTAAGTCAAAGACTAGATAATAAAGGTTGTGGTACATAATCGTATACCTTATTTATAATCTTAAAAACTTAATAATGCAAAAATTTTATTTATGTAAAATAATCATCTTCAAATGATTAATTCTATATGCGCTACTTAATTGTAGCACTCACATTAAAAAAAACCCCAACACTGTATTAGCCAAATGACTCTTACAACAAAATAATGATGCCAAACATGATGACTCTACCCAGCCAAACTACTGAAATTAAATTTCTGAAAAGTGATTATGCAGTTCATTTTTATTAAATCTACTGATACAGTTATCCCTTCCACAGTGTGATTTTCCCCATCATGATTTTGTTGTATTGTGAGTCAGCATAGGAAATTAATAGGAATTTTTTGGAGTTTTGAAGAAGTCACAGGTGACACATAAAGGGTAGCAGACATAGAAAAAGTTTAAAAACTCACAAAATACATGCATTAATATTATATAATATCAACCCAAATTTTACAATAAGGTGCTATAAACACACCATTTAAAAAGAAAAAAGAAAATATTCAGACTTCTTCTCTGGCACAAAGGGAGGTCCAAAATATTTTACATAGATTTTCCAGATTATGGTGGTGCCACATTCCTAACCCCCACAAAGTAGAAGGGATCACTGTAATATCATTGGGATTACCTTGGTCTGAAAGTGAATTCTATTTCCTTCCTTCCACATTTCTGTTAATAGAGTTTGTCCTGGATATACTGGTTTTGCAAAACGGGCCTGGAAAAAAACAAAACAAAAAACCCCACCTCTTTCAAGTGTCTCTTTAAAATATAAATTTTCATTACTCCTACTAAAGAATGATTGAACAAAGCATTTATTAAGTCCTTACCACATACAGAGCACTGTGTTGAGCACTGAGGACACAAAGAGAAAAGTAAAGCAATATCTGCTCTCAAGGAGCTTACATTCTAATACGGGAGACTACACAGACAGAAAGTTTCAGCTATAAATCAGACAGAAAGGTCTCATGGCACTTAGGGTATAGCAAAGCACCTGGAAACGCCTCTTCTTCAATGTCATTTCATTACATACACAAAATCATGTCAATTTATTTGAGGAATTATTACTGAATTCTTAATTTTCCAAATAAAATCACTGCCAGTTGACACCTTATATAGAGAACTTTATCGAGTACAAAAATAAAAATGGTGACTGTCAAGTCTAAAACCAGCAATGTGTAAGCTGTAGGACAATGACGACATTTTCTGGAGTGAAGTAACTGTAACTCGTTTTCTATTCTCAAAAATAATGACCAAATGAAGTAATAGCCAAACAATTACGTAAAACAAGGAACTTGAAAGGAACTGTCAAAAAGGTACCTTTATTGCTTTGAATCTAGACACATCGTTATTTCCAAACTGCTGTAAAACATGCCTCGCTGAAAATCCAAATGAACAAAGGCCGTGTAATATGGGTTTATCAAAGCCTGTGGAAAAAAGAAAGCTTATGTTAAAACAGACACTTGTCCATTTAAACTGAAGCACATAATCCATGTTTCAGATATATGTGTAAATCCTAAACTGTTTCTGTTTTGCTTTGTTTTTTTTTTAAATCTTTTAAAACCTAAATTTATCTTTGTGAGCTAAGCTTTTCAAGGAGAGGAAAAGGGTGGGAGCAGTATTTCCAGAGCAGTCCAAAATTCCAATGGATCCATGATCTTGCTGATGTGAATATCCCATATCCCCCCCAACGATGCTGACTGCAACAACGCATGCCTGATAAATCTGTGCTATTCTTGTCTTTGGCGTTCCATTCCATATGCTAAGGGTATTCCTGGGTTTCTCTTGACATCACAAGGATATCAGTGGAATAAAAATACCAGCCAACAGAGCATTCAACTTGAGGTTTAGCATGAAATGGAACTGAAACAGGAAAGAGTTCTCATTAAGAACGTTTGTATTACAGAGGGCCTTCCCATAACCAGTCAAGTGAAAAATTGTTACTAAAATGCATAATTAAACAAATTGTTTTGACCCTGCAGCATGTAGCAGATACACACACAAATCAGACCCAAGCACAAATATCCAGAAATGATTATTATGCCTCTTTTCTTGAAGGCATGTCTATTTCTCCAGGTGATTAGATACGGAGCAAATGAAAAACAGAGGATTAGGGTTTTGGTCCTCTGCTGAAATCTAACTGGGATACATTTGCATGGATGGCGTCCAGGCAACCCCAAGCACTCAGAGGCTGTGCAGGACACAAGACTGCCAGCGATGGAGAGTCCTAATAAGATGCAAAGGTTCCGAGCAGGGATCCAGACCAGACTGCCTACATGCCTCATTTCTACAGAACTTCTCATAGAGCCTCGTATGTCACAGGCACTAAAATCAAACTGAACAAATGCTGATTAGCATTTTCTATATGTAAGTGCACTGCCTGTGAATCATGTTGAACAGCATAAGTCCCAAATGACATGTTATCTATTTCTTACATCTGGTATAATTTTTCACTTAACTAAAAATGTTTTTCCATATCCTTTATGTATATATAGACCAGGGTGGCTTATCTTTAAAATATGACTCAAATTTTCAATGACAAATACCTTTTAAAATATGCCATTTTTTCTGAATGTTTTTTTTATTAGTAAAATTAAACAGAAACTTACCTCCAAGACTAGCAAAGCTAGGATCAATGTGTAAAGGATTGAAGTCTCCGCTGAGCCTATATAAGACAGCCTGTGGGAAAAGAAATACAAAAATGAGCTAGTAATTTATATTTTCTTGAAAGAAAAGGGCACTTCAACCAAATAAGACCAAAAAAGAAATACATCATAATCCTAAAACTAAAGTTTCTAGACTAAAATGTGCAATATGCAAATGAAATATAAGTTAAATGCTTGTGTTATAATAGCACCACTGAGTTTGGCTGAACCTAAGAAATAGCTTTTTAAAAGACAGCAGCAAGAACTACACCTGGTCCAGGTACATGATTTTGCTTTCAAGGAGAAACTCAAACAGGTATTCATCAATCCATTCCATTTTAAATGTCCGTGGTGATTTGGAGCAAACATACTAACTTGTATAATGCCACACTATAAACCAATTCTTCCATAAAGATTTTCAGAGATAAACAGCAAGCTGCTCGTTATAAACGTTGATTTTCTTATTCTAGGAGACACTGTGTGCTAACTGGTCCTGCAAAATAAGGAAACAGAACCTCAGAGTTCACCATCCCTTATTCGCAATCCTTTCTTTCTCATTCTTTGCTGTTAATAAGACTATGCTTTTCTGTTTACTTACAATGAGAGAAAACTGGACTTACAGCCCTTGAATTGAAATCCTATT
>CM053590.1:200197445-200223993 GCA_028646515.1 Pseudochirops corinnae | reverse complement strand
CTTCTGGTATTTAAATGAATGCACTATCTATATTTCTTATGTAGAGAGCCTGTTCCATTTTGTGATTAATAACTATATCAGCATATTTATAGTTACTGTAGGCATTGTGAATACTGCATTGCTGATACAGGTGTCCACTCAAAAAGAAAGAAAAACAGGGGGCTTTATCTTGTCAAGGGATATTAAAACATGTAGTTGATAAGAGGGAGTTGCAAGACCAATCCTTTAGCACCCTAGTTAAGAAATAGTAGGTGAAGAAGGAAGAGGTGGTGGGACCTTTGGACCTGGTTTCTTTTCCACCTCTGCTAACTCCACTGTACTCTCACCTGACTGAATCTAAATATTGTCAGGAGTGGGACTAAACTTGTTTGATTCTTTCCATTGTAGGAAAGAGAAATTAGAGATTCTGTGACCAGGTGAATGTGTTGGGTAGAAATACATCTATCAGCTATAGGTAGTCAGGTGACTATTATTCCTGGCAACTCTGCTTTGATTAGTCATGGAAACCCTGTGCAGATGGGAGGTTTTGGAGAAGTCACCACTGGGAGAAAAGACTTCTCTTCAAAGGTAAGAGGATGATATAGTTTGTTCCCATCATAGTGGTAGATCAACATGAAGTAATAACGGAGATGAAATTGTTGTGTTGGATGAAGGGGAGGTAATCCCAGTTCAGGCTGTTGTTTTCATCAGCCTAGCCCATTTCATTTGGGGGAATAGTTAATTAAAGGCCTTCAATCTGCCCAAATTATCCCAAATAACTAACCTCAAGTAGTGATGTAAACCTAGGGTTATTACTGAGCTTTACACTTTTACAATAGATATGCTCTTTAGTAAGGTGGCTGGACCCAGTGGAGCCAGCACTTCCCATGAAAAGGTCACTGATTTCCCACTGCCATTATCATTTCTGGCCACTTCAATCAATCAGTAAACATTTATTAAGTGCCTGCTATGTTCGACACAGTACTAAACTCTAGATACATACACAAAGAGGCGAATGGCAGTCCCTGCTCACAATGAAGTCACGTCTACTGGAGAAGACAACATGCAAATAAATACGTACAAAGCAAGCTACGTACAAAATAAATAGGAAGTAATTAATAGAAGAAAGCACTGTGATTAAGAGGGGTTGGCAGAGGCTTCCAGAAAAAAAAAAAGGGTGGATTATAGTTGGGCCTTAATGGAAGCCAGGGACGCCAGTAAGTAGAGAGGAGGTGGAAGAACCCAGGGATGGGGGACAGCTAGAGAAAGTGCCCAGAGCCAAGAGATAGTGTGTCTTGTTCATGGGACAGCCAGTATTCCATTGTCACTGGCTCAGAGTACGTGTCAGGGAAGAAGACTACAAAGGTAGGAGGGGGCCAGGTTACGAAGGGCTTCGAATGCCAAACAATTCTGTATTTGATCCCTGCTGGCAACAAGGAGCCTACGGGAGTTTATCCAGTAGTGGTGTGACGAGTGCTATGATGATTGGACCTTTGCTTTAGTGGACCACCACTCTGGTGTCTGAATGGAGGACGGATTGAGTTGGGGAGAGGTCAGAGGCAGGCAGACTCGCCAGCAGGTTATTGCCATACTTTAAGAATTAGTGATGAAGACCTCCACTAGAGTGCTGGCAGTGTCAGAGAAGAGAAGAGGGCACATACAAAAGATACTACAAAGGTGAACTGGACAGGTATCAGCAGCTTGTGTGTGGGGCAGGAGGGGAGGAGTGAGGGATCCAGAACGTGATCTAGGTTATGATCTTCAGGGACTGGGAGGATGGTGTTACCCTTTACAATAAAAGGAAAGAATGTTTAGTTTAAGATGTCTACTGAACATACAGTTTGAGATGTCTGAAAGGCAGTTGGAAATTCCAGATCGGAGGTCACTAGAATCGGGGGCAGGATGGGTTGATTTGACAACCATAAGCATAGAGATGATTAAATCCATGGGAGCTGATAAGATCACTAAGCGCAGTAGTGTACAGGGAGAAGAAAAGATGGCCCAGAACTGAACTCTGAGGGACACCTCTAGTTAGAGGATGTGTGTGATCCAGATGAGGATCCAGCAAAAGAGACTGAAGAGGGATTGAAGAGGAAGAAGATCCAGGAGAAAGTGATGTCCTGAAAACCTAGAAAGAAGAGAAGAGAGGGTATTCAATAGTGTCAAAAGCTGTCAGTGCTTCTTAAACTCTGGATCACGACCCCATATGGGGTACCACAGTTTAAGAAGTACTGAAGGGGTTATGAGTGGAAAAAGTTTAAGAAGCCCTGACTAGATCAGTGGTAACTTTAGAGAGAGTGGTTTTGGTGGAATGATAAGGTCAGAAGTTGGATTGTAAGGAGTTGAGAGAATAGAGTGGGGGAAAAAAGAAAGTGGAGGCACCTGATGCCTCCTTGAAAAGATTTGGGTACTGAACCATCTTGTAATTTGAGTTCAGAATTACTCTGGCTCTTGTTGGCTTGTCTGTGGCAGCTCCTTTGCCAAGCTCCACAAAAGCTACTGTTTTATCCTTACAAGAAGGGGACCTGAATTGTCCTCTCTCAGTCTGACTTGTTACAAACCTCACCGAATGCTCAAGAACCTGGAGAATCAATAGTTGAGCTACCAAGAGAGTCCCTTTGTGGGGATAAGTTCAGTGGTAGAACTTTGGTAACGTAGCCAATTGTTTGTTTTGGTGGGCCATGTTGGCACCCATTAATGACCAAATATTCCCTCAAATAGGATGATGACATTGTGGACAGATCCCTTCCTTATGAATATCTGTTGTGGGAACGTTTGTCAGAGTCCCCAGCATGTAGGCTAAGCTAGTGTTTCACCTCTAAAAAGCAATGAAGTTGTGATCCAGAGGGCTAAGGTTTGAGATGTTCACATGGCTTCCTGGTGTCTTAGACTTAGACATGGCAGATATCATACAGCTATGTGAGTCACCACACCTTTGACTAGGCATGCTCTGTGTAGAGATAAGGTTGGGGGAAGCATTACATTTACCTGAGCCTAAAGTTGTATCCTTGCTGAGTTTCCTTTCCATGTTCTGGCTAAGTAAATCTCCTTTTGTTAACTGTTAGAGCAGTGGTTCTCAACCTTCCTAATGCCATGACCCTTTAATACTCATATGTGAGCATATCTGCATGTGGGTGGACCCGCCTGGAGACGCATAGGGGAGCCGTGTCTCAGTTTCCTAACATCGGAAATATGTGTCTTAGGCGACCCCTGTGAAAGGGTCATTAGACCCCCCAAAGGGAGTACGACCCACAGGTTGAGAATCGCTGTGTTAGACAATTAGACATGTTTCATTTCATTCCAATCTCAAACCTGAACTCTCAGACCTGCCCGTGTCAGGAAAGGCCTACAACAGCCAAAAACAAGACTGGATCAAAATGTCATGGTAACTCAGATTGTGGTTGATGTGAGAAAAGAGCAATGCCTATATGGACAAAGGGAACACCAGGTCAGTAACGAGGTAGCTGTTCTTAACTGAGTAGCTAGATTGCCAAAACAGGGAAAATTAAACTAAACTGGCATAGCACATTTAGCAACTAGAGACAGAGCTCTTAGTTTCTGAGAATTGTTCCAGGAAGGCAGAGAAGTGGCTGATGAACTTTATAATAGCATAAGTGAAAGTGATAATGTTGAAGGTAAGAAGGACCAACATGGACCTCGGGCTAGAACTGACAAGCCACGATCAGGAAGTATATATAGTTTTTGACCAGAAGTCCTGCTGAGATCAGGACTATAAAGAAAGAGAATTGGAGCAGAAGATGAGAACTGGGAATGTGCCCAGTGGTAAGAGAGCCTCAAAGGGCTTTGGCTGTTATTGATTCCAAAGTGGGGATTGGTGGATGGGCAGGCTTTGATCACCATGGAACTTTGGTGGTTACCAGAATTTAAACAGCAACTTAACAAGTGGTCAGAACAATGATTAGTGAGGGTAGTCTACTGGAGACAATCTGGAATTTCTCTCAGCTTCAAAGTTCCATTCAAGGGAGAAGGGATATCACAGAGGATGTACTTTTGCAAAACCAGCTAAGTAAGTTAGAGGCCCCAGTGGTCCCCTCTCTTTTCCAGGTGCCTAAGATAAGGAACTATGCATACCTTGTCCCATACAGATAAGTTTTCCCTGATGGTTTCAGAAGAACTCAGGAAGACTTGTCTAAACCAATTACAGAGTGAAAGTGAGCAGATCCAGGAGAACAATGTATGTAGTAACAACAGTGCAGTAAAAACAACTTTGAAAGACGGAAGAAAGTCTGATCAATGAAATGATCAACGATAATTCCAGAAGGACCCATGATGAAACGTGCTGCCCCCCTCCAGAAAGAGGTAATGAATGGATTCAGGGATTGAGACGTGTTTTATGGATATTGCTGGAATATATTTTGCTTCACTGCGCGTGCTTTTATGAGGGTCTTGTTTTTGTTGTTTTCAGGGATAGGAAGTGGGAGAGCGAGAAAATAGATTTGTGAATTGGGAAAAAAAAATTATTTAAAGGAAAAAAAGGTTTAGTTCCCTTTGACACTAGTTCCTGATTAGAGGTCTGCGATGCAGGGTTCCTAAAGGAGATGAGGTTAGTGGATTCGATCTATCCAAATTCAGAACTTGCTTCAATTAAAACTACATCTGCACATGGATTAAAGTGTGTGTGTCATTTCCACACAAAATCCTATTTTTCTGGGAGTCATCCTAAATTTTTTACTTTTCATATCCAATCACTTACCCAGTTTTGTTCATTTTTACCTCTGCAATTTCTCTGTCATATATCCCCTTCTCTCTGCTCACGTGGCTCCGACCCTTGTTCAGTCTCTCATCACCTCTTGCTTGGACTGTCATAACAGCTACCTAATTGTCTCACCTCTACCTGTTCTGCTTTTCCAGTGCATCCTATATAAAACTATTAAAGTGATATCTTTTCTCTCTCTCTTTTTAGCTAAAAATCCAAATATGATTTTATATAAATGAATTTTAATTGAGATTTTATTTTTTATGCTATTTTATTTTTTCCAGTTACATGTAAAGGAAATTTTTAACATTCATTAAAAAATAATTGAGTTCCAAATTTTCTACCTCTCTCCCTAAAAGGTAAGCAATTTGATATAGGCTATAAATATGTAATCATGTAAACATATTTCCATGTTAGTCACGTGAGAGAAGAAACAGACCAAAAGGAAAAAAAAAACCATGAATAAAATAGGAGGAAGTGAAAATAGTATGCTTTGCTCTGCATTCAGACTATATCCATTCTTTCTCTGGATGTGAATAGCATTTTCCATCATTGGTCCTTTAGAATTGTCTTAAGTCATCGTATTGCTGAGGAGAACTAAGTTAGTCAGAGCTGATGATTGCACAGTGTTGCTGTTACTGTGTACAATGCTCTGGTTCTGCTCACTTCACTTTGCATCAATTCATGTAAGTCTTTCTAGGTTTTCCTGAAATCTTCCTGCTCATCATTTCTTGTAGCACAATAGTATTCCATTACATTCATATACCACAACTTGTTCAGCCATTCCCCAACGGATGGGCATCCCCTCAATTGCCAGTTCTTTGCCACCATGGAAAGAGCTGCCATAAATATTTTTGTACAAATAGATCCTTATCCCTTTTTTATGATCCCTTTGCAATATAGACCTCTTAGTAGTATTGCTGGATCAAAAGATATGCACGGTTTGATTGCCCTTTGGTCATAGTTCCAAATTGCTTTCCAATATGGTTGGATCAGTTCACAACTTCACCAAGTATGTTAGTGCCCCAGTTTTTCCACATCCCTTCCAATATTTATCATTTTCCTTTTCTGTTGTATTAGCCAATCTGATAAGTGTGAAGTGGTACCTCAGAATTGTTTTAATTTTAATTTCTCTAATCAGTAGTTGACTTTTTTCATTTCTCTAATCAGTAGTTGACTTAGAACAATTTTTTCATATGACTATAGATAGCTTTAATTTCTTTATCTGAAAATTTCATATTCTTTGACCTTTTTTCAATTGGAAAATGTCTTGTTTTCTTCTAACTTTGACTCAGTTCTTTATGTATTTGAGAAATGAGCCCTCTATCAGAGACACTTGGTGTAAAAAATTGTTTCCCAGCTTTCCCTTTTGCTTCTACTCTTGGTTGCATTGGTTTTGTTTGTGCAAACTTTTTAAATTTAATATAATCAAAATGATTTATTTTACATTTTGTAATGCTCTCTGTCTCTTGTTTGGTCATAAAGTGATATTCTCAAAGCACCTGCCACACTCTAGCTCAGTGGCTCCTTATTACCTCTAGGATCAAATATAAATTCCTCTGGAATGTAAGGCTTTTTGAAGCCTGGTTCCAACCTACTTTTCTGCCCTTATACATGATTTCCCTTTATGCTCAACTGTCCAAGAAAACAGACCTTTTTGCTGTTTTTCACACATAATATTCCACCTGCTGTCTGCACAAGCTGTCCCCTATGCCTAGAACGCATTACCTTTTCATATTTGCCTCTTAGAATACCTAATTTCCTTCAAAGTTAAATCCCAATATCACCTTTACATAGGACCTTTTTTGACATTGCCAGCTACTTGTACCTCCCCCTTTCAACACCTCGTACTCTTTATATATTTCTATAGTACACATCTTCCCCAGTAGAGTGAAAGCACTCTTTGAGAACCAGGCCTTTTTCATAACAACTTTTGGCACAGTGCTTGGAGCTTAGTAAATGCTTTTAAAATGTTTGGTGATTGATTTATTGGTTAAGTGTGAATCTGCTCATTCATTCATTCTTCAACAAAAATTTTTTTTTTAATGTACCATATAAGAAGCACTGCTCCAGGCTTTGGGGGACATGAAAACATTAGATAAAATAGTTCCTGCACCCATATAGTGTAGTAGGGGGATGAGATACAAACATGGATAACTGTTAATTCACAACATTACATGATAAGCACATTAGAAGAGTAAAAACAAAGTTCTTTGGAAAGTTAGTTGCATTTATGAAAAGAGATTTTAATGGGGGATTTGACAAAAAGAATTTAACAATTTCAACAAAGGGAAAGCATAGAAAGGTTATGGGGAAGGAGAATTTTGGATCATATGGAACTGTTGAGGAGGACAGACCTGAGTAGTATAATAATGATGATAACCCACATTTATTGTTAGTATTTTTTTTTTTTTTTTGCTTTTTGGAGGGCAGTTTGGGTTGTGACTTGCCCAAAGTCACATGGTTAGTAAGTGTGTCAAGTGTCTGAGGCCAGATTTGAACTCAGGTCCTCCTGACTCCAGGGCCGGTGCTCTATTCACTGCACCACCTAGCTACCCTAGTATTTTAAGGTGTAAAAAGAGCTTCTTCTGAATAAATAGGTACTGCCAATTTAACCCTTAGTTTGCTGAAAAGGAAACTTTGAGAGGATCAGCAATGTTTCGTAACTTGCCCAAGATCACACAGCTACTTAGTGCCAGAAGTGGGATTTGAACCCAGGTCAGAAATTCTGACTCATCAGCCAGTGCTCTTTTGTTATACCTTGCTTCATTAATGGAAGGCTTTTGACATAAAAGTGTAGCACAAAGCCCTGGGAGCCCAAGAATATATTGAAAGATTATGCAAGATTGTCCAAGTTATTGGTGATGATTCTAGAATGAGGAAATAATAATGGTGTCTAGTACTTATATAGGCCTTAAGATTTGCAAAGTTGTTTACATATATTAATCCTGATCACAACAAGCCTGTGAGGTGGGGGCCATAATCATCACTATCTCACTGATGAGAGCAAAGATTCATCAAATATTTAGTAAGAATAACTTACTTTTATATCAATTAAATTAAAAGTCACTGTTTTCTTTCAGTAATACCCTTTGTGGCAGTATTTACTGCTGTTCGTGCAGAGATTTAGGCAGCTTTTTGTCTTTTTCAGAAAATAGATTTAAAGTAAATTGAAATCCATCACAGACTATTCAAAATGATGGAGTAATAAGTAGGAGCTTAGAACTCAGACTCATGATATTGCATGTAAGTTAATTTCAGTTGGATTTTCAGCTGTATGGATTATTTGGGAGCATGTTTTTTCTCAAATTATTTCTAGAACAATAAGGAAGAAATAAGATGAGCTAAGTGACATGGTTGGCAGGGCGAGGTAGTACAGTACATAGAGAGCTGGGAATGGAGTCAGGAAGACTCATCTTCCTGAGTTCAGTTCTGACCTCAGATGTTTACTAGCTGTGTGACCCTGGGCAAGTCACTTAACCATGTTTGCTTCAGTTTCCTCATCTATCAAATAAGCTAGAGAAGGAAATGGCCAACCACTATAATATCTTTGTCAAACAACCCCAGATGGGGTCACAAAGAGTTGGACATAACTGAAAAGTAACTGAACAGGAAATACAGTTCGGGAAAAAAATTGTTACGTACTGCATAGTTACGCACAATTTGTGTTTAGCGACAGCTCTTTCTGAAGCAGTTTTAGATTTTTGGTAGACTTACGAAATTAAAAAATAAAAGTATATTAAAGCCTGTTGACTGAAATAAGATTCTTGATTTCAAACATAGGAGATCTGTTTGCTGTCAAAGAGAAACTGATTGAGTTAACAGAGTCCAGATTTTGATGCCTTTTTCTGAATCAATCAATAGATTAAGAGCTACATGAGAACCCCTCTCTACATGAAGGGCATAGTTATGTAATATTGAAAATCCTTTAAAGTTTAAAAGTATTCTCTGAATAGTAGACTATCTCACCCAAAGCAGATATCTAAATTAAGGTATGGACAAAATAATCTATACCAAAATCCAGAAAATGGCAAAATTTAAAACATGGGATTTTAACAAGGAAAAAAATACCTCTTATATTGATGTTAAAAGTGCACAAACTGTATTGAAGAATTCAAAATATGCTTCATTTATCTATAGCTTACTAACTTAGCAGCCTAAACAATTTGGAACATCCAAGAAATCAGGAAGGAAGCCCAGAACACCTCTGAACATTCAAAGCAGATGCCAAAGAGTCCTAGCACTCAAGCTAATGTACTTAAACCTGAGAACCTCTAAACCCATTCTGACCCTTAATCTATGCATAATTTAAAAAGAAAACAAATCAAGGATATCTGGTTTCCCAGATTAAAAGCAAGAAAGTAGAAGATATAGGGGTACAAGAAGCAAAACTGAGAGTGAAGGAGAAAACTCAAGATTTATTAAACAAACAAACACTGTCTAGAGCGATTTAATATAAAAGTAGCCACTTTCCACATCAATTCTCAGAGACATCACTTGGTTAAAACTTTGTGGTCATTGTTATTCTGATGAGTGACAAGTCTAAGTCATCAAGCAAAGTTTCAATATATCCTGATATTTTAGGGAAATAAAGTTTTCGTGCTAAAAAGATTCACTTACATATACTTACCATTCTCTAGCAATATCAGTTAGTGAGGTGTTAACTGACCTCCTTGTCATCTTATCCTCACTTAATATTTGCAGTATGTGTGATGAAAAGAGCATTGCATTTACGCATCTAGACTTGAATCTAAGCTCTTGCTCCTTACTCTGTGTGTGATCAACTTCTCTAACCTCAGTTTCCTAACCTGTGGGATTAGGATTTTGTACTAAATGATCTCCAAGGTCCCTTATAATTCTTATGATTTCATCATGGAAGTGCCTTCTCTCTCATCTGTATCAATGACTCTCATGCCAGTTCATCACTATAAGATTTAGAGCTGGAATCTCAAAAGTTACGAAGAAGCTGAGATCTGGAAAAAGTTAAATGATTGTTCCAAATTCACACAAATGAGTTTTTTGAGTGACTCTGGTCCAGAGGTGAAAAATATAGGACCTGTTACCCAACCTGTACTTGAAACTCTCCCAGCTCAATAGAACCTGTTAGAATCCATAATTTTGTAAGTATCAGGGGCGGCTAGGTGGCACAGTGAATAGAGCACCAGCCCTGGAGTCAGGAGAACCTGAGTTCAAATCTGGCCTCGGACACTTAACACAAAAACTAGCTGTGTGGCCTTGGGCAAGTCACTTAACCCCAACTGCCCTCCAAAAAGCAAAATAAATAAATAAATTTGTGAGTATCACTTCTAGGAACCCAGAGTCACCTTTATGCCATGAGTTACTGGAATACAGCTTTATCAGAGGATACTTGGCTCTGTGTTGCATCTACATCGGTGTTCTTACCTATTTCAGTACTTGTGATCCAGCCTGGCCACCACAAGGTCCGGGGCTGTCTCCATCAGGATCTGGAGGGGAGATGGTGGTCAAGATGCTGGTGGTGCTTTGACTTGCCTGGAACATTTTCCCTCTTGCCTCTTCTCCAGGCTGTCTTTGCTTATTGATTAGTTGTGTATGAAGGTGAATGGGTTCAGAAGAATGCTGTCATTTTCTTCCATCACTGGTAGTGTTTTTACTCCAAATAATTTTATTTCTAATAGAACACAAAATCGAAGATGAAATACGAAGTCTCGGTATTCTTGCCCTAAAGCCACCTCTTGTCTTTTAGAAGTCATGTGTTGAACTCACTTATACCCTGACAGTGGAACTCTGTGTACACCATCAGAGGTGTCAGACTCTTGGCCAGGTATTCCCATTGCTATTTGAACCAGGTTAAAATGTAACTGGGAGATGTTTCACGAAATAAGTAAAAATATAATAAAACATACTGTTAACTTGTATTTTCTAAATTAATATGCAGCCCACAGGGATCCATTTCTATTTGAGTGTGATAATACTGCATTAGATCCATAAATCTAGAACCAAAAGGAATGTTAAAGGTCATCTGATCTAGCATACTCCTTTCCCCTTTTACAGAGAAAAGGACTGAGATCCAGGGAGATTCCATGACTGCTCCAAATCACAGGCAGTAAGTCGCAAAACCTGAATTTGAACTCAGGTTCTGGGGCTGTAAATCCAGCTCTTTTTTCCACTGTCTCATTTTCCTTCCTTATTTAGGTGTATAATCTATGTTTTTCCCCCCTTTCCATTTCAAATCTAAAATCCCTTGCATTTTTATTGTCAGAACTGCATTATGCTCCGGAAAATGTGGACAAAGACACAAATCTAATGGATCTATGGATCTAATGCAGTGTTACCACACTCAAATAGAAATGGATACCTGCAGGCTGCGCGTATAGCTGCAATGTAAAAAGGAATGTTTAAAACACTAAAACGTGGTCTGTTTACTTCAGTTTCTATACAAAGGACCATCTTTAAGGTTTTCTGTCTTTCTTAGGAGATAAATTGCTCCCCTTATTATAACCATATTTTTTAAGTGTTTGATCAAAGTCTATCATTAGCCATTTAAAAAAAAATAAAGTAGGTTTCAAGTTCTGAAGGAAAAAAACTAGTTAAAGTACTCATTCTGATTTTCTAAATTTTGTGTAGATTAGTTTAATCATTTACTCCAATAATATAGTACAAATCATTGGCTTTTAATGGAATTGAATATGCATATTTTTTATCAAGAGGGAAACCATCCTCTAAACTCAGTTATTCTGAGGGACTGACAGGGCAGGGATGGGGGTGGGGGTAGGTTTCCTTGGCATCTGGGGCATAGAGTCTAGTCTATAGTGATTGTGACCTGTCCAGGGTCACACAGCTAGTAAATGTCTGAGGAAAAGATTTGAACTAAGCCTTTCCTGATTTCATTTCTAGCACTCTATCCGGGATACTTTTGAGGGTATAGGATTTGTTCAGGGAAGACTAGTACCTCTGGTGTGATGACTCTGAGCCCTTTTCAGACTGCTTTCCACCTTTGATGTCCACCCATTCCACCCAGTTCTCACCTGTGGCTCCAAGAAGCTGTAGCGTACTCAGTGGTTACACCCCAGTAAACCATTTTGGCAGATGGGTTAAACCAGGTTGAGGGTAATCAAGGGGTCTCAAACTCATTGGTGAGCTAGGGGGGTGGCTACCCCAAGCATGTGAAGACTTCCCCTGGTGGATTGGGTGGGTGAGGACAGTTTGTTCCAGTGGCCATGAAGGCAGCTGAAGCAGGCACTGTGGAGCTCTTAGAGCTTGATTAGACATGAGCCATCACAAGTTGTCTTGATTCTGACCTACCACTGGACTGTGTGACTCTGGACAACAGAGTGAGGTCAATGACTGAGACAGAGACAACTCTGCCTCGCTTAGATCCAATTTGTGCATGAAACAAAAGACATCATCCATACCATTTTACCATTTTACCCATCTCAAAGTCTTGTGGTGACAGGCAAGTGATGAAGCAGCACGTGTGGAAACACTGGGAGCTCTAGTCACAACCCTGCACACAGCCCAGGCCATAGGGTTGTTTCTCACTGGAAGCAGCAGTGGGATTTGGCAGCCCCAAGGTGTCTGAACAGCCTTTTAAGGATCTCACTGCTTACCTACTGGTGGGAGGAAAGGGCTAGAAAAGGTGCCCTAAAAATTGTCCGCATACTCAGAACTGGCCTGATTACCTCAGCAGGCAGTAGAGACCTACTCTGCAGTCAAAACACAAAAAATTGTACAAAAATATCTGCAAAGATGATTCCACTTACCATTGGTACATGGAACATGTGCACACTTATAGACAACACAAGATCCAGTAAACCTGAAAGAAAAACAGCTCTTGTTGCTAGAGAACTCAGCAGGTATTGCATCCAAATAGCAGCCCTGAGTAAAACAAGACTGGCAAATGAAGGCCAACTTATGGAAGTTGGAGCTGGATACATATTTTTTGGGCATGACCACAGTGAAGAGGAATGCCACAAAGCTGTGTAAGTTTTACAATCAAAACTAATCTAGTCAACAAGTTTGCATGCCTGCCAAAAGAGGTGAATGACAGGCTCACGACAATGTGATTGCCACTTGCAGGAAAACATCGCAACACTATCAGCAGTGCCTGTGCTCTCACCAAGACAAACTCTGATGAGATCAAAGAAAACTTTTGTGAAGACCTGGAGACTGTTATCATCAATGCGCCAAAAGAGGAAAAGTTTATAATGCTGGGTGACTTTAATGCGAGACTCAGCTCAGACTGCCAGACTTTGGCAGGAAGTCCTAGGGAGGAGTGGAGTTGGAAACAGCATCAGCAATGGTCACTTGCTGCTGAAGACTTGTGCATCTCCTGACCTTCTCATCATCAACACTGTCTTCTATTTATCTAAATGCAATAAAACTTCATGGATGCCCCCTCATAGCAAACACTGACATTTAATAGACTATGTGATTGTAAGGAGAAGAAACAGATAGGATGTGAGAGTGATGAAGGCAATGTGTGGTTCAAAGTGCTGGACTGATCACAGACTTATCCTGTCCAAGGTAAATATTCACATTCAACAAAAGTGGCATCCCTAAGGCAAAATGACTACCAGAAGAATTAATGTAAACAAATTAGAGCCCTTCTCTGAGTGGGAACAGTTTGATGCTAACTTGGAGGGAAAGTTGAGCCCTTACACAATTGGCAACAGTGGAGCAGAAAAGGAGAGGGCAGCCTTCAGAGATTTGGCGTGTAGTGCTGCATTTAGTTACCTGGATCAGAACTCTCACAAACACCAAGGTTGGCGTGATGAAAATGATGGGGGAATCAAGAAGCTGCTAAATGAGAAACAAGAACTCCATAGAGTTTACCAGCAGGATAATTCATCCATCTCTAAGAAGGCAGCATTTAACTCCATCCAAAATAAAGTACAAGCAAAGCTTAGGGAGATGCAGGATTCTTGGCTCAGTAAGAAGACAGATGAAATTCAGTTTTATGCTGTTAGTAACAATCCAAAGTCTTTTATAGCCCTGAGGGCTATTTATGGGCCAAAGATCTATGGTGCATCTCAACTACTAAGTACTGACTGAACCACATTGATTGGTGATAAGGACATGATCCTGGAGAGATGGGCCGAACACTTTCATAGTATTCTCGATAGACCATCATCAGTCAGTGCTGAGGCCATCGACCATTTAGGTCAGGTTGAAGTCAATCCCTTCCTACTGAAGTTCCAACTGAAGAAGAGGTTTTGAATGCCGTTAGGCACCTTTCTCGTGGCAAAGCACCTGGTGCTGATTCTATGTCAGCTAAGATTTACAAGGTAAGGGGTCTATTGCTCATAAAAAAGCTGTCTGAAATTTTCCAGGTTATATGGCAAGAGGAGGTTATCCCCCAGGAGTTCAAAGATGCCTCCACTGTGTATCTCTATAAATTGTCCTGTGGCAATCACAGGGGAGTGTCTCTCTTAGTCATTGCTAGAAAGATTCTTGCCAGAGTCCTCCTTAACATGCTGATGGAATGTGGTCATCTATATGAAAGCCAGTGTGGCTTCAGAAAGGACTGAGAAATGGTTGATATGGTGTTTGCTGCCCGGCAACTGCAGGAGAAATACCAGGAACAAAAGAGACACAACATTTGTAGATCTGACGAAGGCTTTGATACTGTCAATTGTGAGGGCTTGTGGAAAAGTATGTCAAAATTTGGTTGTCAGAAGTTCATCAGCATTGATGGCATGTTTGTCCCAGGTTCTAGATAATGGACAATGCTCTCATGCTTTCCTGGTTGCCAGTGGAGTGAAACAGAGCTGTGTGCTTGCTCCCATGCTTTTTAGCATGATGTTTTCAGTCATGTTGTCAAATACTTTCAATGATGATGAACATGGCATCAAGGTCAGCTGCTGCACTGATGGTAAATTCTTCAATTTGAAAAGGCTGCAAGTCAAGACCAAAGTGGAAGGAGTGTTGGTGCATGATTTTCTATTTGCAGATGATTGTGCACTCAGTGCAGCCTCTGAAGCTGAGATGCAACAAAGTATAGGTAAATTTTTGACTGTGCTAATTTTGGCCTAACAATTAACACCAAAAAAACCCAGAGGTTCTCCATCAGCCACCACCACACCATCCATACATGGAACTATTGTTTTCAGCAAATGGAAAAGTTTTGAATGCTGTGAATAAGTTCACTTACCTTGGTAGGGTGCTTTCCAGGTATGTACACATTGATAATGAGGTTGACAAATTCACTGTCAGAACTAGCTCAGTGTTTGGTAGACTCTGAAGGAAAGTATGGGAGAGAAGAGATATTAGACTGACTACCAAACTGAAGGTCTACAGAGCTATTGTGCTGACCTCATGGTTGTATGCCTGTGAAACCTGGTCAGTATACCAGTGCCATGCAGGAAACTGAATCACTTCTATTTGAATTGTCTTAGGAAGATTTTAAAGGTCACCTGGCAGGATAAGGTACCAGACACTGAGGTTCTTAATCTTACTAAACTGCCAAGCATTCAAACTCTGCTTCAGAGAGTGCAACTCAGATGGACTGGCCATGTTGTTTGAATGCAGAATGTACACTTTCCAAAAAGACTATTTTATGGAGAACTCATACAGGCCAAGCGCTCACATGGTGGTGGTCAGAAGAAGTGATACAAGGACACTCTCAAGATCTCTTTTAACTTTAGAATTGATTGTGTGACATGGGAGACACTGGCACAGGACCGCTCAGCATGGCATGCCCACATCAGAGAAGGTGCTGTGCTCTATGAGCAAAGCAGAATCGAAACAACTCAAAGGAAACATAGGATGTACAAAGTTAAAGTATCCATCTCAGCTGTTCACATGGACTATTTGTGCCCAATCTGTGGTAGAGCATTCTCAGCTCGTATTGGTCTGGTCAGTCACAAGTCGCACACACTGAAGCTTTACTCTAGCATAGTGATGTCATTTTGGTCTTCTTTGAAAATAAAGGGTAGCAACTATCCAAGATGCTACTTAGATACCTCCACCAGATGCTAGGCCATCCATGGCCCAGAACTGGAGTTACAGGCTCATAGGCTACAGAATATCTGTTGCCCCATGAAGGATAGGGAGATTTGAATAAGTGACAAGTCACTGTGGACATGATCATATCATCCAGCTAGCGACTATGCTGATATGCAGTGCCCAAGGGGCGACATGTTTCATCCTTGTAACCTGCCAATGTTTGATAGCACAGGACATTTATTATGTTTGAAGGAAGAGGGCACATCAGTGTAATGTGCAGGGACTATATATTTTATGAAGATGTGGAGAGAGAATGTAGGAGACATGCTGAGAAATTGCCTCTAGATATGAGGAACCCTACAGTTCAAAAGCAGAAGGGACAGAGATGCCAAGCTGCACAGATACCTAGAGGGAAACCTGAGTATCCATATAGCTCCCAAAGGGAACCATGTAAGCTCCAGACCAAGACTAAAAACAGCAACAAAGCTACAAGGGGGAAAAGAAAGGCCTGCAGGCCAATATATCATGGATGAAAGAAAAAGGTAAGCAGTTTTGTGAGTGGCAAGATGCAGAAAGATTCTGTGGAGGATGCGATATTGATGTTGTCATGGTTTCTCTGATCACGAACCAGAGGCATTGTGGGTGAGATATTTTCCAAGATTAAACTTGTTATTTCAAATTTCACCTTCTGTAGTACCCATCTCAGAGGGCATGCCCTGATCCCAGCATACCACCACCACCTTCTAGTCTTACCTGACTTTCTACTCCCTTATCCCCCCACCTCTTCACATATTTAGTCTTATTCTCATTTGGTGACATGAAAAGCCTTGGTCAGATGACAGAGTTGTGACTTGAGAGCATTTCTTAGTTCTATAACCTTTCTTCCTGTGTGACTATTTCAGGTGTCATGCCAAAAAAGAAAAAGATAGAAAAAGCTAAATGGCTTTCAGAGCTTGGAAAATGCCGATAGTGGCTCTCTCTGATTGTTATTGAATTGTGTTACTGATTATGCTGATGTAATCCAGCCATCTTGGGAAATCCCTCAATGTTCCCTAATCTCTATATGAGGTCATGTCCTAAAGTTCCGTAACAACGTGCACATCAAGGTGAGGTGTGCGGGCATTCCGGGAAAGCTAGTGCCCCTGGTGTGATAACTACAGAGCCCTTTCAGCATGACTTCCACTTTTGGTGTCCATCTGTCACCCAACTGCCACCTGTGGTGCCAAGAAATTGTAGTATGCACAGTGGCCACACCCTAGTAAACTGTTTTGGCAGATAGGCTAAACTGGGTTGAGAGTAACTAACGGGACTCCAACTGATATGATTTTTGCCTATGTCAAAGTCCTGT
Organism: Pseudochirops corinnae; assembly: GCA_028646515.1. NCBI lineage: Eukaryota > Metazoa > Chordata > Mammalia > Diprotodontia > Pseudocheiridae > Pseudochirops > Pseudochirops corinnae. Next base: position 200,207,023 of record CM053590.1, on the reverse strand, counting down.
GATGATGGTAGCTATAGTATAGAAATGGCCTACCCCACAGGGTCATCTTCATACTGCATTGAGACATCAGTGGGATGCAGCAGCCCCCTGGGTGCCTGAGCAGCCTTTTTTAAACACCACACTGTTTGCCTCCTGGAGTAAGGAAGAGGCTAGAAGAGGTGTCCTCAAATTTTTATACTCCACCTCACTCTGACCTTCTTACACCGTCAGGTGGAGATCCTACCCTACAGTTGAAATGCAAAAAAAAAAAAAATTATACAGAAACTTAAAGATGATTCCATTCATTGGTACATGGAGCATGTGCAAGCTTATGGACAACATGGAATTGAGGAGACCTGAAAGATGAACAGTTCTTGTTGAGAGAGAACTCAGCAAGCATTGAAACCAAATAGGAGCCATGAGGGAAATAAGACTGACGAATGAATGCTAGTTTACTGAAGTCAAAATTGGTTACATGTTTTTCTGGTGTGGCTGCGGTGATGGCAACTACACGAAGTTGGCATAAGTTTCTCAATCAAAACTATTTTAGTCAACAAGCTTGTATGCCTCCCAAAAGGAGTGAATAGCAGGCTCATGACAATGCAATTGCCATTTGCAGAACATCACCACACCACCATCATCAGTGTATATGTTCCCACTGTGATGAATGAACCCTGAAGAAGTCAAACAAAAATTTTATGAAGACCTGGAGACTCTTATCATCAATGTACTGAAAAAGGACAAGCTTGTAATTCTAGGTGACTTTAGTATCAGAGTAGGCACTGACAACCAGATATGACAGGAGGAATTTGGGAGGAATGGAATTGGAAACAGCAACAACAATGGTCACTTGCTACTGAAGACTTGTGTGTTTTGTGACCTTCTCGTTAACAACACTGTCTTACATTTACCTAAATGCAATAAAACTTCATGGAAGCACCCTTGCAGCAAACATTGGCATTTAATAGACTGTGTCATTGTAAGGAGAAGAGACAGATAGGATGTGAGAATGACAAAGGTGATGTGTTGTGCAAAGTGCTGGACAGATCAAAGATATTTTCTCCAAGCTAAACATTTGCATTTAATAAAAGCAGCTACCTCAAGACAAGAAAAAGAGTGGCCAGATTTCAGAGATTTGATGTACAACATTTATGTTATGTACAACATTTGATGTACAACATTCATCTGTGCCCAAACACTTGCAAACATCAAGATTTAACTCAAGATGACAATGATGGAGAAATTCAGAACTGCTAAATGGAAAATGAAAAGTCCACAGGGCTTACTAGGAGAATAATTCATCTGTTTCTAAGAAGGTAGCATTTAACTCCATCAAAAGTAAAGTGTAGATACATGTCAGAGTTTGAGCCAGGATGGCAGAGTAAAAGCAGGAATTTGCTTAAGATCTCCCCCGATCTTCTCCAAATACCTGTAAAAATGACTCTAAACAAATTCAAGAGCAGCAGAACCCACAAAATGACAGAGTGAAACAAATTTCCAGCCCCAAGATAATCTGGAAGGTCAACAGAAAAGGTCTGTTCCACCAGTCCGAGAGAGGAACACAGTCTAGTGCAAAACACACCAGCATAGACAGGACCCCAGCAAACTCAGAGTGGGCTGAAGAAGGACTGAATTGCTGTTGGCTGTGGTGGTTTCCAGGCTTCTCAACCCACAAATTCCAGAAACTTAAAAGGTCAGTAGGAAAGGTCTATTGGACTTGAGTGAGAGAAGAGGAGTGTGGAGGTAGTGGTGGAAGTAGCAGCAGCAGTAGCTGCCAGAGGTCTTGACTGACAAATGGTGAAGGGATTGAGCAGCTGATCAGAGGAGGATTGCAGGGGATCTTGCTTTACCCTGCTTTGATCTGGGTCACAATTCTGGGTGACAGTCCTGGGGCAAGAAGTGCTGGTGTGGCAGAGCTTGTGGCAGCAGTAGAGAGAGAATCCTCCTTACAGTTACAAGGCAGAAAATAGAGCTTGTGGTCATTCGAAGACCAGAACACAGACCAGGAGAGGAGTAAACACCCCTCCTTTTATTATACTACCTTGGAAGAACTGAAAATTTACAGATCTCTAGAAATATCTCTGAAAACAGCTACACAAAAATCCCTGAAGCTTGGGACAGTACACCCTCCACGCTGGAAGCAGAGTCTTACCTTAACAAAGAGCTAAAAAGTCAAGTAATTGGTTGGGAAAATGAGAAAACAACAACAACAACAAAAATCATAGAATCTTACTTTGGTGACAAGGAAGATCAAAATATACAACCAGAAGAAGACAGCAAAGTCAAAACTCCTACACCATGGCAAAATTTGATTGTCTGAAGAAGTTCATCAATATTGTACATCATTTTCACGACAGCATGCTTGCATGAGTTTTGGATGATAGATGATGCTTTTGCACTTTCCCAGTCACAAATGGAATGAAACAGGGCTTTATGTTGGTCCCATGCTTTTTTTTTTTAGCATTATATTTTCAGTGATGTTATCTTGTGCTTTCAACAAGGACAAAAATGGCGTCAAAGTCAGTCAACACAATGTTAGTAAATTATTTAACTTGAAAAGGCAACAAGTCAAAATTAAAGTGGAGGGAGAGTTGGTACATGACTTTTGCAGGTGACTGTGTACTCAATGTAGCCTCTGAGGCTGAGATGCAACAAAGTGTGGTTTGATTATCTGTCACTTGTGCTAATTTTGGCCTGACAATTAACACTAAGAAAACAGAAATTCTCCACCAGCTATCACTACACTATCAATACATGGAACTATCAACTACTGAAAATGGAGAAATTTTGAATACTGAGGATAAGTTTACTTACATTGGCAGCATACTTTTCCAGGAATGTACACATAGATGATGAGGTTGACACATTCATTGCCAGAGTTAGATCAGTGTTTGGGAAGCTCCAAAAGAAAATGTGGGAGAGAAGAGGCTGCCTACCAAACTAAAGATCTATAGAGCCATTGTGCTGACCTCACTGTGTGCTTGTGAAATCTGGAAAGCATTGCCAAGCCAAGAAACTGAGTCACTTCCATTTGAATTGTTTTAGGATGATTCTGATAAGGTACCAGACATTGAAGTCCTTTCTCGAGCTGAACTGCTGAGTATTCAAACTCTGCCGCAGAGAGTGCAACTGCAGTAGGCTGGTCATGTTAGAATACCAAATGCACATATGCCTAAAAGACTTTTACAGAGAACTCACACAAGACAAGTGCTCACATAAAGGTCAGAAGAAGTGATAAAAGGACATCCTCAAAGTCTCTCTGAAGAACTTTGGAATCATTTGTGAGACATGGCAGTTACTAGTTAAAGACCACCCAGCATGACATACCCATATCAAAGAAAGTGCTATGCTCTATGAACAAGGCAAATGATGTAATAATGTAAAGTATTTTGAAACCCTTAAAGGAAGATAAGGAGGAGGAGAAATAGAAGGAGAATGAAAAAGAGAAAAAGAAAGAGGAGGAGGAGGAGGAGGAAAAGAAGAGGAATAATATAGATAGTAATTGCCCTTAGTCTCTGGTTTCAAGAGGTCAGACTCTAGGTGGTTTTTATTTCTTTTAGGTCTTCAAAATTGTGTAGCAGTAAGGGAAGCATAGCCTTTGCATCTAGCCCCTTTTTATGTCTAGGCACATGTCTCCCTCAAGTAGATCTGATAAAGTCCACCATATCCCAAGAGTTTATCCAAATTCATTTTTCTCTTCCTTGATATTTTGATTTGGAACCTACATTGTGGACCTATTCCCTGGTGTCAACTGTCAGCCAGATATAGTGTACTTAACCCACATTTTTGCTATGCATGAGTTTTTAGAGACACAAAATGGAAACAGTAAGGATAAGAAACAGGGAGTATGTGTGGGAAAGATGATATGGTTTCACCACTGAAAAATCGGTAAGCTCCATTAGAAATACTGGTGTAATGGTCGTGGTGCTACTCAACCAGAAACATGTCCCTGTTTATGTGGATGAGAGATATAGACCTGGCAACCTCTAATGTAGAAGTGATTGGTACCACTAAGTCTGAAATCTTGACAGAGAGCAATGAGCAGTTTTGCTAATAACCGTATGATCTTTAGTGTCACGTAAACCACACATTTCATCAGTAAGTGGATTCATTTCCATTTGTGCTCAACAAATTGAATTTACTTAGATTCCAAATGGAATTTGCCAATTTCAAATTAGATTATTCTTATAGACATCTAAAGACCATTATTTTAGAATTTTAAAATCTGAACAATAGCTTAAAATAGTAAAAAAAAAAAAAAATGTTAACTTCATTTAGACCGTGTTAATCATTTGTCAAGAAGTATTTGTTTTTTTTAAAAAAAAAGTACACTCTTGAATCATGAAGTAGAGCTTATTATTTTGGTTTTGGAATCATAGAGTTGTAACTGGATAGCAGGGTCTTATTGTGTTCTTTAACCAACATAAAACAAACTGGCAGATGTGTGAAAAATGTCAATTTATATGAAATGATTCACACATATAACAACTAAATGCCACTTAGAGGTTAAATGTCTTTTGAAATGAAAAGGCAGAAATTTTTAGATGAAAAAATTTTACAGAGAATGTAATAGGGTGTGTATATTTATTATGTACATCAATTGAAAGGATTATTGAAGTTGGAATCAGAAGGGACCTGAGAGGTGAGAACATCAGATCCCAGAAACGTGGCATCCAGTTGCATGGTTCCCAAGGCAGCTAATTACATGGTTGTTTATCCTATATTGGTTAGAGTCCTCTTTCAGATTATAATGAGTTGAAATCCCCTTTCTTGTCATTTCTGCCCATCTGCCTTGGTTTCACTTTTTTAGAGTCTCATAGAACACACTAATCCGTATTCCACATGATGCTGCATCAAACATTTGCAGACTGTTAGTCTTACTTTCTTTAGTCTTCTTTTCTCCAGGCTAATATCCCTAGTTTGTTTATCTACTCCTCATCTGACATGATTTCTAGGCTCTTCACCATTCTGGTTTCCCACTTCTGGAAGTTTGTCAGTGACCCTCTTAAAATATGACTCCTTATAAATAAATAAAATATACCAAATATGACCTGACAAAGCTACATACATCAATTGCTCCTGCTGTCTGGAAGTCATACCCTATCAGGGCAGTGTAAGACTGCTTCTTTATGGTGTAAAAGTCATCTGGATTTTTTATAGATATGCCACTTTGGTGTTCTTAATTTGAAGACAAATTTAGAATAGTCAAGTCATATACTTGCCCTTAGTCACCCTATTTCTGATGTTTTTGGTAAGGCAAAGAACAGGTGTTATTCCCCTATGTTAAAATAATTAGATTTTGGATGTAATGCTCTGACAGTATACCTCTGAGAAAAAAGGAACCCATATAGGGTATTCTTGGTACTGGACTCATTTTCAAGTCTAATAATATTATTCATTAATCTGAATTTCTTTATTATTTACCAGATGTGTCATAGGAAAATTATGGTACAGTTCCTGAAGTCTTTCTGTCTGCCTTGATCAATGGATGTCCTAGTAACCATTGTTAAAATACTCATGGGAGAATCCTCAGACCATCTTTTAAAAGTTGTAACTATGAAAGATGTTTGGATTACCCAATTTCTGTCCTAAATGATGTGAACCAGCCCTTTGCATGTCTTAAAATAGAGAATTCTGAGATTCTGGATGTTATGACCTATGTGGCTTAAATACTAGTATATCCTTTTCACACCATCTCCATTAGATGATGTATCAATTGTGTACATCAATTATAATCTGAAAGAAGATTCTAACAAATAGACTGTGTATGCCTAGTAGTTCCACTACCCTGAAAGGAACTAATCAGTTGGAATGATAGTTTTGCAAGTAGGATTTAAGGGAAAGAAATCTGGAGGAAAAACTGGAGGAAGAGATCAAGTAAGTTTTTGTTTTGGATTGGAAGTTAATGGGCTATGGCAAATGGGAGTGTGGTAGCTAATTAAGCTTTCATTGGTTATTCCCTGTTTTCTGGAAGATATGCTCATGGAAAGGGAGGGGCTGAGAGGGATGATAGACATATTGTGGAGGGGGGTAGTTGCTACATAAACAGTGAAGAAAACGGAAAAGGAAAGGGAAGAACAGAGTGAGATAATATGACTGTAGCATTAAAATGAAATCAGGGTGGTGAATTTTGCTTCAAAGCGATCTAGCTGCTTGCGATAGGTGGAGGAGGGACCAAGGGACTGAGTCTGAATTATATGGCTGGGCGAACTTGCAGCCTCAACAGGTCTGGGCCTAAACTGACAAGAAGTGGACCCTAGATTCACGGAACTGAGTTGGTGTACTGTGACTCCAACCTCCCCTTACCCCCCAAGGATGAACTGTGGCTGGGAGGATTTGATGACCTGTTGGAATGAAACTTGATTTATCATTTGTCTAGCAGACAAGCTAGAAGCACCTTTTGGATGAGGCTACAGGGGCTGGAGACTTGCGTCAATTCCTGACTTTTATGGGTTGTTTTCTCAAGTCGTGGTTCTAGGGAAGCCTGCCCTCTAGTCAGGGGAATTGTGGTTCACATTCTCTGGGATAATGTTATTTTTAGTTCTAGTATATGATTTCTCCCTAGAGGGGAAGAAATAAAAGTTCTCAGTGTACAAATGTGAATCAAGAATGGACCAAGTCAGTTATTCCCACACACAAAAAAATGGAATTCAAATCACAAAAGAATCATGATTATATATCATAGAATAAAAATAGAATTCTGTAGCGTACTACTGTTAAAGGCTAATATTGAATTCTTGCTGGGATATAAAATGGATTTTCAACATATTGCAGATAAGATGTTTCATGTTTTACCTTCATGGAATGCAATTTGACCAAATACCAAGCTTGATTTTTCCAGTGTTTTCTCTCTGATGGAGAATCTTTCTTTGCTACCATTACTGCTGCAACCACAACTAATCTGGTATCTGCTGCCTCTGGCACTGGCCAGTCTACTCTTATTGTTCCTTAAACACACTCCCTGCTTTGCTACTTGAGTATGGGAGGGGAGAATATGCCAGAAACTTCCACTACTCTCAGACTTGCTGATATTTTAAGTTCACAAGACTGCCCAGTAAAGAAATAGGAACACAGAGAGGAAGGCAAGGCAGGCAGGGGTCTCACTAGAACAAGCACCCCTTTTTTATATTCACTGAGTTCATACTTATTAACTCATCACAAATTATTGGAAGAAAGCAAGCAGAAAAAAATCTCCACATGTTCAGGTTTGCATTTGGTCTCCCATAAGCAGGCAGAGAATATCTTCATATGCTCCAAATCATGAGGAAAAGGCAGGGCCCATTACACTTACCTTTGAGGAACTCAATCTTCCAGGGTAATCATTCATAACTGAGATGATAGGAATTGTTCTCAGAATGAATTATAAAGACTAAAACTCACCCTTAAAAATCCTTAACTTTTTTTTTCTTGTATCATGGACCTCTTTTGAATTCTGGTGAAGACCTTAGACCTTTTCTCAGAATAATATTTTCAAATGCATAAAATAAAATGTGTAAGATTACAAGAAATCCAACTAATTGAAAAAAATGATGTGACTTTTCCTCAAATTCATAGACAAACTGAAATATAAGCATGGATCCCTTAGGGAGGTAAGAATACTTGAGTTAAATGATATTAGCAAAAGCATGGGGAATGTACCAAAGCATAGACTTAGAGATTTTATGATCAAGAGTAGAAGAGGGAGAGAGAGTGACCTTTGGAAGATTGTGACTAACTAGGAGGGAACCACAGGAGGAGCATAGGGCAAATGTCCTGATTTTCAGAAATGAAATGAGAATGTAGTCTGCAGGATATAGACCACTGAGTTTAATTGCAATTCCTGGCAAAATCTAGGATGTGTTATTAGAGGTATACTTGCAAAGATCACCAAGAACCAAGAAAGCTTCATCAAGAATAGGCCATGGCTCTGAAGATACAGTTTGTCTAGGTTTTAACAAAATATTTGAGAAAGTTTCTCATAATATTTTTCTATTTTAGATGGGAAAATATGTACTGGCAATGATATAGTTAAATGAATTGAGAATGGGTTGAATGGTTGGACTCAAATAGTAATTAATGGTAATGTCAAATGGTAACTTAAGTTGAATGTCCCAGGGATTGCTGCTTGTATTGATACCATTTAATACATTTTTATAAAATCAGTAACTTGCATAAAGACATAGATGTCATGATCATTAAACTTGTGGATGAAACAGTATTTTTAACATGTTGCAGGACAGAATCAGTATCAAAAAAAGATCTTGACAGGTTGGAACAGCGCATTAAATCTAATCACATGAAATTCAGTAGGGATATCAAGAGATAAAAGAAATAAGAAAAGGACCTATATGGTCAAAAATATTTAAGGCATCTTTTTTTTCTAGTAATCTCAAACTGGAAACTAAAGACTGTCTATCTATTGGGGACTGGCTAAAGAAATTATAGAATATGAATGTAATGGCATATTATATGTATGCCATAAGAAATGGTGGAATGGATAATTTCAGAAGAAATGGAGAAGGCATCTTGACAGAGAGTAAAGTAAGCAGAAGTAGGAGAACACTTTATATGCAACAATAGAGAGAAAAACAACTTTGAAAGACTTTTGAATTCTAGTGAATGCATGTTAAACAACAAGTCCAGAAAACTGAAGAGCAAACACAGTAGCTTCTTCTGCCAAAATGATGATGGACTTAAAATTGAGAATGAGGCATACATTTTTGAACACAGCCAATGTGGAAATTTGTTTTATGTGATTATTCATATTTATTATCTGGGTTTTGTTTTTCGTTTCTTTTTCTTTTGAAAAATTTTTCATTGGGACAGGCAATGGGAAAAAGAGAAAATAAATGCTTGTAAAAATAAATAGAAGTTCATTGTGTCAGTCTGAGTGAAATGGAAGTTAAAAAAAACCATCACAGCTTCTAGTTTACTTTTAAGAAGTTTCTTGTGTCAGGATAGTTTCATTCCTGAATGTCTTCAAAATAACTTTACTGCGTTGGATCACTTGTCAAACTTTCCTTAAACTTTGTCTTTTTGTTCCATTGCTTTTTTGCTGTTTTATAAGATAATAATGCTCAAAATCTTCTGCTGTCCTTCCCTATGAGATTGTACAAATCAGCCCACAATGGTGGAGCACACTTGTTATCCTAGTTATTAGGGATGCTGAGATTAGTGTATCTCTTGAGTTCAGGAGTTCTGGGATGCACTATGTTATGACAATAAGTATCTGCACTAAGTTCAGTATCAAAGTGGCAACTCCTTGGCCCCTGACTGGAGGTGGGGGGCAAGAGAAGAAATATCAGTTTGCCTAAGAAGAGATGAATTAGCACAAGTTGGAAAAGGAGTAGGTCAAAACTACTGAGCCACCTAAATCAGGGGGAGACAAAAAGGAGAAAGAAAATTATAGACCAATCTCCTTTATGAATATAGATGAAAAAATTTTAAATAAAATATTAGCAAAAAGATTACAGCAACTCATCACAAGAATAATACATTTTGATCAGGTTGGATTTATTCCAGGAATGCAAGGATGGCTCAATATTAGGAAAACCATCAGTGTCATTGATCACATCAACAATAAAACTAGCAGAAACCATATGATTATCTCAATAGATGGA
>CM053590.1:200163851-200196945 GCA_028646515.1 Pseudochirops corinnae | reverse complement strand
GGGTGGGGGAAAGAGGGGGAGAAAATATGTAACTCAAAATCTTGTGGAAATGAATGATGCAAACTAAAATAAAATTCAAAAAAAAAAGATAACTTCGAAGATTGTAGGAACGATCTGTATCACTTGGGTGAAAGGGGAGTGTAGTCCAGAGCTGGCAGCCTTCAGACAAGCCAGCAGTAGGCTGTGCCCTAGCAAGACAGGTGTGAGGTCCTAAGCCCCTGTGGAGGTCAGCAGGGAGACTTCATGGCGCTGGCGAAGCAGGCCAGTGGTGAGGTCTCCAGCCCCCATTATAGTGGGCCAGCTGTGCGGCTTGTGGCCCCAGCACAGGAGACCAGCGGCCAGGCACCGTGGCCCTGGTGCAGCAGGCCAGTGACAGGATCCTGTTCCCCCCAATCAGAAGAGCATCTGCAATGCTGTGGGCCTCCAGCTTAGAAGTTTGGGACAGTGACCCCTCCACCCCAGGAACAGAGGCCAGCTTTAAAAGTCATGGAATAGAATGGAACATATATTCCACTTTCCATTATTTTCTTGTCGATCCACTTTTTTCCAGGAAGGAAAATTGTGCATGTTTTTGGTGTTTCAGTTACTCGTGGTTGTAGACTTTTGTTGTGTGCCTTTGGAGTATCTCGGTTCACATTCTCCCCTTCTTTACGTGGTAGTTACTAAATCTTTTTCAGTACTCACATTGACTTTCTGGAATTCTTTCTTTCTTTCTGGTTGCTTGCAGTATTTTTTCTTTCATTTGGAAGTTCCACATTTGACAGTGACATTCAACTTAATGAACCGAAGGCGTTTCTCTAAACCTATGAATAATTTGTGAATATGGGTATGACACTTGGATTATCTGTTAATCACCACTACCATGAAAGTAAAAATCCACTGTATGGCAGAGATGAGGAAGCACTGAGAGTCATAAGGCTGCAGACAATAATTTAGCGCCAATTTGGCATTTTAGGGATGAGTCGACTGGGGTACAATGATTGATTTACTGAAGACCTCACAAACACCTATTGTTAGTAACAATGATAGAACCCACATCGTCTATTAGTATACTAATTTATGTTGACGTCAGTGGGAGGGGCTGGATGGGCTAAAGTAAAATGGGAATTCTGTAAGTAATTTCAGGCAACACTGCTGCTTTAGTGATTCATATGAAACATCAAGCTCTCATATAAAAAACAACAAAAAAAACCTCCCCAAGACAACATCCTTCAGAGCCTGGAAAGAGCACATTCCTGTAATAGGGCTGGACTGTCATAGACATTTTCCTTCTAGCCAAAAACATGTTTTTCATATGGGTCAGATTTAATTGAATAATTTAATACCTTACAATTGCATAGCACTTTACAGAAAACATATGGGAGTACTTAGAATTAGAATGCCCATACACATTATCTTATTTGATCTTCCCTTCATTTTAGAAAACCAGAAAGGATCCTTTGAAAGGTAAACAAGGTAGACATTATTATGTCCCTTCTTATAGATGGAAAAACATACTCAATTGACTTACCCTGGGTCTAATAGTTCAGGTACCCAAATTCCATCATTGTACTGTTGAGGTTTAGGGGTACTGGGACCCTGAAATAGCGACATGTAGGTCCTGATCAAATGAGTTTGGCTCAAGCCTTCTTTCAGCCAAAGAAAAACAAAGTTTGTTGAAGATCTGCCATACGAGGTAGACTCTTAAGGAATCTGAACATTTTAATGCTAATGTAAATGGGCCAGATAGAATTTGAGCCTTTGTGATGCTTTGTATTGGCAAGAAGGCCAGACTGAGTCTGAGCATCTTTATGAGGACCAAGATGGATGTTATATACAGAAAAACTTTGGGAGGGATCTAGGATTGGCCAAGTAGTCTGGGGTGAGTTGAGGAGAGGTCTAGAGAGGATCTTTATGGGAGTGGCCAATAGGTAGGGGTAACTAGAGGTCAGACTCCAGAAACCAAGAGGACGGTCTCTGGATTCTCAGCATCAGAGAATTTGGCCTGAAAGACTGAGGAAAAGGGGGAGTGGGAGCTACAAATAGACGTGTACAGACAGGGAAGGTTGTATGAGTGTGGGAGGAGTAATATTAGATCTAGGGGGAAGAGATTGGCTAACTGTGTGGTCCTGTGGTCTGGCAGAGCTTACTCCAGGTTCTGGGGCTGTGACCGTGAGAAACCAGGGTTTGGGGTATGGGTAGGTGTGGTATGTGATCCTTCACATCCAGCACTTTCTTTGAACAGTCCTCAGCAGTCATGGTCCAGCCAGCCTCGGATTTGTGTTCCATGGGAGAACCAGTCAGAGCTTTGTAATTTTTTCCTTAGGACACCAGTAGGGGGAACCCAGCTTCTCTCAAAGACCTGACTTCCCTAGGACTAACTCTATCCAGATCATGCATTTGGGTCCAGAGCAAAGGCATCCCTTAGAGGAGAAAAGAAAGAGGGGAGTGTGGGTCCAGCACTTATTGTTAGACTTGTGTGAAGTGACATAGAATGAAAGGAGCAGAACCTGCAGGAGAATTTCTAATATGACTGCAGTAACAACACGATGCCCACTTTTGAAGACTGAAGACGAAACAGGCTTCCTGTGATGTCTGGAGATGCATTTTCAGAGATGGTTGAAGTCCTGATTTATTTTTCTTTCCTACACTTATTTGTTAGGCCAGCGGAGAGAGGTTAGAAAAAAGAGAGAAAGAGAAAGAGAAAGAGAAAGAGAGAGAGAGAGAGAGAGAATCAATAGAACATTTAAAAATATACAGAAAACAAATAGGTTCAGAAAAGAACACACTAATTCTGTTACAACCTTATTAAATTTAATATATACTTAAAAAAAGAAACTTTGTAACAGGAAATCAGGTTAACAAATAGTCTTTTTTTGTGCTTTGTGTATTGAAATATTTGGTTTGTTAATGATTTTATTTTATTTTATTGTTTCTATCTGGAACTTAACAGAAATAAGCAAAAGATTCAGCTATAAGATGACATCTGCAGAGCCATAACTTGGAGTTTTTGCCCTGGGGCAGCCACCGTACAATGCTCACTAGCTCTTTCAAATTAAAATAGCGCTGAGATCATGATGCTGCTGAGAATACTGTTTTAAAGGTGGGCCCCCGAGAAATCTGAGAGTGGGGTGCCTCTGGCTACGTAAACACAAGCACGCCTAACATCTGTTTTACATGTTCATATACTGTAATCTTGGATTTTGTAACAGTTCAATTTTTCTCCCTGGCTATGTTTCAGACCTCTCATTCAGCTATAGTTGTGCAAGTGAAAAAGTTCGGCTAATGAATCATACTGTGTATTTAAGCTTGTGCTTTCAAATCTGCTTTAAGTATCATAAGTTAATTACAGCTCTTAATATGCTTCAATGCCGGTCTTAGAAAGACTTATTGTTGACAGACAGGAAAGCTTTTTTTTGTTTTAATGTACATTATACCTCAACTACACCCATTTATGATAATGGCCTTAGACATTTGGTTACATAACACATAGGTCTATGAGGTCTAATACTACAACAAAATGATGGCTGAGAGCCATTTTTTCTCCTTGCCAGACACTCCAGACCTGTGTAACCAGGAGTGAATTGAGATACATGTTAAGGAGAGTATGGGTACAAGAACACATTGACTTTTCTCAGGCTCATATGTGTTAAAATGAGATGTTTTTGCTGCCTTGTCTTGGTTTTCTATTTAACTCTTTTCTTTGACGGAAGTTCATTTTATCAAAGGATCAAAGAACTCTTACTTTCCAGTGAGTTTGGTGATATCACATATAGTTGTAAACTATAGTTGTAAAGTCAGACCCTTAAAACGGCATTTGAGTTCTCAGTTGAGATTACTGGGGGGAGGGAATAAGCATTAATATAGTGCCTCCTGTCTTCCCCATCACTGAGTTAGGGGGATGTCTACCTCAAGCATATGAAGACTTCTCCCAATGGAATAGGCAGAAGAGAACAGTTTGCTGCAGTGGTCATGAAGGCAGCTGAAGCAAGCATTGTAGAGTGCTTAAAGCTTGGTCAGACATGAAAAATGCCTAGGTCATCCACTGCATCTTGGACCATCACCAATTGTCTTAACTTTTGTCTTACCACAAGACTTCGATCACTCGAGAAGAGAGAGGGAGACTGAAGATTTTGTGCAACTCTGTCTCACTTAAGTCCAATTCATGGGCAAGTCAAACCTTGTGATGTTATTGCTCCTCTTTGAAAATGATGGACAAACAATGACAACTGTTTTCCCAACAACTCTGAGAGGAAGGTACTATTATTATCTCCATTTTACGAGTAAGGTAACTGAGGCAAATAGAGGCTAAGTGACTTGCCTAGGGTCACATAGCTAGTAAGTGTCTGAGATTGGATTTGAACTCAGGTTTTCCTGACTCTGGATCAGTCAGTCTATCTCCTGTGCCTTCTAGATCTTAGAATATTATTGCCATGCATGGGCAGTGATGGGAGAGAAATGGACAGGGTAAGTAGTCAGGCTAAGCAGGAGATGCCAGGATGATACTGAAGGTCTAGGTAGGCAAAGGGCTCAAGTCCAGGGAGGTGAGCAGGAGGTATGAGACCAGGAAGGCACCATAAGATCAGGAAAGTTCTATAGTCTAGAAAATGGGATTCAGCAAGAACAGCAATATAATAATCAGGTTTGAACTCTTTTTCTATTCCAGACCAGAGTTTGCTTGTCCCTAATTTCATTCAATAAGCATTTATTGAATACTTATTATGTGAAAGGCACAATTCTTCGTGCTGAGAACACAAAAATAGACATGACAGAACACTCGCTCTGAAACTTTATAGATGAATGAGGGGAAAGATGTGCACAAATATTTGTGGTACAAGGGAGAGTCACATAAGTGCAAAGGAGAGGCCCAGGCAAAGGGATGTGAGAAAATGCTTTCTCTTGCCTTACCGGGACCTCAGCATTGACTGAAGACTGAAAGCAGTCAGAGGATTAAAGATCAACCCTGCCCTAGGTTAAGACAGAGCCACAGAGATTATAATCACTGGGCAGTTCTACAAATGATGGTATATTTCTAATGTAGCCCATCTTTTTTTTTTTTTCTCTAACCCTTTACTTCAAACAGTGAAAATGAAAATAGGTTTACATTCAATTTCTTTCTCAGAAAAGCTCTTTTATTTTTAATCTGGAGTCTATGAGAAGGGCACCATAAAGCACTGCTGAGATTTTGCTTGGCTAACCAATTATCCTGTGTTACACAGAGTTCTTGATATTTAAAATCCCATAGCTATTCTGAAGATCCAAAGCCAGCAATCATCTAAACCCAGTTTATTCACCCTTAAGAGGAATTTCAAAGGTCCATTCCTGCATCATCAAGACCATGAAAAGGCAGAAAAGATAACCTGAATCCATGGGGTATGCAGCTGATAGAATAGTAACATATATCGGTGTTGGATGTTGGAGCTAAGTAAAAAAAACAAAACAAAACAGAAAAGTCCCTCAAAACTCTGTGTAAAAATCCAGAGGGATTATTCTCTTCTTTTTAAATTCCAATAACCACACAAAGAATGAGAATCTAGGCTAAATAGTAAATAAAGTGACTATCAGTATTATTACTTATTATTTTTAATTTGGATCATAAAAAATATTTTATCCATGTCTATAATGTAAGTTTGGAAAAGTAACAATTTATTAAATGGAATAAGTCAGAAAGTTCTAGATTTTCAATTTAATTAAATTCAACTTTAAACCCTCAAACTCTTGATTGGTGAAAAATAATTCAGTTTAGGTTGAAGAAAATAGATTACATGTATGTGATTTGTACTTCAGTCTCTTTCTGTGTGTGTGTGTGTGTGCACATGAATGCATGTGTAACAAGACTGATGGATCTAAACCTACACCCAGATTATTGCAGTGGACCCCATACTTGGGCTACTTTTGATAACAAGTGGCCCCTTGTTAAAAGATGTGTATAACCAGCAGGTTCTGGCTGACTCATCTATCCAATTGACAGGGATGTGGACCTGTGCCAAAGAGGACTGCCCATTGAGACAGGAGGAGTCACCCACTAAGTAGTCTTAAAAGGAAATAAACTTCTCTTCATTTCTGCCCCTCCTTCGGGTGTGTGGTTTGGGAGTTGGACAGCTCCTCCTTAGAGTTCTTGTGGGACAGGTAGACTTCTCTCAGTTTTCCATTAAGATGACAACCAGCACATGGGAGAATAAGCATTTCTTAAGGACCTTCTCTGCCCCAGGCACCATGCTACGAGGTGTACGGATCCTCGCAACAACCCAGAGAGGCAGATGTTAAGTACATACCAAACTGATGGTAAAACGACATTTTCTTGCTGGAGGATGTGAAGTCCCTAGCAGCCTTTTCTATTTTTTAAATCCTTACCCAGGTGATAGAACAATTCTAAATGTAGATTTCCAGCCTGGTCAGCTACTTTGTGAACTCAAGAGGTCTGAAGCTACCGAGAGGTCCATCCAGAGGGAGGTGATTCCTTCAGTTTACCCTTCTCAAAGCAGGTGAGCAGTTACTTAGCTAGTCAGTCAACAAGAATTTATTGAACTCTCTCTATGTGCCAGGCACTGTGCTAAACTCCAGGAAATAAAGACAAAAAACAATTCCTGACCTCAAGGTGCTTATTAGGGAAGATGGCATAGGTATATACGAGATCCCTATAGAGAAAATGGAAAGTAACTTTAAAGGAAAAGGAAGGCTTAAGCAGCTGTGGGAACTGGAAAAGGTCTGTGGGATTTGAGTTGAGTTTTGAAGAAAGCTATGATGCTAAGACAGAATGGAGGGTTGTGTGGGAGGAACAGCAACTAGACCATATGACTGGTTCAAAGAATGAGGAGAGAGGAATACTTTAAGAAGACCAGAAGGGTGTAATGGTAATGGGAATTTGAAGATCTTCCTTGCCCCTTAATAAGTCTAAGGGAATTTGAAGATCTTCCCTGATCTGAAGATCTTTCCTGCCCCCTAATAAATCAAATGGAGCCAGTGTCAGGAGAAATTTGCTGAAGGATGGAGCAGAGTCCACAGGAAGCTGGGAGTCAGAGCAGTTAGAGGTGGAGGGAGGAGAGGACTCACCCAAGGAGACAGTTAGGCTTGTGAATGTTTGTTTGGCCCCTGTTGTGACAGCTAGGCTTGTGAGGGTTTGTTTGTGGGAAGGCTAAAGGCTAAAGATGGTGTGGCTCTCTGTTGTGTTATGCTGTATTAACTTCTTTGTTGTTATGATGGATTTGGTTTTCTGGTGTTGGGATTTGGTTTTCTGGTGTCTGAATAAATGTTTAGCTTCTGTCTTCTAAAAGGAGAGTCTGTCATATTTTGTGACTGAGGACTATGCCAGCATCTTCATAGTTGCCATTGGTGCTGTGAATATTGTGTTGGTGCTACAAAGGGTAGCTATTCATTTCTATGAGGTACATGGCACAAAGGAAGAGATTTCTCTTTCATCTCAGTCTGTGCTATTGTACTATGCTGGACTTGATTCAAGCCAATCCCCTGGTGTTTCAGTTTCTATACTGGAATGAGAAAAAGGTACTCACTGGTAATTTAATCGTTAAGAGAAGATGATTTATTTAGCCCTAACAGAAGGATATTTAAGGATATTTTTCAAGGACATTATGAATTGATTCAGCTAAAGTTGAACTTCCCTTCCTCTCAGTTGCCCATGGGATTCGACAGTCAAATATCAGAGAACCCTGGAGCTTCTCATGGCTGTTTTGTAATTAGGTGGCCAGTACATGATACCCACAATCTTTCATCCTCCAAGTCAATTAAGTCTCAAGGATGGTTTCAGTTTTGTTTGAGGATAAACTAACCTACTTTTCTTGGGGGTAAGAAGTTAGGATATAGTTTCCACCACAACTCTCTTAATAGCAACTCATTCAAGGTCTGTTTCTCCTGAACTGCTAGGGTTGCATGGCTTATTTCTCTGGTG
The DNA here is from genome assembly GCA_028646515.1 of Pseudochirops corinnae. Lineage (NCBI taxonomy): Eukaryota > Metazoa > Chordata > Mammalia > Diprotodontia > Pseudocheiridae > Pseudochirops > Pseudochirops corinnae. The sequence continues at coordinate 200,189,060 of CM053590.1, read as the reverse complement.
GTAGTCATAATATTACTCTTTTGGATATATAATTAAGTACCAGAATACTAAAAGCTTTCTCAGTGCAAGGCTACAGAGAAGAGACAGGCATGTCAATCAACTGGATGAAGAATGTACATTACCAGATTATGACATACTGTTAACTGCGTAGCCCATTTAATTAATCCATCAAGCTAACTATCCATATGTTACGTACATATTTGCAGATGGATAATGAACTAGATGAAGAAATGAATAGGATGGATTACATTTAGAAAGTTTTGTATTTTCAATGATCATAAAGTCTCCCTGAACACCCAATGCCAACATTCTCCCAGCGATGCTCTATCACTATGAATCACAGAATTCTGCGACCTCTAAAGAATCAAATTGTAGGACAAAGAAAAGATGTCTAGTGGACATTGGTATGTTTCTGTATGTTACCAGTAATGACTGGGGTACAAGAAGATTTGCCAATATGTAAAAGAATGGCTTTGGATTTAGGAATCAGGAGAAAATGAGGTTTGAATCTTACCTATGACATGTATAAGTTGTGTGATACCCAAGCAAGTATCTGAGCCCCAGTTTCCTCATCTACAAAATGAAGATATTAATACCTGTAAGACCTACTAAACAAGAGTTGTTGCAAATCAGCTCAAGTGAAATAATACATGTAAAATGCTGTGTAAATCTTAAAGCATTTAGATTTGGTAGTGCTGTTACAAGCAACATGAAAAATATACCATCAGGGATGTGTAATATCTCCAAAGATGGGGGACCTGTTATGGAGTAAGAGAAATGGAAAATTATCACAAAGTCCAGGTGTTACCTTGGTATTTGCTGTGATTTATGATCTTACTAACATAGGTGAATCTCTTGAACATTGCAGATGTCAGCCATCCATGGTTTCTCATTGTTGTCTCTGTCTAGAAGGGTCAACCCAATATGCTATCTTTTCTAGATATCTTGATATTGCGTGGTTACTAATGGAGTGTGTGGGCTGTCCATTGAGAATCCCTCATCTTGCTACATGACCAGATGCATCCTGATGATGTCCTTTCTGTTGCTTCTTCTGCATCATTCTTTATTGACAATATGTTACAGATTATTCATGCCCACCACGTGCCTTCCCAGTGCTTTTTGGGTGACATGGCTTTATTTCTTTGTAATGAAATAAAAAAGAACAGAGATAAAAATTTTCAATGTGATGGGCTGATCCTTTAAAGAAGATTTATGGAAGAACATAGAGAAGATATGCACAGGATGAAAATGCTTTGATGAGTTATAATCTACATTGGCAGAAGGAGTACTCACATTGATGAAATCACAGATTCATAGAATATTAGAGGCACCATCTGGGAAGCATCATCAGTAGAAACATCTTCACTCTGACATTCTAATTAGTCAGTCAATCAGCAAGTGTTTATTAAACATTTACCATGTGCCAGATGCTATGTTAGGCACTAGGGTTACAAAGACAGGTCCAAACAGTTCTGTATATCCATTGAGTAGCATAGTCCCCTTGCTTATAGAAAATTCTTAATAAATGTTCGTTTCTATTGTTATATCCATAGATGTGTACACTATTGAAATCCTATACCAATGCCTCATCAGAATATGTAGATGGCTCTTTTTTCTTGGAAATTGTGCAAGTGAAGTGCAATATCTGACGGTCTTCCAGTGTGGAAAGGCTTTAGTTATGGGGCAAATGAATGACCATGTGCTATCATCTATCTAATGATTGGTCTGACTCTATTTGGGCAGATTTGTAACCAAATGATTGGTACCAGATGACTTTTTTTTTATTGCCATGGTGTGTTGAAATTATATCTTTTTCTGGTCCCTCTAACTACTTCTTCCCTCTTCTCTCCACAGTTCATTGTAATAGTAATGAAATTTGAAAATCCCTTTGTATTGCCAAGCTAACAGACACTGAGCACTTAGTTAAGTTAATTATATCAAGCCTCTGTTAAAGAAACAGAAGGTATGAACCCCTATTGCTGATATAACAGGAAGGGGCTGAACAAGTGTAATAGTAATGAAATTTGAAGTTCCTTGTATTGTTGTATTGCTAAGCTGAGAGATACTTAGCACTTAGTAATTAATCAAGCCTCTGTTAAAGAAACAGAAAGTATGAGCCCCTGTTGCTGAAACAGGAAGGAGCTAATGCCATGTGTATATAAGGAGAAGTCCCTGCTGGGTCAGACAGATCTTGCAGCAAGCTTTGTGGAGGCAGGAGCTGCTGCCTATGGGGAGGCTGAAGAGGGAAGGGCCCCACAGGCTGGAGAGAATGATTTTGATTTTGGGAACCTGGGTGAAGTGATTTTGATTCTGGGAACAAGCTGGAGCTCCTGCTGAGGAGCTGCTGAGTCCAAGGGCCAGCCAGAGCTCCTGGGAGCTGCCAAAGACCTCCAAGGGCCAGCTGGAGCTACTGCAGACTGAGGAAGCATGACTGTGATGCTGGTACTTTGCATGAACCTGTTTGTGCTTTTGTTAAGCCTTAACTTCCCAAGGAACAGAGACTGTGGAGGATTTAAGGTGGACTGGATGCTGTGAGCTTCAGCATGGAACAGGAAATGCCTGAAGAGCTGGACAAGGACCTGGGAGCCTTTGAACCCAGGTGACAGTTTGGTGAATCCAGGTAGGATCTGGGACCATGGAAGGGGATCCAGGGAATCTGAGAGACCACCTCTAGTCAAGCTGAAAGAAGACTTTACTTGGATATTGTTTACTGACTGAGAAATTGTAATTTACTAGTGACCTAGGGGTGGAGGGCTTGTGTATTTTCTGATGATTGAATAGTGAATGATGATTGAATAGCAACTAACTGATTTGTAACTTGGTGTGCTTCATGGGTGGAGAACTTTGACTATTGTACTTTGTGTCCCTTAAGGAGGAAAGCCTCCTTAAGGATGATTGAATGATTGAGATGATTGAATGATTGAGTTACTAAATGATTGTTCTTTGTTCAAAACTTTGTGACCACTGTGGTGGAAGCTAGGTGGCCATTTTAGTGATAAGCTGTTGTGAATGCTGTATTTTGATTCTCTGTGATAAGTTGTAACATTGTGAATGCTGTACCTTGATTTTTTGTGAATGTTTTGCCCTCATTTGTTATTGAATAAATAGAGTATTCACTATACTGTGTAATCAGAATCTTGAAAGCTGTTCACAGCAGCCATCTTCTGGAAAGCTGCTTGTGCTTGGCTTTACAACAGGGAGGAGCTAATAATGTATATAAGGAAAAGCCCCAGCTGTGAGAGTCATAATTTCTTGGGGTAAGCATCGTGGAGGCAGAGTAGCTGTTGCCAGGGAGAAAGAGAGAGAGAGAGAGAGAGAGAGAGAGAGAGGACTTGTGTTTTTACATATTTATGTATGTTTGTATTTCCTTCCAGAATTTAAAAAATATCTTTAGCTAAATGTACAAATAATAATGGTTTTTGTGATATAATCACATTCACTTCTCACACCTTTTCAATCTGGCCTTCTGTTTTAACCACTCACTTGGAATTCCTCTCTTTAGCTTGCTGTTGTTGAGGTATGTGCATGGGGGAGGATATCCAGCTGAGTGAGCTGTCAGTTGCTCCACAGGGCCAGGAAGCCACTAGGTGTGCTTATCCAGCTCCCTCCAGTTCCTTTGTTGTTGCTGTAGAAACTGCGATTTCTGTCCTTCAGAGGTAGCAGCTCTGCCTTCAAGCCCAGTGCAGACATTAAGGGAAAAGAGGAAGGGCATGGTAGCTACTCCACAGCTTCTTCATCTGCTGTGGCTACCTGGCTCATTTGTGCTGGGCAGATCTGGGTATGACGCTTGTTCTATTTTTCCCTCAAAATAGCCATCATCTCTCTTAATTCTTGAACCTTTAACCAGAAAACTTGCTTTGGCAGTAATAAATATAGGAATAAACCGTAATACTTTATGGAAGGGGCTTATTTTGAGCCTCTTTAGCTTGCCTAACATGGAGACATCCTACTTCTCTGCACTCTCCTGCTGTCTGGGTGGGAGTAGCCTCATACAATTGTCTGTATTACTGGAATAGGCTTTGTCTTGAAAACTGCCAGAGTGGGACAGTCTCTCTCTCTTTCCTGCATGCCCTTTCCTGCTGTGTCTGGAGGGTGAAGATCACACACAATTCACCTACAATGTTGACACTGTGAACTGAACCAGGGCATATCTCTCCCATTTCTCTCTTGACAGTTGGCCATTTGGCTTGAGTTGTTTCTGTTTCTGTTCTGTTTTGTTTTATCCTCAGTTTCAGGTGCAGGTGGTAATCCCCACTGGATCCCGGAGTTTGGGCTCTGGTGAGCTTGGAGCCAGTATTCCAGGTGGGATATTGCAGCCAGCCAGTCTGGCAGGGAAGCCCTGAAAAGCCAAGGTTCCTAGGACTCAAGCCCAATGGAGGTTTTGGATTTGGAACTTGGACTGTGCTATAGAGGAACAGAGCTATTTCTTTCTCCAGAAGCTGAATTGGTATGGTGAAAGGGATGAAGAGAAGGCTCATTTACAAATGCATTTGGAGGAGTAAGTTTTTATTATTTGTTATCATGCCTTTGAAGTAAATATTTCTTTGTAAAAACTAATCTGATTGTTGAGTGGTTAAATGGAATTGGGGTGCAGGGGATGCCACTCCTATACTTGAGGAAGCGCTATCAGTGGAGACTGGGGCTATTGGCAGAGAAAGCCTAGATCCCCTAACCCTCATTAAAAGCACTGGTAAGCCCTGGAGGAAGAGTGATATGAAACGGATTTCAGGGAGAGGAACACTTAAATGTACTTCCCTCCTGGGTTTGAGTTCTCCCTTAATTCCCAGACAGAATATTGTGAAAATATTTAATCAGAATAATATAGTTTACTGAAATAGTAGTTTTAAAAGTGTCCATACACTGCTGCTACAGGGTGAGAAGGAGGTGGAGACAGGAGCAACATGGTCGACTTCTCCTCCATCCAGTTTTCCTTTAGAGAATGGGCAAAAGTGAATGGGGGTGTATAACAGATGAGAGGCTCCCTCCACAAGGAAAACACAGGAAGGTAAAGTGAGTGCAAGAGAGTCTGATAAAAGTTTTAGTTTTCTTATCAAATGAATGGACTTGTCCTTGCTGGTCTCTGAGGACCCTTGCAGTTCTAAATCTCACATCCTATGAACAGCTTTGTTCTTTCTTGTGTCTTGGATGGTTTCTTACTAGGTCTAGGACTCTGACTCAGGTTCCTTGGTGCCTTTCTCTCTTACTGAGGGACAACAATGTCTGATGGTGACACACTCAAATTGCAAAGTCTGAGTTTTCAGAAGGTCGACTTTAGGTGGGATGTTGTTCTGGGTCATTTTCTACCTTCCAGGTCAAAGTCTTTGTTTTACCCAGCTTACTTCTTTGTCTCTCCTGTGCTTGGTGTTTTTCAAATCCTAGCCCCTTCAAGGTCAAGATCAAATAAAAAAAGAATGATAAACCCTGAAACCCCTAGGAGTTGAGAGAGTCATGAAAAAAGGTCTTGTCCTTCTAAGCCCGCTTTGTTCCTGTCTTTCCTTGTTTTATTTTCAAACTCTTTCTGAAGACCAACAAAGTTAGCAACACCAGTTTATGCAGATTTACATATTAATCTGTAGAGATTCTAAAACAAATTAAATGAACAAATCTGTATTGACCTTATTCTAAATTCAACTCCCTTCAGACCAATATGAATAATAATGTATCAGCTTTATTTTTAACTTTTAAATTGAATCAAAAAGTCATTTAATAACAATCTCTTAGGATACAAGCATGAAAGCCTATCACATTACTATTTAAAACTTATTTTAAAAATTTTATTGACAGGTTTTCCTTTATATCACTTTAAGTTCTGTATGCATCCCTCCCCTTATTCCTTCTAGAGAACCATTCTTGTAACAAAAAATAATGTGTAAAAGAGATAAAAATAGAGGTCAGCAAAAGCCATAAACACGGAAACTGTTTGACCGTGTATGCAACACTGAGTAATCATAGCACACCGCCTCTGCAAAGGAAGGGAGCAGGCGTATTCTATCGGCTCTTGCGCAGAGTCCAGCTTCTTGGTCATTATAATTATATGGTGTCCAGTTTCCTTTCCTTTTTGTTCTTTCCATTTGTAAGGATGGGGTTCCATCGACTATCCCATCTCACCAAGAGTAATTATCTTCGTTAGGTGTTGATTGAATAAATCAATCGCAATCGAGTTTGAACAGCCTATACACCTCCTCGAGTCAATCAGAACCATTGAGTAAGAAACTCAACAATGCCCTGGAAAATGTTCATAAGAAGAAGGACTGAGATAGAACCAGAGAAAGACTTGTGAGGATCTGGAAGTAGAAAGGAAACTGAACCAAGGACTGGCAGCCCAGAGCCAACCAGTGGAGGAAGAAAGAGAAGGTAAAACAGCTGTAGGATGGAAAGGAAGCATTGAGGAAGGCCATTGGTTCTACAGGCATCTCAGAGCAGAAGACCCAGGCTTATTCCACCTGTATACCTGCTTACTAAAAGAATAATTTAGCTGTATTATTTATATCAATTTAAAAAATAGTTTTTAATATATATTTATAATAGAAAGAGTATTCATGATACATTGATAAGATTCAGTATTAAAATGCATTAATTAATAACAACATTGTTATAAACACCAAGAATTATAAATACAATTAATATTATGTATTAAAATGTTACATTAATATAATATTATAAACATTTATAATATATAACATTATTTACTTATTTGTTGGTTATAATTAAGTAGGTATTGATAATAGCTAGAATTTACACAGTACTTTAAGGACTGCAAAATGCTGTGCATTTATTGTCTCATCTGATTGTGCCAACAATCCTGTGAGATCCATGCTATTATTACTCCCATTTTACAGATGATTTGCCCAGAACACATAGCTAGTGAAAATATGAGGAAGAACTTGAGCTCATGTCTTCCTGACTACAAGTTTAGTACTCTTATCCAATGCACTAGCTAGCTGCCGTGTTATAATAATTAAATTTAAAATTTAAAATTTAAAATTTAATTAAATTTAAAAAATAATCAAATCTCTGAGAGCCAAGTTAAACATACACACACACACACACACACACACAAACACACATATCTCACCACATTGGTAAACTCTAGAATAGAATCCATTCACTCATTTCCAAAGTCTGATGTCTCTATGGCAACACTTTCCTGGCAACAGTGCTGGAGCCAATGATTACAAATGAAAAATATTCTCATTATTTTGATTCAACCCCAGCTTGTTTCTTTTATCTCATAAGAGGGTTTAGTAATAACTCTTAAAGGATTATGATTTTGTTCACTCTGTTCAGTCGTGTCCAACTCTTCATGACCCCATGTGGGGTTTTCTTGGCAGTTGGAGTGGTTTGCCATTTCTGTCTCCAGCTCATGTTACAGATGAGGAAACTGAGGCAAACAGAGTTAAATGACTTTCCCAGGGTCACACATCTAGTAAGTATCATAGACTAAATTTGAATTCAGGTCTTCCTGACTCCAGACCTGGTCCTCTGTCCACTGTGCCACTTCAATGCCCAAATCATTACCATGGGATTCATGAAGTTGAATATGCATTCTTTCACATGCGATAACATATCCTCACTCCTGAGTGCCTTACATATGCTGTACACTGATGTGTGTGACCATCTTCCTCTTCTTCCAAAATAATAGGCAATATTGCCCTAAATTACAAATTTAAGAATAAATATCCCCATTTTCAGTCTCCTGCTGGAGACTTGCTCTGTGTCCAATACAGGTGAATTTCTAATAAACTTTACTTTTCTTTGGCTAAGAAGACTTAAGTGGAATTCTTTGCACAGCACCCGGTATGTTGGTATTTTAGGGTCTCAGGCAACTCTAACTCTCTTTGGGAAACCTCTTCATTGGGGTCTCAGGCAACTCTAACCCTCTTTGGGAATCCTCTTCATATGGAGCTGAGCTGAAATCTGCCCCAATAAAGTACAAACCAAATATAATCCAAGTCCCAAAGTCCATAGGCATCGTACTTTTTCCTTGTTGGTGAGGATCAATGCCCTGTACCTTTGTGAGAGGTGGGATAGAGTTGGCAAGAGCAGGAGAGAGGATAACTCTTCTCCCTACAGACTTTATTCAAGGCTTTTTGGTCACTTTGGGCTCTCCATTTACTTTGGGTATTCATGATTTATAACTTTGAGAGGGAAGATGGATGATGCCAACATCACTTCAGGTTGCTGAAGAAAAGAAGCTAACATAAGAGGAACTGGTAGTCTCCATTATGTCCCTATGCATAGCTTGATATACTAGAGACTTTGGAGAATGTCCCTTGGGTAAAATCTGGTATTCTCTCTCTCTCTCTCTCTCTCTCTCTCTCTCTCTCTCTCTCTCTCTCTCTCTCTCTCTCTCTCTGGCTCTCTGTCTCTGTCTCTCTCTACCCCTGTACCCTTTTCTCTTTGATAAGAGCAGAGTGGTCAGCTTTTGACCCCAGACTCATTTTCCCCTTTCCAACAGGAATTACAATCTCCTTTGGGGAAAAGTTAGGATGAGAAGAGGCTAGAAATGTATATTCGGTCCCTCTTCAAACCACACAAGGACATCTCCATGATTCATGTGAGAGATATCCTTGCTATATTAATAATAAAAAAGATAGAGACCTAGCCACAGACCTGAGAGTAGAGCGGTTCTTGTGGGGCAACGCCTGCCCATTAGAATATTCCTCCACCTCTCTCTCCAGCTCTAGCTCCATCAGTGAATAGCAGATCCTCTCAGCTTGAGATCATAACAGTAACTGGGGTCATCATGGTGAAGAATTTATGGTTTCTGGATCCTGAGTTCCCATTCTCACCCACAGAGGGGCTGTAGCAGAGTCTCTTGCCTAGGAGGTAGCAGAAGACTAGGCAATTGTGGAGTGGTGACAATCCTTGAATCTAAGTGTAATGAGGTAGTGGTCCTCTTTTATTTTGAACTTGTATGAGGCTGGGAGTGCATGGTGAATGTAAGGGAGGACTGGCCAATTATCTCAGACCTTATGAGCATATGCAGAATGCTTGGTTGAAGCAATCCCCATCTGGACTTTGGAGAAGGCATAGATATTCTGCAAGTGGTTGTGGTTTGCTTCCCATTTGATGATGAGGAGCCTCTTTGATTGACTATGTAGATGAACAGGGATGGTAGTGGTGGAGGGAAGACTTACCTCAATGGTAACTGAGCCAAGGGCTCATCCAGCAGAAATACTACATTTGGAACTGAACTTGGTGGGGCCAAGTGCTATTTAGGAACTATGTTTTAAGTCTGACCTCATTTTCCCTACAAACCAAAGTGATATAGTGAAGAATTCCCATAGGTGTTGGGAGAAATTTTCTATACTTCTGTTCTTCCCATATTTTGAAGTAGATATCCATTTGTAAAAGAATTTATGTTAATTGGTTAAATGTAAATGGGGCATTAGTATTTGGTAGCTGAAAATGGTGATAGTGGTTTGGGGGAGAACACACTGGCATGTGCTCTTAGCTTTAAGAGAAAGAGACCACAACCCCTCAGGGCTATCTCTAAAAATTCTGAGAGGATATGTAGCTGGCATTGTTCTGGGAGAGGAAGGCAAGAGTGCCTGCTGTGTCAGCATAATGGAAGAGTGTCTACAGTTCCAGGACCCAGAAGGGAGAATGCCGTGTAGAAGGGAACAGGGGGGTCCTTGAATGGCATGAGAATCCTCGAGATAATAGAAGCAAACAATGCATTCTAGAGCTGGAGAAGTATTAAGGTACTAATGTGAGGGAGCAGATTTATCTGAAACTACAACTGTGAATTATTTAAAATGTGTAGGTCTAGTGACAAGCCACTCCAATGATCCTGAGTGCCAAATTCCTTTTGGAGAATGCCCAAAGCTTTACGGCAGTTTTATACATCTGAAGGACTGTATATCTCATGAAGGAGCTGCTGGTGGGGTCCTTCCCACAAGGTACAGGGCTGACTCTCTAGGATCTCCACTTTTATTTTTCTTCCAGGGAGAATTCAAACCTCTGGACAGTAATATGAGACTAGGGGCTTATCTGAGGGGTAGCAAGTGGGGAAAGGAAGTGAGATTTATCAAAGAGGAGAGAATTGTATTGATAATTTATAGGTTTCTATGAGTTCTTTGTTCTGTTTTCTGTTTCCTGTAAGGTAAAATAAAGACTATACTGTATTTGAAACATATTGCAAATTAGGTATTTGCACGGTTGCTTGAATCTTTGTAGAAACCTTACCATAAGCTATATTCTGGGGTCCCTAGGGGATACCGAGGGGTGGGCGGGCACAAGCCAAAGACAGGATTTTGTGCAAAATCTCCAAGATTGAACTCAAGCTGTGCAAATTCAGAGCTTGGGGCTCTGGGTCACAGGTTATTCCTGTTTATTCCTCAGCTGTATCTATGCTTTACTTACTGTTTCCAGTAAAGTGGATTTGCCGTGGAAGTTGTCTGATACCCACCGGCCTCTGTCTTTTCCACACGCGGCCTCTCTTCCAGATACCTTGTCATTCGCTCTCCCCTGGGCTCCCCGTTGGGTTTCTTGCTCTGTGACATGATGCTTTAGAGGCTTTGGTATTCTGATAAATTTTACTTCACTTTTCTCCCTGAATGAGAGGACTAGGGTTTGACATTATGTGCAAGAGCTTCCTTAAATACCTGTGACAAGAGGGTCAGAGTTCCCTGGAATCGGTAAGGGGTGAAGAGGTGTCATTCTTGCTGCTCCAGGAAGTTAACCTTCCAGCCGTTAGAATGTTAAATTTAAGTAAGTTATACTGTTAGGTCATTTTAAAGAAAAATGAAACACTTAACTTTTCCCCAAGTGTAACCTTTTCAATTTACCTGAACCGGTTCCATAATGTATTTCTTGACCTATTTTATCCTTTGTAGAAATAGGGCAAGGGGGTGAATGCTATCCAGTTTAAAAATGCTTTCCTCACAACAACCCTGTTGATGTAAGTAATGCTAGCTTTATCCTTTCCATTGTTATAGATTGGGAATGAGATTTGGAGAGGTTAAATGACTTGGAAAGGTAATAGAATTAGCAGTTTACAGAGCAAGTACTTGAACCCAGGCTGTCCTCAGTCATCTGCATTATGTTCACTGCCTTTGTTCTGACATAAGTTGGATGGAAAACATGTTTCAGAACAAGTGTGTACTTTTCCCAGTTTCCATCAGGTTCCAGCTAAAATCCCACCTTCTTCCAGAAGTCTTTCCTGGTCCCTCTTAATCCTAGTGCCTTCCCCCTGTTGATTATCCCTGTTTTAACCTGACTATACTTGTTTGTGCATGATTGTTTGCCTGGTTTCTCTCTAATTAGACTGTGAGTTCCTTGAGAACTTTTTTTGGCTTTCTTTGAGTCCTCAGTGTTAGCACAATGTCTGATATACAATAGGTGCTCAATAAATGCTTGTTGATTTGACTCGTTTGTCCTTCAAAACCAACATCATTTGTTCATCTCTTCTTTGTACTGAATGGAAACACTTACATGAAACTGAACAAACCTAAGAAAGTTTGTTCATCTAGTAATGGTCACCATAAAAGTAATTATTTAATCGCTATCCATCATGAAAGGAATAATTATTCCACAATATGCAGTAAGACATTTATGAAATTGTAATGATTAATTATTATATTACATGAAAATGTTATTCAATGTGAAGAAAGAGTTGCATCTTTTTTAGGTTATGAATTATATGGTAATCAGGTCATTGTTTGATGGTGGGAGAGAGCTGAACTGTAATATGTTCTTTTATTCTGCCGTCTTTATCCTCTTGGCTGATAGTGATTCATTCCATGACGATTGTAAATTGTCCTAGAAAAGCTGGATCACAAATATATGGAAAATGAAAGTAATTGCCAAAAGATTTGCAGGAAAGAGGGAAAGAACCTGTACTTACAAAAAGCAGCAGAAAACGGGAAGCTAAAAGGACGCCTGTCTGTTGGAAAATAGATAAGTGAATTATAGTTTACAAATGTACTTGACTATTATTATGCCATAAAAAATGGGAGAAGTGAGAGCGTCAGAGAAATTGGGGGGGACTTATATGAAATGATGTAGAATGAAGTCAATAGAACCAAAATAACTTATGCTGTAAAAACAACATTATAAAGAAAAATGTTGAAAGACTTCAGAACTCTGATCAGTGTAATAATGAACCACCATTGCAGAAGAATGATGATGAAGCATGCTACTCAAATCCGGACAGATCAATGAGGGAATTTGTTTTGCTTGACTTTGTGTGTCTGTATATATGTATGTACGTATATATGTATATACGTACATACATACATAAACATAAACACACACAAGGCCTTTGTTGTTTGTTGTTTCTGCCTTCATTCCTTCTTCTTTTTTCCAATTGGGGGAAGATCTAGAAAGGAAAAAGTGCTAGGGATAAGTTTGTAAAAGAAAAGAAATGAAACAAAAGAGAGTTACTGAAGCCCTTTTTGAAAGTATACAGAAGAAGATCTGGGTCAAGGTCTCCCTGCAGTTGGAGAAGAAGGCAGGAATGCTGTAGCTACTCATTGACTGTCTTCAGTCCTTTTAGTCAATTTGTTCACATTGAGTATGCCTTGACAGCTGTAGCTAGAGGAGCCCCCTCCCTTGGAACTAAGGCCATCAATGAAATGATGCTGACCCAAAACCAGAAACCCTATATGATGAAAAGAACATCCACAAGGTAGAGCCAATCAACAAGCACATGGACCTGATCTAGAGTAGCATGGACCCCAGACCCCAACCATCTGGTATACCATGATTGCATCCCTATGCTCTAGCTTGTGCAGAGTCGCTTCAGTGATGCGCAAGTACCTACAGTTAGTTGTTGTGCATCTGTTTGGAGTATCACTACTCATTTGTAGTTGGAATGGAGGGCAGCCTTATTTGTTTGGAGTGGATTCATTTGGAACTTACTTTTATTAGAAAGCTACAACAATGGAAAAGTATTATGTAAATGAGAAAACTTTCCTTGAGAAAAAATTTAATGAAGACCTAGAGCTGGAAGATGCTATTCATATAGCCATGTTAACACTAAAGGAAAGTTTTGAAGGACAAATAACATAGAAGTTGGTATCTGCAATGAATCAGGTTTTAGGATTAAGAATTTCAGCTGAAGTTAAAAGATTATATGACTGTCATAGCATAATATTCTAATGACTAAATAGATTGAAGTTTCAGATGATTTACCAGTTTAAAATGTTTAAAAATGTTTAAGTTGGTATGGTTTTTTTTTTTTTTTGGCTTTTTGGAGGGGGGAAGGCAGGGCAATTGGGGTTAAGTGACTGGCTCAAGGTCACATGGCTAATAAGTATTAAATGTCTGAAGCCTGATTTGAACTCAGGCCCTCCTCACTCCAGGGCTAGTGTTCTTTTCACTGTGCCACTTAGTCACCCCAATATGCTTTTTTTTTTGCATATTTATCTCTACATAGTTAAAAATCTGAAAGGTTTGAAAAAATGACAGGTGAAAATCCTAATGAACTCCTAAATCCAGCTTCCAGAAAAAAAAAAAAAGGAAATACACAGAAGAAAACAGAAGAAAGGCCAGAAGGGATCACAGACAAACAATATAGCTTTGAAAGTTACATTTTCTTTTTATCATATACTTTAAAAGAAATGCAAATTTTGCACAATAGACATTTTCAGTTCCATGTACAATCTCTTCTGTTACAATATATGTGAAAATAATCACTCTGGTGTTTGTTTAGTTCAAAATAAAAAACACTTTTTTTTGAAGAAGAAGAAAATGAAAGTAAACTGTGATCATTTAGTAACTAGAGATAGAACTCTTAGTTTTTATGAATTGTACCATGAAGGTAATAAAGCTTCAAGCTTCTTCTATTTTTACTCTCTGGAGCTTGATGTTTTTCCATAGAGGAGCTGGAAGATAGACAGGATTTTATCATCAAGGAACTTGGGAGGTTTCAGGCAAAGTTTAAAAAGTAACTTAGGGGCAGCTAGGTGGCTCAGTGAATAGAGCTTTGGCCCTGGATTCAGGAGGACCTGAGTTCAAATCTGGCCTCAGACACTTGACACACTTTACTAACTGTGTGACCTTGGGCATGTCACTTAACCCCAATTGCCCTATCTTCCCCTCTCCCCCCATAAAAAAGTAATCTAATAAATCAAGGTGTTATTTTTAAGGTGTGAGGCAGTGGAATTAGGGATTAAGACACACACACACACACACACACACACACACACACACACTTCCAAAGTTAAAGGAATATAAAGTGCTATATCCCTCAGCAGCCAAGTCAAGAACTCAGGAAGAGCCTAAAGCGTTTGCTCAAGATGTCAAACGATCAGTAAATGCCTGAGGTCAGACTTGATCATGTGTCTTCTTGATTCTTGGTCTAATTCTCTCTCTACCCACGGGACTACACAGTAATTTGTTTAAGTGATGAATGATAGGAAAGCGACTGGGAAAACTGTTATTGTAAACCGTCTGTTAAGTAAAAAACTGAATTGTTATGAAATTACCATTCAGTGTCTCCTACAAAATGTTTCCACTTACAAAAACCTTTCTGTATCACAGGTTTATAAGATAATGTAGCAGGAATCATTTATATGGTGGGAACAAAGAAGCTCATTATTATCTTGGAATAAATATTTCATTGCTACAGACCCAGTGACCTCCCTAAAATGTTGGACAAAAACTTTAGTCCACGTTTGGCATATTAGGTTACTTTGCATTGGTGGGTATGCTGTGATTTAGGCTATACATGGATGTAATAAAGGAGATGGTTTTTGGTCCAAGGAATAGATTTGACTTGATTTTTTTCTTTCATTATAGTCTTCTAAAGTTTACTTTTATTTCTTAGCAATCAAAGTATATATTATAGAGCTTTTTTTTTTCTATATTTCTTATTCAAAAGAAATAGATTATGTAGGAATTATTTTATGATATATAAAACACATTAATAAGTTTTGGTTTCTGTACTTGTAGTCAAGTACTTATACCGACATGAGTTTAGATACTGAAGACATATTTGTGAATTTATTTCTTAGTATTAAGTCAACTAGCTGCAGTAACTTATTGAGTACAAATAGATTTTTTTTTTGGTAGCTGATAATATCAGCTGATAATATCAGATTATGGTTTTATAGAAAAAAGATTTTCACTGGAAGTGTTTTACCCTGATGTGTGAAAACTTACTCATCAAATAAAAATTTGAGATTCATGTTTATGGGGAGGGAAATGATGAGAATCAAACTAATTAAAAAACTATTTAAATCAGCATAGATCTAAGTATAAAGACGAAGCTATTTTGCTTGTGTAATATAACACAGTTTATTTTACATAACCACCTCATAGAATTTGAATTCTGCTGACCCTAAGCATCTTACATGTACCCAAGTAATCGACAGATACTATCCATTGTGGCAACCTTCATTGTCCTTAGTTCTGAAAAACAGATCTCATAGCTTTTCATTGATATTAACATAACTCTAAGCCTCTTAACTATCCTTGTAATGACTATTTTTATGGAAAAATCACATTACTTTTGTTGCATTTGTAATAAAAATGGAGAAGTTCCTCATTAGAAACCTGAAAAGGTGCAGATTATTCTCTCTAACCTTATCAAGGGGAGGGATATCCTGGCCAGTGTGTTAGCACTGAAGGGATGGTGGTAGGCATAGGGCAAGTCTCAGTATTGACCCTGGCACCAGACCATGCTGCATGCAATAGAACAGTGATTTTTTAGTATAGGTGACCACGATCCATGATGATGCTAAAAATGTCATCATTTGTGCTGTGACCCTGACATTGCTGGTTCGATATTTGCTCATAGACATCATTTTGTATAGGGAAATTTATTGCAAAAGTCTTCCAGTCCCATGCACCACATGTCATATCTGAGACTCGGTTCTTTTTGAAGTGGAGGCCAACACTGAGATGTCTGATCTTTATTATCTATGTACAGTCCCCCTGGTACTGTACTCTTTCAGGAGACCATCACAGAGCTTGCTTTGTCCCTTCTCTTTTTATGTTTTTCTTTTACCTGCACTGTTTCTTTTCATTGCTGCTATGCCAAAGCTTCAAATATTTGTGAGAGAAATGATTATTAATAACCAGTGATTTGAGAGGATTCAGTATCCCCCCTTTTTCTTTTATCCTTTTTTCAAGAACTCAGTCTCTGAAGGTTGAGGTGACCTCCTCTATCCAGACCCCACCGAGGTGGGGCAGCCACTGTGCTCTGCTCAGGTTTGGGTGGGGATAAATTCTTTGAACTGATTGGCCCAAGGGGTAGCTAGGTGGCACAGTGAATAGAGCCCTGGAGTCAGGAGGAGGAGCCATCTGGTCATGAAGAATCAGACACAACTGAAAACAACTATACATCATGTTGAATCACATTTAAAATTTTTTTTTCTTTTTGGAGGGCAATTGGGGGTTAAGTGACTTGCCCAAAGTCACACGCTAGTAAGTGTGTCAAGTGTCTGAGGTCACATTTGAACTCAGATCCTCCTGACTCCAGGACCGGTGCTCTATTCACTGCTCCACCTAGCCGCCCCATTTTAAAAAATTTTATCAAATGTTACATCAAACTACATTTTAATCTGGCTCTTGTGCTGGGGCATTTGGGAGGCTTCTTTTCTACTTTAGAAGACTTACAAGATCTTGCCACTGGAGTATTGTAGGAGTAGAAATCTACTAAGGCCTTGCCGGTTTCTATTGAGTTTGTGTCTACCTGAATTAGCACTAGAGTCTTGCTGAATCTTCTTTTCATGCTATTACTAAGAAAACTTTTTGTTAACTATTAGATGATATATGAATGTCTCGTTTCATTCCAATCCCAAACTTGAATCACTGGATTAGCTGGAGTCAGGCCTCACCTACAAAAGCTCCCTACGTTCTCTAGAATGGACATCTAATTGGCACCGTAAATAGAGTGCTGGTCCTGGAATCTGGAAGAACTGAATTCAAAGCTGGCCTCAGACTCTTACTAGCTGTGTGACCCTGGGCAAGTCACTTAATCCTGTTTGCCCCAGTTTCCTCATCTGTAAAATGAGATGGAGAAGGAAATGGCAAACTACTGCAGTATCTTTGCCAAAAAAACCCCAAAAGGAGTCATGAAGAGTTGGACACAGCTGAAATCACTCAGCAAAGACAATTCCTTTAGAATAAAATTCAGATTCCTCACCTTGACATTTCAAGCCTTCTACAACTGACTCTCCTGTACATTTTCAGTCTTATTTCACATTATGCCCTGTTCCTACACCTTCTCTACTCAAACTGATTTGCTAGCAGTGACCTCTCTGGGATATTCCTTCTTTCCCCTCCGTGAGGTTTTTCCTGATTCCCCCAGTTATCACTTGCTCCCTCTTGATATCATTTTATCTTGTTTGCCTATATGTTATATCTATTTACTCATGTAGCTAGGATGCTCTTCTCCATCATTAGATTATAAATTCCTCGAAGAGGGAGATTTTTGGTCTTGCCTTTGTCATCCTGGGTTCTGGCACAATAATGTGTACCCAATTAATAGCTAATAATGTTTGTGAATTTAAAGGAGTTTTGCTGGAGAAGATATGTGTATTTCAGGGTTCCTCTATCTTCCCCTCATGGTAGCCGGTGAATATTTGTTACCACCTTATTTGTGGCACATTCATAGAATTTGAGAGCCAGAAGAGAACTCAGAAACGATTTTCTCCAAGCCCTTCACTTTATAGGAAGTGAGAGAGTCAAGGTGCAGAGCAGGGATGTGACCTTCCTGAGGCCATGCAGCAGGTTAATGGTTAGGAGTGGACGATCATAAGTCCAATCCTTCATTTGGCTCTGCCTGTTCTCTACAAGCTATGACTGCTTCTATTTTAGCTAAGTTCACTTTGGCTCCTGCATATTTGGAAACCTAAAGCTTTTCCACTTACTCTGAAGTTGCATCTCATACTTTAGGGTTGTAGCAAGTCTCTCTCATTTTTGTGATCTAAGATCAGTGCTACAGCCATAGTTATTTCTTAAAAAGAAAAAAAATGTAATTTTTGAGTCTAACATAATTTTCATGTTCCTTGCAAGTCAAAAGGTACCGAGGTCCTTGGAGGCTCTGACATTTTTTTCTGTTATTGTGTAGTTTCCAAGCCCCTGCTGCTTTGGGCTTCATCAGACTTTAAAATGACCTTTTCTTCTTCAACTAAACTTGTTATTCTGCAAAATGGTCAAAACTCTGGAGATTATAATAGGAGCTAATTATTCACAGTGTGAGGCTACCTTGAATCTTTATCTTAATAAGGCAAAATATGAGTCCGTGTTCTTAATGGACATTTAAAAATTAATTTTCTTCTTGTTTGTGAAAAATGACGCATAAGATACAACAAACATTTATTAAGCACTTATCTTTGGGTATATAGGACAGTGTTAAGGGACAGAGGAAGTCACAGTGTTTAGACTGGACATGGTCTCTGTCCTCTTGGAGGTTGTAATCTAATGTGGGGACGATGTCGTTGTTTATCCTTCCTTCTCAAAGGGGACCAAAAATGACATCATGGAGTGATGTCTTGACTTGAGCATGAATTGGATTAAATTGAGGCACAAAGTTGTAAGCTTCATCAGAGTCATCAAAGTCCAGTGGCAGGACAAAAGTCGAGATGACTGGTGATGACCTGAGATGCAGTGGGTGACCTTGGTGTTTTTGATGTCTGACTAAGCTCTGAGCCAGTCGTTCTCAACCTGTGGGTCATGACCCCTTTGGGGGTCAAACAACCCTTTCACAGGGGTCACTTAAGACCATCAGAAAACACGTATTTCCAATGGTCTTAGGAACAGAGACACTGCTCCTCTGTCTGTCTGCAGGCAGGTCTGCCTGCATGCAGATATGCCCACATATGAGTGTTAAAGGGTCATGGCATTAGAAAGGTTGAGAACCACTGCTAAGCACTCTTCAGTACCTGCTTCTGCTGCCTTCATGGCCATCAGAACAAATTGTTCTCATCTTCCCGTTCTGCTAGAGGAAGTCCTCATATGTGTGGGGTAGATATCCCTCTAACTGACCAATGGGTCTGAATCTTATTGGTTACCCTCAACCTGGTTTAGCCTGTTTGCCAAGATAGTTTTACTGGAGTGTGGTCTTTGTGCATGCTACAGCTTCTTGGAGCCACTAGTGACAGTTGGGTGACAGGCTGCTCATCCACCTTGGGGACAATATATTAACATATATCCATACCAATGTGATATGATAAATGCATTAGAAAGGTGCAAGACCAAGTGTTACATGAGTTTTGAGGGGAAAGGTTGTTACCAAAGGTTGATCGAAAGATGGAGGTCTTCATGGAGATGGTTACATATGAGTTGAGGTTAAAGACCAGATAGGAATTCATCAAACAAATTGAGAATGAAAGGTTAGGTAAAAGGGAAGTCAGAGACCACCAAGGTCATATCTATGGTGAATAATGAGGCCATTGATAGGAATGAGTGAATTAATAAGGAATGACTTTATGGAGAAAGATAAGGAATTTGATTTTGGACAAAGAATTTGAGGTGTTGGTTTGACAGTCTAGAGGAGATTGTCCCACAAGGAATTTGGAGATGCAAGTCTAGAGATCAGCATAGAAGATGGATCTGGAGCTGAAGATTTGGGAGTTATAGTGCCTAAGGAGGTGGTTGTCTTGAGAATTAGAAAAAGCAAGGTGGTCTTGAATAAAAACATCTATAATATTATTACATTATAATATTATAACATTATAATAAGAAATTTAACAATAGAAAGTCTAAAAATGTAGTTAATGGCTTAGGGGAACCTGTGTAGACTATTCTCATATTCATTCCTCAATGTTTGCTTCATAGTGAATGGGACAACAATATAAAGATTAGTTTGATGATCTGTGACAAGGATAAACTGGTCTCAGTTGGAGAGGAGGGAAAACTGAATAAAAGAATGGTAAATAAGGCTTACATAGTAATTATTGCTAAGAGAAAAGGGAAAGAGGTAGCCGGGTGACTTCAAGATGTCTCAAGATGTGCCGTAAGGCTTAATGCACAAATATTATAAAGGGGTTTGCCTCTACCTCATGCCTGGAGTCTTCAGACCTTTGGGGTTAGTAGGAGGAAATGGTTGAGATGATGTGTATATGCATTGCTGGAAAGGAAGGTAGAGATGTTCTTCATGGTCCGTGGGAAATTAAATCCAATTAGATTCAACAAAGATTTAAGACCTACTATGTGCTAGGTTCTGGGGATAGAAACAAAAACCAATCTCTTCCCTCAGGGTGTTTACTTTCAACTTCTTGTTCTTGTTCCGTTTGTGACCTCATGGACATACTGTCCTGGTCCCTGAAGTTTTCTTGGCGAAGATATCCTAGTGTTTTGCCATTTCCTTTCCAGTGGATTAAGGCAAACAGAGATTAAATGAGTTGCCTGGGGTCACACAGCTAGTAAAGGTCTGAGGTGGAATTTGAATTTAAGACTTCCTGATTCCAGGCCCTGTGCTCTATCCACTGGGCCACCTCAGTTTACTTTATATACATATATATGAAAAGTAAATCCAAGATTATTTCAGGAGGGAGATAGCCCTGATGATGAGGGGAATCAAGAAAGGAGTAACCATAGGGACTGAGCTGAACCTTGAAAGAAGCTCTGAATTCTAGGAAGAAAGAAGAGGAGGAGAGGGTACATGCCAGGCCCAGGGGAAAAGCTGTATAAAGAGACCAGGGTGGGAGATGGAATATGGCACTTCCTACTCCCACGAGTAAGCTGTGTTAACAAAGCTTCCTCATTATATTTTTAACTGCTTCAAGCTGTCTCTGTATTACTATGTGACTCTACGCTTTTTATGAGACAGGAACATAGATTTTAGGGATAACAGGCGTCATTTGCATGAGTGGTAGTTAATATCCATATCATAATATATATTATGAAATATGTAAGTACAATAAATATTATTTAAAATAATGATAATGGAAGCAAATGAGAATAATTATTTTTCATGCAGCATGGCCCAGTGGAAAGAACACTGGATTCAAAATCAGGAGCTGCTTTGTAGTTGTGTGACTTCATACAAATTATTAAATCTCTCTGAACTTTAGCTTCCCCATCTGAAAAATACACCTAACAATTCCTGTCTAATTCCATTATAAGGTTGTTGTGAGGAAAGTGTTTTACAAACATGGACATGCTTTATATATATATATATATATATATATATAAAAGATATTTTTGTTCTATGAACCGTAATATCTAGCAGAAGAGTTGCCATGTTCATACCATATGTTTTTCTGTTCTGTTCCAGCTCCAGTGACAACATATTTCCAAAAACAAATAATGTACAGTAATAGTTGCCAGATTGGGTTAAACACTTTAACTGGGATTTCACTCTATTGGAAGCCTAATTATTTTCCTTTTTTTACTTCATGGTAGGTTTCACCGGCCAGGAGGGACTTAGATGAATGGGAGCCCATTATTCCAGTGAAATAAACCCTCCTCAACAGGTCTTGGTCCATTCCTTACACTCTGTCTAATTACGAACACAAAGTTTTATTGCTTTAATGACTACCAGCAGTTTGGGGATTATGTAATGAAATTTCAACATATGTATGGTGTCCTTGTCAGCAGCATTACAGGAAAATTTGTACTAACTGAAGTTACCATTGCTTCTTAGTGATGTAATATAGTGTCCAAAAGGGACATTTGTTTTAAACAAAGGTCACGGAGATCTGTTAAAAGTTAGTACCATCTCAACAATGGTTTTAAAACACGCTAACAATTTTGTTTGAGTTAAATATTTGTATAAAATATATTCTTGTGTCTGAATAAGCTTCATCAAAACTTTTAGATAGCACTGCCTTGAAGTCTTTACACTAGTAAAGTATAAAGAACACTTTGGCATGTTCAAGAAGGAGCCACCAAGATAGGAGAAGGAGTCAAGGTGACTTGAAAATCAAATCTTTTGGAATGGAAAGGAGACCATTAGGTCCATTGCTCCTACAGAATTCATTTAATGAGCTAGCCAAATTGATGTTATTTCTCTAAATTCATAATAATTGTACCAATTTTAATTTACATTCATATATCTGACATGATTGCTAGGTTTGCATTTATAGTGTTCAAGGCTTAAAGGTGATCCTGTAATTCTTTTTCATTAGAGATAGTCATTGATCAGCTGTTCATGCAATAAGATATGCATTTCCTTTCAAATAGCTTTAAAAATTCCTACTTAAAATTTTTTTTTCTGAAAGTTTAACCATGTATAATACAATCTGATTTTGGTGCTCTCCAAACTTCTTTTCAATATTCAGTGGAAAGCATTTAGTTTTCCCTGCTAGCTAGTTGATGTTAATTATGGAAAGTAAGGAGCAGTTAACAGAGTTAGCTAGGTATTAATATGCCAGAGAAGTACAAAGACATGTTTATGTTCTATCATGACTTTATGAAAAATGAAAGAGTTCTCTGATTGAATTGGGAAGGCAGATGGCCATTGGCTGGGAAGTTAGCTGTGCTCCTGAAGATCTTTATAAAATGAAATCTGTGAGGCCCTGGAATTAGTCCAATAGTTTGAAATTCTGGGGCAGTTGAGCCAGCGAGCAGCTTTCTGGAGTCCAGCATGGCCCCTTCCCCCCATTTGCCACAAGAAAGTGAGGGGGGAGGGTAAATGGGATTTTCTTTTCTTCCTCTCTAACCCTCTCCCCCCTCCATTAGCCATGGTGTCTAAAGGCAGAGCTAAACACCAAGTTGGAGATACTAAATTGAGCAAGAGGAAGCCTGAGAGTTGAACAGTTGCAGGCAGAGAACAGAGACACAGAAAGGTTGAATTCAAGGACGAAAGATCTCTCACAGCAAAGAAGAGAGCTGGTTATGGATGTGAGAGAGGATGCAATAGTCATGGCGTTGGATCAAGCTGAGAAGAGGAACTTAGGGAGCCCCGCTGAGTGATTCACTCCACAGAGAAGCTGTTTTCTGGGAGGACTCTATCAGAAGAGAATTGCCTGGGGAATATGTGTTCTCTACGCGTATAACTTACTGTTACCATACTCCACTTGGGCCGACTCTTCCCACTGACACCACATGTATTAGCAGGAGAGGGCATCCCAGATTTGTGAGAATTTTTGTTACTGTTATTCAGATTTTGCTATGTTCGTGTTTACTGGCTGACCATTGAAAGTAACCTCACTAGTTGGGAGGGCTCCTGAGCTATAATTTTAGGAATGTGGTGCTGCTATGTATTTTGGAATCTTTGAGTAGTGCCCTCTGGCTGTACGTGAGTGCAAGTGCAAGTGAGGAGTATTACATATATGTCAGTGATATACTTCTTTGTCCATAGGATTCATGGGTAATAAAGCACTGTTAATGGGACTTCTGAGAGTGTTTCCTACAATTAACTACTTTATCCCAAACCCCTTTCTTCAAAATAGTTCATTTCTAGAGAAAGGAAACAGTTTTGTGCCTCAGTTATAGTCTTGAGCTCAGTTTGGTCTTTGGCCCAATTATGGTTGCTGATTGCTGAGTATTGGTCATGTTAGGATGCCATTCCATTAGTGATAGGCTAGTGCTAAAAGGGAAAATATAGCAGAGGTTCTTATGGGTCTGCTACTGGGATCACAAGGGAATCCTCTGTCTGGCCACACATCCTGACTCATGGATTCTTCCACAGCTACCTTATTTCTTCAGGTAAGTTCTTTACCATGACTGGTTCATTGCATGTCTGTATGGGATTGTTGCTTATAGTGGTAGCTATATGAGTTGGCACAACGCGGTGAATCCCAGTAGGTACGCTGCTCCTGGAATGGGGAAATTGCCTTTGCCTCGTTGGACTGTTTTCATATAATTGGGAGTCTGAAAAGCTGTCCATCTGTGTCATGACCAGGGTAGGGTCTTGTTAGGCACAGGACAATGCACAGATACCTGGAGGTACAGAGTCTAAAAGATGACAGTATCTGGTGGCATGTGCTGTGTGTGAAGTACTAAGTGGGCAACTGACAGTGGGGGGCAGGGGATGAAGGGACTTTCTTGGACACTTTGTACTCTTGTTAAACTTTCATGGTAATGTCATAATAAAGATGCAGGAGGGTTTTGGGATGGCAGTTGGCTCGTATTCATACCTTCTTCGGATCTGATGTCTACATAACAACAGCAGTAACAGCAAGAGGTAGCGTCTGTGTGGTGCGTTATGGTTTGCAAAGTGCTTTGCAAATATGATTTTATCCTCTCACCAACCCTGGGAAGTAGGTGCTATTATTATATTCATTTTAGAAGTGGGGAAACTGAAGCAAACAGCTTTTTAAAAAGGAGCCTTGCCCGTGGTTATAGAGTTAGTGTCTGAGGCAAGATTTGAACTCAGGTCTCCCTGACTCATGACTTTATCCACTGTGTCATCTAGCTGCAATTAGAAGAAATAGAAGTTATTATGACAGGACCTAGAGTTCCTAGAGTATATCCCACAGTCCAGTTCAGCCCCAATGGGCTTTGTGTGCTGCTGATGGTCATGATGGAGTGCCATCATCACTGTGGACTTCAGATACTGCTCATTATGGCTGACAGTGGCACTGTTGGTGGCCAGCGTTAGTGGGCCTTGAATAATGGCCACGTATTTCAAGCAAAATTTCTGGCAGTTGAACTGGGATAATCTGAGTACTGGGCTGCTTGCAGAATGGCTTTTCAGGATCTCTTTCACATGTCATTTGGAAGAGGATATTGCGTATATTATTCAGTGCTCAGTCACCAGGGAGGGGACTGAGTTGACCTCAGAGTTTCAAACTCCTCAGATTCCGCAGCCACAGCCAGGGTAAGGCAGTTTTACTGATGCTTGGGAGTGATGTACATACCTTTGAAGCTGAGCTTACCCTCAGAAGCAGATGCCCCAGCACTGCACTTGGCCAGTCCTCCCTTGCTGATACAGTTTTGATATGAAACCATCTGGCACTGATGAGGAGCTTATCTGCCACCCACTGTTGAAGCTGGTTAGGCCACAGCTGCTGTTTATTCTCAGGAATAAAAGACCAGTTTTTAAAGAACTGTTCCAGGCTCGAGTCATGGTTTTCTAAGGGGTCATTGAGAGATTTAAGTTGATCATTTGAGATTCTTGTTTCGAAGTCTCAGTAGCTATCATGATGGTGCTGTCAGAAGTGAAAGTCAATTTTATGATGAAATAGTTGGCATGGCAGATGGACTTCCTGCCTTTGACTCTTCTTTCATGAGATGCTCAACCCCATTCTGATTCTCCCTGTCTCCTCTCAATCTAATCCTCTCTCTCCTCACAATTTCACCATTTGGAATATTATCCCTTCCTATTCAATTGATCTTATGGCCTCTATGGATTCATTTATACAT
>CM053590.1:200125109-200163351 GCA_028646515.1 Pseudochirops corinnae | reverse complement strand
TTTCAACAGTTACAATTGTCACTTTTCCATGTTGTCATGTAAATAGTTCATCTTTGATAGGTACCTTATGATTTCTTTTCTGTGTTTGTCTTCTCATGCTTCTTGTGTTGGAGTGTCAAACTTTCTTTTCAGTTCTGGTTTTTTCAGCAGGAATGTTTGAAAGTCCTCCATCTCATCGAATGACCATATTTTCCCCTGGAATACTATGCTCAATTGTGCTGGGTAGGTGATTCTTGGTTTTAATCCAAGCTCCCTTGATCTCCAGAATATCATATTCCATGCCCTTTAATCCCTTAATGTAGCAGCTGCCAGATCCTGGGTTATCCTAATTGTGTTTCCACAATATTCAAATTGTTTCTTCCTGGCAGCTTGCAATACCTTCTCCTTGATCTGGGGATTTTGGAACCTGGCTATAACATTTCTAGGAGTTTTCTTTTGGGGGCTGCCTTTGACTCTTCAGAAAGGTGTGAAGATGAGATCGTTTTCTTTCTCCAATTTGCATAAGAAGTCTTGATCTTTTGGAAACTCAAAAGTATTTTTGTTTGCCATCACTCAGGTTCTTCTCAGAGACTGTAATCCAAACTTGTATTTTTTTTTTTTACATATGATACAATGGCTTTCTTTTTGTAGTGTTGAATCAGAAGTATTGAAAGGTTTCCACAATCCAAAAGGCTTATGACAGAGTCACAAAGTGTGACAAATTTACTATGTTCCATGCAGTTTACTAAGCAATGGAAATAGAAATATAAGCAAAAAGAAAGATAACCCTTAAGGAGTTTACATTCTGATGAGAGAAGACAGCCCATCAAAGGTAGGTAAAAAGGAAAAGAGAGGAAGAAGAAGGTATTGTGTGGGGTCTCAGTGAATAAAGAAGTCTAAAGAGTCAGGAGCAAAGCCAAGAGAGGAATAAAGGAATGAAGATGGCTGACTGGCCGGGACAATTTTCTTAAAATGGAGTTTCCAGGAGGAACCGATCAACCACAGGATGGGGCTACAGAGGCAGTGTGATTGTCCACAGCAAGAAGGTTAGTACTGGTAGACAAAGAAGTTCAGAGATAAGAGCAGAGCCATCCAAGGAAATGAAGAAGAAAACACAGCTTGGGCATTTTCCTTATGGAAGATAGCATAGAGTCCAAATGGAAGAGGGGTTATGAGCATTGTCATGTTATAGTTGTTAGGTCTTCCAGAAGGTTCTCTTAGTGGATGACAATCCACAAATCCCTTACAGGCCTGTTTTTCTGCTGGTCTTTGTTGGTCTTGTAGTCTCTCCTTACAGGCTCATTTCTTCACTGACCACTGAACTGGACCTGAGAACCCCTTGGGTGTTGGATTCAATGAGAATGAATACTCAGGAAGATAGCAGTCTACTACCACTTTTTTAAAAACTGTTCCTGTGGAAGAGACTTACAAGGGTGCTTTAAGCTAAAGGATGACTGCATTTTCCTGATGTTTGCCTATTCTTCACTGAGGTGTACTGGAAATTTCTAGTGACAAAAGCCTACACGGGGCTGAGGAGCTCATCCTGTTAAGGATGATCCAGCTCATCCTCAAACTCATCCAGTTGGAGAAGCTCTTTCCTTTGCCTACAACTGCTTTTATTCTCCCTGCAATTTCAGGTGTCATGGATACCCAGGGTCTCTATAGCAGTCAACCAGATATAGTCATTCAAGTGAGTGTTGCACATCTCCTAAACTTGCTCCCCATTACTTTTATAGTCTTGGTTTCTTGCTTCCACATAATTAATTTCTACTGTGCCACCACTCCTCCAGACCACTCATTTGGATTCTATGAACATAACTAGGCCTATTACACCAGCTCAGACAACTCAGCTACAGTCTTTGATGGTATAGGGGTCGAAATGTGTCCCTTCTTAGGGCATATTGCTCTTTAGTCATAGCTACAAGATCCAGCTAATCAAAGTCAGGCAAAATGCACCATGGCTAGGATTAAATGGTATCTCATTTTGACCCTCTATATATGAGCTTTCTGTTACAGATCACTATGTAGGTCAGATAACCTGACATACTTCTAATATCTTCTCTGGATATTATGCCAGTTCAGGCTGTCTTTCACTGTTTCTTGGTTTTGTGGGTGTCCTCTGTACACTAAATGTTTCCACACTTAAAAGTGTTGGACAAGAAAGGGTCTACTTCTGCTCCAGGCTGACTGTCAGCATCCTCAAAGCACTTGGCCTGAAGGCTGAGGTCTGAGTTTATGGGTGACTCAGGCTGACTGCCATTATAGCCAGGATCTATGGGCTTCCCACTTTCCTTTGGAATCTTTATTTCTTGAATATCAGGCAAGAAAGAAGCTGCTGAGAAGTTCAGACTTTCTGCCTGGTGTGAACAGAGGTCTCCCTGTGGCCAAGACAAATTCAGCTGATTTTTCTTGCTTTGTAGCAACTTCAGACATCCTGCTTCTTTCTCAGCTGAATTATCATCTGACCTTTTATTTAACTCTGACCATCTACCCTAGAGAGGGAAAAAGAGAGATCCCACTCACTGAAGGTGTGAATCTTTAAAACTGGAAATTATTCTTTACAATCCACCTAAGACTCAGATGAGCTGGGAACAGAGATGTTCTAAATCTTCAAGTCTGCATCAGAACTGATCAGTCAGGGGAGGTATGTGGCAGGGCTGTGGTAGCTCCAAAACTGGCTTCCCCCCTTTCTTCTTTGGCACAATAAACCATACATGTATGCTAGTTTTCCACACTTCCCAAGAGGTTTCAGGGCAATGAGTAGTTTGGAAGGAAGGAATCATCTGATACCACTGCTCAAGGATCTATGCTACAGGACATTTGAGCATTTTAATTGTCTGATGAGGTGAAGGAAGGAGAATGGGAAGTCATGTATTACCTAATTTACTCTCATGGCTGATTGAATTTGTTCTTACAGAGAGAGGGACTTGTTCTTATGGCCTTGTCTAAATTCAGAAACTATCACAGAACTGGGGGCTCATTTCTCCCAATAGTGAGAGAAATGCATTTGTTAAGAATGAGCTCATTTTATACATGATATGATTATATACACGCAAAGGACACATGGACCAGAGGAAATGCAAGGTGTGGCACATATGTAGGAAACATATTTGTTCAGAACATATGTGCCTTCAATAAACAGTTCAAAACTCTGATACTCCAGAGCTGCTGACGCATGCATTCACTTGAGATGTCATCAGTGAACTGATTTCTCCACTACACTTGATGGTTATTTTTTCCTCTTCTCTGCTTGATGCCTCTGAGGTTATTTTGGCTCTTTGCTATTATCTGATGGTCTTTTGCTACTATGTTTCCCCAGAAGCAGAATTTGTTCACCATTTAGCTTCACAATGCTATCTTCAGGTTTTTTTGGGTGGGGAACAAAACCCCTAATCAAGCATTCATGGCAAGTTAGCTAGAGGAGCCCTTAAGACATCTTAAAACTAGCTTTTGAACTCATTTCTTCTTGCTATTTCTGAGTTAACTCAGTTTAAACTCTTCTCTGAGGTATGGTCTTAAGTTTCTTTTAAATCATATCACATTATTGGTTTACTACATCAGATTCCCTTCAAACCTTACAAGGAACTCTACTTAGTGAAGTTGCAAAGGTACTGTTTGGAGCTGTGGTGAAGGGGTTAATTTGAGTTTCATCATAACCATAATTGACATATGGAAATCAACGTAAGACTGAAAAGGGTTCAGGTAGGTTTGGTGAACTGTCTTCTAAGGAAGAAAAAAGAACAGGAAAGAAGAAAAGAAGAGAAGAAAGGAAGGAAGGAAGAAAAGAAGGAAGGAACAAAGGAAAGAACAAAGGAAGGAAAGCCAAGCCAGAGGTTGAGAAACCATACAGACCCAGGAGAGAAAAATAAAGTATTATTTTATTTGTTTTTGTTGTAGCACAATGGCATTGAAGGTTTGATTTTGTCTTGTTCAGTGCTAAGAGTTTGATGTAAGATTTTACTACTTAATTTTAATGTTTATTTATTATTTTGGTCAGTGGTTATTAAGATTATAATAATTTTGAAATAAGCTTACTATACAAAGTTGGAAAAAACAGAAGGCAACTTGATAAGATGACTATATAGGTATATAATCACAGGATTATAAGTACATGTAATTACACAGACTTTGGGCATTGTTATAATATCTTTAAGAGAGAGTGAGCAGAATCCTGTGCATTGACGGCTGTCATTGTGGCAGGGGAGTAGTGTGTGTGAGACAATAAGAGAGTATTAAGTCTTGAAGACACGAGAGGCTTAACTTGCAGGGTGTGATGATAAGCAAAGAAGTCCTTAGTGCCTTGTTTCAGCTATTTAACTATTTAGCACCTTGTTTCAGTTCAAGTTTCTCTTGAGTCTTGCCCATGATTATATCAAGTCTTTGTTAAGAAACAGAACTTGTGAAAACCACAGTGGGAGGAACTTGCCAAAGACAGGAACAGGAAAGATATGAGAGGTGGGTGGAACAGGGAGGAGCTAATGACAAGATAAAAAGCTGAGCACAAGCTGGGAGAGAGCAGAACTGAGAAGGGAACACTTGTGGTGGCAGAGTTGAGAAGCAGACAACTCTGTTTGTCTGTTCTGTCTGTGTTGACTTGTACTTGTAATGCTTTGTACAGAAGCCTGGGACCTTACTGGAAGCCCTGAAAGAGGATTTTCTTGTTGTCTGTTTACAGAAGTCCTGGAGGAGGGATTTGGAGGTCCTGGGACTATATTGACAATTTGTGCTGAGTTCTTAGACTTTGTGGGTCTGTGTTGATTTCACAAGCAGATAGTGAATTGATGGTGGTGCTGGCAATGTGAATGAATGTTGTTTTGGCTCTGTTAAGCTTTGTCTTCCCAGAAACAAACTGCAAAGGACTTGAGGTAGACTGGACATTGTGAACTTCAATATGAAACTGGATGAGGAGCTGAGAGCTGCCTACCTTTGAATCCAGGTGACAGTTGGGTGGATCCAGGGAGCTGAACCCATGGAAGAGGAACCATGGAATTTGGGAGCCATCCTCTAGTCAAGATGAAAAAGACTTCTCTTTGAGTACTTGATGCTGACTGAGAAGATCCTGATTTACTGTGGCCTAGAGGTGGAGAACTTTGACTTTTGTACTTTGTGTCCCTTAAGGATGATTGAGTTAAGGACTTACTGATAATATGTTTTGTTTAAAACTATGTGGCCACTTTGGTGAAAACTATGTGGCCACTTTAGTGGATCAGAACCCTAAAGCTGTTCATAGCTGCAGTCCTCTGGAAAGCTGCTCATGGTTGGCTTTGTACACGGAGAAAGAGTTTGTGAGGACACTTTTATGTTTGAGAGAACATGAAGATGCTTTTTTTTTTTTTTATTAAAGAAACCCAGGTTTAACTCTTAATCTGTGGAGAAAATATCTTGATAATTTCTGAGAGATTTTAACTACTATTTTGGGATTACTGAATTGTTGGATAGAGATTTCACTTTTCTGCAGGAACCAGAAGTTGCAATTTGTTGGTAAGAGATTGCTGAAATATCTATGTCTTTGTGTTATTTTACTTTTTATGAATTATATAGGCATTAATACAGACAAAATAAGATGTTTGTATATGTCTATAAGACTGCAAGGAGAGAAAGTTTATAAGAAAAAATATTTTTTGAGTTCTTACAAATTGGAATAGAGACTCAGTGCTAATGAATTAATGAGAGATTTTGCATTTTACAATTGTGAGAAATATCAGATCATACTACTTGATTGCTTTTGAATTCAGTGAGATTAAGAATTAATGTCAGTAGCAGTCTGAGGGGTTGGTATCTGGTGTGTTTTCCCCTGAGAGTACCTGAGAGATAATTCATCACATCTACGTACACCCACACAGATCCAAGAGATTGCTACAGGTGAAGTAGCATAAATCCCATTACATATGCAATCATCTATGGTATTGCTACATGTGTATGGCAGAAGCCTGGGGCTATATGTGAAAGGAGATGAAATGAAGATGGGCTTAAAGAACTTTACACCCTAGCTTTTGCTTAGTGGTTACACAAATATTATGGAAAATTATTTGAAGAGTGTTCAATATTTCTTGTGCTTTGCTTGCAGATATTATAGAGAATCAATTATTAGACTGTGCTTCCTTTAAGGGGGAAAGGAAGACTCAGAGAAAGGCTTAAAATTCTTAGGAGCTCAGTTCTCTTTTCATCATTCTGTCAGCATCATTTAACCTTATTTTTTGACTTTATTTTTTCCCACCATCAACATTCTTTCTCCACTATTAAGGCTAGTCCTCTCTTAAATCCACAATTAACTCTCTGTGGCAAGAGGTTACACTCACTGAAAGTGCTTCCTCTCCCCAGTTTTCTGTATCTGTTTTTTTTATTCTCTGTGGGATTTTGCTGGTGTCCATAGATCCTCCTGCTGGTGATCCCTGGCATCTATATGCTTGCTGGAAAAAAAGCTCTTCTTCAAGACACTATGACCAATTAGGAGAGGAGAGGAAGAGAGAAAACTCTTTCCCCACCATACTCCTTCACAAAATTTCTGCTTTCTAGAACTGATTGGCTTAGCATTTTAGATGTCAATAGGTATGTGGGTAATGTATGGCCAGCTAATGACCCTAATTATATTAGAGATGATTCCTTCATACTTCATAAAAAGAATAATTGGACAGAGAGTCTGTCTTTGGACTTTCTGTTAAAATATAAATATTTCATTACCTCTGCTTTCTGCTACTAACTTACTGTGAACACATCAATTAATTGATAAGGAAAAACCAAGTTTCCCTCATTACAATTGGAGGGGATATGGGAAGATAGGCACATTAATATGCTTTTGGTGGAGCCGTCAATTTGTCCAATTGTTTAGAAAAACAATTTGGAACTATGTGAGAAAAATTCCTCCTGGAACATATATCCTAAAGAAGTAATTGATAGAAAGGTCCTATTCATAGCAGCCCTCTTTGTGTGAGCCAAAACAAAGGACCCAACATCTATTGGGGAACTGTTGAACAAATTGTATAATGTGAATGTAGAAGCATACTGTCGTGTCATAAGAAATAATAAGAACAATTCATCGGTTGAAAGATTTGTATGGTTAGGTGCAGGGTGAAGCAAACAAAATCAAGAGAACAATATAAGCAATGAACATAATAATGTCAATAAAAATGCTACAATGCTACAAAACAAATCAATGCAATGACCACTTTTGATTATAGAAGAGTGGGAATGAAAAGTACCTTTCTTTTCTCAGTGGAGAGGTAGTGGACTACAGGTGCAGAATGAAGCCTATTGTGTTAGATGTGTTCAATATGTAGGTCTGTTTTGCATTTGTGTGTGTGTGTGTGTGTGTGTGTGTGTTTGTGTTGGGAAAGGATTTTAATGAAGCCTGGTATTGGGAAATGAAAACATTGTCCACAAAAATCAATAAACTATGAAAAATTCACTGAATTAAAGTAGGATAAAAACTGCCAGGAAAACAGGAGATTTTTTTTTCTTGATTCTCTTTGTCTCTGCATTCCCTGTAATTATATTGGAATTATGAATCAGAGTGATAATTTTTTATTAATATTCTCTAATTCTTTTGTGATACTCCAGAGACAGATCCCCACAGTTAGGGCAGGTCTCTAGGTACTCATTCCAAAGTCTCCTGGAAAAATGTATTTCAAAGTGCCTATGGATGACTGAATGGTTTTAAAATGGAAATTTGGACAAGAAAGTAAAGTTGAACTGATAAAGCTGGAGGAGAAGAAGAGGAGACAGAGGACTGTGTAGGCAAGAGGGAAGCCCCTGCTCCTTTCCTAGAAGCAACAGCTAGAAGTAGAGAAGAGAGATGGAAAAGAAACAGCTAACAGGAAACAAAAACAGCAAGGCAGTGTGATGGTATTGAGGATGCCCAAGAAGCCAGAGGCTTCATGTTCTGAGGGGCAGAGTAGACAGCATCGACTAATGGGAAGACAAACTCAATCCTTAATGAAATGTTCTCAGATGCAGAATTTAAGTGGTTGATGGAATATTTTTTCTCCCATTTCCCTTCCCCTCATCCATTATTTCAGAAGGATATTTAAACCCAATGTTTAATATTTTCCCTTTAAGCTGTTTTATATGACTTCAATAATCTTGTTTAGTCTGTTTCCTCTAGATAAATGATGGAATGGATTCCAATTATTTTCTTTGTGTTTGTTCTTGTTTTTTCACGCCCAGTAGGTCAGCGCTGAATATTTTTCCTTCACAGTATGTAACTGACTAAGGAGTATTCTTTCCAGCTTGGTAGTTAAGTGCTGCCTGGGGGTAAGAATAAGATGATATTGTTTGGTTTTTTTTTTCTATTTGTAATAGTAACTTCATAATTCTCTGCAAAAGACAGACTCTTTAAATGCAACCACGAGTTATTCTTTTTGGCCCTCTGGATGTTTCTATCATTTGTACTCTATTGTAATTGTGGCTGTGACTTGTCAGGAGGAGGCAATTAAGTGTCCTCATTGGCTTGGATCCAGAAGGAAAGTTAGAAAGTCAGAGGAGAAAGTGGTGGTTAGGACAGAAGATACTGCCCCAAGCCAGCCCTGTGGGATTGAGATAAATGTATGTGGTCAGGTACTTTTTACTTTTTTAAATTTTTTCGGTGAGTCATTGTTCTTTGCATTTCCATTATTATAATTATTGCTTCTGTTGTTTCTTGGTTCTACTTAATTCAATCTGCATTGGTTCATATAGATCTTTCTAGGCATCTCCAAATTCATCACACTCATTATTTCTTACATTTCCATTATATTCATGAACCACAATGTGTTTAGCCATTCATGAACTGATGGACATCTACTTTATTTCCAATGCTCTGCTGCTAGAAATATGCTGCTAGAAGTATTCTGAAGTATATAGAGACTTTCTTTTTATTGATAGCTTCTCTGGAATATAAGCACAGTGATGGAGCCTCTGGTTCAAAGAGCATGGACATTCTAGTGCTGTATTTACATAATTCTAAATTGCTTTCCAAAATGGTTATATCATTTTACAGTTCTAGTGGATCATCCTACAATCTCTAAATACTACTTTTTGGCTCTCTAGGTAGAAGCATGGTCATAAGGAAGTGAGAGTTGCTGATTCAATAACCATTAGGAGCCAGTTAGTTTCACAACTTGTCCCTGGATTGCATTTGTATCTCTGAACAACCACTCTATAGTAGTGGACTAGAAACCATAACTAGAGAATCAGTTGAGGGAATTGGGTATATTTAATTTGGAACAGAGAAGATTTAAGGGAGATAATTAAACTTGTCTTCAGATATTTGAAGAGTCATCTTGTAGAAGAGGAATTAGACTTTTTATGTTTAGCCCAGAGGTCAAAGAGCAGTAGGTTGAAACTATAGAAACACTGCTATCAATTCAAATATGGAAAAAAAATTCCGAACAATTAGAACAATTGAAAAAATGAAATGGGTGACCTTATGGAGGAAACATTTTTTTCATCATTGGGACATTCAGTTCAGGAATTTTATGTAGGGGATGCCTGTTCAGCTTTAGGACTCCATGAACCTCTGTGGTACTTCCAACACTGAGATTCTCTGCTTCTTGAAATGTTTTTAGTGCATCTCACTTTAGAGGTGCCCTTGAGAGAGTGTAGATTGCTCAGCATTAGTCTATAAAGAACAGAATGAATGACAAAAACATTTATTAAACACCTAATATGTGTGTCAAGCTCTGTGCTAAGTGCTGGGGATACAAATAGTAAAAATGAGACAACTCCTGCTCTTAAGGAACTCATACTATAGTTGGGAGAGACAACAGATAAGAGACAGTTTAGCTGCAGGGCAAAGGGAAAGGCCCAGAAGTCCTCCATGTGCAGTGGCAGAGTAGATGACAAGTGTCAGAGGTCCTTAGATTACATAAGTAGGTTGGATGACACTTCTGGGTGACTCCATGACAGATGATAAGACCTGGAAGACTTAAGGATTCAGTGGCAGAGCACATGATGAGGCTTAGTGGTCTTCCATCTCATAAGAAGGAATGGAATTCTTGACTCCCGTCTTAGCCAAGTCCTATAAATTGTCAAGTACACGGGGAAGAAGGAGAAAAATGGGGAAGAGAGGATCCTAAATGGTGGTGGTTCTTCTTAGCAACCTGAATGGATTTGTGTAAGAGGAAGGTAGGCAGGAAGTAGGATTGGGGAGTGGTCAAAGTGCAAAAACAAGGAGGAAAAGATCTCCGCTCCCCCAGATTGGAAGAGGAAAAGAAACTCCACATACGTGCCCTGTTTATGTAGATTTGTAGAATCTCTGAAGTCCTGCTGAATACTACAATCCCAGGATGATAGGACTGATAGCTAGAAAAGACCTTAGAGGTCATCCAGTCCAACCCCCTCCGTTTGTATATGAAGAAACCGAGATCCAGAAAAACGAACATCAAGAATCACTTTTCCATGGGACTAGCTGTGCCGTAAAGGAGGAGGGGATAAAACACTAGAACGAATCAAACTTCACGTGGACATCATGTTCTAGTCTTTTGTATTTGGCAGAGCCGATGTCTGCTTTTTTGCTGTCATTTGGCTATTTTCATGCATTTTTTGGACTTCTGTTCCTTTGTTCATCTAATTAAAAAAAAAATCTTTATCTTCAGAAGTGATGCTTTCAAAAAGGCAAAATTTCTGTTAGGTTGTCTTTTTCCTGGCCAAGGTAGCCTCTGAAGCAGCATCCCTAACCTGGGCTTAGATTTTCCTTGCCAAGGTAGCCTCTGAAGCGGCATCCCTAACCTGGGTTTAGATGATAAAACACTCTACTGTGCCCTTGTGGGGAAAACAAAATGTTTTCTTTTTTCCACTTCCTGGTCTGAGATAATGAAAACAGAACAAGGTGATTAGTGAATCTCCTGGGACGAAGCTTTCTTCTTCTTCTTCTTCTTTTTTTTTTTATGAAGCCATTCACATTCAAATAAATAAGCAAGTAAACCAACAAACTAAGAACAACAAAAAAACACTTCATAAATTTCCCAGAGTAGACTCCTGCATTTGTAGCTGTGTGGCAGAAATAACTCAACTTGCTGCTTTTCTTTGTTCCCACTTGATAGAAGGAACAAAGCAAAAACCACTGGCAAAACACAGACAAATCAGAAGGACTGCCTGTGATTTTTGCATAGTTGGTTTCTGATCCTCTTGGGACAACGAGGTGACCTAGTGAAGACTATTGGAAGCGGCTGGTGGTAGAGCATTTGCTACTGGCTTTTCCAGTAATTTCTGAAGAAAAGCCTTCCCTGCTCTAACACGGTTCTCTCAATAAACCCTGTTTCCTTTCTACTTTGCCTAAGAAAAGGGCTTAAAATTTTTTTTATATATGTCACTTTCCCAAAGCATTTTTCCCTCCTCCTACTTCCTGTCCCACATCTATCCCCTTGAAAAAGAAAGGAAGAAATATAGAACCTTTCCACGACATAGGCAGCAAAGTGGAACAGTACTTAGAGTACTAGGTATGGTATCAAGAAAAGCTTGAGTTCAAATCTAGCCTCAGATACTTCCTACCTATGTGACCGTGGCCCTGGGAAAAGTCACTTAATCTCTGTCTGCCTCAGTTTCCTCAACTGTAAAATGGGGATACCGCAACATCGACTCCCAAGGTTGTTTTGAGGATCAAACAAGATGTTTGAAAATGATTAGTATACTAAAAAGGGTATATTAGGTGCTTAAAAAATGTTTGTTCCCTTCTCTTTCCCCTACATAAGCGCAGGAAAGTAAATCATATTTCTGTATTGTTCATGTGCAAAAATGAATTCCTTATTCTTCATATTTGTCCATAATCACTGTCATGAGGTGGGTAGCATTCTTTTTCCTCTTTTTTTAAAAAATTAAATTGCTTTATTTACTTTTAGTTTACAACATTCAGCTCCGGAGTTCCTTGAGTTTCAGATTTTCTCCCCTTTGTTTGTACAGAAGCTTTTCAATTTAACATAATCAGAATTATCCATTTTGCATTTTATAATGCTCTCTAATTCTTGTTTCATCATGAAGTCTTTCCCTCTCCATAGATTTGACAGGTAAGCTATCTCTTGCTCTCCCAGATTGCTTACGGTATTAGCACCCATTTCGACTTTATTTTGGTGTACGATGTTAGATATTGGTCTACGCCCAATTTCTGCCATACTATTTTCCAGTTTTCCCAGCAGTTTTTGTCAAATAGTGTGTTCTTATCCCCAAAACTGGGGTCTTTGGGTTTATCAAACAGTGGATTGCTATAGTCATTGGCTGCCGAGTCTTGTGCACCCAATCTATTCCATTGATCCACTACTCTATTCCTCAGCCAGTACCAAGTAGTTTTGATGACTGCTGCTTTATAATACAGACTAATATCTGGTACAGCTAGACCACCTTCCCTAACATTTCTTTTCATTAATTGCCTTGATATTCTGGACCTTTTGTTCTTCCAAATGAATTTTGCTACTATTTTTTTCTAGATCTACAAAGTAATTTTTTGGTAGACTGATTGGTATGACACTAAATACGTAATTTAATTTAGGTAAAATTGTCATTTTTGTTATATCAGCTTGGCCCAGCCATAAGCAATTGATGTTTTCCCAATTAGTTAGATCTGACTTTATTTGTGTGAAAATTGTTCTGAAATTATGTTCATATAAGTCCCGGGTTTGTTTTGGCAGGTAGATTCCCAGATATTTTATAATGTCTACAGTAACTTTCAATGAGATTTCTTTTTCTATCTCTTGCTGTTGGATTTCGTTAGAGATATATAGGAATGCCGAGGATTTATGCGGGTTTATTTTATATCCTGCAACTTTGCCTAATTTGTTTATTATCTCAAGTAGTTTTTTAATTGATTCTCCTGGATTCTCTAAGCATATCATCATATCATCTGCAGAGTGATAGCTTAGTCTCTTCTTTGCCTAATTTGATTCCTTCAATTTCTTTTTCTTCTCTTATTGCTATTGTTAACATTTCTAGGACCAAATTGAATAAGAGGGGTGATAATGGACATCCTTGTTTCACCCCTGATCTTATTGGAAATGCTTCTAGCTTATCCATATTACATATAATACTTGCTGATGATTTTAGATAAGTGCTACTTATTATTTTAAGGAAGATGCCATTTATTCCTATACTTTCTAGTGTTTTTAATAGGAATGGGTGTTGTATTTTGTCAAAAGACTTTTCTGCGTCTATTGAGATAATCATATGTTTTGTGCTAGTTTTGTTGTTGATGTGATCAATTATTCTGATAGTTTTCCTGATGTTGAACCACCCATGAATTTCTGGAATAAATCCTACCTGATCAAAGTGTATTATTCTTGTGATGAGTTGCTGTAGTCTTTTTGCTAATGTTTTATTTAGAAATTTTACATCTATATTCATAAGGGAAATTGGTCTGTAATTTTCTTTCTCTCTTTTGTTTCTTCCCAATGTAGGTATCAGTACCATATTTGTGTCATAAAAATAATTTGGTAGGACTCCTTCTTCTCCAATTTGCCCAAATAGTTTGTGAAGTGTTGGAGTCAATTGTTCTTTAAATATTTGGTAGAATTCACTAATAAAGCCATCTGACCCTGGAGATTTTTTTCTTAGGGAGTTTATTGATGGCTTGTTCAATTTCTTTTTCTGAGATGGGGTTATTTGAGTAATTTACTTCCTTTTCAGTTAGTCTGGGTAACTTAAATTTTTCTAAATATTCACCCATTTCACTAGGATTGTCAAATTTATGTGCATACAATTGGGCAAAATAATTCCTAATGATTGTTTTACTTTCCTCTTCGATGGAGGTAGATTCACCCTTTTCATTTTTGATACTTGTAATTTGGTTTTCTTCTTTCTTTTTCTTTTATCATATTGACTGAAGGTCCTTCAATTTTACTTATTTTTTCATGATACCAGCTCTTAGTTTTATTTATTAATTCAATAGTTTTCTTAAATTCAATTTTATTAATCTCTCCTTTGATTTTCATTATTTCTAATTTAGTATTTAATTGGGGATTTTCAATTTGTGCTTTTTCAGTTACATGCCCAATTTATTGACCTCTATTTTCTCTATTTTATTTATGTGTGCATTCAGGGAGGTAAAACTTCCCCTAAGAATTACTTTTGCTGTATCCCACAAGTTTTGGTATGTTGTCTCATTATCATAATACTCTTGAACAAAGCTACTGATTGTTTTTATAATTTCTTGTTTGCCCCACTCATTCTTCAGGATTAAGTTATTTAGTTTCCAATTAGCTTTTAGTCTATCCTTCCATGGCCCTTTATTACATATAATTTTTATTGCATCATGATCTGAGAAGGATGCATTTAATATTTCTGCCTTTCTGCAGTGAATTGTGAGGCTTTTATGCTTTTGTACATGGTCAATTTTTGTATATATGCCATGTACTGCTGAGGAGATGGTATATTCCTTTTTATTCCCATTCGATTTTCTCCAGAGGTCTACCATATCTATCTTCTCTAAGATTCTGTTTACCTCCTTAACTTCTTTCTTCTTTATTTTGACGTTAGATTTATCAAGCTCAGAGAGAGGGAGATTGAAGTCTCCTACTAGTATAGTTTTGCAATCTATTTCTTCCTCTAACATCCTTAACTTCTCCTTTAGGAATCTGGATGCTGTGCCACTTGCTACATAAATATTTAGTAATGATATTGCTTCATTTTTGATGGTGCCTTTTAACAGGATATAGTTTCTTCCCTTATCTCTTTTAATTAGATCTATTTTTGCTTTTGCTTTGTCTGAGATAAGGATTGCTACCCCTGCTTTTTTTACTTTAGCTGAGGCATGATATATTTTACTCTAGCCTTTTATCTTTACCCTGTGTGTATCCCCCTGTTTCAGATGTGTTTCTTGTAAACAGCATATTGTAGGATTATGGTTTTTAATCCATTCTGCTATCCACCTCCATTTTATTGGAGAATTCATCCTATTCACATTCACAGTTATGATTACTATCTGCATCTTTCCCTCTATTCTATTCTCTCCTCTGTTTATACTTTTATTTTTCCCTGCTTCTCCCTTTCCCTCCTTAAGAGTTTTCCTTTTGACCACCTCCTCCCTCAGTATTCCCTTCTCATCAGCCCTCCTCCCTTTTCCTACCCTTCCCCCTACTACTTCTTCCCTCCCTTCTAACCCCCCCCTTTTGTGGCCCTTCCCCCCTCCTCCTGCCTGTAGGATATGATAAATTTTTATACTTAATGTAGTATGTTATATCTTCCTCAAATCAAGATTGACATGAATAGATCTCATTCAATGCTCTTCTCCCTCCCCTCTTTCCCTCTATTATAATAAGTTTTATGTCCAAGACTAGAAGGTGATGGAGGGTGGGATACTGAATAGGGGCAGTGATGGTGTCAGTGATGTCTTTGGGCTGTCACTGGAGATATATAGTTGATACCAAAGAAAATAGAGAAGTCATTGAAGAAAAGCCGTAATATATAATTTACATAATGAAATATATCAGAATGTTTCTTTTCAATTAATCAGACTCTCCTACTGTCCTTTTTACTGTATTTAGATACATATGTTGTCTCTCATCAGTAGCATCTTCCCTTTTCTATAAACTTCAGAATATGACACATCTAATGAGATAAAAGATTTGCCTAATGAGATGTGAATTGGCAAGATATTAAAAAATCTTGTTAGTAAAGAAATCTTCCTGAAATTTGCTTAATTTTTTGTCATTAAATTTTATTTTGTATTTTCCCATTTCATTTGATAGTCTACCAATAACAATAATTGCCTCAGCTTAGAAACAGTATTGTGGCAGCTAAATTGTTTAGTTTTGATGTTAAAAAGAAGCACTCATGACCTTTCAGATTATTTTTAATTTATTAAGGCAGAAGTTCTCAACCTTTGTAATGCTGTGATCCTTTAATACTCACATGTGGGCATATCTGCATGTGCACGGACCCGCCTGGAGACGAATAGAGGAATGGTGTCTTGGTGCCTAAGACCATTGGAGATATGTGTTTTCCAATGGTCTTAGGTGACCCCTTTGACCCCTGTGAAAGGGTCATTCAACCCCCAAAGGGATCACGACCCACAGGTTGAGAACTGCTGTATTAAGGTATAAGGTATATATAAGGTAATCAATTATAGGTAAAAATTGGCTCTAGCACACCAACACCGTTCCTTTTCCTCATCTCCCTACTTTATCAGTATCACCTTAGAGCAGATATGTTGAACATGTCCATGGGCCACATGTGGCCCACAATACTCTCTAGTGTAGCAGAATTACAATAAAATATAATTGGGAAATATTTAACAAAATAAATAATAATATAATAAAATGTAGATAACATAAACATGTAGTTTTCTAAGGCAATATGTGACCTGTATGGATCCTTATGTTCACTTTAGTGGCCTCTGTTTTGATTTGAGTTTGTCTGGCTTAAAGCATCATTCCTTTAACAGGGAAATGGAACTTTAAAGTGACATCAGTGGTAAAAACATCAAAAGCTCAGTGTCGAACTTGTGGGAAACCTAGAACATCATTTGAGATGTGCCTTTTGGTGTTTCCAGGAATAAAATTCTATCTTCTTCTATACTAGCTGTAAAGGTAATAGGAATTTGAAGATCTTCCCTGCCCCTTAATAAGCCTAAGGGAATATGAAGACCTTCCCTACTTTGAAAATATACTCCATCCCTTAATAGGCTGAATGTAATCACATGGAGCCTGTGGTGGGAGGAGTTTGCCGAAGGGTGGAGCAGAGCCCACAGGAAACTGGGAGTCAGAGCAGCTTGACATGGTTGGGAGGAGAGGGCATCTGAGGGAGACAGGCTTGTGAGTAAAAGCTGGTGTTTGCCATCTGCTATGACAGCTAGGCTTGTGTTGGTTTGCAGGAAGCCTAAAGGATGCCGTGGCTCTCTGTGCTGTTGTGGCTTATTAACTTCTTTGCTACTATGATGGAATTGGCTTACTGGTTTTAGAATTTGGTTTTCTTGTGTCTGAATAAATGTTTTGCATTTGTCTGTTGGAGAGTCTGTTAAATTTTGCAATTGAACACCATACAGGCATATTTATAGTGTTTGTGGGTCCTGTGAATATTGCATTGGTGCCACACACACACACACACACACACACACACATACACACACACGTATCTATATCTAATACCATCTATATCTGAATCTCTACCTATATATCTATATCTATTCATCTATACCAGCAACAATCTCAAAACAAAATCATACCTTGAAATAATCATACATACATACATATATATAAAGACACACAACAAAACAAAATCTAAGAAACCCAAACTCTTTTTGCAAGATGTCAACAGTAAGGACGCATGCAGATACTTGAAGATTGCTTTGATGAACTTAGCATTCCCATTTTCCCAGTTTCCTGCAGAAGAGCCTGCCTAGCTTGGTAGCATCAGTGTCTGCACAGGGGTCTAGTAGGTCCAAATTGCTATACCCTCCCTAGCTGGTTTAGGTTGGGTTTGTCAAGTCACGAGAAGCAGGCCTTAGCACATTTAGTCAGTCAATAATGCAGGCAGATATCTATCACCTAATTTGGAGCTTGAACAGCCTACATATCTGTAAAGAACAATACTGTACTATGGTCCAACCTATATCCTTGTTTGGATTTTTGTCATATAACCATTACTGGGTACCATTGGCCTAGCTTGTTCCTTAAAAGCCCAAGGCTTGGGAAAGACATGACCAAGTTTCTTACTGGGCTTGGCACTTGCTTTTTGACTTGTGTCCATCCTAGTTGGTTTACCTTACTACACTACTTAACAGAAATATGTCATCCTTCAAGTTGAGATGGCCCAAGGCAATATTATAGTCATGAGATCAGAGTGGGAAGGAATTTAGCCTAATCCCTCACTTTAAAAATGAGGAAAATGAAGCCTGGATTGTTTGAATGATTTGCCAAAGTCCCATGAATCAGTCAGTTAGTAAAAAAGCATTTATTAAGTGCCCACTACATGCCAGGCACGTTGGATCATCTTCCCCATCCCACTAGATGTTGGTGATGCAAAGAAAGGCAAAATATAGCCGCTGCCCTGGAGAAGATCCCAGGCTAAGGTAAGTAGCAGAACACAGATTCTAATCCAGGTCTTTGGAGGCTATATTCAGCATCGTCGTATAGTCAGGAGCTTCCTGGCTTTGTTGTTTCACTGTCCATCTTCTCTGCTCACTGTCATATTGAGTACCAGTTTTTATTCTACGTCTCAAAACACTTTCCTCTTAGCTTTCAATTTGTCCTTCCCAAGTTACTTTTATAATCTATATAACTTGCTACCAGAAGTATTTATATTTTAATAAAGGCCTCTTGAAAGGCAGAAAAGCAAGGCACTGGCAAGGGACTTTTGGGTGGAAGGGGCTTCCTGAGGTCCCTCAAAACAAACTAGGTAAGTATCTCCTTACTTGTCAACTGAACATTTTTTCCCACCCCTCCTTTGGGCTCATTGGTATTTTTAAACTTTTTTTAAATTTCAGGACAATAAGAGTTGGAGAGCACTATCTTTTGATACTTTGGAAATGTTCAATGTCAAAGTCTAGCATAGAGGCCAAAGATGCTATTGGACTGAGGCCTCAGACTTGGCAAATCCATACGAGTCTCTGGCCTTTACCAGCCACTGACACTTGGGGCTGGAGAATGCCTGAATTCTCAGTCAGGTATATGGGCTTTTCACTATTTATTATTTATTCACTATTTACTATAGCCATACTATATTTCACCTCTGTTGGCACTGTCTAATCAAATAGCTGATTTTGATCTTCAAATGCCTTCTTTCTGATATTGACACTTAAATTAGTTCTAGACTCCCCTTACGGCTGCTTAGATACTCTCTTTACCCTAATTTTTGGTGTGTGCCAGGCAAAGGAAAAATGCCAGCTGCCAGCGTCACAGAAAAGCTCTGGATGCTCACAAGGTTAATGCTAAAGAAAGAAACATGTCAGAGAGGTCAAGGCAGCCAGGGGCCTTATGACAAGCCTAGTTAGTTGAGTCCTCACTTCACAATAGGAGCAGTGGCTCCAGCTGCCATCATGTTGGGAATAGAGAAGGGTTGTCCCTCAAAGCTTTTTGATGAAATAATATCTTGTCTTCCTTGGGAGGTGGGGTGACATCCAAAAGGGGCTGTTAGCTGGAAACTACTCACCTCTTCTACCAGATGTGGCACCTAGCATAATGAATTCCTCTGGATCAGAAGCCAAACAGGAAACTCAGTAGATGAGTGGTATATGGCCAGAAGCCAATACCCCAGTGTTTCTCCACATGATCCACCAGAATCAGGCAGAGAATATCTATGATAAGAGGATGGTGGCCAGTGGGGGCCCAGGCTCAGAGCATGTGTGGTATATTCTGTCTGCTGCCAACTCATATGGTGGGCATATGTGTAAAATCCATGGTGATACTTAATGAAAGGGCCTTCCCTGATTCAGAGCACCAGCAGGTATGCTATTACTGGTTCAAGTCCGCATATTGAATGGCAAAAAAGTCTTTTTATTGGCTTCTGAGCCAGAGTTGAATGTACATACAAAAGGTTCCAGCCGGGGAATTAGATTTCTCTCTTTCCTGGTACTGAAGTGGGGGGGGGAATGACTACTGGGTTAGGAAAGCTATTTTCTGTGGTTTGCTCTCCTTACATGGAAGGGCCTGAGGTCTTTAATACATGATGACATTAATTCTTCTGTCTCTGTTGTATCTATTTTTTCCCCTATTCTTAGGTGAATGAGTACCAGAGACCGACAGACCTGACTGTGACCTTCTAATTTTCAAAAGGTTGGAAGAGCC
The DNA here is from genome assembly GCA_028646515.1 of Pseudochirops corinnae. NCBI lineage: Eukaryota > Metazoa > Chordata > Mammalia > Diprotodontia > Pseudocheiridae > Pseudochirops > Pseudochirops corinnae. The sequence goes on along the minus strand of CM053590.1, from coordinate 200,143,690 downwards.
GGCAGAGGTCCAGCAGCCAAACCCAGAGAAGAGCCAGTCCTGAGGAGAGACCTGTTTGACTTAGCCCAGCAATGGACTGACCCAGCAGCTGAGATGTCATATCCTGAAAGGAAGGAAGAAAGCAACTCATCTATCAGCTATCTTGCAAATAGAAGGGAATATGATGATAGAGATGTTTTGTTCTCACCACTTTGAGTTTCAATTTACCCTCCTAAGGAGCTAAGCAAGTATGTAGAGGGGAGAGTGCTCCTCCATTTCAGAGATGATTGATTATACTTTGGTTCTTGCTGTACCTTTTTTTTAGTGAATATCCCTTTGTAAAAGTTATTTGATAGTAATTGGTTGTCAATAAGTTAAGGGACTTTGAATAGATTAAACGATACTATGATGCTGTTCAGTGATTTTAGTGGAACACACTGCATAGGGGCTCAGGGAAATAACATTAGAAGAACCCCACATCACCTCAAGAGTATCTCTCAAACCCCAAGAGGAAGATGGAGCAAGTGTCTTCCTCTGGGTAGCGACTTGTCAATGTAAGTAGGACTGGGACAGCAGTTTTAGAATCTTGCTATATAGGCATACTCTATGCAATCCACTAGGAAGGACGAATCAAGCATCACTCTTACAGGAGCATCAAGGGGTTTTTTTCTTCTTTTTTAGAAGTGGTGGGGAAGGGGGGGTTTGGAGGTGGCCTCTAAACTTTGACAGGACTCACACATATATCTCATCCTTTTTGTTAGGTATGAAGAGAAGGGTTAAAAACATGCCTTTCCTTTACAGCTATCCTATGAACAAGAAGAAGGAGAGAGAAAAATAACTGAGAAAGAGTTTAAAAACCATAGAATGACAGAATGACAGAACTGGAGGGGACTTCGGGGATCATACTGTAATGGACTAGTCCCTTCTCATTTTACAAATGAGGAAACCAAAGCCCAGAGAGGTGAAGAGATTTTTTTCAAGAACACACAGCTAATAAATAACATAGAGTGCTGGATTTGCAGTCAGAAAGGCCTGATTTCAAATACTGCATCAGACATTTCCTGGGTGGCTCTGGAAAATCATTTAGCCCAGCGGTTCTCAACCTGTGGGCTATGTTCAATTTGTAACAATGAAAATACATCCTGCATAGAAGATAGATTCATAACAGTAGCAAAATTACAGTTATGAAGTAGCAACGAAAATAATTTTATGGTTGGGGATGTCACCAGAACATGAGGAACTGTATTAAAGAGTCATGGCATTAGGAAGATTGAGAACCACCGGTAGCCAAACAGCCCCAGTTTACTGTTGTAATGTTAATGGGAGCTGAAGATCTTCTCCAGCCATTAATAGGCCTCACATGGAGCCCACCAAGAGAAGCTTGATTAGGGGAGGCTTATGTTTTAGGAAGGCTCACATCTTTTGTTACTTTGTAATCAGGCAGTGGGTCACAAGGATTGTGATGCCGTCTGACCCTGAAGAAGGGTATATGTACTCTGAGGTTAGCATTTTGCTTTGGGGCTTACTCATGGGAAGAGTGTTTGATGTAAGCAGATGACACTCTGGGTAGCCATTAAGGAGTCCTCGCCCCCTCCCCTCTCCTTCCCTCCCCCCGGGCTTTGAAACCCCGGGTGTTGGTGCTTCTCTCTCTGGAAACTGTGTATGTATGTATGTAGCAGTCAGACGACTGGATCTGTCTGTTGATCTGTGATGTGTGTATTGTTTGGTCAGATGGTTAGAAGCCCTGTCTGTTGGTCTTTATGCTATTATTTGTACTTGTAATTTCTGTTTGTATTTTCTCTGAGGTTCAAAGTACTGACTTTCCCCCCTGAACTAAGTAAATGATATATATGTTTGATTAAAGTAAGATTGTTGTCCCCTTTTGAGCCGCTTTCCTTTAGAAAAACAGATCAAAGAACCTGTGCTAGCAGCCCTTCTGTGTGCTGGTGTTGCTGATTTCATACCCCACAGCAGCTGCAAGTAGCATCGTTGTCACACCTGTCTACAAAATAGAGATGATACTAACACCTTTCAGGGTTGTTGTGAGGGTCAGATGAGATAATATATATAAAATGCTTTGTGCAAATTTTAAGGCAGTATATTAATGCTATGGGTCAAGTTCTTCATTTTAATGGTAAAGAACTCAGGGCTCAGAGAGGTCTGATTTGACCAAAGTCAGACAAAAAAGTTGATTTAAGAGCATGGAACTCTTTACTTCTGGATCACTGCTGAGCAGGGGCTAACAGAGTCTCCATCCACCCATTTCCTATAGTGGCAGAACTGGGTACTTCTTGCTTTTCCAGACAAATTGAAAGCTGGCACTTCTATGCTGGCAGGAGAAAAGATAAGTACATGTCTCTACAGGCATCTTACAATGAGAAGGATTTGGTTGGTATAGGGAAAAAGAGGATCTTATAATTTGAGAACGGAATATTTATCTGCCTATGATTTGGAGCAAGTGTTAAAAATGATGAAATTGGTTTGATGTGAATTGTATGTGAATACCTGAAATAAGAAATTTATTTTATCACATAAATATCCTACCCAGTGGTTTTTTTTTTTAATGGATGGGAAATAACTATTTGGAAGTCAAGTTACCTTTACAGTAATAAGGGGCAAAAAACTATTTGAAATAAATGTTTTACAACCTATTTCTTTCCTTTCATGGCTTCTGAGCAAATAGGAATGAGCTAAAATTCACAGCAGGGTTTAGTTCCGTGGGAACAACTCTGCTATTATATATATACTTTTATCTCAGCTAAGCCTACATGGCTTATGTTATCACTATTACTCAGGGAACTGGAGTGTCAACAAGATAATCAACACAGAAAACAGGAGTTAAAAAGAGAATGCCTATTTTTCTGTCTGTTTCTTGAAGCCCTGGGAAGATCATTTCCCTGCTCATCAGGCCTGGCCTTCCCTTATACATAAGATATAAAAAGCTACAGAAATTTAATCTTTACCAGGTCAAGCATTTCAAAAGTCAGGGAAATTATTTTCTTGAGGCTACGTGATTTTAGGTAAACATTTTAGGAGCTCATGATGCCTCAACTTTCTGGATGTACTTTTAAAAAAGAAAATCACCACAAAACAAAGATACAACCATTTTAATTATGTTTTAGTTCAATTCTACATTATTTATTGAACACCTACTACGTGCATACCATGTTATAAGCATTGAGGTACTTACAAGAATGAATGAGGCATAATTTATGTTGTCTAGGAGCCTGGTTCTGTAAATTCTTTAAAGACATTTATATCTCTATTTTTTTTCCATAGGTATAAAGTTAGAAAAATTGAATAGCTTTTTTCTCCTTGTCTCTTTCTTTCTCTCTCTTTTTAAGGACTTTTTTGTCATGTTACTAATTATTAGCTCTTTATGACAATCAAAAAATTAATAAACAAACTTCAGTACTTTATATGTGCCACAAACTGCTAAGCTAGGGTAGGTAGGAAGGAATAATGGGCAATAAAAATGTTAGGCAAAATCCGTATGTATATATAAAAATCCGTAATGAATCCAAAAACTTTCTTTAGTCAATAGCTTTAAATAGCCATCCTTGAATAAACTAATATTGGTACCTTCTTTTCAATAAATTTATAGAGAATGGAATTTGGTGTAATGCAAGTTCATTTTGCATTTTCCTTTCCAGAAGGATGTTTACTGAGATATCAGCTCTCTTCTTCTGAGACAGTTTACCCCAACGGGAGTGTCCCTCATGGTTTGGCTGTATAGCAAGGTTCCAGTTTTAATAAATTACCCCCCCTCCCCACCTTCCCACTGTTTTTGTTTTTACTTTATATATTTTTTCTCCTCTTCTGTTTATCCTAGAGTGAGATATCATTGTAAAGTGAATTCACCAAAGTGAAGGAGAAAGAGATAGGAAAAGGAAAGAGTGAGGAGTAGGAAGAGAAGATCAGATAATTAGTAAATCAGATAAGAAATCTCTAAATATATTACATTGAATATACCATGAATCAGCTCATGGATTGTAAAGTACAAACCTAAACAAACTGGTTCTGTAGTTGACCAAATGTTAACCATGGCCTTAGGTGATCAAAATTCCTTTGCCATTTAATTTTTGCAAATACAATTCTAAGTATTGTGAGGGAATACAAAGAACTCTGCCCTTGAACTTAAAAAAAATCTGACGGGAGAAATTGTGTATAACAAGGCTGACAGGCTCACCTCTGTGAGCACCAGGTCTTTCATATTTTTTGTTGATGGCCATGCTTGGAGTGACACTCTTTTGTGCCATTGGCACTGATGTTGCCATCTTTGCTTTGGTGCTGGTCCATACCAGAGGTGGCCATATCAGAGAGGTGAGGAGCCATAACTTAGGAGGGGTGGCTATTTTACCCCACATACAGCTGGAAGGGGGAATACAGCCTTACTTTTTCTTCTTCCTTTGCCTTTGACCCTCGCCATCTTGTTCTCCTTTTTTGGTGGCCCTCTTCAACATCTTCAACACAAGGTGGTGTCTCTGGTGGCATGTAGGCTGATTCTTTGAAGAAGCATGAGGCCATTTAACTTCCTTGCTACCCAGAAGAGCGGGAAGTCAGACATTTATTGGAATTTCTGTTGTACTCAGAAGCACGTATTTCTGAAGTAGTATGCTCAGTTGCTGTGGAAAGGTGGAAAGCTACAGTGGAAAGGAGTTACATTTTATTATAGTTTATATTCTTTTAAACTTTGGAAATTGCATTTTTAAAGATCTCTTATCGAGAGAGTTGTTTATTGCATTTTATAGCCCATGAGCGGCTCAATTACTTGAGTGGCCTGAGGCTGATTAGGCCTGGTCAGGGCAGTAGTGATTATTCTGTAATGGCCTTATAGACAAATTAATTTTTTAAGTGGTGGAAAGATATTGTGGAAGCATGTCCTGGGGAATGGGACGGCCAGATACGGGATATTGGTTTCATGTGTCAAGAATGATGTGTGAGGTATAAGGGTAACCCTTTCAGTGGGATAAGGAAAAAAACTTCCTTCCATTTACCTGGTGGGACTGTATTATGTATGCATGAAGAGCTTGATAGGGAAAGGAAAAATGTTCCTTGGTATTTACTGACAGCTTTGAAGGGGCTGGATTGCCAGTGCAAGGAGAGTGAAGATAAACTGTCTTTGCACATTAGGCAAATAGAGGCAGTTGTGAATGAACTTTTGATTTTTAAATATTGTGCCCTGAAGGCAGAAGAGTGTTAGCAGACTGTTGGTAGTTTGTTGTCCTTTGTCCTTGAAGAGGATGGAAATGACATCGTGATGTTAGAGTCAAGTACAGTATTCTGAATGTGGCCAGTATGAGCTCGGAATGCTCTATCACAGGTTGGGCACAAATAATCCACGTGAACATTTGGGATGGATTCTCTTAATGTACACATCTTGTGTTTCTTTTGAGGGACTTCATTTCTGCTTTGCTCATAGAATACAGCACCTTCTGGGTGGTCCTGTGCCAGTGTCTCCCATGTCATGCAATCAATTCCAAAGTTCTTAAGAGAGCATTTGAGAGTATCCTTGTATTGCTTCTTCTGACCACCATATGAGCACGTACCTTGAATGAATTCTCTGTAAAATATTCTTTTAGGCAAACACGTGTCTGGTATTTGAACAATGTGGCCAGCTCATGGAAGTTGCACTCTCTGAAGCAGGGTTTGAACACCTTGTGCTTTAGTTAGAAAAAGGACCTCAGTGTCTGGTACCTTATCCTGCCAGGTGATCTTCAGAATCTCCCTAAGACAATTCAAATGAAAGCGATTCAGTTCCCTGGTGTGGCACTGGTATATTGCCCAAGTTTCACAGGCATACAACAATGAGGTCAGCACAATGGCTCTGCAGACCTCTAATTTGGTAGTCTGTCTAGTACCTCTTCTTTCCCACACTTTTCTTTGGAGCCTCCCAAACACTGAGCTGGCTCTGGCAATGCATGGGTCAACCTCATGATCAATGTGTACATCCTTGGAAAATACACTACCAAGGTAAGTGAATTTATCCACAGCACTCAAAACAACTCTAGTATATTTGAGACTTAGTAGGAGGAACACAATTTAATTCTGTTGTTGAGTCATTTCAGTTGTGTCTGATGACTCTTTGTGACCCGTTTGGGGTTTCCTTGGCAAGGGTACATGGAGTGGTTTGCCATTTAATTTCTAGGTCTTTTACAGATCAGGAAGTTGAGCAAAACAGCGACTTGCTAAGGGTCACACAGCTAGTAAGTGTCTGAGGCTAGGTTTGTACTCAGGAAGATGATACTTTCTGACTCCAGGCCCAGCACTATACCCACTGTGTAACCTAGCTGCCCCATAGTTTAATTTAGAAGACCTTAAATGACAGAAAAAATCAAACCAAAGACCATATTTGGCTTGTACAGGTCAAAGCCTCCCAGTTTCTGTTTGTGTTATGATTTATCAGAGACTTATTGTATAAGAACAGCAGAAGAGAGAAAGTACATCCAAGGCATGAGGGACAGCCTATGCAAAGGCACAGAGGGAGGAGACAGTGGTGTGTGTGGGGAACAGGAAGAAGACCAGTCTGGCTAGATTCCAGCACTTTGACTGGAGTGATGGAGGAGAGTACCATGTAATAAGTCTAGGAAAGATGGAGCCAGAGTATGAAGAGCTTTAAATGTCAAACTGAGGAATTTATGTTTGATTCTAGAGATAATGGGGAACAAACGAATTTTACTGAGTAGGGGAGTAACATGGTCAAAGCTGTACTTTAGGAAAATCACCTTAGTAGCTGCTAAATCAAATAAACAAATTTAAATTTAATCTACGCTATTAACGCTTTCCTAAGTCTAGATATTCAAGAAAACAAGAGGTCAAGTCCCATCTTGTCACATTTGCTGATTTCTGAAGCATAAATGCTCACACTCAATATTTAACAATCTGCTCCTGGTTGGAGCTGACTCCAGTATATCCCTGCCACTAAACCAAGAAGAGTGACCCACTTAAGAGAGTGTAAAGGAAGTGACTTCTGCCTTCTCTCTTTGCATTTGTTGAATGAGGCAGGAATCTTCAAGCCTTTACCTAAGGGGGCAGGGAAAGGTCTGGGGCCTTCCTCTGTTCTAGGAATATATTGGCATATCGCCAATGTGATATCCATAGCAGTCACAATGAATATGTATGCGTATTTCCAGGATAAATAAACAAAATATAAATAATTCTCTTCCTCAAAGGCAAAACCAACATATTTATTCAGATACCAGAAAACCAATTCTACCATGGTAACAAAGAAGTTCATACACATCACCAATGCAGGAAAAACCAACATCCTCAAGCTTTCCCTCCCTTAGGCCTCCCCAGAAACAAGCTCCTCTAGGCAAAATTCCTCCCTCTCTCATTCCTGAAAGCTTCTCTGCCTCACTGTCTCCTAGTTCTGCTTCACTCTCTCTCTGCTCTCAGTTCTCTGCTCATGTTCTGTTGGATAGACTCCTTCCACACTGAGCTCCATGTGACTCAGCTGTGGGCTGGGCCAGAGCTCAAGGCAAGTCAGACGGACCTATTAAGGGTCAGGGAAGACCTTCAAATTCCCTTAGCATTACAATAGGCTGCAAGCCCATGACAAGTAAGGCACATATTTTGGCTAAAGTGAACCTGAGCATGGACCTCAAACTCCTGACTGCACTTCCTTTTTTTGTTTCTTTGTTGAGTAGAGATGACTGAACAGTGATCCTAAGAAGAAATGTCTAATCTCAGACATGGCTTAGTGAGTCTGAGAAGTCTGAAGCTCCTGGATCTTCCCTTTGTAACAGCTGCCGTTGGGAAGAGCCCCCTAGCAATTGTTTCAGTGTTTCTTGGAGAAGACAAATTGAACCCAACCCCTGGTCTGACTTGCTAGAGGGATTTGTTTGGACCTGGAGGGATTTGTTTGGACAGTACATAGCTGAAGGTGAAGGTGAAATGCTGGCTCAGAAGCCCCACAGGTGCTTCATGCTTTGATATTTCAAGTATCAGCCTCTTGGTAGAATATAATAATAGTTATGTGATTTCTGCACATTTTAAGTCTTTTTTGATGTCAGCTTGTGAGTCACATGTGTAAGCATATCTTTTATTTGGAGGAACTGAACAGATAGGCCATGCAGTGGACAGAATTGTGCTGGGCCAGCATCAAGAAGGTGTGAGTTCACATCTAGTCTTAGACACTTTACTAGCTGTGTGATCTTGGAGAAGCCATTCAGCCTCTGCTTGCTTCAGTTTCTTCTGTGAAATGGGGATAATAAGGGTACCTACCTGCCAGGATTGTTGTAAGGATCAAGTGGAATAATAGCTGTAAAGTGCTTAGTACTGTGCCTGGCACGTAGCAAGTTTTATATAAATGTTGGCTGTTACTCTTTACACGATGGATAACATATTGAAGACTTTTCTTCTCGTCTTGTTTGGGGAGACCCTGGTACTATGCCAAACCCAAGTTTAAGTCATTTTTCTTGGGGTTTTTGGATGGTGGTATAAAGGGTCCCCTTTTTATTAGAGACCAGGCTCTGTCAGAACCGAATCTCGTGTTCCTGCTTGGCTCCAGAACCAACAGAGCCCCCCCCTCCCCTTTTTTTAAAAAGAAGGACTAAAGGGATGAAGCCAGAAGTAGTTCTCTTTGTTGCATATTTCTTTATTTTAGTTATATTGGGAAGAAGAGGATCAAGGATGGCACAGGATCACTGTTATTGATCGGACAATGATGACTAATGGCAGCCAGAGAGCAGAAATGCTCACTTTTAGTGTTTCTGTTTTCGGTCAAGGAGAACATTCTTTGGAACAGAAAGGATGGAACAAAAATGATCAATCATGCGTTGATGATGGTAAGAAAGTACCACGCCCAATTACTCTTAGTGACTTCAAGTCATCAGGCCCAGATAAACTATATTCCAGGTTACTAAAAGGACTGGAAGATTTGATTATCGAGGCACTTTCATAGATATTTGATAAATCACGTAGAGCAGAAGGAAGTGGCAGAAAAGTAATTTTCAAGAAACAGAAGAGAATGGAAGGTGCAAGCTAAGGAGCAGTGAGCTGAATTTGATTTTTGGCAAAATTCTAGGACATATTATCAAAGGAATGATTAGTGAACATTCGTAAAAAGAATCAGTGAACATGAATAAATACCATAGCTCCATCACAAACTGCTCATGGCAGGCTAACTTTTTTTTTTGATTGAGTTACTGGATGGTTATATTTAGATTTTAGCAAAGCTCTGATAAACTCTTTTATGATATTTTTGTGTATAAGATGGAAGGATGTGTACAACTAGATGGATTTGGAATTGGCAAACTATCTAGACCCAAAGAGAAGGCAATAATAGTTCAATGTCAACTTAGAAAAGATTTCCAGTGACAGCCAGGCCTAGGCTTAGCCCTCTACTCTGACACTTTTCTCAATGATTCGGATAAAGGTAGAGATAGTATCTTTATAAGTTTTTTAGATGACAAAGCTAGAAGGGGTAGCTGGTATGCCAAATGAAAGAGCTGGGATCCCAAAGGACCATGAAATACTAAAATATTGGGTTGAATCTAGTAAAATAGGATACATAAGAGAAAGTCTTATACTCCTAAAGGAAGTTTGCATCCTAATAAGGAGAGACAACAAATTAGTGCCTGAAATGAGTCAGAAGGAATGTCATGTGGAAGTGCAATTGAATTTGTTTTGCTTATAGCTTTCATTTTTACACAGCTTTTAAGTTGTGCAAAGTCCTTTACAAATATCTTTTTTTTTATCCTTACAACAACCCTGGGAGGTAGGTGGGTATAGTTTTCCCCATTTTACAGATGAGAAAACTGAGGCTGAGAGAGGTTAAGTGACTTGTCCAGGGTCATACAACTAGTATGTATCTAAGGCCAGGTTTCCCTGACTACAAGCCCAGAGCTTCATGAAATGGGCCATTTGGTCACATGAGAGGATAGAGAAGATAGTGCTAGGTAGAATGGGTGAAAGTTGCAGGGGGTCACATTTCAACTTGAAATAAAGACCTGCCCCACAAATTTCTTATTAATTAGAGCCATTAGAAAAAAAGGACCTGATCCTGTTCCTGCCTCAGGAATTACTGAATTTCCCTTTATGAGAAGCCTTTAAGCAAAAGCGGTATGACCACTTGTCAGGTATATCGAAGAAAGAGATTCACATTCAAGTATAAGTTGGAATAAATGACCTCTGAGACCCTTCCAAAGCTGAGGTTCCGCTCTATTCCATTACATTCCCCAAATATTTACTTTGCAGTTGCCATGAGCAGGGCTCTGTGTTAAGTGCTGGAGATACAAAGGTCCAAACAAAACAGCTTGTGCAGAAAGAGTTTACATTCTACTTTTCCCACAAAACTTGGTGACTGAGGTTTTTGAGTCCTAATGTGTTTCCATCATTAGTACTCAGTACAAAAAAAACACTAGAAGACTCTTGCAATCTGGTTGTATTTCTTCTATTTTCATCTGAATGTGCTCTTTGGGATTATCTGATTTAACTGTATCTCTTTTCAAGCTCTCTCTCTCTTTTTTTTTTTGCTTTTTGGAGGGAGAATGCAGGGCAATTGGGGTTAAGTGACTTGCCCAAGGTCACATGGCTAGTAAGTGTTAAGTGTCTGAGGCTGGATTTGAACTCAGGATCTCCTGACTCCAGGGCCAGTGCTCTATTCATTGCGCCTCCAAGCCACCCCTCAAGCAGAGTTTCTTTAGGTCTGTTTTCTCCTCCATTGCTTTCTGTTGTTTTATGTGATAATATTGTTCATCAGTCTCCACTATCACTTTTTGTAAATGAGCTTGTATTCTATATTGTAGTTACTCTTAGATCAAATGCCTTTTTAGTAGCTCTGGGGAGTAATTATTTGTTGGAGGACTTGGTTTCTTGACCACCTTTCTCTTATGGTGAAAGGTTCAGCTCGTAGTCCAAAAAGACCTGGATTCAAATCCTGCTCTGAAGTTGACTAGGTGTAGGTGTGTGATCCTGGGGAACTCACTTTCCTCCCTGAGTTTTAGTTTTCCTCAGCTGTAAAAAGGTGCACTCTTCATAGGCTTGTCATGAGGAGATTAAGAGTAATAAAAACACATTCATCTGACGGTTTAAAGTTTTCGAAATACTTTCCTCTCAGCAACTCTTTGAGACAGGAATGCAATTATTATTATTATCCCCATTGAGTAGAAGAGAAAATAAAGGCTTGGAGAGGTTACTGTGTCCAGGCAATTGGCACTTTAGACAGCATCTGAATCCATGTCTCCTGATGCCCAAATCCAAGGATCAAGTAAGAGCAAATGAGATGGCGTATGTGAAGCACTTTGAACATATGAAAGTACTGAATGAATAAGAAATTCACTCGTTTTCTTTATCTTTCCCCAGTTCCCATTTTTTAGTCAACAACTTACTCAACAGGTCAATTTAGAGCTACTATAATCACCTGCCATTTCTTACATTGATTCTTTATTTGAATTTGTTGTTTACTTTGATATAAACAAAAATTGAAATCTGAGGATATATTTGATTACAGCATATTTTGCATAAATTGAAGAGATCTGTGCATTAATCAAGTCAGATCAATAAGAGTCATTAATTCTGGGTATTGGCCATACGATTTGCTGAGGAATTGTAGACAAAACATCTAACTTTTGTTTCTTTGTCTCTTAACTAGGAATAATATTACAGCTTAAATTCAGTCTATTAAAATGCCTTTACAATGACAAGATTATTGCAATTTATTCAAACATTTAGCTCCTTGTACAGAGACATGCATTTTGAGGAAGAAAAAAAAATCCTCTCGTCACATGATTCTGTTATGTTCCCTCTTTTTCCTTCTTCTTCCTCTTTGCTCTGTCCTTTAAGATTCATGATCTCAAAGAGAGGTGATATGAGTAGTGTTTCTGCTGGCACAGACCATTACCTATTCACATCTTTTCATTCTATATGATGCTTGTCCAAGCCTTTCCATAAATTCTCTTCAGATAACCCACCTAACATATTGGATGTCTTCTACTAGGTCATTTAATATTTCATGTATCCTGGTAATAGAATTCAATCTGTTCATGCAGTGTTCTTTGCTCTTGCTATGTAATTGGCTCTTTCCATTTCCAATTGTATATATATACATACATTTTTATATATATATATATATTTACTTTTTGGAGGGGGGAGGGCAGGGCAATTGGGGTTAAGTGACTTGCCTAAGGTCACAGGGCTAGTAAGTGTTAAGTGTCTGAGGCCAGATTTGAACTCAGGTCCTCCTGACTCCAGGGCTGGTCCTGTATTCATTAGCGGACCCAAGCAAAGTACAACTTTCTGGTTCCACTGGGGCTAACACGTATATTTCTTTAATGTACTTATGTAAGACATTAGTCTTTTGTACTACTTCCTGCATGTAAGTCATCATTGGCAATATGCTTAAACCTACTTATGTCCACCATGTGTATTTTCTTTGTCATTTGGGTTACCTGCAATTTCAGTTTTTCAGATATTATCATATTCTGAGATTTGCAGCCATATGGCATCACTTGAGTAATACTGGTATTGACAAATTGGGTTTTTAATTTAGAGATCACCTTTTGATTACTGAAAGTACTGTACAATATTCTAGGATGGGTGCCTCTACCCTGAGATTCACTTTGATGACTGGTGAATCTCCAGCTTGGACCATTATTTCATTAGGGACCCAGGTCATGCTCATTTCACTTCCACTGGGACATCTCACTCTCCTGACTTCATCTTCTTGGCAGCGATCTTGTGCCTCCCCTCACTTCCTGCTCTCCTTTACATGCTATCTTCTCTTATTAGAATGTCAGCTTCTTGAGGGACAGGATATATGTATATGTATAGGCATAGGTATAGGCATATATGTATGTAATATGTAAAATACATATTATATATCTAATATGAAGAATATATAAAATGTAAATAAAACGTATGTGTGCGTGTGTGTGTGTGTGTGTGTGTGTGTGTGTGTATATATATATATATATATATATATATATATATATATATATATATATATATATATATATATATATATATATATATATAATTTGTTGGTATTAGCGCCCCCAATGCTTACCCAAGTCCCTGGTACATAGGAAATGTTTAATAAATGCTTGATTTAGCTATTTATCTAGGCTTGTTCCAAGTTATGTGCACTGACCAACTTAATGCTTGTTTTTGTTTTGGGGTCAAGTTAGGTATTACAATTTTAGGAAGTAAAAAATCAAATTGAGCCAATCCAAATAGATGCCATTTTCTGGGAGAAATGCTTTCTTAACACACTTGAGTTTTCCTGTGTGACTGTTAGGCCGATCTTTCTCAAATAGCCATGCATCTCACTGAGAGACCGTATTGTATTCTGCAGTCAGCATAGCAACACACACAAGCACGAGCAACTGAAGAAATTCATGATCCATAGGAACCCCTCTTCCATTTGAATTATGCTCAGTATGTTTGCCGGCTTATTTTTTGCTTGATATTGACAATCAGAGGACCATTAGTTAAAATTATCTTGTTTTTTTTTTTTTGATTGTCATCTTATGTGATCTCCTCACATGCATAGGTTACAGCTTATTGGAGTAGAGTCTTTAAAGCTGCGTTTTTATTTTGCATTTTATTTACATTAAAATCTTTTCTTGTAATCAATGGACAATGAATGTAGTGGATCTTGTGTGTTTTATACTTTTCAGTTAATTGTATGACTTTGAAAACATGATCTAGTGTACAAAACATTTGTGAAAATTTTCTTGCCATATTTTCATCAAATATTTGGCTTATGCAAAAACCACCCTGTGCTAGGTGTGAGTGCTTCCCTTACCCCTTTTTTCTAGGTCTCACAAATGTCCTTCTTGTGCTGGGACCCAAGGGTTCCTACAAGTACTCTCATCTCCTTCTCCTCTCCAAGGGCCAGGGTTTCTACAGGTGCTTTGTGTGTATGTGCATGTGTAAACCCAATCACAAACAGCTCTCCTGAGGACTGCTGCTGTGAATAGCTTTAAGATTCTGATCACCCAGTATAGTGAACTCTCTATTTATTCAGCAATAAACTAATGCAAAACATTCACAGGAACCAAAGTACAACATTCACAACAATATAACAAAACAACTTATTACTGAGGTGGCCACATAGTCTTAAACAAAAGATATCATTCAGTAAGTCACAATCTCAATCAGTCAATATAAAGTACCCATCTAAAGTCTTCTTTCATTGGCTTTCAATAATACTTAACTCAATTATCATTAATTCAATCATTGTTAACTCGATTATCCTTATGGAGTAATCATCCTTAACTGGGTATAAAGTACAAAGTACAAAGGTCTCCCACCCCTAGGTCACAGTAAATCATGATCTTGTCAGTCAGCACCAAGTACCCAGGTAAAACTCCTTTCATCTTGACTCCAGGCTGACTTCCAAACTCCATGGCTCCTCTTCCATGCTCCCAGCGCTTGCCTGAATTCATGCAACTGTCACCTGGATTCACAGGTAGGCAGCTCCTGGTCCAGCTTGAAGCTCACTATGATTAGTCCACTTCAAGCCCTTCACAGTTTCTGTTTCTGGGGAGACAAAGCTTAACAAAGTCACAACAATATCCACACACATTAAGCTTAGCAGAGTTACAACAATACTCACATACATTGCTAGCTCTATAATCAATTCACTTTCTTCTGCCTGTGAAATCAACACAGATCAACAGACATGGCCTCTGTCTGAGAATCTAAACACAAATCAACAAGAAAGTCCCAGGACCTCTGAAAACATCAGTAAAACCCTCCTTCAGGACTTCTGTGAACAGACAGCAGGAAAGTCATCTTTCAGGGCTTCTAAACCAGTGGTAAGGTCCCAGGGCTTCTGTAACAACAGTAACATCCCTCTGAAAGGAGACAGGTCTGACAAAGTAACATCAACACAGACAGAACAGACAGACAGAGTGCTGACACCACAGCCATGTTTCCTCCCAGTCCTGCTCAGTCCCAGCTCATGCTCAAGCTTTTATATCATCAGTTCCTTTCTGTTCCAGTCTTTGGCAAGTTCCTCCCACTGTCGGCCTCACTGGTTCTGTTTCTAACAAAGACTTGATATAATCACAGGGGAGGCTCAAAGGCATTGAAGAGATGAAACAAGGAGCTAAGTACCATTTTGTTTGCCATTGCAACCTAACCAGAATGGGCTGACAATACTGCAGTGATTCTTTATTGGGAGATTGATACAAGGACAGCACAGGTTTCACATCATCTCTCCTACCCCCATATCTGCTTCATCTCCTCCTACAAACAATAGTCTTTTTTTTTTTTTTTTTGCTTTTTGGAGGGAGGAAAGCAGGGCAGTTCTGGTTAAGTGACTTGCCCAAGGTCACAAGGCTAGTAAGTGTTAAGTGTCTGAGGCTGGATTTGAACTCAGGTCCTCCTGACTCCAGGGCTGGTGTTCTATTCACTGCGCCACCTTCCTGCCCCAACAATAGTAATTTAATCCAGACTCTTCATGTTCTTTGTCTATGTATAGCTTCTGATTTAATTCGTGCTTCTGAAAGTGTTTCCCCTTGATATAAACCTACTGTGTATTTTGTAGTGGGGAAGAGAAAATGGAAGATGCCAGAACCTAGCTATAAGTACACAAAATTTATTTAGTTCAAAGATCTATATCTGTGTCTAAAACTCTAGGATAGCTATCTGGGATTCCATGGAGCTGAAGGTGAGGAGAGAACATCATTGTTATGATTTTATTAATAAACTTCATAATCTTTTAAAGATAACTGAGATATAAACCATTAGAAAATTGTTAGACTGGAAGAATGTCCCCCTAGACTAAAGAGTAAGCCATCGTTATAACTAGAGCCAAGTAACCATGGGCACCACAGAAATTATCTGTTTCTGATTGAGGGGCATTGATTAAAGCTAGGATCATGACCCTAGTCTACCCAGTAAGAAAAATAAATATGTGGTTTGAGAAGAATCTCATCCTTACCTTTTCTGTTGGGTGGAGAGAGTCCTAGCCAAACTTTGGTCCATAGCAAAATGTGCTAGTTACATCTTGTTTGTGGTTTATCTGGGCCTTTTAATTTCTTACTTTCATCAGGACCCTGCTTATTTGCCATCTCAATGCTCTGGTCTGTAAAATCAGCAGAGGAAATTTTTTAAAACATGGATTTTCCATGTTATTATCATCTCCTGATACCACCAACAATTTAAAATTGGCTGTACTGTTATGATAGCAATTATGGAAAGTGATGGATCAGTGATTGAGAAACACTTTGAGTATCTGGGGGAAAAGGAGTTATTGAAAACAAATATAAAATATTAATTTTCTAGGAACACTGTTCAAGAAGGAATTGAGTTTTAAGCCATTATAAAAATAGTAATGTAACAGGGAGGGTTGTTGAGCATGTATAATGTGCTTGGCTGATACAATCCCACGTGGAAGAGCCTAGGGAGCTTGCTTCTGGAAAAGTATCATGATGTGCTCCAAAATTTGGAGCATATCCTTTAACTGATTCTGTTCTGCTAGCCAGGTGATGAAGAGATGGACTGTAGATTGACCATTGACCCAGAGCTGACTGGGTGCATTCTGAAAGTACTAGCAGACACAGTGAGGCCCTGCCTTCATTCCTGTCTGGCTGCATTTGAGTGAGAGGTAATGCCTAAGCCATTGGTGGAGAGAAAGGTCTCAGACCTTTATCTTCCTACCCAGGCGGCCATCACATATGGTCCGTGAATGCATGGTACCATCATTGCTTTTAATTCTGTGTCCATTCTTGCTGCTTTCAGGTGAAGGAGTATTGGAGATAGCTACAACATTGTGAACTTTGAGAAGAGAAAGTCATCCTAAGTAGGGGGAACCAGAGTCCATGTTGTGTTTTACATTTAGCCAGCCTAGCAGTGAGACCCTGAGGAATTACCCAAGGGACACAGTCTGGTGTTAGTTGAAACAAGCATTCATCCAGCAGTCATGCTATTTAGAAAGTGTTTTAAGTTGAGTCTATTCTTTCCAGCAGATGAGGTGGTATGAAGGAAGATGTGCCCCTAGATGTTTGTCCTTCTGTTCTTGCTATTTCTTTGAAGTATATATCCCTTTGTAAAAGTTAATTGATATTGATTAGTGAAATGGAACTGAGGTGCTCATCACTGATATTTAATAGGGGGGAATTGTGGGGAGAAACACACCAAAATGGGACCTTTATCCTTGAAGGAAAAATGTAGCAGCCTTGTTCTGGGAGAATGAGTTCAGATATTTTTAGAGAAATGCTTTTTACGGCCTAAAGTTACAATACCTACCTTTACCAAAAAAGTTGGAATATTTTTTGAAAAAGACATTAAGTTCTGATTAGAAGTTCTAGGATAGGATTTGTACGTAATGAAAAAGTAGCATGTGAAAAGGTCAGGCAGATAGTGGAAGGGCACTTCAAAGGAGAAGCTTCTCCATTCCGGACAGGGTGGTGTGAATGGAAGCCTGACGTGATAGAAAACAGAAGCAGAGATTGACTTTGCAGTTAATGGAGCATGTAGCTATTCTAAACTGTAAAGAAGGTTGGTCTACAGGCTCAATTTATAAGACTGGGACTGCCTGTCCTATGTTTAGTTAAAGATGAAAAGAAGAGGACACTAGTGTGAAGAAATAAAGTTAAAAAAATACAGACTGTAATTTGCACATCAATTGCGAGTTAATAAATCAACAGACTTTTTAAAAGAGCACCCACTTAGTGACAGGCATGGAAGTAGGCAGAGGGAATACAAAATACAAAGAATGAAAGAATCTCTGCTCTTAAAAGAGGGATTACATTCTAAGTGAGATAGACACAAAGTGCATATATAAGTACATGCAGAATAAATATAAGGGAAACAAATATAAAGGAATACAAGGTAGTTGAGAGGGGAAGTACTAGCAATAACATCAAGAAAGACAATGTAAAAGGTGGTGCTTGAGTTTCCTCTTGAGGGAAGAGATGGATTCTCTGAGGCAGAGGAGGACAAGGAGTGAGTTCTAAGCATGCAGGACAGCCGGTACAAAGTTATTGAAATTTCTAAAAAAAGGTATATTTTTTTAAGACCTTGAAGGATTTTTTGGGAAGAGGAGCATGAATTTTCAGAATCTAATCCCCATCTTGAGGACAGAACGTGTCTCTCATTTGAAAGAAGTGTGATACTATGGATATATCACTGATCTTAGAGTCATAATAAGACATCTGTTCAAGTCTCAGCTCTGTGACTTGGCAGCTTATGTCTCTGTGAGCAAGTCACAACCTCTTTGAGCTTCAGTCTCCTCATGTATGAAGCAGGAATAAGAATTCTTCTGCTACCAACTGAGAAAGGATGTAATGAATTTTTTAGTGCTATGTACATATGAACTATTATTATTTTAATTGGATATGAATAAGTGAAAAAGCAATGATTAAATACTTATGATGTTCCAGGTAGTCTGCTAATCTCTGGGAATATAAATATAAACATATAAGATGGCCCCTGCCCTCAAAAGCTTACATTCTAAGTGTGAAGATGACGCGTAAAAGCAAGTTAAAAAGGAGTGTGGCATTTCTGTAGAGGGATAGGGACAGGGTAGAGAGTGGAGGGGCAGGATAGGAAGAAGGAACATTTAACCAGACTCTCACAGAGTGCTCACTATGGAGAGGCTCTGCATAATTTCACATGTTCAGCTTGTATTTAATTGCTTGTCTTTC